>JASEVX010000001.1:60873553-61595644 GCA_031761405.1 Serripes groenlandicus
ATCTTTCAGTTGTCTAGCTTGTTGAAATTGTTTGTCCGGTGAGTGTAAATCAGACGACCTTTGAAAAGTCGTGTGAAGTAATAGTTGAGCACTTACCTAAGATTTCTAAATGAGCTACGATATGAAAACAATTTAATGAACAGAACAGACTAGAATGTTATTAACGTATACATATAAATGTATCCTGTGTGCGAGCGAGTGAGTGTGCGAATGTGTGAATGTGTCATGTGCACGCAATTTATTTATTAATACTTATGTTGTATGATGAAAAACTATGTATAGTTTAAGTCAATAAAATATATCTATCTATCTATCTATCTATCTATCTATCTATCTATCTACTATTTATCGATCGATCTATCTATCTATCTATCTATCTATCTATCTATCTATCTATCTATCTATCTATCTATCTATCTATCATATTAACATAATATTTGACATCATGCGATAAACAATGTTTAATGTAAAATGTTTTTCTTTGTTCAAAGGTCAAACATGGATACCACGACACATTTGGCAATTTATATAACGACGTTTTGAACCGTTGCCGAAGCCAACACGTTAATGTTCACATGTTTTCAAGTATGTGGTGATTTCATATTATACTATTGTACTCATAGAATCTACACAATTTGCATGGTCGATTACGTAATATCGAATTCCTTTTATAAATACATAACAGAATTGAGCGCTTATAGCACTGATGACCTGTAATAATATTGTAGTTAGACGTATGTCAGTACCGTTACGGATTATCGTTCTATTAAAATGCATCACTAGTATCCTTAGAATTATATATTAATATGTGTTTATATGTAATAAGACTCCATGAACCACAAACTTATAAGATGGCATGAAGACTTTACCTTTACAGATAGTGACATATAGGCTCATGGGGCCGGGTGTTTTTCCAACAAACTTTGTATTATGTGCTATCATATGTTATACACATGCCGCTTTAATAAAATATGTACTTATACTTACTAACTTACTTGTGCGAAACAATGTTATTGGTTAGCGTATATTAGTGGTCCAAATCACTGATGCTGAAAATCTCGAAAGCTAGTGTGACTATCGGTGTAGCATTGCAGCGCACTAATTCAGGGTAAAGGGATTTTTGTTTTTAAATATTACACACTTTATGTGTATATCGAATGGAATAATTTTTTTCCCTCTGCTTCTGGGAAAGATATATCCAAACAACAAGGCACACAATTAGAAAGTTTGGTAAGTGTACGCTGCATTCGAAACAAGGCGTCAATGATTGGAAGGCTGTCCGACAGGTCAAGACGCCAACAATCGATGTAAGAGGTAAGGTGTTCCTATACGAGAAACCCCACTGTTTCCTAAAAATGATACAGAAACTCGCTCGAACATTTCATTTAACCATGTATTACATCAATACTCATCATATAAAAAAACGCAGAATACACAAAACTCTACTATGACACACGTGCAGTCTTTTCTTGTAGTGTCTCGTTCATTAACCCTTTCCCTCATACTATAATTCTGCAGCAAACGACTTTGAACATATTTTGTCAAAATTAGAAAAGCTCTATAATTGAATGGATAACCTTTGACTAAAAGTGCAAAACATTGTGGCAAAAGGAGAAATTGCTTGTTTTGAGCAATGTCTTCTTTTGTCACTATGTTTTCAAAAAGCCGTCTGCTGCAGAGGCGTCAGAAAGCGTCTATACGAGGGAAAGGGCGAAACGCTTTTGGTTGATTCATTACCAACATAATACTGAAAACTTACAATAACTTGACACAATATCCATCCAGGAAGAAGAATTCAATTGTATGACATGTTTATAAGACCACAAACATATCTCATATATACAATACTCAACTTTACTTGGTGCCACAGGAAACCCTACTTTACTACATTGGCGCAACCTTTACATTCAGATCGGTTTGCTGATAAATAGAATCTCATCGGAACTTTGAATGTAGAGTTACTAGTCAGTACATAACTCTTTCCAGAAGCGAATGGCAAACTTTGATGCTTTCTGATTAGACTGCATAAATGCGTGGACTGGTCTAAATCTACGCTGATCTCAAGTGTGATATTATTGCTTTTCCAGTAGCGAATCTCATATAGGATATATACTATTACTGGGTGGGCTTATTGATTGATCCGATTAGCTGATATAAAATCGTTCCAGTCTTCCGCATTTAGGATAGAAAGATATTCTTTATTTTTGTTAAGTAAACTTACCAAGGTTTCTAGTTACATATACATACACAAAAAAGTATAAACATATTTCAAAAGATGTGTGACATCTTGGAAATTGGAAGTATAATTGTGATAAATACTTTTGAAAGGAGGTATTGCTCATTTTGATCAATTTCTCATTTCCCCTCAATAGATTTTAAAAAAGTGTGGGCTGCAAAGGCGTAAAGTGTCGTCTGTATCGTAGAAAATGTTAAATGACTGTCTGAAACCACATTAATTATATACAGAAATAAAAGAAGCCGGTATCTGTGAGTAAAAGGCAATTAAGTCCTCGGTTCATTGGCAATGCGCTTGAATTTCTAGGATATTTCCGAAGGAGGCTTGAATACATCCTCTTGTCTATAGACAATATGTTGCCAGAACTGAAAGAAGAAATTTAGGAGTACAATAATATATTAGAATCAGTCACTTCAAAGCTTGAAGAACATTTCAGGAATACAAGCTTTATCCAGAATAGATTTGTTTTTAAAGATAATTATTGACACCTTATATTTTACACGAAATACAACTGCAGAGAAACAATTTAAATAGTTTATTGTTTTATATACTATCTTAGAATAATTATAAAACGGACTATATTTCAATAAGTGAACTGAAAATAGTAATCGTTACCTGGCCTATAATCATATTTTTTATCATTTCTGTTTAGTTTTTTATTATCATTACTATCATAGTTATTATCAAATATGTTTTAATTATTTATACTACTTATTTAAACCATTAACATGCTTACATCATACTAGCTAGTTCTTGCATTTTTATGCAATATGCAGTATCATATTTGTGCATTGCTCATCCTCAAAATATTTGTATAATTCTCATATTAACTCCATTTTTAATTGTTTTTAGACAATGTACTTTGTACACGTCATTAATAAAATGTTCTGTCTGTCAGTCTGTCTGTCTGTCTGTCTGTCTGTCTATGCTTAACAACCATTGTAAAATGAAAGCGAACAACGTGTTCCTTTATTAGATTTTATTTGGTCTTAATCGTTGACCAAGAGTTGTGTTCGTTGTGCATGAAATTACAGCATTCAGCGTTGGTGTTTTCGGAATGAAAAGTGTAAAAGATAAATAACACAATTACGCAGCCTTCAGATTATTTTACGTTTTAGGATCATATCAGATTTGGCAATGAAGAAAAGATGGTAATGAATATCAAACGATGTATTTTCTTTAAAGGTTTAGTATAACTTTCATATGAATACAGATGTAATTAAATAAGAAAAACTGTTTCTTTTATTCCAGTAGACTAGTCTTATGCATCGTTAGCAGTATAGCCTAAAAGATCTGCGAATACTTTTTGACCCGTGTTAAGCTACTTCTTTGAAATGTTGGCTTTAGAACAAATTTAAACAATACAGGCACTGACTTTTTTATTCTTACACTTAAACAAAGTTTCAAAGATAAAAAGTTGTGTATTTTGGCAAAATGTGGAAATCTTTGACATATTACAGTGACCATGGCATGATGGTCAAAGAATTGTGTAAGCATCAGAACCGTTATTTTGACACATGGAGTTGAAATTATAACATTGGCTCGGAAACAATGTATGCTATGGTCCAATCAAGGATACACACACTGTTTTAAGTCTTTAATTTCATATTTTACATATATATGATTAAAGGAATGTACAACAACAATAATTATAATAAGAATAATACAAAACCTTTAACCATAAACATGACTAAATGATTAACGAATTTCAAAGAACGGAGACCAAGATAATCTTATTCAATCATGATCTACGCTGTTCACTCGATAATATGCAAAAGAATATTTTCATCTTAAGTTTGAACATTCTCCCTTAAAGCCTTGACAGAATAACTACCATTTGTTTGTCTGTGTAGATACGTTGTACTTGGTCTTCAAGCAACGGAGTCAATTGAGCCGTTCCACGAGAAAACCAACGTTATGGTCTCTGCGTAATGTACCGACCAAGAACAGCCAGAGCAGTCCACGCAGGCTTATCCGGGCCGACACATCTCAGAGGGATAGATGTATACTGTATAGAGTAATGATTCCTGAAACAGAAACCCCACAGGAGGCGAAACGTGTATGTCCGGATTAGCCTGCGCGGCATGATAAGGCTGGTCCGGGTCGAAGCTTTACGCAGAGTCCACAATGTTGGTTTTTCTCGCGGGACGGCTCAATTATATTCAAGGAATTCTAATTGGAAATAGTTTCCGGGACATATTAGCTGGTGTATTTCACCTGTTCTTGACGGCTTCTAATTATTTATTCCGAAATGGTATCACAGTCAAGAGATCATGTCTTGTATCCGTCTATTTTCTGCTGGTTCCAGCCGTTCGCTGTCTGAAATAGAAGTTACAATTAAAAGGGATGGGAATTAAGTGATATATACAATGCATGTATTTTTTTCAGAAACCATGTCCACTTTTAAAAATAAAACGGGAAAATAGTGTGGGACAATTTCCTGAAAAACAAATCAGAACTTATGATCATTGTTCACTAGATCAACATCCATTGGTAACAGATGTTGAGTTGCAATTCAAAACATGTTCATAAAAATGCACCAATATCATCTTCTTCAAGGAAGTCTATTTGATGAAGACTAGCAGAGGTCAAACTGAACTGTTTACTTTTGTAGCTTTCTATACTGACTGGAGCTTGATAGGACACTCCGACTAAAGGACAATCTTGTTCGTACAGTGCTCCTCGGATATTAAACTGTCCTTTTACTAATTAACTCAAAATATGAATTACTTCAGTGTATTTTAATTCGCATTATTTAACTCTTCCCCACATTTAAATCTTCGGATCTTCAGCAAACAACTATAAACAAATAAATCTAGGGGAAAACTATGGGAAATCACCATAAATGAACATTTTATTTTTGATTACAGTTGTAGACATTGTGGCAAACAAGAGCGATTCCTCATTATGAAAAATTTATCCTTTTGTCACAATGTATTTTAGTAAGTGTGCTTCAGATGCGCCAACGTGCGCCTGTAGGTGATAAAGGGTTAAGCACTATGTGTACTTATTAATTATGTTGTAATCAACATTTAACCAATTATAGATTTCCTACCGTGTAAGTCTTCGACAAAGCAACAACCATTGTATGTGTCTTTTTAAATGGAAAAACAGACGAGAGCAGATTCTAGGCTAATTAAACGGGACATGATTTCGTAACAAACTAGAAAAACTGTTAGGAAGAAATAGTTTTCCTCTATGATATTTTTTTCAGTTTCCAACAATGATTGAAGCAGTATCTTTGTTTCCGTTACGTCTAAAGTCGGTTGTACCGGGAAACAGCTTAATTGACGTGGCAGATGGAGTCATAAAATATAATCCAATCAAAAACCAGCATCTCCGTACAAATAGTAACACGTTTTTGCTTAACCTACTACTTAGAATGATGATCTTAGAATTTTCCAAAATGAAGACTTGAATGGAAATCTGGGTTACTAATGTTCAGGGTAGGACAACAAATCGTTCATGCTTCGCAAGTTCTTCATTCCAAAACCGTTTTCAAAACCTTTCTGCTACAAAATTGTCAAACATTTTGTTATATCAGGTTAAGGGTTACAGAACATGGTTTTGTACCTGAACATGTGTAACATTTAATCGCAGGATGTAATTTTGTTCGTCATTATAAAACGGCCAAATCACACAGACACTTGTATAAAGAACTGCATGTACGCGATGTTATCAACGGTACAGACCGAATAAAACTGCAACAGTATTACTGTCACCTGCAAGGGTAACAATCGGCTTCGACAAACAAGGTAGAGATCAAAAGTTTGAAACAACAGATAGAGATCAAAAGTTTGAAACAACAGATAGAGATCAAAAGTGTGAAATGTTGAAACTTCTGCAAATATTGCTTATAGTGACAACAAAGTAAGTCATAAATAGTTCAAATCTTTTGTGGCAGTAAATGTTGGAAAAACAGTCCATTGAAATTCATAAAAACGTACACATATTGGCTTACTAGGTATGTCTACCCAGTAGAAATGAAGCATAAACGATCAATATTTAGATATCTATTGTACTGTAAAGTGAAATTATTACTTGAATTTGTATCTCGTAATTATGATTCTAATATTTCAAGTCAACTTTTGAACAGTTTTAAAAAATTGACTTTACTATCTATAATCTAGAGTTCGGCATCTTTAGAGTGCTGTTACAATTCAGCATTTTAAACTTTTAACCCCCAAAAAGATCGAGAAAATGAAAAGAGCTGCTCATTATGTTTTTTACATTCTGTTCGCAGGCATAGTAAGAAGTATTTTCAAGCTTCAACAATACATAGTCGGAGCAGAGATCTGTCTCTAGTCGGAGTAAGTGTTGCACTTATAGTAAGTTGAACAATGAGGTACTATTTATAGCCTTTAACTCACATGCATTACATAGTTTACTCATGCATGTTGCTTTCAATGACAGTCA
The DNA here is from genome assembly GCA_031761405.1 of Serripes groenlandicus. Lineage (NCBI taxonomy): Eukaryota > Metazoa > Mollusca > Bivalvia > Cardiida > Cardiidae > Serripes > Serripes groenlandicus. The sequence continues at coordinate 60,880,206 of JASEVX010000001.1, forward strand.
TATAGTATGGTATGATATTTTAAAGTAAGGTGGTTTTATTTAATAAGGGTTTTACACCGGTTTCAGCATTATCATATCATCGCGACAATTAAATTATTCATGATCCCTAGGTAAGCAAACCAGTACTAGGCTAGGAACTGTTCCTTTGCCAAGGCACTCCACCATGATAGCCGCAACTAGGGATCGAATTAGGGAAGCCCGGTTTTAAATCCCCGATGCTAACCATTGGGCTACGGCGGATTTCTAGTTAGGTGGCGAACTTATTTAAACAAACAAACAAAACTCATATACCGCGTGTATTGAGGCACACAAGTTATGTTATTAATAAAGGCATATTCCATTCGATTTTAAGCTTTATTATAAGGTGAGATATTTGCATGTATTTACCTCATGTTATCAGAACAGAACAGAACAGTGTATTTCAAATATCCAAGTCTGCATACACATTGGTTTGTATAAACAGAAGTATTGATAACAGCACTATAACAAGGGATGGCCATGAGTGTATTATGTGTGATGTTTTATTCCGACATATTCTGAGATCATTTCTTAGGTAAAACATATCATAACAATAGTTATAACAATTTCCCAGATACAAACGACTTTAGAATCCTTTGAAGCAGACACACAACTCAATAACAAAAGTGTTCTACTAATGTCCAATGTAACAGTGTAAACTTCGGACACTGCCATAGTAGACGACTCTGATACAAACATTTCTGGTAAATAGTTAAAGCTGTGCGAATCTTCGTCATGATATAACTGATATCATGTTGAAAACGGCGTAAACCAGCAATATAACAAAATAATAACCTTCCAATAGTAATATATCGAGGGCTTGGTGTGAAACGGTTGTAACTCAAAACCGATTTTGAAAACCCTGGATTAGGGGCAATTTTGACCCTTTTGTAAACAATGCAAATTTAGGTGCCATTGCTCAGAACGAGCAATGGCCTCTAAATTTCCATTGTTTACCAAGAAAAATGATTTAACGATTATAAAAACTTTATGGCGAGGTAAATAACCTTGGTAAAAAAAATACCATTATTAGTTACAACCGTTTCACGCCAAGCCCTCGATACGTTTTATCCCATTGGTTGAACATGCTTAACGCTAGTCGTAACGATTTAACCAATAATCGGAAATAATGTTGGCCAAGGCAGGAATCGAACTCAAGACGAACCCTGGGTCGATGGTCTACGTCTTTAACGACTGAACTATCGTGTCTCGACAAACGTTAAATATCTCTACTAACAGATCCATTCTCCTACAATACTCATTCCTCGTCGATCTGAATACCAAACATTTCTGGTATACAAGACGAGAGGTATGTGTATTGTTTGATTCGTTTAGACATGTAATTTTCTGGTGACTGCTAAAACTGCGCCCTTTATGACTGTTTTATTCACGAGAGATTGGTAGCTAAACGAGCTTTTCTTACACCAGGCGGCTTATATTTCCTCCACCAAATGTTTACCCGAGGGAACTAATATCTATGTTCTTCATCTATCCAAGCGGGTCTAGAGAAAACAGTATTACCGTGTAGACAACCCGTACATCAACGTCAGGGCCTTCATTGTCTGGAAGAGATAAATCAAATCCGAGATATTAACTAGAATTGTAACCCCCCGGAAACAGCGTGTGCTTTTTAACCCTTTCCCACATACAACAAATCTACAGCAGACGACTTTGAAAACATGGTGAAACAAGATGTGTTTGTGAAACACTGATGCCCCCGAATGGTAACATCTATGTCAAAGGTCAAGGTCGCAAGGTCAAAAATGTTGGTACTGACAGAAAGGTCATGTCACAAGGAATACACATGTGAAATATGGTAGCCGTACCTGTTATGTTTCAAAAGTAGAGGTCAAGGTTAAAGTGTTTTTCGACAGACAGACAGACAGACAGACAGACATACATACAGACAGGCCAAAAACTAGATGCCCACCGAATCGGAGATTCCGGGGGCATAAAAGTCCCTGGAAAATCTCCATAAAACATAGCTTAATTGTTAAATAAAGTTGAAAACATTATGGCCAAAGGAGAAATTGCTCATTATGAGCAATTTCACCTTTAGCCACAATGTTTTCAAAAGTCGTCTGCTGCTATTGCATCAAAATGCGTCTGCAAGATGGAAAGGGTTAAATGACGACCTGGTTGGATATAATATACAAACAATCAAACTAAACAAGGCTGCAGTTCAACATGTCTTTAAAGAAATATATCATAATCGCTACAATATGTAGATACAATCGTTCAGCGTGAAGCGACCAATGCATGTGAAGAGATTATGTTATAAACGCAATGTGCAAATAAATGAATACGCCCTTAAATTTTAATCTATAATTTACAAGTCAATGATTTACATTCTTAATAAATATTTACATTTAAAAAGAGCATCAGGTCATCACCACATGACCGTTTCATTAACGTGAACGTTGTCACTGTTACTTACATTATCACTCAATTCAATTATGTATGTTTAGCCTATTTAATTAAATAAGGTAATACGTGTTTTAGTATAACTTTATTTACTTTTCAATGCGTATCATTTCAGACCTAGAAGAAAAGCTGTTTTAAAATATTTAACAAAAAGATGTGTGTAAGCCTACAAGTAACTGTAATCAAAGCCTTGTGTATTTGGAAAACTATCAAACTTGCATAGTTTTTTTTAAATTTTAACGAAGCAAAATTGTGTGATTTGATGCGATTCCAGTAGATAGTGTAATGGGTAGTTCATGTTGTACATTATAATGTATGTATTCCAGTAGTTAGTGTAATGGGTAGTTCATGTTGTACATTATAATGTATGTATTCCAGTAGTTAGTGTAATGGGTAGTTCATGTTGTACATTATAATGTATGTATTCCAGTAGTTAGTGTAATGGGTAGTTCATGTTGTACATTATAATGTATGTATTTCAGTAGTTAGTGTAATGGGTAGTTCATGTTGTACGTTATAATGTATGTATTCCAGTAGTTAGTGTAATGGGTAGTTCATGTTGTACATTATAATGTATGTATTCCAGTAGATAGTGTAATGAGTAGTTCATGTTGTACATTATAATGTATGTATTCCAGTAGTTAGTGTAATGGGTAGTTCGTGTTGTACGTTATAATGTATGTATTCCAGTAGATAGTGTAATGAGTAGTTCATGTTGTACATTATAATGTATGTATTCCAGTAGTTAGTGTAATGGGTAGTTCGTGTTGTACGTTATAATGTATGTATTCCAGTAGTTAGTGTAATGGGTAGTTCATGTTGTACGTTATAATGTATGTATTCCAGTAGTTAGTGTAATGGATAGTTCATGTTGTACGTTATAATGTATGTATTCCAGTAGTTAGTGTAATGGATAGTTCATGCTGTACGTTATAATGTATGTATTCCAGTAGTTAGTGTAATGGATAGTTCATGTTGTACGTTATAATGTATGTATTACAGTAGTTAGTGTAATGGGTTGTTCATGTTGTACATTATAATGTATGTATTCCAGTAGTAAGTGTAATGGGTAGTTCATGTTGTACGTTATAATGTATGTATTCCAGTAGTTAGTGTAATGGATAGTTCATGTTGTACATTATAATGTATGTATTCCAGTAGATAGTGTAATGGGTAGTTCATGTTGTACGTTATAATGTATGTATTCCAGTAGTTAGTGTAATGGGTAGTTCATGTTGTACATTATAATGTATGTATTCCAGTAGTTAGTGTAATGGGTAGTTCATGTTGTACATTATAATGTATGTATTCCAGTAGTTAGTGTAATGGGTAGTTCGTGTTGTACGTTATAATGTATGTATTCCAGTAGTTAGTGTAATGGGTAGTTCATGTTGTACGTTATAATGTATGTATTCCAGTAGTTAGTGTAATGGATAGTTCATGTTGTACGTTATAATGTATGTATTCCAGTAGTTAGTGTAATGGATAGTTCATGTTGTACGTTATAATGTATGTATTCCAGTAGTTAGTGTAATGGATAGTTCATGTTGTACGTTATAATGTATGTATTACAGTAGTTAGTGTAATGGGTTGTTCATGTTGTACATTATAATGTATGTATTCCAGTAGTAAGTGTAATGGGTAGTTCATGTTGTACGTTATAATGTATGTATTCCAGTAGTTAGTGTAATGGGTAGTTCATGTTGTACATTATAATGTATGTATTCCAGTAGATAGTGTAATGGGTAGTTCATGTTGTACGTTATAATGTATGTATTCCAGTAGTTAGTGTAATGGGTAGTTCATGTTGTACATTATAATGTATGTATTCCAGTAGTTAGTGTAATGGGTAGTTCATGTTGTACATTATAATGTATGTATTCCAGTAGTTAGTGTAATGGGTAGCTCATGTTGTACGTTATAATGTATGTATTCCAGTAGTTAGTGTAATGGGTAGTTCATGTTGTACATTATAATGTATGTATTCCAGTAGATAGTGTAATGGGTAGTTCATGTTGTACGTTATATTGTATGTATTCCAGTAGTAAGTGTAATGGGTAGTTCATGTTGTACATTATAATGTATGTATTCCAGTAGTTAGTGTAATGGGTAGTTCATGTTGTACATTATAATGTATGTATTTCAGTAGTTAGTGTAATGGGTAGTTCATGTTGTACATTATAATGTATGTATTCCAGTAGTTAGTGTAATGGGTAGTTCATGTTGTACATTATAATGTATGTATTCCAGTAGTTAGTGTAATGGGTAGTTCATGTTGTACATTATAATGTATGTATTTGTGTCTTGTGTCTTATCACAATAAAAGTTGTTGTATACTTTTCATTACCAGTTAATATGTAGTGTATGCTTTATCCGAAAAGTTTTGATAAAATATTTTTATGTTTTTTTTTTTTGTGTGTGTTCCTCATGGTAACAGACATTATCACTTCATCGATTTTAATTCTGTGGTTTCGATGGCAGTTGATTTGTTGTTCATATGTTGTTCATATGTTGTTCATATGTTGTTCATATGTTGTTCGTATGTTGTTCATATGTTGTTCATATGTTGTTCATATGCTGTTCATATGTTGTTCATGCGTGTGAATGTGCAATTTCAAGCCATCTGTTCATGTTGGCATCCATGTTTGTCGTCATGGTGTTTGTTATATTTATTTCTTTAACCTGTTTGTTTTTGTATCTATAAGTTTCCAAATGGGCTGGTATGGTCCAATTGAATTGAATTAAAAAGGAATAGAATAGACATGTATGAGCCGTTCCACTAGCAAACCAACAGTATGGACTCTGCGTAATGTATCGATCCAGATCAGTCAGTGCAGTCCGCGCAGGCTAATCCGGGTCGACACATTCCGCCACTTAGGAATAATGGTATAGAGTTATGATTTCTGAAACAGAAAATTCGCATGAGGCGAAAAGTGTCTGTCCTGGTTAGCCTGCGCGGCATGGTAAGGCTTATCCGGTTCAACACTTCAACAGCAGACGACTTTGAAACATCATGCCAGACCTGTCGAAAATCTCTTAAAATGAAGGTAAACTTATTCATTGAATAGAGTTGAAATCATTGTGCCTAAAAATAAGAAATGGCAGCTTTTCATAATTCCATAATCATCTCGATAGTCGTCTGCTGCAAATGTGTTAAAATGCTTCTGTGTGACTGTGGGTAATATTATGTGTTTTAAATAGTTGGAAGGATTTTTAATATTGAAAAAGATAATGTATGTAAAACGTAAGGCTCCTCTCATTTCTGTTGCAGACGATACAATGTCGATACAGGTGTTCAGAATTATGAAAGAAAGAGCGCCTGACTATTTATCATTTATTTCGCATACAGTTTTAACCCTTACCCACATACAACAATTCTGCAGTAGACGACTTTAAAAACTTAATGACAAAAACCTGAAAGATCTTCATAAAAGATAGCTTAATTGTTAAATAAAGTTGAAAACATTGTGGCCAAAGGAGAAATTGCTCATCATGAGCAATTTCACCTTTGGCCACAATGTTTTCAAAAGTCGTCTGCTGCAATTGCGTCAAAATGCGTCGTCTGCAGGTGGGAAAAGGTTAATTAATAGAAGTAGAAGCAAGCTGGAACCATCAGAGACAAACGTTTACCAAGGTAAAGCATATAGATATAATAACAGATAAATTGTTTGCCGTAACTCGTCGCAGTTGTTTAGTAAAGTCAAACATCTATGTTTATGTTGGAAATAATATGCATCGAATCAGAACATACTCTCATAAAACAAACGATAAAAACGCCAGTGATACCCGATGAGTGTTTCTTTCGTTACGTGTACCAAACAGCGAGGGGATTACTCTTCGTACCTAAGTACATCATGTTCGGTGTTTGGTCTTCTTTTTATTAACGAAGAAATATAGGAAAGGACGGAAGTTGGGGGGGAATTATTGAGCCAAGAGATAGACACTTTTGAGTTTAGACAATTGAGATATTAACTTAAACATTTCTCATATTGAATTAAACCAGCTTATAAAAGAGTTGCCAAAACTGTCAAGAGAAGGATAAATAAGCTAGCAACAACATACGAACAGCAAATAAAATTTTACCAATCCCTTCACAGAAAAAGCCAAAACGAGCTTGACCGTAAAACTATGTAATGGTATTTCAATTTTCGCAATGTCATGTCATGTTCCATAATTATAATAACTTTTCCAATTGAAAATCGATTGAGATGATGTTACATAATGTGTAAGGGGAAGTTTTTCCATGTTCTGGTCGTTATGGAAATCCTATTAGATAATGTTTTGCATACTTAGCTGCTTCGGTCATTACGTCTTATTGCACGAGACGTTCGCAGATCAGAGAGAGAGAAATGCGCGTGATTTGTTTTTGATGACTAGAAACCGGGAGTGAAATAGGAATAAAAGAAATGGTTCACTTTAATCTTCCTAGGTAATTCTGTATTCCAATTAAACAATAAACGTATCAAATGTAGTTTCTAAATTAAAACTGCAAAAAATATATGCTTTTCTGGAAACAGTGCCATATTTTCTTCCAGATTATGGGGTCGACGTTGCATTTCATAACACGCCACTCTAAATTCCTTTTCGTTTTAATTGAATTCCTTGAATGTTCGACAAATGTTCATATATGTTGGAAAATACCGTCACCGTTTGAGTGAACTGAAAGTTGAGTAGGAAGACAAAGTCCATAGTATGTCATGTAAAATGGAGACAGATGAGACAATACGTGTTATATGATTTTTTAATTTAAATAGAATAATTTAATTAAGTGTCGGCACTAGTCTTACCTTTTCTCACACGTAGACGTATTTACTTATCTGCCACAGACGAAGTTTGGAACATGGCAAAAGTATAAATTGTTCATTTCCCCGATTGCCAAAATGTTTCCAACTCTATTTTATCTATAAAGAGTTTCCATAGTTATGCCTAAATGTTTCTAAAGTCGTCTACTGGGGATAATTATATGTGCGGAAAAATTAATTTTATCATCTGGCAAATATGTTACAACTCACTATGAAAGATTGAAATTAATATGCATGGTACTCCGGGAAGACAAACCCCAAGGCACATACAAGCTGTATAGATCCAGATACTCCACTTAAGTGGGTCTGAATCTGCACTATTCGCCTATTAGCCATTTGCACTTTCAAGAAATTACGACAAATGGGTTTTGATGCAAAGAGGCATTGAGATACAAACAGATATATTTGCACATTTTTCAGAAACACCTTAGTAATTATAGTGAACATAATAATTATAATAATAATAAAAAATAATAATAGTAATAACAATAATTAATAATAATAATAATTTTAATTATAGTAAGGGTTTTCCTCGAGCACGGCTCATTTATTTTGGGTATTTTTGAAACCCCGTGTGTGCATCATTTAAAATTCACATTGGCCTTCGAAAGTGGAGCTACAATTCTATTTTTGTCAATATTGCATCTAGGAATATATTTTATGTAGTGGAACAGTGAATGCGCTGATGAGATTGTAGGGATACATAGGCTCGCCTGATTCTTGACTGTTCACACTTGCATAAATACCCCGAATCACGTGTCGCAGCCCTATTTTATTCAAACTGGAAAATGTGAATTTATATCGAAATGTAAAAAATAGCCACACGCACACCGCCCTATCGTGCCAGTGTGTGTATTTTGATGAATTAGAAGACACTTTTAAGAGTCTTTTTAAATTTTTGTTTACATATTCAGATCATTGCTTCGCTGATAATAGAGCACAACTCATATATGCACCTGCATTGGCGTTAACAATTGAACGCTGCTTTAGCTGCAAACTATTACCACTTTTCGAGCAATAATGAACTACTTTGAAGTATAAATAGAGCGTCTGTCCTAGCCTTATTGTAATGTCTCAGCAGTAATCATTTGGAAAGAATCATACGATTTGATATGAGATAAAGGGATAAATTACTTTAACAGTCATACTGCCTGATATAAAAATGCAATCGATGGAAATAGGGAAAAAACTGCAAGATGAACGTTCGCAATGAGGTATGCAATGCCTCCAGCAAATCAAGATATCTACAATAAGAATGCAATGAAATTTTCAAAATGAAACATTTGTTAAATGTTTGCTTTCTTTGATCCTGAGCGTCACGCGAGGCATGAAATGCACTTTATGACAGGTTCTTGACGGACTATTTCTTTTCCGCGGAAGGTGACATGTTTCGTCAGCTGTGTTGTTTGACACGACGGTCAATCATTGCGCAGTTCCTGACTGCTGCAGGTTCACTGTAATCGATTCAACACACTTGTATTAACCATTTCCCGCACACAACATAACTGCGGCAGACGATTTGAAAAATAACTATGCAGAAAAGGAAAATCCCTGTTAACGAAATAACTCATATTGAATAAAGTGAAATACATTGTGGCAAAAGGAGACATTACTCATTATGTTCTCCCTTTTTTAATTTGTTGCAGATGTGTCGATATGCGTCAGATTTAGATACATACTTGTATATATATATATATATATATAAATATATATGTCCCGTTGAAAAAAAAATCATGTAAAGGACCGCCATTGCTATTTAAGATTATAAGCTATATTGACTGGGATGTTTCCAAAATTCGTCTGCAAAAAAAATAAGAGTATACCGAAGAAAAATATTTCCAAAGTTCCCGTATGAAAAGATGTTTTGCCGCCCCTGAGGATATTGAATGTCCAATTACTACAACTTATCAGATTTTCCCGAGTTCAAAATAGTTTTTGCAGATTTTCATATTTTCGACAATGGCTTCCAGAGCAACCTTTCAGAATTACATTTGTTCTGGTATTTATCTCTAGAGACTGTCTACGCATTATTCTTTTTTTAACGATTTAAAAACCAACTATTATGTAAATTAAAATAACTGTTCATTTGCTATTTATATATTTATTTATCTCACTTCAACGGTTTGAAACTAAAATATGAAATCTAGATCTAGTAATGCTTACGTTCCATACAAACGGTTATTTGATTCAAACCTAAAATGGAAAAGAGCGAGAGAGAACGAAAAAATATATACATATATATATAACATGGGATGCACTGATATTTCTGTGTACAGCAAGCTCTTTCCAAAACATATAATCTAAGCAAATGGTTCAGTCTTATGGCTGATGAATTATCTGATATTTTAAACTAAATCCTATACACCTGAATCTGAAGTCATATATGTGTGTAGTACATACTATTACTTTGGCTATACATGTATATGGTTATCACTTGCATACAATGGTGTATATCATAAGGAATGAACACATCATATTAATTGAAGTCAAATATTATTTGAAAGGAAGGATAAATGCGTTCGGCCATGCGAAAAGGATACAACCAGGAATTTGCGAATAGTGTAGATCGAGATACGCGGATGAGCTAGCTGGTTAAGATCTACGTGTTTCGCGATCACGTATAATGGCGTCCCTTTCCCTCATATAACAATTCTGCAGCAGACGACTTTGAACATATTTTGTCAAAAAATAGAATATCTCTATAATTGAATGGATAACCTATGACTAAAAGTGGAAAACATTGTGGCAAAAGGAGAAATTGCTCGTTTTGAGCAATTGCCTCTTTTGTCACTATGTTTCAAAAAGCCGTCTGCTGCAGAGGCGTCGCGTCTATATGCGGGAAAGGGTTAACATTGTTCTGGTAAGTTAAATGATTTTGATGAAACAGACAGATGGTGTTCAGGCTGATCTGAATCTTTCCTGTTCTCAGACACCAACTTGAATCTTCTCGCACGAACTACCTCGGGAATCATGTCTTTTACAGTGAAGATGTTGCATCAGCATCCCTTCTGTTTCATTTGTGTAGTCAAATTCGAACATTTATTTATCGGTGAAATATATTAATCTGTCGCATGAACAACATCAATAATCATATATCTTTTAAAGTGAAGACATTGCTTCAACATCCATTTATTTATCAGTGAAATATGTTCATGTTTTCCACAACCTTTCTAGTATAAATGACTGAATTCTGCAGAATAATTAGATATTCCTTGTAGCGGGCCCGCGAAAATGTACAATGATCGAAATTGACATGGCACGTCACTCACTCTCGGCGAGGGAGACAAATCAAGCGTCGGGTATACCCTGCTGAAAGCCATGTGAAACCTACTCCCTCTTACATAAACATATTAACAGATTTTCGCTGGAATTTTCAACACTTAATAATTGCTTAAGGTACCGGAGAATCCATTAGGTTGACAAATGAGCCCTCCTTAATTTGTTGCCTTTACGTTTCATATGTATTTCAAGCGTGAGAATAAGCAAGGTTGAGGTCTCAATGTGCGCGTTGATGCTATTAATATCCACCCTTTACAATTATCATTATCTGACATAGGCGAATTGTTTCTTTCATTACAAATGCAAATGATGTGTTAACATTATGCTGTTATACCGTTTTCGTAAGTAACTTTGTAAGTAGGTTTATAGTAAAACCATCGATTCCAGTTTGAAGTTGTGAAAGGTTATCGTGACTAATGTCCACACAAGGGCTGAACAGTTGTGAGGTATGGTGGCGAGGTGCCTGAGAACAAATGTCTTTGGAGTGCTGGTAAAAAACGCCAGGAAGGTCAACCAAGCCAGTTTGAATTCACCTGGCAAGGAATGAAAGTCAAACCAGTGATCATTTACTTTGGGTTCGAAACAACATAACGACCGAGGGCAATCATCGTCAGTTCTATAGAAATGGTTCGAAAACAGTAACCTTCGGTACAAATGCTTCATGACAACTGAATACCCAGACAGCCTATAAAAACCTACCATGGAATTTTCCAGTGTAAATCCAGATCAATTTGCACAACAAATGCCTATGTGTCTTCTAATTGAGCACCAAACCGATGCGATATATAATGTTTTAACCAAAGCACATAATAAAGCATTCGTTATGAATGGAAGGTGTTAAGTAAACCATGATATATTTTTATTTTATGTAAGTAGTGACAATGACAATATGTTATTGACATACAGCCACCGGCCCATAACAATTATGTTGACATCATATAAAATGTTCACACAGCACATGTTTGACAGTTTACCTTATATGATATTTTAAGATGATTAGATCTGTCTGTATTGAAAGCATACGAGAATGAAACATTTGGTATCTTAAATGTGGTATATATAAAACCCTTAGAAACATTGATGCGAAATGAGAAATAGGTTATTTTGAGCAGTTTTTACTTTTCCTATCATGTTTTAAATTATTATCTACGAAAGAAGCATACTTTATTATGAAAAAGGTAAAGGCTTACACACAGACATAGGCAGAAACTATGTTATAACGTCCAATAACAGTTGATTCATGTACATATAAAATTCTATAATATATACATTGGCATACGTTTTGTTATAGCATTCTATAATCACTGCTGCATATATAAATAACATATGGGAACATCGATCTGACTTCATACATAATATGTTGAAACCATTGCTGCAAAATGAAATTACATATCTAGTATACACTGACTTAAAACTTAAACATGTGATAGCATATCATACCAAACACCTCTTCCCGAATTCGTTCAGAAGCATATGATATATATATGTTGCAAGAGATTTGATTATCGACTCGTTTTTAGACGACATAAGTAAAATTAACCTATTATACGACATGGGATTACAGTACTTTAGCGGTATATACTCATTTCTCAAACTCGCATAACATGTACATTGCATAACAAAATGATATTCGTCTTCTATTGCCCGAGCGTCACATAACTTGCATAACATATCGGGTTATAGAGCATTATTGTGTCGATACTTGTCAATGTGTAGAGAATGTGATCCGTTTCGTAAACTACATAGCACGCCTGAATTTTCTTATAGTAATAATTACTATACAATATTCAAATTCGTACACCGACTTGTATTGTCTATAGTGACTTAATTAAAACTATTGTCAATTTTGCTACGCCAAGTTTGTAAATACTGGTCTCGAGCCCTTGTTACAAAAGAGTTTATAAATACATTCTCATTATTCACATTTTGGCATATGTAAGTTAAAGCTGTAATTGATTTATTTAATAATGTAACATAAAAACTGATATATTCAGTCCGTCCGAAAGGGTAAAAATTGTTTTGTGGAGAACAGTTTAGAATAAAAGTTACACTGTTTATATATTACAGCTATGGGCGTGTTAGAAGCGCCAGTTAACTTAAGTAGATTGTGATAAGATGTAGGAGATGAACAGGCTCATCTGAACCTGTACTGTTCAGAAATGCCAACGTTTAATTTTTCCCATGTGGGCTCGTATATCGTTTTTATTAATTGTTGTATTGGCCGTTAATATCATTGGTGTATAATTAGTAGTTATTTTATTTTAGTTTAAACTTATTTATTTTACACCGATTGCAAACAAGCTTTCAGCTTATATTAATCACGCTCGATGTCTGCTTCCTGTAGACTTAACCAGTACTCGCGCCGTTTGTGAACAATCCCAAAGTTAGAACCCGCTCATCACCGGGACATTGAGTACGAGAGGCAGACGCTCTACATCTACACCACTTTATATTGATATCACACAACTGAAAGATGTACTATTCGTGAAGATGCATTTTAGTTCAGATTAATGTCGTTTTCGACTGTGTTTAAATAAACCCGACATTCCAACGATATTCTGCAAATACTATTGGTATCATTCATTACCCGCGACCATTGATTTCCAGAATCGACATTTACTGTAACACTTTTCAAGGTTACGACTATCTCTCCAGTAGTAAACTGTTTGAAACGTGCATTGTGGAAAAAGAAGAAATTGTCCAAAAGGATTAATTTCACATTTGCCTGTAGTGTTTTTCAACACAAAATCAAATGTCAGAAAATGGGTTAGTTAACATGGTTGAACAATGATTCGTTATTATACAAAAGATGCTTCAATGTCACTTGTTGAAACCAATGGGATGTCACAGCCATACAAACATATTTGAGCGGCGTACGTGGTGAAAAAATGACTTTTTCTTTAACCCTTTCCCTCATATAGACGCTTTCTGACGCCTTTGCAGCAGACGGTTTTTAAAAACATAGTAACAAAAGAAGAAATTGCTCAAAACGAGCAATTTCCTCATTTTGCCACAATGTGTTTCCACTTTTAGTCATAGGTTATTCATTCAATTATAGAGATTTTCTATTTTTTGACAAAATATGTTCAAAGTCGTCTGCTGCAGAATTGTCGTATGAGGGGAAGGGTTAAATGGGTTGAACAGAGTTAAACACCTTTTCCGGCGGTATTTCAGTTATATACCAGGGCGGTCATTTCACCTAATGTGTGTTTCCTGACTTTCTCTCACATGCATCCACACACCATTCTTCTCAGCCAACAGGCAACCTTCACATGAAGACAATTTAGCGCATTGGTCGAAGACGAATGACGCGAACCTCAATGACTCTTGTCAATCATCGGAAAGAATGACTAGCCGAGGCGGTTGTTTATTCAGCAATTATGAAATACACATGATAAGATGAGCGGTACACAATTCAGATTTGATGAAAATAAGCGAATGTCATAATGATTGACACAAAGGTCAATTTCAGGTCAATGTCGACGAGTAATACTCCACACAGACTGCTCTGGGTCTTTTTCTGATAAACATTTCGAAGCAAAAAATTACGTTATTCTTATTGGCAACCTAATTTAACCAGACATTGTGTTTCTTGAAAATAATAATTCTAATGTGTAAATCTAAGGTTATGATTTAAGATGATCCCGTTTGGAGGAAGCCACACTCGACGGTAGATCCCTGGTACTATCGTCATCAAAACGCTATAAAATATCATGGCGCCAGCCTAATTGCGCTGCGGCTTTTTGTTAAAGAGCTTCGCAAGATATATGGTATAAACTGTCAGAAGACTTACTTGTTTCATCATTCGTTCGTTCTTGATTATCAAGCAATTTCACAGAAAAAGGTCCCCCACTTACATTAATGTCAGTCAACTTGTGTTGTCTCTTCAGTTCAACACTTGTTGTTTCTTTTTAAAATATAGTATGGCCAGATTATACATTATTTCTGATAATATATTTATACATGCTTTCCACTCTTTATTCCCAACCGTAAACCCATTACATCATATAAATCGTGAACATTTCCGATGACTCGTGTTTCCTACCTTCTTGCGACCTAACTGTACTCGCGCCGATCCCAAAGATTGATCCCATCATTTATTTTGCTGAACAATAACAAATAAGCAGCCATCAGGATGCATTCAAGATTGGAATGCATGTATACATTGGTTAATCTTAATCAAGAATGTATTAAGTCACATTTTGCAGGACATGAGAAGACACGAGTAAATGAGCACGCGTTTTGCGATATAAATCCCTGTATATATAGTATTCCAATACAAATTCAAATAATGAGCAATTTGTTTGTAACGGAAGTATTTTGGACGAAAACGTGTAAGCTTTACATGCATGCAATCAGTTTTCAAAAAGCAAATAATGTTTAAAAGGACACAGGCATATTTAGAAGAAAAGGCGTAAGACTTTTTTTTTCGGAACAAACAAAAACAGTTTTGCCCATGAGTTAGAGATGTATCTATTCAATGAATTCTTAAATATACATAAGTTGGTAAAACTTTTTTTTTTTCACGGTGCCTTATACTTCAATTTCCATATTCGACGGCGGACAGTATTTTACGTTAAAAATGATCAAGTGTTCTCTTAGCAGTTGGATGGTATTTCTTTCTAAATTATCCTAATTTATCATTAGCAACTCATCTACAAACGGTATTTGTATATGGTTATATGTTCATCCGATAGGTATATGAAAATGGTTATTTTTAAGATATTGTCTGAACACTCTTCTAGATACGCAGAGTCCTCGATAAGGAGGAGTATACAGCTCTTTTCTCAACAATATCTCTCTTTTGTCCAACCAAACCCTATGATGTGGGTTCTAAAAAAAAATCGTATCATTGAGACGATTCTTTTGAGTACTCACAACACAGGGCTAGAGGGTCAAATAAGAATTTTTAGGACATGCAAAACTCCCCTTATCTGGAGCTCTGGATACGCACTATTTATCAAACTTTAAGACACTTAAGTTCACAATCAGTTAGTCTTAATTAAGAATAAAAATATTGGAATACTCGATTCTGTCCCAGTACGAAGATTTTGATTTCAAAGTTTCTTTACTGTTTGACTAGTTCATTAATTATTGATATGATCTTTGCATGGAAAAAAGAAAAAGCACAAAACTACCATTATATATCAATGAAAAATTGTTCTTGTCTAATGTGCTGATAAGCAAGCCTAACACATCCCAGTAAATAGATTTACAAGTAATGGCTGGTGACGGCATTTCAAAACAAGAATTCAAATTAACTTTTAACTCGTTCCGACGTCAGTGTTTTGGAATCCACTAATTTACGCAGTTCCGCTAAATTCGTGTCAACGGGCCCGGGGAACCTAATGAATCATGCGTGATTAAGTATTGCTCGCGCTGTGTTGTTTTCTTTACCTTTTTGTCTTTTGCATATTGAGAGTGAAATAAACTTTGTAAATATCAGATATGATTATCTACTAGTTCCCTCATACTGACGTGTTCTGACGTCTCTGCAACAGACGACTTTTGAAAACTGTGGCAGCCTAAAAGTTTTCAACTTTATTCAATAATTATAGGGTTTTTCCATAGTTTTGCCTAGTCGTTGTTTAAAGTTTTCTGATGCGGACTCGCTGTCAGTTGGTAAATTCAAACCTTTGTCTAAATATGTTTCACGTACTAATATTTAAGGGATGTAATCGTTTCTCAATTATGTGTTTTTAAATGAAACACTTTTATCATGAACGTAAATTACTGCCGTTATGAAACTTAAAACACTGTTATAGAATTTATTTAGGAATAAGGGAAAATTTGCCCAACATACCAAAAACATAAACACATTTGTTTCAACAATGTCAAATAGTGGACTAATGGTCTGAAACAGGAGTAAATGTTTGAAAAATAATCAAGAATATTTATGTATGGCATTCCCCCAACTTTGATTGATAAACGTATTTACGTAATTTGGTCAGGTTATAATAAGTTACTAGAAATAATTTCAATGGTATAACAGTTATTTGCGATAAGAAAAAAACAGTCTTAAAAATCACTCAGAAAGCATTGAAGAAATGACGAAGTTGCTCATTGTGTTCTCCATAGACGGAAACATTTTGAGTTTGCGACATTAACCTCACCCCAGTATGTGATTGCAAAGATTTAAATGAATATTTTTTAATCTAACTGTCTCATTCATACCCCATACATCACATCTATGATATAAAATTGGTTCTATAAATTTATCAAACAATTCAAATTTATGTGAATTTCAACATTTTAAATGTATGCATACAAACATACTTAAGTGGTAGCATTGAAAGACCCCATACTGTACAAAATAACACCAAGATACTTGAAATTATTAACTGCTTCTAGATATTCCTCTTTATATGTGAACTTCATAATTCGGCTCATTCTACCCTTTCTGAAAATGAATAATTAACATTTACTTGAAGTGTCCATCTATCACAATATTCTTCCAGTATATCCAAACCCTGTTGTCACCAAATTTCGATTTCAGAAAGTAAAACCATATCATCTGCATAATAAAGTAAAACTAATTTCAACTCTAATATCAATGCCATCAAACGCCTTTATAATGAATTATTCTTTAATACAGTTAAGCTACATTAAAAAAAACATGGAGAAAGGCTTTCCCCTTGTCTTACACCTAATGAATGTTATTATCATTATTTACTTTGTATATAGTTAACACTTTTCCCAATTAAATTTAATAATATCAAATCATTTACCACATAACTTTAACTCAATGAGTTTGTACCATAAAATGTCCCTTACTAACTATAACAATCAAAAGCTTTAGTATAGTTTACAAACACTGCAAACACAATAAACAACTTTTAATTTTGTTGATCAAGTAATTAATCAGGTAAAAATATATTGTCAACTGTACTCATATTTTCCCTGAATCTGGCACATCCGAATCAATGCTGCACATTTGTTCCAAATTTCAATTAATTAAAAGTATTTTGTTATTTCATTTAAAATGTTACTGTTTTGGTGTTTTGGATTATTTGTACAAGGAGTTACGCTCTAACGGTTTCTTATTTATGACAAGGGTATGTTAACCCCGTAACCCTGAGCGCTAATGAGGGCAGCCATTATAACCGTTTTTAAAGTATTGGTATGGCCCGTCCGGGAATCGAACCCGCGAACTCCCGCTCAAAAGCGGACGCTCTTACCACTACAGGAAACGAGTTGGTCGTTTACGTATAAAACTATAAGCTGTAGGAGTTCCTTTATTTACGAATAGTTTAACGATCGACGAAGGATGCATCTGTACTATTTACAATTAGTATTCATAATTGAAAATTAAAATATGTAATGCTTTTGTGAATAGTTTCAGCAACAACTGATAACAACATACATTTCCGGTGTTCTTTTTACAGGCCGAACACCGGTAGTTCAGTTGATAGCGACGCGGGCTTTCAACCGAGGGATTGTGACTTTAAAACCCAACTCAACACAAATGCTTTCCGATATTTGTCACGATTTCCAAAAAAATATCCAAGAATTTTAGGCCCAAACAAATTGGCGTGCATTGTATTGCAAGATGCATGAAAGCTGTCATGTTATCATTTATACACTTTAATTCAAGCTTGTGTGCATATAATGTAGATGCCGCAAATGTTCTACAGCACATATGGAAGGTTCAATGAAATGACACGAAACGTTGTTTAGGATATAGACGTGACTAGCTAGAAACCTTACATGCACAAGTATGACTGTTCGATTCTCTGAGATGTTGTAGTTTAACGCCGTTTTCAACGATATTTGATATATCACGGCGCCCGGTCATTACGCTAGTCACAATTATTTTTTATTGACGATGATCTTAGTAAATGAGTCGGTGTTCGAGCTCAACGACCACTGAATGTATATTGCTCGTCGCAACTGAGTAAGATTTTCGGGAAGAACTGTTTTACTTTTTTGAAACAGAAAAAGTCCTCTCGGTGGCATTGTCAAAAAACTATTGGTGTCAGGCATGCGGAAAAAATATCCAAAATCAGACAAGTAGAATCAGTTCTACACATTTCATTCTCAAAATACAAGATTTTTCCTGTGTTTTTTGTTTTTCCAAAACGGACGGCAGTTTGAAATGTAAATCGAGTATATACTACTCATACCATGAATAAAAAACCTTACAAAACACGACAGATAAACACACTGTGTGTAATTGGGGAAATACGAGAAGCTATTCATTTAAGAGACGGCACAAAGCGTCTCTTAGGAGTCAAAGTTATTCTTTAGTCAAAATTCCAAGGCACGGGGTCTTCGCTCTGCAATGAGGCGCTTCGTCACAAATGAGTACCAAATGTTTCCAGGCAAGAACAAAGTGGGAATCCTGGAATACCTAAGAATAAATCTAGAAAAACCTGTCAAATTGTCACATGCCTCTCCGGAACACCATTTGTCTTAGATTATATTAATTATTGTTTAGAAAAATGACTACAGTTGATGTCTAATGATGTTTGCACAAGAGACCGGATCCAGAAAATAAAACCTCGTAAAAACAACGTTTTTATGTGTCTATGTGTTCTTATCCAACAATATACCATTCCATCAACTGTGCACTCTTGTTTCAAACTTAGCTTCTAAATAATGCAATTAAGAATGGCTATGTTATACTAGCTGTTTCTAATTGTAAAAGTCTAAAGTTATTTCTGGGAAACTGAATTATGCATTCACAGTTTTTTCTTCTCTGTTTCTATTTTAGTTTGATTAAATATCCCTAGAGAATATGGGTATTTAGGATGACGTGTATTCTATTCCCAAACAGTAAAAGCACAAACCTTTCACAAAATTCACAAACCGACCACATCTTGTATTGTTTGTTTTTTGTTTGTTTTATGGTGTTCGACGCCGGTTTCAATATTGTTCAGTGTATATCACTGCGTTTTCTGAGTAAGTTACCAGTAATGGTCCATTTATTCTGTCACCAGTGAGTCAGTAGTTATCCTAACCCCACAACCCAAGGCAAAAAGGAGGGAAATTAATTACTACCATTTTTAAAGTATTTGGTATGACCCGGCAAGGGATCGAATCCGCTAGCTCTCGCAACAGATGTGGTCATGGTTTGTAAGAATTTCCCCCAACACGAATGGCCTTGTAAGATATGTTAACCCTTAAGCTGCCAAAGGCAATAAATGGCATTTGCAAACAATGCCGATTCAGATGAGTCAGCTCGTAACGAGCAGTCTCCCCTGCAATCTGCATTGTTTGCCACTTAGACATTAAACTTTACCAAATTTACTGTTGGACGTAAAATGGAGTGGTTCAATTTTCAACATGGAAGAGTCAATTTAAGACAAGAAAGAAAAGCTGCGGTTTGTTGTTGCTGTTGTTGATTATCGGATGAACCGAAATGTGAAATAAAATGCACACAATGTGAAGAAGATGCGCAACAAAGATAGACAGCAATACATTTAACATGTGCCCATATCAAAATCTAATTTAGATATTTCTTGTGATAAACGTGCTTTTTTGTGGCAATAAATCAGTTTTTATTATCATTTGAAATACCAAAAGGTACAATAAAAGAAATAATGAATTTTATTTTATTTAGGTTTTATTGACATATTATACATTTTTTTAATCGACTATTCGTGGAGTAATACATAAAACCCTAGCCACCAGTCCGTCACTATTGGCATTAGCGTCAGCGTTAACAAGTGTTTGATCCGGAGCAATAGTCCTTGAGGTTTCTTTTGAAGTATCCAATGTGCTAAAATCAGGCAATGTGCGTAGCTACCCAATCGATTAATTAATAAATTTCCTTGATAAATCATACTAACCCAGCATGGCTCCAGTTGACTTTCATTGACATATATTTTTACGAATTTTTTTTAACTTTTCTGACATTGTTTTTCGTTCCCACAGCACAATGAATACTTTTTCTTGTCGTCATAATTAATTAAAAAAAACTACCTTTTGCTCTAAAGTATATTTTGATGGTACTTTCTGTGTTTGGTTACATCAGTTATTCTACGCTAATTTTCTCCATTTGGCGAACGAACTCAAAATGCAATAAAAGATCGTTTCTCCTATCTCTATCATATCTCCAGTCGGTTTTATCATTTCATAACTATGATTAATTGAGCAAGAAGAATGAACAGCCTGCGAGCTGGTATAAATCTTATTTCGCACCATTTCGCCAAATACGCGTTGTAAATCAGTGATAAGTTCTACCAGTTACTGACAGTAAGTTCTGAAATTTGTTCCGCAAGATTCCATACCGCTTCAACTAATTTCCTTTCCTTGATTTGCCTGGTGGACATGAAATAGACCATACGATCAGCATCGGGCCCGACACAATCATACAATAGCGTGAGTGTTTAGACACTCTCCTCCATTTTGGTTAACTCATTGTTTGATGTTTAGGGTCGTCAGCTTTGAAACATACAATATAAAATTATAACATCAGAGGAATTTGGATCAGTTGACAGCGTTGTAGTACACTCTTTTAGAAAATTTATTTAAGGATATTGTGTGCATTTGTCCTTTTTCTTGTGTAAAATAACTAAATTAAATTGTCACTCGTTCAACAACTGCCTTGAAATAACTGTTACGGTTTAAAAATAAATCTGATAAATATAGCTTGTATTAATTGGAGAGAAAACACACAGACAAAAACTCACTTCATGCGAAAGTTTGACATCAAGAATTTTGTTATCACTTTAAGAATGAGTTCACTTACTTATTTATTTATTTAATTATTTTGTATATCTTTATAAAAAAAAAAGTGATTTATCTATTAATCTGTTGATGTTGATCTATTAATGTTTTGATAATTTTTAGGCAAGATACTTTTCACTTTATATATCATTGTTTTAACTCTCTTGGAAAGCACATCGTTACCTTCAATGAATAAAAGTAAAGAAATGGACACGGTCAATTCAAATGCGAAATGTAAATTTCAGATATAACAAACCAGACAATTCAAAAATCGTATAACTTTGGTGCAGATTTGTAAAAAATGTATAAGAAAAAGGGAAATTGTTCAATTTTAGAAATTCCTCCATTTTCCTTGCAGTTTGCAGATGTGACAAGATCGATAATCGCCTGACTCGTTTATAAAGATGATTATAAAAGATAAAATCAAATCTGTTATAATAGTTTTATTTGACAGTTTATCAATTTCTTGTATTACATAAAAATCAAGGAACGATAACAGAGTTGGCATCATGAATACAGCTAGTATCAAAGTTGTCTCCCTGTTGAAAGCGGTTATAGTTTGATAAAACAGCATGGAGGGTTGTATTGTGCATATTTGCGAAAATTAATGAGAAGATTTCAATCATTTGATTGATTGTGTTGATGTGTTATGCCTTTATGCCGCTTTCAGTAATGTTTTAGTTATTGCACGGCGTTTCCTGGGTAAGTAACCAGTAATACTGGTCCTTTTATCCTGATACCAGCCAGACAGTCGTAAAGCTAACCCCGCAACCCTGAGCGCCAAGGGGGATAGCCATTCAGAAGAGAAAGTGACCGCCGTGAATATGATAAAGACGGAGGTGAACCAATTCAAAGAACTGTAACTCAATTAGACTGGATTTGGTTACATTTAGATCATCACCAGTAGCATCCCATAATTATGTTCAAAGTATTGAGCCAGATTCCAGATTCGGAAATTCAAATCTTCCCTTTTCTAAATCATGATATATATGAGCCGTTTCGCGAGAAAACCATCATTATGGACTCTGCGTAATGTATCGACCCAGATCAGTCATGCTAATCCGGGCCGACACATTCCGTCTCAGAGGGATAGAGTAATGATTCCTGAAACAGAAAATCCATTGGAGGCGAAATGTGTCTGTCCTGATTAGCCTGCGCGGCATACTTAGGCTGATCCGGTCGATACTTTCCATTGTTGGTTTTCTCGTGGAACAACTCATATAATATTTAGATCTAATTAGATGTAGGCCTATACTTGATATTTCTTCTTCGGACACATTTATGGAGCACACGGTTACGTCTGGAAATTTGAAAGTAAAACTTTGATATTGAGCTGAAAACAACGTGAGAAAAAGAAGAAATTGATCAGAAAATGCAAGCTGTACGCGAATGCCCTTTTTTCTCTCCACAGTCTTTCTAAACTTATCTTCTGTCAAGTCGTATAAAGAATTATGTATCAGGATATGATATGTATGATTGTATAAAACGAGCAATTTCTCACAATGTTTTCTGTTGTCAATATTTTACATGCTATCATACACAATGGTGACATTCGAAATGTTTCTATTATCTTGTCGTTAACCCTTTCACTGATTGAACCGATGTTGTGACATCCACGTCTTCTGTCAAGGATCTTTATTGTTTACTCATTCACCCACAATGTTATCTTGATATTCATATAAGTTAGCTATGGACCCTCTGAATGCAAAGCTGCACAAGTTCATTTTAAAAACTCACCACACAAAGGGTTAACCACACAAACAGGTCATAGTGAAAAGAAGATATAATTTGCATTTGTTTCTCGGGATCAAATGTGTTCAAGAAAGCTATGTATGTAAGATTCACATGAGCCGTCTTCATAAACGATTCAGAATTTGATTTATATCATACACATCAATTAACAGTTTGGGGCACCATTTTTACTTTTTCAAATGGCAGTAACAGGGCTGTTTTTAACGGCTTTGGTTTGATTGATTGTTTGGAGTTTTACGTCGCTTAAGCAATATTTCAGTTATATCACGGCGTTTCCGGGGTAAGTTACCAGTTTTACTGACCCATTTATTCTGACACCAGCCAGTCAGTCATAATGCTAACCTCGCAATCCTGAGCGCTAAGGAAGGCAGTCATTCCTACCATGTTAAAGTATGTGGTATGACCCGACCGAGTATCGAACATGCGACCTCCAACACCCGAGGTTAGGGTTTTTGGACATGGTGAATTTGTTACTCGCAATGTGAGAGTGTCAACCATTCTAAGATTGCCCTGCAATCTCGTGTAATTGTAATGCTTCTTAATCAAGTGTGGGCTGTTCAGTATTTACCAATTAGCAGTATCCTCATCTTTACAGGCCCTGGAAATATAAACCATTTCTGACGCCCCTTCAGCAGACTTCTTTTTTAAAACATTGTAGCAAAATAAGAAAGCGTCATATTGATTGCTACAATGTATTCAACTCAATTCCATAATTGTATTTTCTTTTAAAGAGACTTTCCGTAGTATTGCATATATATATTCAGAGTCGTCTGCTGTAGCTTTATTGTAAGTGGGAAAGAGCTTAATGCGAACTCTTTAAAACAACACGATTGTGGTGCGATGTATTGCCATTAATTTATTTATTTTTCATTTATACAAAAGCATCATCTGCTATTTCCCAAACTATAATATCACTGAACATCCTTCGCTAACAATTGGCTGGCTACAAACCAATATTAGTCTTTTGTAGCTGATATAATTTCGTTTATAAACCACTGTGGTGATTGTGTGATTGCATCGGAATATACTACCCCTGAATTAGGAGCCATCGTCCTTACCATAAGCACTTTGAGTTCGTGAGATTACAGTCAGCGGATTAAAGAACCAGGATTGTCTGAGATAACATTGCCGGAACCTGTTTTTAAGTTTAGTACCGCAACACCTCACGGACACTTGATTGTGCGTCCAAAATATTACAAAAACGTATTGGACCAGAACTATTCGAGAGGGATACTTCGTTAGACGTTTACCTGATTCCTTTCTTTTAGGGAGTCCCCTGCTTCAAAACTATCTATGTTTAAATTCGTAATATCTACGAAATTCGAAACTGAATTTTCAAGCATACTTTGAAATATTTTGCGAAAACAAAGGAATTGCTCAAATCCTTTCAACAATGCTTTCAAAATATCGCCTTCTCAAGAGCATCTAAAGTCGTATGCTTCAGAGAAATGATTAACGTGGTTTGTTTATGTAAAAGTTTCTCATTGGTCAATGTTTGCTATTAATATATAACATTCACTCAAAAACATTACTATATAGCACTCACACACACGCATTCGTAAATAATATTCGCACAAATACATCAATATACAAAACTCACACAAATACATTTCTATTATACATTCAAAGAAATATATTGATATACAACATTCCCACAAATATAAATGTACAACATTGACACAAATACATAAATATACAACATACACACAACAACATGAATATACAACATACACACAACAACATAAATATACAACATACACACAACAACATGAATATACAACACTCACACAAAAGCACTTATATACACCATTCACACAAATACATTTATATACAATATTTAAACAAAATACAAGCATATACAACATTCTCACGCATTCATAAATATAAAACGAAATATATCAATGAAAAAAATACATATATGTAAATATACATCATTAAGACAAACATATCAATATTCAAACAAAATACATTGATATAGAACATTCTCACACATTCATTAATATAAAATGTTCGTGATATATACACCAATAATGGCATACAAATATATCAATATACAACATTCAAACAAATATATCCTTATACAACATTCACACAACAAAAGTATCAATTCAAAACACCCACACAAAACATAAATATACAACCTTCACCCAAACGTGTTAATAATACTTAATATAACAACTCAACTCTAATAACTTTATTAGGCAAGTCGGCACAAGATGTGTCATTGGCCATACAAAATATATACACAATTATTGAACATGCAACATCTTCAACATCTACACAAACATGTTAATATATAACATTCACACAAAAACATTAACATACAACATTCACACAAAAGCAAAAATGTACAACATTCAAACAATTGCATTAATATACAACTTTCACACAAAAACATTCATATACACCATTCTCACACATACAATAATATACAACATTCACACAAAACCATGTACCTACAACATTCAATCGACTGTATTGATTTACAACATTCACATAATTACACTAACATACAACTTTCACACAAAAACATTCATATACAACATTCTCACACATACAATAATATACAACATTCACACAAAACCATGTATCTACAACATTCAATCGACTGCATTGATTTACAACATTCACATAATTACACTAACATACAACTTTCACACAAATGCATTCACACACATTCATTTATATACGCCATTCAAGGTAATACATTGAAATACAACATGCAAAGTAATACATTGATATACAACATTCACACAAAAACATTCACACAAAAACATTCACACACAAACATTCATATACAACATTCATACATTCATTTGTATAAAAATTCCTTGATAAAAATAATTGTTTGTTTGAATTATAGAAACATACGTACACAATATCTATCAACGTCATGGCTTTCTATTTCTCGATTTATTAACTTATTATCTTCAAAAAGTTCAAATGAATATTGCAAATTATATTTCAAAAGCGTCTGAGTATAG
Source organism: Serripes groenlandicus (assembly GCA_031761405.1). NCBI lineage: Eukaryota > Metazoa > Mollusca > Bivalvia > Cardiida > Cardiidae > Serripes > Serripes groenlandicus. Next base: position 60,906,136 of record JASEVX010000001.1, read on the forward strand.
AGAATATTGTTTTAATCAAAATTGGGGTTTAGTAATAACTAAGAATCATTTGCCAATGTTATTCATTAACAATAATTCTTGGTTATCTAAACATACTAGTACTTCTCTGACATATTATAATTGATTTTGTTGTATTCGTGTATATAAATCATGTAAATGAAAGTATGTTACGTCATTGAGCCATATTGTTATATATATATATGTGTATATACTTGTAAATGGCCATTGGTACTTTTGTGCCGACTTGTCTGAATAAAATTGAGTTGAGTTTGAGTTGATAAAAATATAAATGTGGGCATACAAATATATTTGTACACAACAGTAACACAAATAATGCAATATATATATACAACATTCAAACAAATACATGAATAAAGAACATTCACACATATTCATTATAACACGTCCTTGATATCAATATAGGCATTTAAAATTACATGTTTACTCACTATTAATGCAGTGATGACCAATTAGGTTAATAGTTTTACGATATAGCTACTTGTGCTCTATCATTACATGTACATCTTTCCTTCTCGTACAGATGCAATAATAACCATGTATGGGGATTTTATGACAGTGAAAGTACTCACATTTCCATTTGTATAGAATAAATGTAGTTTAAACAAAGGTAATATCTTAACGGAATACCCATGATGTTCTCTTATTTTGTTGATTAAGTTTTGGTCAATTATGGTAATATTTTGATGGTAAAAATTCATTTGCTATAAAATTGACACCATTACTGTGATGTTATGGCCAGTAATGGTAAAATAAGAATGGTAAAAATATCTGTTCTGTCATATTTACATCTTAATAATTCCATTTTGTATGCACTTATTGCCAAATATAATGATAATTTGATGTGCTTTTTGTGGCGATTGGTTGACAATCGCCACAGTGCTACCAAAACAACAACAACGAAAAAAAACTTATATAGTCGGTTTTGAACAGTCGGTTGGATATTTCTGCAAAGGCAATTTACTCACTTCCGTTAAACCGCCATATATATATATAGTTCCATCAATGATGCAGGCACACGATTAATAATGATAATGTTAGTGCTACTTTGATACCGGATTGGTACTAATATTTGAGATTTACCGAGAAAATATCTAAATAGAGTTAAACTATTTACATATTAGCTTTCTTCATGTTTAGGCAGATAATAAATATCATCGCGCGTCTTGGGTACGGTATGCAGAGCTGTGCCTCGTTCTATTTTTACTGTAGTCAACCGTAACCTTTTGACCTTTAACCTGATTCGGCCTGAGGGTAAAATATTACCGTGTTTACAGGAATTGGTTGTACTCTGAAAGCACCTCGCCAAAATAAAACGGCCAATTAACTTCTTTTGTAATTTCTGAAAATACCTACGAGTTTAACAATTATGGTCCGTAAAAAGTGCTTATTTCGTACCTGGTCCCGTTTTCAATAACATTGCAACATTATAGAGTGGCATAGGCTAAAACGCAAATAAATAAATAAAGTCGGCTCACGAAAACAACATGACTGTCACAAAAACAACGTTTTATTTGACAATAAATCACATGTATTAATAAGTTTTCTAATTATTTACTTAAAAGCATGTGCACAAACATATAACGATGAATTTTAAAAGTATGTAATAGGTTTTTTTTGTACTAATTACGCGAAATAGAAAAATTAGTGAGTGGCGTAGGCTAAAACGCATATAAATAAATAAAATCGGCTCACGAAAACAACTCGGCTGCCGCGAAAACAACTTTGCTTACAACTTTTAATCCCATATTACCATATTTTGGTTGTTACGAAAACAACTTTTTATAGTTGTATGTCTTCATAATTTTTGAATTAGGAACAAATGATTGATTAACATTTTTTTAGAAAAGATATTGTCCTACGAAAATGACATTTTCTCACAACGTTTTCAACTCTTACAGTGTTCTATCAGCGATCATTTTCTCACAATGTTTTCAACTCTTCACTATTCTATCATTATTTTCTCACAATGTTTTCAACTCTTCACTATTCTATCATCATTTTCTCACAATGTTTTCAACTCTTACAACTGTTCTTCTCACAATGTTTTCAACTCTTCACTATTATATCATCATTTTCTCACACTGTTTTCAACTCTTCACTATTCTGTCATCATTTTCTCACAATGTTTTCAACTCTTCACTATTCTATCATCATTTTCTCACAATGTTTTCAACTCTTACAACTGTTCTATCTTACATTGTGATAAAATGAGAGAAATTTCTCATTTTCTCACAATGTTTTCAACTCATACAAATGCTATATCTTACATTGTGATAAAATGAGAAATTTCACATTTTCTCACAATGTTTTCAAGTCATACAAATGCTATATCTTACATTGTGATAAAATGAGAAATTTCACATTTTATCACAATGTTTTCAACTCATACATATTCTCACAATGTTCCAACTCTATCAACAAACAATAGCCGGTGTGTAGAACACCCGGTGAGACCTTTATGAGTCATATTAAAAGTTGTTTTCGGTATCTAGCTATACCGACCTAAAAACGGGAAGCTGGAATTTTATCAAATCTGGAAATTCTGAAAGGTTTTTATAAATATTATAAACGCTTTGTAGTTGTTGCAATATATGAATACGATCGCCACTACAGTGCCATTGGCGCTTTGATTATATTAACATGTTTACTGTATTTTTCATTAAAATGGGCATACAAATACAAATTAATATTAATTTTTCTAAGATACTCAAAATATCAATACAACAAAACATTGGACACTGTATATGCAGTTATGTGTACTATATTTTATCAAAGAATGTGGTATTTATTTAATACATTTCTTCGACTACATATCTTGAGTAAGAGTGGAAGCTAGTGTATTTATAATGCAATAAGCCAGTGATTAAATTACCTTGATAGTTTGGTCTCAAACTAAAAATATATGATGCTAATTTTGCATGATAAACATTGTAAAAAAGCGGTCGTAATGCATATATTTGAATAAATATAAATTGGCTTATAACGTGTGTCTAGAACACAACAAGTTTAGTATACAATAATTAACATTTTAGTCTGATAGTTCAAATGAATATTGCAAATTATGTTTTAAAAGCGTCTGAGTATAGAGAATATTGTATTAATCAAAATATGGTGTTTAGTAATAACTAAGAATAATTTGCCAATGTTACTCATTAACAATAGTTCTTAGTTACCTAAACATTAAAGTACTTATGTGGCATATTAAAACTTTTTTTTTTGTATTCGTGTATATAAATCATGTAAATGAATGTATGTTACGTCATTGAGCCATATTCTTTGCGTGTATATACTTGTAAATGGCCAATGGTACTTATGTGCCGACTTGCCTCAATTAAATTGAGTTGAGTTGAGTTGATATACCAATATCTACCATTTCCCTGATACCGACGACTATGACTGTTTAACGCCTCTGCAGCAGACGACTATATATGACTATATATGTTACTTATTAGTGCAATTGTATTATAGCTGAACATTATCAATGCACTTTTAAGATTCAAAATAAATAAAATAAATGTTAAAGGATCGGGAAACAGTGTTGATGTGAATTGTTCATATCTGAATATCAGTTTTACAAAAGAGAATTTTAGCATGTGTGTATATGTGTCAAAAATCATCCATGAGCAAACAGTGTAGAGCATTGTAAGTTCTATGTAAAGTATATGCCAACCAGCGAGGCAACACAAGATCTTTCTAACACAAGAACTTTCTATATACGAATCAATGTGGAAAAGGTGGTATTCGGTGACATCTTCATGTAAAAACTTTAGATCTTTGACTTTGTTTTTAACAGTATAACTAGCAATATAACTAACGGATGGATCTTAATTCTAAAACATATTGGAACAAAGAACTGTACATTTTCTGTAAAATAAAAATGCATAGTTACAAACAGTTTTTAAACCCTTTCCCTCATACGGTAATTCTGCAGCAGACAACTTGAACGTATTTTGTCAAAAACTAGAAAATCTCCATAATTGAATGGATAACCTATGACAAAAAGTGGAAAACATTGTGTCAAAAGGAGAAATTGCACGTTTTGTCCAATTTCTTCTTTTGTCACTATGTTTTCAAAAAGCCGTCTGCTGCAGAGGCGTCAGAAAGCGTCTATATGTGGGAAAGGGTTATATTATTCTTGTGTCTGGTCTTGTTGTAATCATTATAATCATCCACGGATTCAATTAATTGTCATTGTTTTAAAATAATGTTGTGACTAAAAAATCAAACTTGCTGTAGTTCTTAATAAGCATGATTTCAACCTAAGGAAGGAATTGCTGCGTTTTGGCCTACATCAAAGCATGGTTGGTTGTTAGTAATAGATATGTTACTTTAGGGTATATAGCACTGAGTATGAAAGGAACTCAGGCGTTACATATCTAGAAACGGTGGTCTCTTGGACCAACCAACTACTTAGCGCTTTCCCACATACAACAATTCTGCAGTAATTATTTATGCAAAAACATGGGAAATGTCTATAAATACAAGTATAATTACTGGAAAAAAATTAAAATATTGTGGCAAAAGGCTAAATTGTTTATTGTGAGCAAGTTCTCCTAATGTCACAATGTTTTCAAAAGTCGTCTGCTGCTGATGCGACCTAATGTGTTTACAAGTGGTAAAGGGTTAACTCAATTTTCGGGATTTCTTTCAGTATTTTATGTGCTCGTTTGTTCTTAGAATATTATTATTTGGTTTTGGTTTTGGTTTTGATTTTTGTGTTATTTTAATTTTAATTTTTAATTTTAATTTTAATTTTTCATGTCGATCTTTTTATCATCGGCTCATAAATTATCAAAGAAACAAATCGATTTTACATCGAAGTTCAGTATATAAGTGAAACAAATTTTAAATATGTTCGTTATTGTTTGCTATATTAAGAAATTAAACTAGAAATGTTTTTCGTGTTTATGTTGTTAAACTTTAGAAGTCATCCAGAGCTTTCTTACTAAATGTATAGCTACTGTCAAAATAATTAACAAGTGAGGTTTTCTCAAATATATCAATTATCTGCCTTTACTTTATTTTATTACTATTATAGTTATATTTTACGTATTGTTATTTGCTTTGTATTCATTTATTTGTCATGATTTTATTTACTTATTATGAAATTGTTTCCATGCTGATTACATGTTTGAAGAGTTTCAGTTTGATCTATCTACAGTTATACATCATTGACATATTAAACAACAACAAGAAGAAGAACATTGTTTATTTATTTGACTTAAACATAGTACATCGTCATACAATGACATACACAATACAAAACATCACATGAAAACATGAAACGAACAGAAGCTAAAAGGAATACATGAGGTTTCTACAAGTTTTAGAGGACAAACAAATCACGTTATCAAATAGAAAATGTGAAAGAAGACAAATATTGTTCGAAGGTAACAATTCAATTATGGCAATGTTAGATCTTTCTTTAAGGCATCCTTTACAAACATAAAAAGTTATTCGGGGCTTGTATACAATCTTTATTTTAATGTGTAATAGTTTTCCTATATGTAAACATACTTTGTTCGGCCATTTTTGTTTACTTTCGTGCGTGTAGATATCGTGATGGATTTCTGTCTTATTTGATTTGATTTGACAATTGCATTTAACAATATAAAATCATAGAACATCAATAAAAACATTTAATCACAGTGAAAACATTATTTACATGTATAGTATATCATTAAAAATAATTTTCTGTAAACGTGATTTATTTTAAATACACGAATTTGATCTTATTCTATACCATTATTGATATTAACATAATCATGATCATTATTAGTATTACTATTAATTTCATCATCCTTAGTATTATTATTATTTCCATGTGTATGTCTGGACTATTTTTAAGTCCAATATTAGATAAGCATTAGCATTTGTAATATCGTTGTTGATATTATTGTGAATTATATTCTTTAGAAACAAAAACAATAAGTATCCCATTGTTTTGATTTAACAGATGCAATATAATTGATGAAAGAATCGGAAAAAAATATATCGGTTTTAAGTTTAAAGTATATAAACTGTTTTATAATTCTTAAACAAGAATGTCATTTTGTTTAGTTGTAACAATATAATAAATGTATGTTATATCATATGATAAAAAATGCAACTCAAAATTCCATTTCACATGCATAGGATCGAAAGAAATAACACAATCTAGACTAAATATTGTATACAGAATTAATTTATTTTTATCTTTTTACTTGACGTATGTTATTTTATGTAATATTTAATACAACCTATATTGATTAGTTTCTATTTAAAACAATTTGGTTTTTAATTTCCATTCCTCTTCTTGTACTTGGTTTTTTACCTAAATGTATGCACTTCATTTACTAATGTTATTTTTTATTCTAAATATGCTGTGTCATTTCCATATAGTTTATATATCTAATTTTTATTGCGTTAATTTATCTTTCGCAATAGGATAATGACATAATAATATTATTATGGTTTCTTATGCCAATGAATTTATATGGATACTGTATTATTATTTTTATAAAATATCTAATGATTATTTTGATCTTTTTTTATGTATTGATCTCTGTATATGATGTACTTTTATGAGTAATGCACGGACAGAATCAATTTTTAGTAGTAATAATAAAAGTAGTAGTAGTAGAAGTAGTAGTAGTAGTAGTAATAATAATAATAATAGTAGTAGTAGTAGTAGTGGTAGTAGCAGTAGTATAATCACTGTCACAAGCCTACAGCATAACCAAATTGTATTTTGAATGTGCCCTGACTCTTATGTATTGCTGCGACGAACCATAACATAATATTTCCAAATTACTCAAATGCCGCAATTAAAGAATCCACCATAATTTGTTTAATTTATTTTTTAGATAAAGGTGAAATGCTCGCTGAAAGACAATGCGAAAGAATTGTCAATTTGTTAATACTCACATGACGGCTTAAACACTTAGGTTCATTTTTAATCCTATGTATACTTCTCATTATTCAAATAAAAACCATCATTTATTTTTGCTATTTACATACATGTATTTTAAGGAACGGACCATCGTTATTTTTTTTCAAACCCTGTTTGTTTTTCTTCTTCATAAACTATGTGGAAGGAAACAGACGCGAATTGATTTGGAAATTACTGTGACAGGTTTACGACTAAATAAATACACAGGAAGGGCTGCTCGGGAAATGGATTGTGCTATCGTACCAACAATCGCCTGCTTCTGTTGACCCCACCACCGAGTGCCATGTGTACTTATTGCTTGGTGTTTCGAGTAGTAAGGTCGAAAACACCTCGCAAGCACAACGTTCGATTGGCAATTTCTGCCTCTTACCAAATCGGGATCATGCAATTTAAAAAAGAGAGAGGAATATATGAAAAGGAAAAAAAAAAAAAAAATGCCTTTGATTTAAAAAAAAAATCAGATGAAAAAGTGGAGAAATTTCTTGACATCACTTAATGATGTTTTAATATACATGCAGCACATATCCAACAAGACTTCCTTCGTAAAAATGTCAAACATTCAAAGGTTTAAATTTCAAAGGTTAATGGGGTGTAAGATTATTCTAAGTAGGCCTATGCTAAGTTTTGTGGGGATTTTTTTTAAAAGTTGAATTGTATTCAGAATGCATCTATCTAAAGACGGGAACGAGGAATTTGCATTATGCAGTATAGTATACTGTACGAGTATAAGATAATACTGTACGAGTATAATATAATACTGTATGAGTATAAGATTATACTGTACGAGTAAATGATAATACTGTATGAGTATAATATAATACTGTACGGGTATAATATAAATACTATACGAGTATAAGATAATACTTACGAGTATAAGATAATACTGTACGAGTATAAGATGATACTGTACGAGTATTGATAATACTGTACGAGTATAATATAATACTGTATGAGTATAAGATGATACTGTACGAGTATAAGATAATACTGTACGAGTATAAGAGGAAAGGTATTCAAAACGTAAATAGCGTTATTTAGATCACTTTTTGTTTTCACACAACGGGCTTTCCCAAGATATTATAATATATGAAATGTAATAGACTGAACATTTGTTGTAGTTGTGGATCTTTTATAGTAATACATAAATGTATCAATGTATCAATTTCCAGGCACGCAGTGTTTGCTTTGAAAAAAAAAAATCCCGTGCATTCAATTCTATTCTGTTCTACAACTGACCGACTTCTTTGCCCGAATTTGTTAGGTAACTCTAACATAAACTCCCCGGCAAACGTGAATTAATAAAAGGTAATTCTGAATATTAAAAATGTACTGCAATGAAGCACGTGCTCTTATATAAAAAAAAAGATAAAATAAATGAATATCGTTTGGGAATGTGCAGTAGTTTCTGGCATGCAGATAAAATGCGGGGGTCGGGGTTTTTAACCCAGACCCTTTTGTGTGATATTCTATAGCTTCTGCAAAGAAACAAACCTGTATGAACGCATTGCAAGTTTTCTTTTACTTGCTACACTTCTGAGTTGTATCTTGTATTTACTTCAATTCAAATGAAGTATTGCGAGGGAAGTAGACAGTGTTTCAATTATTATCAATGCCCCCTTAAAACGCAATTCTGTTGAACAAACAGTGGGAATTCTAACATAACCTCGGGTAAAGGGATTAACAATCGAAAGCAAAAAAGCAATCATGCTTTCTACAAGACTGCAACTTTGCATGCAATCCTAGGTCACGTGATGTTGGTATTGTACTTTTACACTAGGTCTGTTTGGTTGTCTTATCGTAATTTCCACCACTGTTTAGATTACGATGCAGATTGTTCGCGATACGTATCTAATTGATATATGAAAAATATGTGTCCGCGTCACGGTAGAGCCGAACAAGTCGTAAAATCAGCCCTATCTCGAAACACTTTGCTCCCAGCATGCAATGGCCATTCTATAAACACTTTGATCCCAGCATGCATTGACTATTCTATAAACACTCTGCTCCCAGCATGCAAATACCATTATATAAACACTCTGCTCCAAGCATGCAATTACTATTCTATAAACACTCTGTTCCCAGCATGCAAATACCATTCTATAATCACTCTGCTCCAAGCATGCAATGACTATTCTATAAACATTCTGCTCCCAGAATGCAAAGACCAGTATATAAACACGTTGCTCCCAGCATACAATGACTATTCTATAAACACTTTGCTCTCAGCATGCAAATACCATTATATAAACACTTGCTCCCAGCATGCAATGACCATTCTATAATAAACACTCTTCTATAAACACTTTGCTTACAGCATGAAAGACCATTCTATAAACAGTTTGCTCCCAGCATGAAAAGACCATTCTATAAACACGTTGTTCCCAGCATGCAATGACCATTCTATAACCACTCTCCTCCCGGCATGAAAAGACAATTATATAAACACGTTTCTCCTAGCATGCAATGTCCATTCTATAAACACTCTTCTGTAAACACGTTGCTCCAAGCATGCAATGACCTTTCTATAACCACTCTTCTCCCAGCATGAAAAGACAATTCTATAAACACGTTTCTGCTAGCATGCAATGACCATTCTTTAAACACTCTACTCCCAGCATGCAATGAGCATTCTATAAATACTCTGCTCCAAGCATGCACATATTATTCTATAAACCCTTTGCTCCCAGCATGCAATGACCATTATATAATAAACACTCTTTTATAAACACTTTGCTAACAACATGAAAGACAATTCTATAAACACGTTGCTAACCGCATAAAAGACCATTCTATAAACACGTTTATCCTAGCATGCAATGACCATTCCATAAACACTCTACTCCCAGCATGAAAAACAATTATATAAACACTTTGCTCCCAGCATGAAAAGCCCATTATATAAACACGTTTCTCCTAGCATGCAATGACCATTCTATAACCACTCTACTCCAAGGATACAATGACTATTCTATAAACGCTTTGCTCCCAGCATGCAATGGCCATTCTATAACCACTCTGCTACCATCATGCAATGACCATTCTATAAACACTTTGCTTCCAGCATGCAATGACCATTATATAAACACTCTACTCCCAGCATGCAATGACCATTCTTTAAACACTCTGCTCCCAGAATACAATGTCCATTCTATAAACACTCTGCTCCCAGCATGTAATGACCTACTGTAAACACTCTGCTCCCTGCATGAACTGGCCATATTATAACTTCTTTGCTCCCAGCATGCAATGACCATTTTATAAAGGTTTTGCTCCCAGCATGCAATTGCCATTCTATTACCACTCTGCTACCATCATGCAAATATCATTCTATAAACATTTTGCTCCTAGCATGAAAATACCATTCTATAATAAACACTCTTCTATAAACACTTTTCTAACAGCATTAAAGAACATTCAACAAACACTTTGCTCCCAGCATGAAAAGACTATTATATAAACTCGTTTCTCCTAGCATGCAATGACCATTATATAACCACTCTACTCCCAGCATGCAGTGACTATTCTATAAACGCTTTGCTCCCAGCATGCATTGGCCATTCTATAACCACTCTGCTACCATCATGCAATGACCATTCTATAAACACTTTGCTTCCAGCATGCAATGACCGTTCTATAAACACTCTACTCCCAGCATGCAATGACCATTCTATAAACGCTTTGCTCCTAGCATGCAATGGCCATTATATAACCACTCTGCTACCATCATGCAATGACCATTCTATAAACACTCTACTCCCAGTATGCAATGACCATTTTATAAACACTTTGCTCCCAGCATGCAATTGCCATTATATTACCACTCTGCTACCATCATGCAAATATCATTATATAAACATTTTGCTTCTAGCATGCAATGACCATTCTATAAACACTCTGCTCCCAGCATGCAATGACCATTCTTTAAACACTCTGCTCCCAGAATACAATGTCCATTTTATAAACACTCTGCTCCCAGCATGTAATGACCTACTGTAAACACTCTGCTCCCTGCATGAACTGGCCATATTATAAATTCTTTGCTCCCAGCATGCAATGACCATCCTTTAAACACTTTGCTTCCAAGATGCTATGACCAATTTATTAACACTTTGCTCCCAGCATGCAATGAGCATTATTTTAACACATTGCTCCCAGTATGCAAAGACAATGCTATACACACACTGCTCCCCGCATGCAATGACCATTGTATAAACACTTTGCTCCCAGCATGCAATGAAAACTCCATATGCGTATAGAATATGTTGATGGTGATGGTACTAGGTATTTAGCAGTATAAGGGTGACCAAACACTATAAGATCTCTGCATTCTGTTACGGTAAATGTCTCTCTTTCTCTCTGTCTAGTTTCGAGTCAATCCAGACAATTGATGCAAATTTGGATAAGCTGTTTTCATTTGGCTAGATTTTGTATTATCTGGACACCGAAAGGTCGTGGGAGATGCAGGCTATCAAAAGCAAGGTAGATATTAGGTCACAATAGTCAAAGACAGAATGTTCAGCATATTTCGAGTTCTCTGATTAAAATTGGAATTGCAAAGGAAAAACGCTGTTATCTTGAAATTGGTAGAAAGTCGAAAACATTGCTTGGAAAAAGGTATAACTGCTCGGTTGGGGTAGTTTTTCTTTTCCAAAAAAATATCTTTGTGATTGTCTTTCTTTATCAGTGTATGAAATAACGAGGGTAAACGAATCGAATAATCTTTAAATACGAACGACGTCTGACGATCTTTAGATCTTAATGCATCTAAGTTCAGTAAAGATGCACAAGACCAAAAATCGACAACCGCGAATCGTAATATTGTGTATTGCTGTTCTACCTAAGAACTTTACCATTTCAGTTGTTGAGTTCCTAAATCATTTAGAAGTTACGAACACTAATAGTCTATGTTTATCTTAAATGTTATTGGGACGTTTGTCGACTTATATCTACGTTACTACGTACCTAAATACACAGGCAGCTCCGAAGAATCAAATAGTTCTAAACGGAGTCATTTTCACGCCAAACAGGTAATATTATCAAAGCACTGAAAGTACTAGTGGGACGGTTGTGTTGGTATTCGTAAATTAAGGTCAGACAGGCGGTTGCATGTTTATGTACACAAGAGACGTTTGTCAAATATAAATGCATTCCTTAAGCAATGAGGTTAGGCACTTCGAAAACGCAGTTTAATTTGAGTATGCCTATGGGATTTCGCACTGACTATGTCAACAACATTCAGACCATATTCCATTATAACCACCGCCAAGTTTGCAATGCTCGTGTGAGGTTTGGGGTTGATAATCACACAAGGGAAGTAGCCACCATATTATTGTAGATGTAAGTGTAAAAATAACCAAGATGTAACATGATTGATGGTCATTAAAGGAAGAAAAAGACAATTTCTTTGAACTTATTAATAACACGAGGACCATTTGGGTCCTATTTCGCTCATCTGTGTAACAAAACTAAGATATTTGTTCATGTATTTATAAGGAAATCAAATCCCTGATAACTTTCAAAGCAGTATAACTGCCCCCTTCACACGTTCTTACCTAGTAAAAAGATCTGAGTAATAAACGGTCATTAATGTCAGATCCTAAACAATGAAGCTTTTTCTGGTAACAGAGGTTTTTCGCAACGATATTTTGGAGTGAAATTGGATTTCAGTCACATGCGTTTCTTTAATGGCTCAAATGGCTAATGAAAACTAATTTACATAACTATTGGTGCAGTAATGTAAACAATCCCTTATTCCAATATGGTTTTGGATATATTTGGCTCAGTCCAAATACTGTGAACCATCAGAATTTTCACAAGATTTTTAAACAAAGGTTGATTAATGATCTTAATATTTTTTTAGATTTGAGCGTTTATGTGATTTTCGGTATAAAAATTAAATTGAGGACACATTCCATTTTTCTTCTGGTGTGTCCGTTATACTCAGATATTAGAGCTGTTAATTTTAAGCGATATGTCTTCATTCGTCCAAACATGTACAAATTTATTAATTGACTAAACAGCAAAAACTGTTCCATCTTGCAAAAATATATCAAGGAAGCCTTTACCGGGAGATACAGTTTAATTAACAATATTATGTAAAACATTGCTACTGTAAGATAAGATAAAGTGTTATAGTCCTATTACATCTAGGAGGTCCAACGAAATAATTGAAGTGCTACTCTTCTATAAATTATTAATAGTATTGAGGAAGCATTTTTCTATTTTAAATGATATACATTCGACTTTTTGCATACATGTATTTCATGTTTATTGTAATAAATTATATGTTTGTTTGTGTTGTATATATTACTATGATGTGTTGTTTGACTAGAAACCATGTAGTTTACGTCAATAAAATATGAGCCGTCCTGCGAGAAGACCAACATTGTGGACTCTGCGTAAAGCATCGACCCGGATCAGTATATGCATGTCGCGCAGGCTAACCCGGACAGACAATGTTCGCCTCCTGCAGATTTTCTGTTTCAGGAATAATTACTCTATACCCCTGAGACGGAAAGTGTCGGTCCGGACTAGCCAGCGTGGACTGCGCAGGCTAATATTGATCGATACATTACGCAGAGTCCATAATGTTGGTTTTCTCAAGGAACGGCTCATATCGTCATTGTCATTGCTAACAAAATGTGACTTCTATACTATCAATAATGGTTTCATTGGAACTGATCTGTTGACCTTGGTTTTAATCTCAGGTGATCCACACAAACACTCGGACCAAATTTCATGACGAATGGGTATTACAATGTGACTCCAGATCGTTAACTCTTTCAGCGCCGAATTGTTTAAAATAGACTCTTCCATATTCAAAATCGGGCGTCTCCATTTACCATGTTATGAAAGTTTGGACTATTCTGATAACTCAAAGGCAAACAATGCTGATTTCAGATGAGACAGCTCGTTACGAGCTGCCTCACCTGAATCGGTATTGTTTGCAAAAACAACAATATTGCCTTTGGCGCTGAAAGAGTTAACAAAGTTTTCATTTGATGTATTCCAGTGACCTCTCGTGTCCGCATGTCTGACCATAATTTACGAATACCAACACATCCGTCCCACCAGTACGTACAGTGCTTTGATTTATTATAGCCTATATTTCAATTTATATGTGATTCTCATAAACACAAGTCCGACTGATCAATTAACGAAATAGTTAAACGTCCCATTCTCCTCTAACACTACACATGTATTAGCAAAGTTCAAATCATAGTTATAAATCCCCCCCCCCCCCCCCAAAAAAAAAATTCTTTTTAAATGACCATGGAATTATTGGTTCTCTCTTCTAGAGACCCTTAAAGTCGGTCTTCGTTTCTGTCCGTTTGTTTGTAAAATGTTTGTTTGTTTGTTTGTGGCAAGCGTAGCGCCACAACTATTCAACGGATTTCGACCAAACTTGGTAGGGATGAAGGGTCTAGGCTCTAGTTGTTCCTTTTGTAGTATGGTCGCCATAGAAACCACCGTTGCTATGGAAACGGGCAAAAAACGGTATGCGTTGTGTAGCCCATCAGATGCTGCATCGAATGATCGTCCCGATTTTTTATCCGTCTCTTCGTTTTCTTAATATTTGAGTTGCCGTAAGGGGTACCATTTCCGCGGAAAACACAGACACGTCAAAACTAAATATATCAACACAAAAAGAATGGTTTCCTATTACCTGATCGCTGATTGGCTAAACATCCGGACACGACCAAATATCGGCCAACCAGAGAGCCCTTCACATAGCCATTACAACTTCTGTTTCCCGTACTTTTACACGAGGAGAAGAAATATTCAAGTGAATTTGACGCTGTTCTCGCGACAACTCGATAGCTTGTTTCATTATTCGTGCGGTGTCGTGATAGTAGAGACAAGAGAGAACCATCGTCGCAGTATGCTTGTGATTTTTATTTGTTTTGTATTACAAAATACAATGTATATGCACTATGTCTACGTCATGAAGATGGACAGTGAAAGCTCTGGTGAGTGAGACTGTACGTATGCACAGGTTCATCTGAGTCTTCATTGTATGCAAATGCAACAACAACCCAAATTGCTAGACGAGGCTCATTTTAATCGTTAGTTCGTGTATATTGAATCATGGCTTACCGAGAACTTCTATAACTGTTCTGGTACTGCTATTTGAGCCGTTCCACGAGAAAACCAACAGTATGGCCTCTGCGTAATGTATTGACCAAGATCACCCTGCGCAGTCCAAGAAGACTAATCCGGGGCGACACATTCCGTCCAAGGAGGATAGAGGTATAGAGGTATGATTCCTGAAACAGAAAATCCACAGGAGGCGAAAAGTGTCCATCCGTGAATTACCATAACCATTTATGTAAAGAAGCAATGATGAATTTCAGGTTTTTATGTTACATAATTCCAGTATGTGTTGCAGGGTTCTGTGCCGTTTAACGCAAATAAATGATTTTTTTCTTATATCATATAAATGTATCATACTATTTCATTATAGCTTTAATAGAATATCTACATTGGTAGACACCATAAACTTTTGAATGGTAAAATATTAGTGAAATATGTGTTATAATTACAAGCGCTATTAGAAATATTGATTCTTCCGTGACAGTTACAATTTACGTCAAAGCAATACATACCACTTGCTATACTTGATGTTATGAATCGGTTTCCTAAATGACGACGATTTCCCTCTTGGTGTGTTCTGTTCTGGTCTTTCTTCATCTATAATAAAATTTGCGGTGGTAATTATTCCCTGAACAAATCTCCTCATTGCAATAAAACTAAATGACTGTTGAAATCACTTTATGTAATATTTGAGCTCTATTGGCTGAAAACCGTCGTGCTTCAGTGCTAGCGTAAACTTTGGATGAGTTCTCTTCTGTAGCAACACAGAAAAATGGGATGAAACTTCATAGGAAGCATCTTCTCAATGTCCTCTGCTAAATTCCTTCCAAGTTATTTGAATTCATTATGATGTCCATGGCAACCGAAAGTAAAAAACTTCTCCTCCTTAACTAGTTCGCCGATTTGAAGTATTTTGTTTTTGTAGAAATGTTCCCTGAGTGAATTCCTATCAGATTCCTTCACGACATATTGATTGTTCAAGAAAAATAGCCGCCAGGTGAAATTAAATGAGGTCAAATATGCAGTGCGACAAAACGAAATAAGAGGCTAATTTCGATTTACCGCGTTGCATAAAAAGTCGACCAGTCGATGGTGAAAACAGGATTTAAAGCAATAAGACACTTATTAGGTGTAATTACATGGGAATATTTTACTTGAGCCGGGCTCTATGATAACCATAGAGCCGGGCTCTATGATAACCATCCATAAAGCATTGACAACACGTCAAGTGTTTGTTTATTATCTCCCCTGGACTGTTTCGTGTCTTTTCTTTGTCCTGAACGTTTTTTACTAGTATTTAAGAAGATGACGGCTCACCTACCGGCCATATCAAAACGGACCAAATTATCACCTCTATGATTACAACCTGCGACCTTCCGTTGCAGAAGCGGATGTTTTTACTACCAGGCCTCGGTTCAGCAAGCCCAACGGGCCCATACCGTTTGATTTAAATGACAAGCGGTGATAATCTCTCCGTCCGCTTTTTTCAACCGTGTACTCAACGTTTCCATACCGTCTCCATACCGGGTCCTTACCGCTTACAGCGTCCTCGTACCAGCCAGTGTCACCGTGTTGGCCGTTTTCTTGCCGGGTCTCGCCGGGTCCATGCCGGGGCCTCACTGTGTGGCTACCGGCCCCTTACCGCCCAGAACGCCCCATACCGTTCGCTAAACGTTCGCGCCGCCTTGCTGACGTCACACACGGTATATACAAGCTGGGAATTCACCCGTCCGGTCACACATCAGTTCACGAATTGTACGTTCATGTACTCCTCATAACTTTTCTCAAAAATCCTAACTAATACCTAAACGTGGAATGAAAGCTGCTGGCAGAGGGGTGAGTAAAGTAAGGAAGCTTCCGGAACCACAGGATCCTCCAACCAGATCCACAACTTCAAGGGTAAAGAAGCCCAATCCCAAGTATGAGTCCTTGTAATTATAATACAGGGATCCTGACTTGGCTGGGCAGCGGATGGCGACATGCTCCCCGTCCGGGGCGCCTATGGTGTGTGGGAAGTTCCACCGCTTCAGAAATCCTTTTTGCTATGGCTTGCCATTCATCAGGTGTCGTCGGAAGGGTCATCACTTCATCCATATATTCATCGCAGATTGCCTGGCAGACTTCCCGGACTACTATGGAGATCGGGTTTGGTGGGATGCGCCAGCCATACTGGAGTTCGGTGTACTTTGCACCCGAGGAAAGGTGCCTCAGCGAAACAGCCAACTTGAGTCCTGGGTCGAGTGGCTCCCGATACGACGTATGTTGCTTTGTGAGGCGATGTTCTATACGGGTTAATATTTCATCGTACATCTCGGGAGGCATTCTCATAAAGTTCTTGAAAGCCGTGGGATCCTCACGCCGCAGTTCGACCATAAGTTGATGGTACACGCCGAACTGTTTGCGACGACTGATCCATCCCCTGGTCCATGCACATCTCCCCCGTTGGCCTTGGCGAGCCCGTTTTTGCTGCCGTCGGACGTGGAATACCAGGTCGATATTTAGTTGTTCACGTTGGGCAAGGGCCAACATATACATGTTCCGAAGCCTCTCATGACACTCCATGATGACGACTGGTCCGATGGAGAGCAGCCACTAAATGAAGCTTTGACAATTGTCGTCGTTTTTAAACAGTAAACTATGGAGTCACGGTGTCTGGCACGGTTTCTAAACGGGCGCAATGAAAACACACGGCAACAGGCCGGTATGGAAACGTTATGAAGACGGTGGAACGGTAACATGACGTTATTAGGTCGTTAAGAGACCGGTAAGGGGCCGGTAGGTATCCGGTATGTAGCCGGTATGAGACGGTGGGTCAACGTTGAGCAAACGGTGAGAGCCCGGTATGAGGCCGGTATGAACATGGTAACACGTCGTCACCGCCCCCATGAACGGTTCCATAACAGCCTCATACCGGCCCACCGTCCTTATACCGTCCTCATACCGGGTTCTTCCCGTGTTCCACCGCTTGTACCCACACGGCGAAAGTTTTGGACATGTTCAAAACTTTCGTCGGGTCTCGCCGGCCACTAACGGGCCCCAACCGTGCTCACCGTTACCTCAACGCCATGCTGTGTGCCCTCACCGTGTTCCACCGTCCGCACGAAATTTACCACACGATGGCACACGGTAGGCTTACCCGGTACTATGTGACAGCTACATAACCATTCTCGACACCCGCAAACTTTGATCTGGTCAATGACTTTTTTCTAATTAACAGAGGTTTTAAAAAGACTCGAGACATAACGTTGTCCATTTGGATCAGATTGCATAGATGCGCAGGTAGATCTTTATCTGAACTTGGTTTGATTGATTGGGGTTTAACCGTTTTCAACAGTGTTTCAGTCATTTCAGAGCGACCTCATGCGTTTCCTGGCTTTCTCACATCAGTAGCCCACACAACAAACTTTCAAAGCAACTGGCTGCTTTTCCAACTAAACTGTTAGCAAATTGATGGGGGTTCTAACTCACAACCACCGTATTGACAGCCAGCGTTGCTACCGACTGAGCTACTGGGCCTCGGACGGGTACATATCTGACCTTGGTATAAGTTGGCTACGCTAATAACACCTAGAATGACCGGCACAAGTCTACGAATGGAGAACACCAAATCATCAGGTCTCAAATGTCTTTGTAATTCCTCCTTTTGGTACAATCCTTTCTCAAGTCGTATGCTGCAAAGGCGCTAAAAGTAGTCTGCACCGGTTAACTCCTTCACCCATGAAGACGAATTGTAATGCATCTACTTCAGACGACGTTTTCCACAATGTTTTCAACTCTGTTCTATAATCTCTATAAATATTTTAACAATATCCTTGCAAAGTCGTTTGCTACAAATTTGGTGTATGAGGGAAAGATTTAAAACATATATTTTCCTGGTAATAATCTGCCAGTATTTTTAACCCTTTCCCTCATACGGCAATTCTGCAGCAGACGACTTTGAACGTATTTTGTCAAACAATAGAATATCTCTATAATTGAATGGATAACCTATAACTAAAAGTGGAAAACATAGCAATTTCTTCTTTTGTCACTATGTTTTCAAAAAGCCGTCTGCTGCAGAGGCGTCAGAAAGCGTCATATATGAGGGAAAGTATTTTACGCTGAGCATGATTGGTCTGAACACTTATTCTTTCTCAATTATAAAAAAGATCTTAAAAAAAGAGAGATTTTTTTGCCCGTCTTCTCCCTAGAAACCTTTAATATTGATTCAGAATCAACTTCTATATAGTGTGCTCCAATTTGTCTATTTTGAAATGCTTAAATATATACTATATTAACGTTTCTGAATAATCAAAATCCCTGCATCAAAGGGAAATATTACAGGGCTAGATTCACGAGTACTTTTGTATATTCGCACCGGTAGATAAAACACGCCGCCATTGTTGAACGTGAATCATTTTTCTAACGACGTTTATATTAATTTTACTTATCTAATATCCAACACAATGTTTCCGGGATGGGGCCCCATGCACCAACAATTCGCCCGACCTCAATACCAAATGATGCACATTCAGCCACAAGCGTATGGTTGGCCAGCCCAGGCACCACCCGCTCCGATGCAACCAACAATGGGAGCAATGCCTCCTATGCCACAGGATGCAGCCCCCGTAGCCCCACCACCGACATCCCTTCCACCAAGTATTGCTCCACCACCTCCGGGTGAGGAGGCACCGCCTTTGCCCCCAGAGCCCCCACCGGTAGAGGAAGAAAATGCTGATGTGAGTACTTTAGTTTCTATGTTTCATAGTCTCAATATATCGCTGTTACGTATGTATAATATTGCATTGTAATAATATGCGAACTGTCAAAATATAAAATCGCATTCCTAGAACAGAAACCTGTACTACATCTTTCAATGATTGTTCGGTTGGCTCATGGGCGTTCAAATCAACTTTTGAAAGGATATAATAATAATATTATGGGGGTGGTGGATTTTATTACCATCAGATAAGACTTGTAAGTGTGGTGACTTTTGGCCACAATCTAACTAGGTATACTGGCTGTAGCCAAAAGTAAAGTGGAAGCAGGAGACATAGTACTGGACAGACATAGTGCAATTTCTCCTTTTGCAATTATTTTTGCTTCTTTGTTAAAAATACCCAGGGACTATATTACAATGTCCCTGAAATACCCAAGGATACCTTAAATTTACCCAGAGACATATAAATACAGAGATAGGATACTCGGGCTTCACAAAGAACAAATCTTGGATATATCTCGCGTGTATTCAGTCATGTAACTAATATCAACTAGTCATGTCTGCGGTATAATGCCATTCGCTGATCATGAGGGTTGTGTACAGTAACTTTGATATCCCTTTATTCGTATTTCTCATTTCATGCTGTGATTACAGCCTTGCTCCTTTCATGATTTTAGTCATTTTTTAACTGTCCATGGAAAATTGATAGTTACTGATTAACCCTTTCCCTCATATAGACGCTTTCTGACGCCTCTGCAGCAGACGGCTTTTTGAGACATAGTGACAAAAGAAGAAATTGCACAAAACGTGCAATTTCTCCTTTTGCCACAATGTTTTCCACTTTTTGTCATAGGTTATCCTTTTAATTATGGAGATTTTCTATTTTTTGACAAAATACGTTCAAAGTCGTCTGCTGCAGAATTGTCGTATGAGGGAAAGGGTTAACTATGGCATGCATTATCCAATTGCGAGCCATGTTTATCCCCTTTATTTTTTCACTATTTCAACTCAAAGATGGTGTATAAAATTAAAAAATCTCGGTCAAAAATGCAATCAATGTTTAAATGCAGTCAACATGAATAAGTAAGCATTTGTGTTACTATTAGTAAATCTTTCTTATGAAATAAATAACAAGACAGTGTCCGACAAATTTCAGAATTGTTTGGTAGCCCACTGGGCTACCAGATTTGGAAGCTGGTAGCCCGAAATATCGCGGATGCCAATGAGTGTTTTATGATTATTTTTGTTTTTTACTTCTGTACAAACATAATATTAAGAGCACACCATGTACATGATTTAAGGGTAATGACCATTTCAAATAACATGACTGTGTTGCAAAAGACCTGAAGTGCAGCATTCAGTTAAAAAAAAAATGAAATTTGGAAAAAAGACTTTTTGGTAGAGCTTAACATATAGGAGAAAATTGGTACTAAAGATTTTCAAGATTACTTTTCACTAGGTTATTTGAAATATTCTGCATAAAATGTATGTATTTTATCCATATTTACAAAAGATTTAAAAGCTAGTGACAGAAATGTTTAAACTTGAAACCAAAAAATCAAATGATGTAGTATAAACTCTTCAAATTGGATTTAGGTCCCTCACCGAAACAGGGCATACGATACGAGTGTCAGTTTTACAAAGAACGACATATTAAATAAGATTCAATTTTATTAACCAAAAGTCAAATTTATCAGGTTCAATGAAGTTATTAACCCTTTCCCTCATATAGACGCTCTCTGACGTCTCTGCAGCAGACAGCTTTTTGAAAACATGGTGACAACAGAAAAAATTGATCAAAACAAGCAATATCTCCTTTTACCACAATGTTTTCCACTTAGTCATAGGTTATCCATTATATTTTTTATTTTTTGACAAAATATGTCCAAAGTCGTCTGCTGCAGAATTGTTGTATGAGGGAAAGGGTTAAATCATAAAATATTGTCAAAAACAATGACGCGAATAATACCGTAACACATGTAACACGTTAAATTTGTTTCATGTGTTACGGTATTATTCCAGCATAGCCGCCATTTTGATAATTGCGCAATGTTAATCATGGTTCCCTACTGAGAATTTGAAATCGGTAAACAGCGTTGAATGTAAACATCGGGGTCCACTCTTGATCGGGGTCGTCGGGTCGTTAACGTCATTGACCCAATTTCTCATTTCTTCCAATGAAATCGCAATTATTAAGTCATATGATTTTTTTTCCCGCCGGTTATGCTAATTAATTTTGGTAAACAAAGCCGTGATTGGGCATTTATTATTCATGATAGATTTCATCCCAAACATTTTCTTTGACATATCGCATACTATGTCGATTATGAAGGTGTTTCATATTTGATTAACGACAAGATAAGATCTAGAAGTGGTCGTATTGTATTGTCTTTAATATTTGGATCGAATTTATTTTATTAACTTCTGCATGGTGACAATTTTCTTCTCCGTCTTTCTGAACCGGTCTGCACCAGTTTGCAAACATCGCATACCGAAAGTAGAAATATGGATCAAAATACGTTTAAGGGAATATTTGAATTTCATTGGTTATTCGCAATCATTCATGGATTAACACCAGGGAACAATGGTCACTAATGATTGGACCGCCGTAATGGGTATATATATCACGTTAATTGACTATTACTGAAGCGATTCGGTTGGCTGAAACCACTCGATCTGACAGGTTGGTAACTCCGCCTACTGATATTGATTTGTTTATGGTCACAGCGAGTGTTTTTGAATGTAACATACAGTCACTGTTTATACACGACATGTGTGTAAGTAATTAAGCCGGGCTACCAGACACGGGAATAAACAGTAGCCCGCCGGGCTTTCATTTGAAAATGACAGTAGCCCGGGCAATTATTGTGGTAGCCCGCGGGCTCCGGGCAATGGATTTGTCGGACACTGAACAAGATTTTCTTTCTTGCATTTCATTTATTTAAATGTCAAAGAAATATAAATACAAATGGGACAAATAAGACTTGGCCTATATTTTTGTATAATAGTCGTCATTATTTTATCCTTCTAAGTTAACTGATATATTCCGATCATTCATGATTGAGTAATCAGGGTAGTAAGACGCTTGAAATGAGGGCTGGCAGGACAATGATTATGATCTGCGAGACTTTCGCCATACCCGCAATAGAATGCGATTTTTCGCGGTGATTCGAATCTCTGTATTTATATATCTCTGCTTTACCATAAGGTTTTCCTTGAAGATTTTCCCTTACCATCCTTACAGATCATATTATGTATTATCAAGTTTTTAGCTGCAAAGGGGACAAATGCTATCTATATTGGTAAAATGGGTTTAATAGTGTGTGAGAATATAATAATTTTAATATATAATTTTTTGTTATTATATTATATTATACGACTTATAGTTGTATTGAAAGCAACAACCTTTTTACTATTCTCCATAAGAAATTCTTGTGTTACACAACTGTTATATGCCTCAATTTTGCCAAGACATTTAATAGCAGTATTTACTATAAATGTGAGTAACAGAACCAAATGACATGTTCTTTGACGATTGAAAAGATTTCTTAATGCCAAAAAGCAAGTCAAGGTGTGTGCATCACATTCAAGCTAGGCACCTGTGAAAATTGGAACAACGCAGGGGATTGTACTCTGTCAAGTGCTTTTTCATTATTGAAAACACAGCAAATCTTATCTTTGACGACGCCAAATGCGCCTTGCCATTTCAATTTTTAATCTTTTTAATTTTTAAGAAACTTAACAGTTATGAACATGTTGTAACACTGAACAGTAAACTAAACCATATGTTTAATGCTACTAACTACCAGAGGTGGCAGGCCATAACTATACTTTTCCAAGACATTTTCAAAAATGAGATATGGTCACAACAGATTCTCATAGAGTTTTAAACAACTGGAACAGCAGCTTCAGTAGATGCAACTTCTGTCAACTGATTAAAAAGTAACCTGAACTAAGATTGATAGATTAAGGAAAACAATTTCTTAAGCGTTACCATTAGGGGTGACTATTGAGCCCAAAAATCACTATTGCGATAGTATTGATTTTCAGAAAGTACCATTGCAATAGTTAAACTATTGCACAACTAATATTGTGATGCATTGCAATACTATTGCTTTTATTGAACTTTAAAAAAATAACTATTCTGATTACAAGGAATAAAAGTATCAAAAAGAGCATTTTATTGTTTATCTTTTATTTAAAAACTTAAAAAGAAACCCTTTGCTCTCAAAAAGAACTTAATTTTCCAGCTTACACATAAATAAGAATATTTATCACTTTTCAGGCAACAAAATGTGTTCACAGACAAGTAACTTGGTCTTTTCTCTAAGAAATAAAAGCATCTGCATATTTAGATTCAATGTAGTACATGAACCAATACTATCGATAGTTCCAACCACTATTGCGATAGTTATTGATCTTCAGTTTTACAATCGATGCATTACTATTGCCCTTGTCACTATTGCAATATATCGATAGTTTGAACTATCGCTACAGCCCTAGTTACCATGCCAGAGTTGTTTTGAAGTCTCCAACATCCCTTTGCTGAATTGTTTTAATTTTTAGCTCGACTATTCGAAGAATATGAGAGCTATACTACTCACCCTGGCGTCGCCGTCGCCGTCGCCGTCCACCTCACACTTTGGTTAAGGTTTTGCATGCAAGTTCTTAAATACTACATGTATTGCATTGAAACTTTCTACAACCCTACCAAACTATCACACCAATGTAGATTATCAAGTTAGATAACTCTATCCTGCATTTTATGCAAGTTATGGCCCTTTTTTTACTTAGAAATTCTGGTTAAGGTTTTGCGTGCAACTAAATTAATAAGAGTCCATATCTCAGTATTTACTTGATGCATTGCATTGAAACTTTCTACAACCCTACCCAACTATCACACCTGTGTAGATTATCAAGTAAGATAACTCTATCCTGCATTTTATGCAAGTTATGGCCCTTTTTTTACTTAGAAATTCTGGTTAAAGTTTTGCGTGCAACTAAATTAAGAGTCCATATCTCAGTATTTACTTGATGCATTGCATTGAAACTTTCTACAACCCTACCCAACTATCACACCTGTGTAGATTATCAAGTAAGATAACTTGATCCTGCATTTTATGCAAGTTATGGCCCTTTTTTTACTTAGAAATTCTGGTTAAAGTTTTGCGTGCAAATAAATTAAAGAGTCCATATCTCAGTATATACTTGATGCATTGCATTGAAACTTTCTACAACCCTACCCAACTATCACACCTATGTAGATTATCAAGTTAGATAACTCTATCCTGCATTTTATGCAAGTTATGGCATTTTTTTTACTTAGAAATTCTGGTTAAAGTTTTGCGTACAACTAAATTAAGAGCCATATCTCAGTGTTTACTTGATCAGATGCATTGCATTGAAACTTTCTACAACCCTACCCAACTATCACACCTGTGTAGATTATCAAGTATGATAAGTCTATCCTGCATTTCATGCAAGTTATGGCCTTTTTGGACTTATACATTCTGGTTAAAGTTTTGCATGCAACTACATAAAGAGACCAGCTCTTAGTAACTACTTGATGCATTTCATTGAAACTTTATACAGCCCTTACCAACCATCACATCTATGTAAATAATCAAGTTATGGACCTTTTTGGACTAAGAAATTCTGGTTAAAGTTTTGCAACTACATTTAGTGTAATCTCAGTAACAACTTGAAAAATTGTATTGAAACTTTATACAACCTTTCCCAATTGCACAACTATAAACACAACCAATTAAGATAACTCTATCCTGTATATGGTGCAAATTGTTGCCCTTTTTTTACTTACAATTTATGGTTAAAGGTTTGCGTGTAACTACATTAAGAGTCCATATCTTAGTAACTACTTGATGCATTCCATTGAAAGGTTATACAACCCTTTCTAACCATCACACCTATGAAAATAATCATGTTAAATAACACTATCCTGCATATAATGCAAATTATCGCCCACTAAGAAATTGTGGTTAATGTTTTGCATGTAACTACATTAGAGTCCATTTTCTCAGTAACTTAAATAAGCGGTGGAATAGTCGAGCGCGCTGTCCTCCGACAGCTCTTGTTCAGTCATATAATTAAGATAGTTGTAACTTTTTTGAGAACTGTCAAAAATAAAACTATAATTTGGCATGTGACGCTGGCATAGAGTTTTTCTTTATTATGTCTTCCCCATTACATGGGGGTGACATATTGTTTTTGCCCGTTCCGTCCATCCTTCCGTCTGTCACACTTGTTTCCGCTCAATAACTGAAGAACGCTTGGGCGTAGGAACTTCATACTTGGTATGCAGGTTGGTCATGACCAGTAGCTGACCCCTATTGATTTTGATAACAGAAGGTCAAAGGTCAAGGTCATGGTGACCTTGTGAGGTAACAAATGGTTTCCGCTCAATAACTGAAGAACGCTTTGGCTGAGGAACTTCATACTTGGTATGCAGGTTGGCCATGCCTAGTAGAAGACCCCTATTGATTTTGAATAGTACGTCTAATGTCAAGGTCACAGTGACCATGAGCTTGAAAGGTCACAGTGACAATGAGCTGATAAATAGTTTTTGCTTGGGCCCAGGAACTTCATACTTGATGTGCAGGTTGGTCACCACCAGAAAATGACCCCTATTAATTTGAAGGTCACTAGGTCAAAGGTCAAGGCCACAGTGGTCAAGGTCACATCCGTCACACTTGTTTCCGCTCAATAACTGAAGAACGGTTGGGCATAGGATCTTCATACTTGGTATGCAGGTTGGTCATGACCAGTAGATGACTCCTATTGATTTTGATGTCAGAAGGTCAAAGGTCAAGGTCATGGTGACCTTGTGAGGTAAAAAATGGTTTCCGCTCAATAACTGAAGACCGCTTGGGCCGAGGAACTCCATACTTGGTATGCAGGTTGGCCATGCCCAGTAGAAGACCCTATTAATTTTTAGGTCAAAGTCAAGGTCACAGTGACCTTGAGCTGAAAGGTCACAGTGACAATGAGCTGAAACATTGTTTTTGCTTAATAACTGTAGAATCCTTTGGCCATGGAAGTTAATACTTGGTGTGCAGGTTGGTCATCACCAGTAGATGACCCCAATTGATTTTGAGGTCACTAGCTTGAAGGTCAAGGTCATGGTAACCTTCAGCTGAAAAATGGTTTCCTCTCAATAACTAAAGAATGCTTATGTTGAAGAACTTCATACCTGGTGTGCAGGTTGGTCCTAACCAGTAAATGACCTTTATTGAATTTGTTTGATTTTGAGGTCACAAGGTCAAATGTCGAAGGTCACGGTAACCTTCAGCTGAAAAATGTGTTTTACTCAATAACTCAAGAACGCTTATACCCAGGAACTTCATACTTGGTGTGCAGATGTCAGTAGGTCAAAGGTCAAGGTCGCAGTGACCTTTGGCTGAAACATTGTTTTTGCTTAATAACTGAAGATTGCTTGGGCCCAGGAACTTCATACTTGGTGTGCAGGTTGGTCACCACCAGTAGATGACCCCTATTGATTTTGAGGTCACTAGGTCAAAGACCAAGGTCATGGTAACCCTCAGCTGAAAAATGGTTTCCGCTCAATAACTGAGGATTGTCACTGTTGCTTCATCTCCAGTCCAAAACTAAAGAATTCATCTCCATCATTTCTTTTCCTCCCCTACGACCACACAAATGGGGAGACAAGCGCTTTTTCAAAAAAGCAATCTCTAGTTCAATATGATAACTGGTTAACTGAAAAAAGAGGAGGAGACCTATTGATAAATAATACTTTGTTTGCTTGTATTTTACAGACTGATCTTAAACCTAAAGATCCAGAGGAAGAACAGAGACTTCAGAATCTGAAGAACCAGGCAGCACAATGGCAGCAGACTCTACAAATGCAACAACAGCAACAACAGCAGTGGGGACCTGCAGCCCCTGCCCCACCTACATCTAGTAAGGACATACATTTTTCATAGCAAATAATTGAAACAAACTGTAGGTCTCTACATTGCCCCCCTGATAGAACTTTTACTGTTCTCATGTCTGCAAAAAAATCAGCTTCTTCTCTTTCTCTTACACTTGGTTTACATTTTAGCCTGATTGCTTATCAAAATTATGTCTGTCATTTTGATCTTCACATTTGAACTACTTTGAAAAATATGATTCCATGCAAGGAAAAACAAAAGAAATTCATGGCACATTAATATCAATTAGGTGTGTTCATGCATCATGAGAAGAGGTGGTGGTACACAACCAAATTAGGTAACTGACATTTACTTTAAATCCTCCAAACCCTTGACTGGGGACTGGATGGTATACAATTCTTCATCTTGTTCAATAATTGTAAGTGATTTTCTTGGTAGTCAGAATTATATTTTATGAGTGAGAATTATTTTAAATACCAACAACTAAGGGTTTATGTACCACTCCGGCTAAGGTTCTGACAGGGGGTGATACATGTGGGTCAACAGGCATTGACAAGAATTTGCATACTTATGTAATATAATTACCTTATCACATTATTAGTAATAAAACAAACACATTCTTAATATGAAATTCTCCCCTGATTATTATCTGGAGCCCTCATTGTTTTACTGTTTTTCAGTGGTTGGTAGTCTACAGGCTGTGTTAGATGGTATAAAGAAAGAAGAAGATGAATTTAATATACAGTATGAACAATGGAAGAAGCAATATGATGATTGGAGAGAGCAAAATAAATGTAAGTCCTTAACCCTTTCCCTCGGATAGACGCTTTCTGACGCCACCTGCAGCAGACGGCTTTTTGAAATTTCTCCTTTTGACACAATGTTTTCCACTTGTTGTCATAAGTTATCCATTCAATTAAAGAGATTTTCTATTTTTTGACAAAATATGTTCAAAGTCGTCTGCTGCAGAATTGTCGTATGAGGGAAAGGCTTAACTCTTTCCCACTTGCGGATGGCTTCTTAAAAACATTGTAGAAAAAGGAGTGATGACTCATTATGACAAATTTCTCTTTTTCCTTGAATATTTGTTTAATTCTGATTTGTATATTAACTAAACCTGCCATTTAATATATGTGCATCGTCTAAATCGTGAATACTTCTAAGGTTAAGAAATTTAGAGACATCTCTTTGTTACAGGTTAATGACTAGCCACAGCTTACAGCTTGGTTAAACCCTTTCCCTCATACAACAATTTTGCAGCAGACGACTTTGAACATATTTTGCCAACAAATAGAAAATCTCTTTAATTGAATGGATAACCTATGACTAAATGTGGAAAACATTGTGGCAAAAGGAGAAATTGCTCTTTTTGAGCAATTTCTTCTTTTGTCACTATGTTTTCAAAAAGCCGTCTGATGCAGAGGCGTCAGAAAGCGTCTATATGTGGGAAAGGGTTAACGTGGATGTTGGCAGTATTTGTATGTGACAATTTATGGCTTGTGTCAAAATGAAAGCACATAAAAGTGGAAAACTTCTGACAAATGGTCACACTGACATTGAATGAAGAGAAGAAAAATGTGGCTGCTAAATATGTATACAATGTTTTAACCCTTTCCCTCATATAGACGCTTTCTGACGCCTCTGCAGCAGACGGATTTTTGAAAACATAGTGACAAAAGAAGAAATTGCTCAAAACAAGCAATTTCTCCCTTTGTCACAACATTCAATTATAGAGATTTACCAATTTTTGACAAAATATGTTCAAAGTCGTCTGCTGCAGAATTGGCGTATGAGGGAAAGGCAGAGTTAAAGTTCAGCTCACTTTAAGCCTTTCCCACAAACAATGAATCTGCAGCAGACAACTTTAAAAACATAAAGGCCAAAACATGAAAAAGCTCTATATATATGAAAGTATACTGATTAAATAGTGTTTAAAACATAAAGGCCAAAGGTCATCTGCTGCACACTTGTCAAAAGTCACCTGCAAGTGGGAATCATGTGGTTATGTGTTGCCTGATATGCCATTCTTATAAATGAATAATTGTCATACTGTACTATATAGAACATGAATAGAAAGTATTTTGGGGAATGGATAGTGTCAAAATTAATGTCAGACACAGTAGAAATCTTTGTTTCAGGAGGAAATTAAAATTGCTTATCTGAAAAAAAAATCAAAAATGTTTAGCTTTAAAAGCATCAAAAGCTGTGTTAGTTTGAGAAAATGTAAATTTCATAAAGTTATCTATGGCTTTGTTGTTTTTCAGCTCATCCTAACAAAGATCAGTTCCAGCAGTACCTTCATCAATGGCAGACCTATGAAAAGCAGATGGAAGAGAAAAAGGCAGACATTGCTAGAAGGAAAAAGGACACTCACAAACAGATTAATGACCAAGAGAAAGCTGCAGTCAAAAGCCATGGTCAAGCTCAAACCTTCACTGGAATGTCAGGCCAAGGAGTATTGCCCCCTGGGATGTCAGGCCATGGAGTAATGCACCCGGGGCCTGGAATGTCAGGCCCTGGAATGTCTGGCCCTGGAATGTCAGGCCCTGGAGTAATGCCCCAAGGACCAATGATGGGTCGTCCACCCCCTCAAATGATGGGACCAGGAGGTCCAGGACCTATTTACCATCGTCCTCCAAGGGGACCCTTTGGCAGACCTCCAGGCCCTGGTGGTCCCTATGGTGGTGGACCTGATATGGGTTTCAATAATAGGGGTAGAGGTGGGTTCAGAGGGGGCCCAAGGGGAGGGCCTAATTTCGGACCGAGGTTTGGACCGCCTGGTACACAAGATGAAGAATCCAAAATGGACATTGGTGGTGGTGACGGTGCTGAGGATAAAGATAATAAACAACTGCTGGAAGAACTCCTAAACTCAGATGATTCTAAAGTTAATAAGATTATGCTTAATCACATTACAGAGGCTGGCAAAGAGAGTATTTGCAAACTTGAGAAAGAAGGAAGAGTTTTCTTGAAAGCATTTAGTACTTTGAACCCAGTGCAACTTAACAGATTGGTTAGAAAGATAAACAACATAGGCGAAGAATGTAATGAACTAGAGGATAAAGGTGGGGTAACACCAAACATATTAAAAAGGATGAAATCTGACTTGGTAGAGGAAATGACACTTTTAAACGTTGATTCGCAGGAACTCAGAGCTATCACTGCTAACATGAACAATGGGAACTGGGGTCCAGGAAGGGGTAGAGGAATGGGTAACAACAGAGGAGGAAATTGGGGCCGAGGTGGCCAGTTTCACGGTAACAGATTTCCGGGACCAAATAATTTTAATGACAATTATGGATACAGTGATCCGTATGCTCAGAATGATGGTCAGTTCGGTGGTGGAAATGAATCATCACAAAATTTTGAAAAGTCACCCATGGGTCAAGGGTCAAGTCAAGGTCAAAGTGGGAATCAAGGACAAGATCAAAGTGGGATTCAAGGCCAAGGTCAAAGTGGAAATCAAGGCCAAGCGACAGTCAGAAAGTTTCCCCTGTCATTGTTAGATCTGAAGTTTGACAAGCCCATTAATAACAAGAACGAAAAAAATGAGGGATCTAATCGATTTAGTCAAAAGTAAGTAAATTTTTTGTTTAACCCTTTAACCCTTTCCCTCATACGACAATTCTGCAGCAGACTACTTTGAACGTATTTTGTCAAAACATAGAATATCTCCATAATTTAATGGATAACCTATGACAAAAAGTGGAAAACATTGTGGCAAAAGGAGAAATTGCATGTTTTGTGCAATTTCTTCTTTTGTCATTATGTTTTTAAAAAGCCGTCTGCTGCAGAGGCGTCAGAAAGCGTCTATATGAGGGAAAGGGTTAAAGATACAGATGATACTTGAAGTCTGAACCCCTATTCCAAAATACAGACCCTTTCTAATGCCTTTGCAACAATGACTTTTGAAAATACTGTGACCGTAGGAGCAATTGTTCATGATGAGCATTTCTTCCATTGCCACAATGTTTTTAAATCTATTTAAAGGTTAATTTTTCATTTATAGAGGTTTAACAAATTTTCAACTAGACGTTTTCAAAGTCGTTGTATTTGAAAAAGGGTTAAAAACATGAATGAGCTTCTAAATGAATTGATCTTTTTACCATAAGATTTTTTACTGTGTTTGAATTTAAACATCCGATTTTTTCAGTTGTTCAGTTGATCTATTC
This sequence comes from Serripes groenlandicus, assembly GCA_031761405.1. Lineage (NCBI taxonomy): Eukaryota > Metazoa > Mollusca > Bivalvia > Cardiida > Cardiidae > Serripes > Serripes groenlandicus. The sequence continues at coordinate 60,937,960 of JASEVX010000001.1, forward strand.
TGAACACTCTCTCTTGGGTGTCGTCATTAACTGTTAGCTTTAAACTACATCTCCTCCTAAACCACTGGACATATTTCAACCAAACTTCACTGGAATGATCCTTTTGTGGTCCTCTTTCAAAATTGTTCAAAGATATCAAATCTATAAAGAACTTTGGTAGCTGCGACATCAGAAAGGGTGAAAAATGTCCAATTATCCAATCCTTAAAAAATTTTGCTTGACGGATTTGAATATAATTTGATAGAAATGTTCCTTGGGTGACCCTCTACAAACATTGGTCAAGCAATAATGTTAGGTTGAAAGACAAAGCATACAGGTGGCATCAGAAAAGGGGTAAAATTAACTTTTAGCTTCAAATGACATCTCCTTATCCAGGGGATCAATTTCAGCTAAACTTAATAGGAATGTTACTGTTACTGTTCCTCTTTCAATATTGTTAAAAGATATATATTCTATACAGAACTTTGTGGCATCAAAAAGGGAGACAAATGCCATAATTTAAAAATCTTCTTCGATTCCAAAGATAATTATCCTCTACAAAATGTGTTCAAGCCATATTTGGTTTTGTTGAGAAACATGGCTGCCAGACGGCATCTGAAAAAGGCAAAATGACAAAACTCATCTGATTTCAAGATAGTTTAGCAGAAATGTTCCTTTAGTGACACTGTACATAATTTGTTAAAGCCATATTGATTGGTTGAAAAGATAGCTGCCAGGCGGCATCAGAAAGGGATAAAAGGAACTTTTAAGTTCACACACTATCTGTTAAACCAATGTACTACCAATATCACTCAAAAGTCAAAAGAAATGTCTCTGTGGTGGACCTCTTTGAAATTGTTCAAATTTTATGCATTATCACAAAAGCAATATACTGATAAGCTGTTTCATTTGCTGTTCATTCCCACTCTTGATCAAATTTTCACCTTTATTAGCATCATCATTTGCTACTATACTATAACTCGATTTAGGGCCATCTTGGCCCTCTTGTTTTAACCCTTCCCTCATATAGAAGCCTTCTGACGCCCCTGCAGCAGACGGCTTTTTGAAAACATAGTGACAAAAGAAGAAATTTCACAAAATGTGCAATTTCTCCTTTTGCCACAATGTTTGCCACTTTTTGTCATAGGTTATCCATTCAATTATGGAGATTTTCTATCTTTTGACAAAATACGTTCAAAGTCGTCTGCTGCAGAATTGCCGTATGAGGGAAAGGGTTAAGGAGACATTTTCAAAGCAGATGAGAAAAAAAAATAGTGCACATGGAAAATGGTTAAGTTTTTGTATCCACAAGAATGTTGTAAGATTTTAATGATTTGTAGAATACTACCAACAACCAAGATTAGTTATGTTTAAAAAATATTTAATCATATTGGGTTAATTTATTGTCTACAGTAATGCTCAAAATTGTTTTAACTTGTTTTCACTTAAAGTCAAAGGGGTGGAATGGGTCCGCAAGCCCGCGGAGGAATGGGCCCTAGGGCAAGTCACCCAAACCCCCGAATGATGGGACATCCAATGGGCGGTATGCGACCCCAGGGAATGATGGGAATGAATCAACCAGAGGTGTTCCAGGTGAGAATAGGTTATTTTAAATATTAGTTTGAAATGATCTCAGGTGATAGTTTAAAGCCTTTTTAGCTAGACTTAGGCTATACTACTCGCCTCTGCGTCAGCATTGGTGTCACACCTTGGTAAAGTTTTTTGTACCAATTCATATTTTTTGTCAAAACCATTACAGATATTGCTTTGAATCTTACAACACTTATTCACCATCATAGCCTACATCAGCAGACATGAGTACATAACTCTGTCAAGGTTTTTGTAAGAATTATGGCCCTTTTTCGACTTAGAACTTTGGTTTAGTTTTTTGTACCAATTCTCTTTTTTGTCAAAACCATTTGAGATATTGTTTTAAAACTTGCAACACTTATTCACCATCATAACCTACATCAACAGACAAGAGTACATAACTCTGTCAATGTTTTTGTATCACCTTATTACTCAATCATTTCAATGTCTTTCTCAGATTTAAATTTTAAATTTGAAGATAAGCTCTTGCTGGTTGCTGGTTAACAAATAATCTGTAGGATTTTTTTTTATTTACCAGGTTTTCAACATAGTTGAAACCTGGTTATTAGAAGGACAATGTCGTAGTTTGGGCGTGCGACATCAAACTCACCACCTATCGGGGTTCGAAATTAGCAGTAACAAGTAGCAAATTTGCTACTTAAAAAGGGGAAAAAAATTCACAGTTTCGTTTAAGCTTAATGTTTCTGTTCCTACCTGTGCGTAATGAAGTTAAGTTATACTTTCTTTTATCAGTTTGTTCAAACAAACATATGATATTGTCAAGATTGTTAACACATAACATTACATCAGACAATAAGAACTCCACCAACCGCTTTAGTGGATGCACATTTATTATCAATTTAATTTAAACAAGTAATGTCAAGTTATCAGATAAATTAAATCAAAGGTAAAGCTTGCTTATATTATTGTTTATAAAGCTTATGCTACCCGAAAGATGAATTTGCTAGCTACCTACTTTCAAAGCAGGTAGCAAGTAGTGAAGTACTTGCTACCAGCCAAAAAAGTTAATTTCGAACCCTGCAGGCTATGAAACTTAATATCTTTAGCTATAGTTGACATATTGTAACCAAAGTTAGTATGTAAAAAGAGTTTATTGAGACCTTTCAAGGGATTGCATTTTGGGCCCCTAGGGTCAAGGTCACTGTTACTAAAAATAATAAAATGGTTGAAACTGAATAAACAAAGGCTGAAGTTCTTCTGTCAATCATTGAAAACCAGGACTGTTGCATTGCAGCGTTTCATGTTTTCAATAATAAACCCCTTTAGTGATTTTTCGCCTAGTATATAAGTGCTACTGATTAATGAACCCATTCACAATTATGAATGGCCCTACACATCTTTTCTGACAGGGTCCAACAGATCTGTTCACAATCCTGGCCATCTTGCATAATCTTATCTTTTCACCCTGATTTTCTGACAAAAAATTATAAAATCTTGACCATTCACCGTTGTTTATATTTTTAAGTGTTCACTAAACTTGGATTTTCAGTGATTTATGGTACAAATCAAAACTGTAGCATTCACATGAGTATCTAGTTGATACTGATTAATTGAAGACAAATGCAAAGATAAAGCGTCTAGTTGATGCAGACTCAAGCGTCTTGTTGGTTCTGACAATGCTGTTGCAAAACAGTAAATATTACGTAATAAAAATCCCAATATCACCTGACAAAGGCTATAAAAACATTTAATCTGACACCTACCTTTGCATACAATGAGCAGGTACAAATCAAACTATTCCGTTTACATACTTTCTGATGTCAAACTGTAGATAAGAATTTGTGCTTAAATTACTTTGTCTATAACATAAATGTAAATATTGTCTTAAAAATTTAGGCTGCTGTTTTAAGTTGGCCATGCATTTTAGGATGGCAAATCAACAAGGCAGTAGGATGGGACTCCCTATTATTGGTGTACTTACGTTTTTAAAAAAAAAAAAAAAAGCAAACTTAACTGTAAATTATATCCAGTGTCACTTGTTTCTTTATATGTCCTTGTTATTTAACTTACACCAAATAATCATTCACTTCTGTGCAAAGTTTCAAAAATCGAGTCCATCCACAGCCATTTTGAAATTGACTTTCAAGGGAGGCAATCACTCACCGTTGTAATTACAAAAAGCATTATATGGTGGTCCTGTTGTATCAACTCTTTACAAGATTGTGAGATTTAATGTGAAAATGATTATCCTATAAAACATTTGTCACTGGAACAGTTATATTTAATTGAAATGTTAATTTATTAACTTTTCCAAACTATGAACTTATTTACACAATATTTTCAGAATCAATTTGTTAAATTTTCTTATTGGCACAATTTAATCATATTTTCCAGAAATGACCCATTTCTTTGTTATTTTTTTTAGTCCTTATAATAACATCCTTAATTTTTGTAACACAGTATATGATTTAAAAGTTTAAAAATAGCACATGTTAAAATTAGTAACCACCACAAACATACAGGCCAAAAAAACAATTTTTTTTTTTTAGAATTTTGGTCCTTAATTTCTTCCATGTTTTCTATAGTCGAGAAAACTTCACGGAATGTATATCATGTGACTTCAAATTCCTATGATGTCATAAGCAGTTAATAGACAACATGTTCAAATGTGAAAGAAAAAACCAACAACAGGTTTTCTACTAAAAAAAATGACGTTTTTGTTGGTGAGGGGTCAGGGCAAGTAGGATTTTCTTTTTATTATGGGTAACAATCATGATGTATCGTAATTTCTGCGAATATTGATTTTTTGAAGAAAAAAATTGTAGCATTTGAAAGTCCGGTTAACGGGGTTTCCTGATGGAATCATACGACAACCGGTTGTGCGTGTGCAACATAGAAAACACCAGTTTTGTGTTTACCTTGGTATTCGTGATAACACGGTATTCGTAGAACCTACTATACACTAATAATTAATTCACAACTTCCACAGTACCAAATCCATTCACCATTTTTTGGGTGAAAAACGCAAAGACGGGACATTTTTTGCTGCCTTTAGCGATTTAAGATAATAATTGAATTGCTTTTTCCATTCAATTTCTCCTATTGTACAAAAATGAGAAATGCATGAAACAAGCAACTTCCGTTATCCAACTTGTATGTGTCACCTGTCTTGGAACAAATAGGGATTAATTCTCCAACAACTGTCTCTTTTTCTGTATGTCAACATTTCACTACCTTCATTTTGGCAGGTGACACAATGTATTTGAACACTCTTGTTTTCAGGTCTTTATCAAAATATATATTTACATGTTTTCAAATATTGCAAGGCTTGTCCTCAGATTTTAATGAAGAAGTTGATTCTATAAATATCGTATATGAGGTGAACAGTTTAACCCTTTCCCTCATACGACAATTATGCAGCAGACGACTTTAAACGTATTTTATCAAAATATAGAAAATCTCCATAATTGAATGGATAACCTATGACAAATTGTGGAAAACATTGTGGCAAAATGCACCATTTGTGCAATTTCTTCTTTTGTCACTATGTTTTCAAAAAGCCGTCTGCTGTAGAGGCGTCAGAAAGCGTCTATATGAGGGAAAGGGTTAACTGATAAATTGTGTCATTAGCTTGTGAAACTTTAAATTACAATATCTTTTAATAGGGCGAAGTTTTTGCACCCCCACCTGAAGAGAAAAAAGATACAGAATCATCATTATCATCTTCATCATCATCAACTGCTGCCCCTACTCCGGCAATTATATCTGCAGCACCAGTCATTGCTCCATCACCATCAATATCCACCACAATTTCAAGTTCATCAACAAGCTGGTCAGCAGTTAGTTCGGGGAATGCAATGAAAGACAACACAGATAGTGGCATTAATACAATGCATGGAAAAGGAGTGAAATCAGAATTTGGTATTAATGCAATGCAAGCTAAAGGAGTTAAATCAGAATTTGGTTCAGACAATAGATTTAATAAAAACAGCAATACAAATTCTCCTTCCCCACTTATAACTAATACCAAATTAGAGCCAAATATCCCATCCAATAAATCTAATGAAGGACCATCTTGGACACAAAACAGATTTAACACTCTAAAACCTGAACCTCCAAAATCCATATTTGATGCAGATATTGGTGGTCAGTTTAATAGAGACATGAATCAACGCGAGAAGAGAGTGCAAGAACGTGAACAGGAGCATACTTTTGATAGGAGTGAACGTGGAAACCATCGAGGAAGAGGTGGGGGTCATCATGGCCTTGGTGACAGGGGGCAGCCTGAGGAACAAGATGAACACGGTTATGATTGGAATGAGTACGGGAATCGAAGGGGTCGAGGCGGTCCTGAACCCCTAGGTCGTGGTGATAGGGGGCGTGGAAGAGGTGATCTAGGACCACGTGGTCGAGGCGATAGGGGGCGTGGCAGAGGAAATGGTGGTTTTATAAGGGACAGGAGTATTGATAGAGGAAGTCAGGTATGTTGAATTTTATATTGGTAGAATTCATTATTGAGAAAATGGAGTGATTTGGGTGAACTATTGTGATCAGTCGGTGTCAAGTTGATATCTAGTCCATGTTCGAATACGGGTCATATCAGGTAAAAAAAAATAGGTCACTAAGCCAAATGAAGAAAGGTTTCATTTTGAGACTTAGTCAGAAAAATTGTCTTCATGTGTTTTTCATTAGAAATCACATTGCATGCCATACTTCAGGTGAGCGATCTAGGGCTAGCATGACACATTTGTTTAACCCTTTCCCTCATACGACAATTCTGCAGCAGACGACTTTGAGCGTATTTTGTCAAAACATAGAAAATATCCATAATTGAATGGATAACCTATGACAAAAAGTGGAAAACATTGTGGCAAAAGGAGAAATTGCACATATTGTGCAATTTCTTCGTTTGTCACTATGTTTTCAAAAAGCGATCTGCTGCAGAGGCGTCAGGAAGCATCTATATGAGGGAAAGGGTTAACTCTTACCTGGTAACAGATGATGTTTGGAAAAAGGTCTTCCTAAATTGTTTTCATATATGCATCAAAATTACACATATATCAGGGTAAGAGAGATGTAAAGTTTATCAACTTTATCATTACAGAATAGATTTGGGGACAACACATTGAATGAAGAGCAAGGCCAGTTTGATCAGCTTAATGAAGAGGGACAGTTCTATCAAGCACAGGCAGAACAAGTGGATGAATATCAACAGGTAGAGGAATATGTACAGGAGGATACAGACTATTATCAGCAAGGTGAAGAGGATTATGTTGAGACTGACCAAGGGTATACTGACACAGCAGCTGGTCTGTTAGATCAAGGGGACGAGTATGGTCAAGAGGATACAACAATACAAGATGTCCAGTATGTTGAAGAAGACCAAGGACAAGAGACATTTGAAGATGAGGGCCTTGGTATTCAGGAAGATAGGTTTGACTCACGTCTGGCTGGTAGAGGGGCAAGGTTTGATCGAGCTGCTGACCCATATGCCAGAGTTGAGGAACCAGGGTTGAGGGGTTATAGACCAAGAGATGAGCTTGAAAGAGACAGATTCGCTAGAGATAGACCTGATAGACCTGCTTATCCTGTGGTGAGTGTTATATATCTATCCTCAAAGGACCACCCATGATTTGCTCCCCTAAACATTTCTATTGCAATTAAAAAAGCTAAAAAAAATAAAATATGGTAAAACAATCACTTACTAGATAAGCCATCTATTTAACAAAGATATAGTCTTAATCTTGGACAAAAAAAATATTTTTATACAATAACAAAAACTGTTTACAAGAACGTTAACCATTTCTTATGGTCCCAGGATCACTTCACCTATTCATTGTGATGTCGAGGAAAAGTAAAAAAGAAATGAATTTTCCCTTAAAAACAGTCATATTTTAAACTTGACAACATTGGAGTTCTTTAAGAAAAAGAATAATAGCTGACATGTTAAAAAAAAAAAAGGTATGATATAAGATATTTTTTAATTTTGCTAAGAAACAGCTAGAGGTTGATGTCTTTCGGATTTCATTGTTAAATTTCCCCTAGTTGATGCTGTACAACAACAGCAGATCTCATCCCAAGATTAGTCACATTCAGTCACCACTTGCAAGGGTTAATAGGTTTTCATCTAGGAGGTATTTCAATTGTAAGAATATGTGTTAAGATATAAAGTTGACCTGGAGTGATATATTCTGCTGTATTCTAGAAATCATTCCCTATATATATTATAAGAGTAAATTGGAACTTTATAAACAAAAGTTGTAACATCTGAAACTTTGGATTAAAAAATTAGGACTGGAGCCAAAAATATAATTTTGTTTAAGAATAAATGATAATTTGAGCAATTTTTATACGCCCGTTTTGGAAAAAAAACGGATCGTATTATAGTTTTGGCTGCGGCGTCCAGTATGTTGTCAGCTCAATGACTTAAGAAGCCTTTGTCCAATCATCCCCAAATTTGGTCAGAATGTGTATTGGGATAATATCTCGGACAAGTTCGATAACTAGCCATATCGCTTTAGTCAATCGAGAGTTATCGCCCTTTAATGATAGAAATTACCCAAAATTGGTCTTGTCAGCTCAATAACTTAAGAAGCCTTTGTCCAATCATCACCAAATTTGGTCAGAATGTGTATTGGGATAATATCTCGGACAAGTTCGATAACTAGCCATATCGCTTAAGTCAATCAAGAGTTATTGCCCTTTTATTAAAGAAACTACCTAAAATTGGTCTTGTCAGCTCAATAACTTAAGAAGCCTTTATGTAATCATCACCAAATTTAGTCAGAATTTGTATTGGCATAATATCTCGGACAAGTTCGATAACTAGCCATATCGCTTTAGTCAATCAAGAGTTATTGCCCTTTAATTATAGAAATTACCTAAAATTAGTCTTGTCAGCTCAATAACTTTAGAAGCCTTTGTCCAATCATCACCAAATTTGGTCAGAATGTGTATTGGCATAATATCTCGGACACGTTCGATAACTAGCCATATCGCTTTAGTCAATTGAGAGTTATCGCTCTTTAATTATAGAAATTACCTAAAATTGATCTTGTCAGCTCAATAACTTTAGAAGCCTTTGTCCAATCATCACCAAATTTGGTCAGAATATGTATTGGCATAATATCTCAGACAAGTTCGATAACTAGCAATACCGCTTTAGTCAATCAAGAGTTATTGCCCTTTTATAAAAGAAATTTCCTGAAATTGGGATTTTCAGCTTAATATCTTTAGAAGCCTTTGTCCAATTATCACCAAATTTTGTCAGAATGTGTATTGGCATAATATCTCAGACAAGTTCGATAACTAGCCATATCGCTTTAGTCAATCGAGAGTTATCGCCCTTTAATTATAGAAATTACCTAAAATTGGTCTTGTCAGCTCAATAACTTTAGAAGCCTTTGTCCAATCATCACCAAATTTGGTCAGAATGTATATTGGCATAATATCTTGGACAAGTTCAATAACTTACCACGCTATCTTAGTCACTACACACTTATGTCCCTCGAAATGGCCAAAACTGTACTTACAGTGTCTGCTCTCTAAATTTGCCTAATGTACAACAAATTATCACTATACTTTATTGGTCTAAAAAAACCAGGACGGGCGTATTTTGTGACATTTGGCGCTCTTGTTATTTTCTTGCAATGTTTTCAAATAATGTTTTCTGCAGTCTTCAAAAGTGGCATGTATTTGGGAGAGAGTTAACCATCACTGTCTCAAAATTATGTACAACCTCATCAAATATCATAAAGAAAGAGTTCTTAAGTAAACATATAAGCTCCATTACAAAGCGGTTTAAGAAATATTACAGGTTTTACTAAATGTCAAAGTTATCTTATCTAGTTAATCCTTTCAACATAAATACAATCTGCAGCAGACAACGTTGAAAATGACTTTGCAAAAATATGGAAAATATATATTTATTTAATAAGATTGTAAACATTGACAAAAGGTGAAATTACTCATTATACATATGAGCAATTACACCTTTTGTCACAAATGTTTTCAAAAGTAGACTGCTGTAGATGCATCATAAGGCATCCATATGTTGGAAAGGGTTGATCGTAGTTACTTTATTTGTGATGTGAATCATATACTTTGCAAACAGGAACGTGAAAGAGACCCTTATGCTAGGGACCCATATGAGAGGGAGAGATATCCAGACCCTTACAGAGACCCCTACGACAGACGAGATCCTTATTATGACAGAAGAGACCCTTACGCAAGACCAGACCCCTACAGAGATCCCTATTATGATCCTTACAGAAGACCTGCTTATGATGACCCATATAGGTATGTGAAGTAATCTTCCATGTTGATATATTGGCCTTAGGACCTTTGCTTCTTGTGCAGTCAAAGATCATCCAAGGCATACCTTCTGTCTGACCAGTGTTTTGCCTAACAACTACATATTAAATGGGTAACTAGATGATAATCAGTGCATATCCAGATCAGACTGGGTACTCACAGGGTACATATGTGAGCATATGTCTGAAGGCTATTTACCTGCATCAAAGCCAAATTTGATAATAAATTATATGCACTTCTCTGGTTGCTATGGCAACCGAAAGGAACTCCTTAACCCTTTCCCACTTACATACGCATTCCCCCGTGTCTATCGATTCCCCAATAGATACGCATTCCCCGCGTCTCACGGTTCCCTCATAGATACGCATTCCCCCGCGTCTGATTTTCAACATCTTAATTCTCGACTTTTCCGTAAGAAAATTATTCCCGAAAGTTAATAAACCTAAACTTCAATTATTCAAAATGCAGTTCCAAGGATCAAAACATATTGTTACTATATAAAGTTTGTCAGTAAATGATAATATAAAACCGTGACTGTGTATTTCTCTATGCGCAATTCTTACATCGCGTGTCCATGGAAGGTAAACAAAAACACGACCTTGGCATGTGTAAAAAAGTTTTTTAAAACATTAGAAATTAGGAAATTCTATAAAGTATAATCATTGCAAACAGTTGAAAACATAATGGTAATGTTGAAAACATTATGGTAAAGTATAATCATTGCAAACAGTTGAAAACATAATGGTAATGTTGAAAACATTATGGTAAAAGGAGAAACTGCTACTTTTGAGCAATGTCTCCTTTAGTCACGATGTTTTTCAAAAGTCGTCTGCTACAAACGCGTCTTCAACAAGAAAATGGTCGACGTGTTCAATAAAAGGGTAAATTCATTTTTTTATATTCGACCAAACTTTCAAAATATTTATTTGTTTGTTAGAGAATGAATTTTAAAATAATTTCTCACAAACCTGCATAAAAATCCCTTGTAATCCAAATGATTTCTCACAAACCTGCATAAAAATCCTTTATAATCCAAATGAAATCATCCAATTTCACAAACACAAAAGGTCACAGATTTTAACACCGAATTTTGGGAGAGCCTATGGGAAATGCTTACGTCATAGCGCGTGAGCATTTTACTCAAGTGAACTGCGTCAGCACAAATCCCCCCCCCCCCCCCCCCCCCCCCCCCCCTTTCATATGGTGTGACACAAATCCTTTTACACAACACATTTGGGACAAATGCTGTGTGCAGCAAGTGAAATAGATTTTCCGAATTTGTTATGTGTGGATAATGTATGGATAATCCAAATTAATTGGTGGGTATACTGATACTTATAATTGAAATCAAACGGAATGGGGTGCAAATAAAACATAACGGACGGTTTGGACAATTAACCCTTTCCCACATATGGCAAATCTGCACCAGACAACTTTGAAACTATCTACAACTGTGTACAAAACTCTTATGGTTGATTAGATTTTGACACAATTTTCAATCATGTCACGGCGGCCTTCCCATGTGTATTATTTATTTATAACAACAGTACAATCTGCATGACATCATATAGAAATAAAGAAGGAAACAATATGTGTCAAAAGGCGTCAATCGTCTGTACTGTTGTTTATTGGAATTTAAAGGTCATAAAACTCAATCAAATATAAACCATCAACCACCGATCAGGCTTTGATACGCTGATTAGTAGCATCTGCTGGCATGTCCATTAAATTAGGGGTAATAAAATAATGAAATGACCATCATGCAATGCATAAAATATTACAGACAGACAAAAGACGATGTCAGTTTTAAAACAATCAATTGATCAGATCAATTAGCTTACACTTTATAATTAGTAACTGAAATATTATGTCTGTATTTAATGATGGCTGATTTTGTTTTATCGGACATTTTTGATTCTGATGATGAGTCTTTTCTGATTAATTGTTATCATTCAACAACGATCCAATCATCCAAACTCGTTCATTTAAGTCTTTCCTTATTGAGATTTAAAGGCATTTAAATAATATATTTAGTATTGTGTTTTTATTTATAAAAATAATTACAAACACAAATGTTCATGTAATTTATTACAGTAAAAAACACACAAAAAACGTCTATCTCCCTTTCTTCCTTCCATGTCGTACATACTACTCTTCCAGTGATATACTTTTTTTATACCATTAGAAAGACAATTTAATTGGCTACAGACTTTATTCTTATACAAAAAAGGTTTAAACGATGTTTGATATAGTAATAGTGGTATAAAATAGACAGGTATCAAATCACTACACTTTTCCAATAATGTCTATGGGAATACTGTTATCAGATAGCATAGCCTTATATGGAGATAAGGTAGTAAAATAGCCAATTCTCTAACTGGGAAAGGGTTAAGGAAAGAAAGGCCTAGAGCTTCAATATTTGGTGTGTAGCATTTTCCAGTGGTCTTCTACAAAGATTGTTCAAGATATGCCCCTTGGGTCAAACTTGGTCCCACCCAAGGGGTCACTGGTTTTACATAAAGATATATAATGAAAAACTTTGAAAATTTCATTTTTCTGAAAACCATTGCCTAGAGCTTAGATATTTGGTGTGTAAAATTTTCTAATGGTCCTCTACCAAGATCGTTCAAATTATGCCCCGAGAGTCTCTTGCTTTACATAAAGATATTTAGGGGAAAACGTCTTACAAGTCTGAAACAATAAGGCTCAGAGCTTAGAAATTTGATGTGTAGCATTGTCTCATGGTCCTCTACCAAGACTGTTCAAATCATGCCTCTTGGTTCCAAATTGGCGCCTGCCCAGGATTTATCTGTTTTACATATAGATATATAGAAACAAACTTTGAAAATCTTCTTGTCTGATTGAAAGGCTTAAAACTTAGATATTTGGCTATTTTTTTTGTTTCGCCAACACTTTTGCCAAATTGAAAAAAAAGGAGCCAAAATAAAAAAAGTTGGGAGCCAAAATTTTAGCCAACTTTGAAGGCCAATTAAAAAAACAAAAACGGATAAAGGGTAATAAACACAGTAAAACGAAATGGTATTGTTTTTTTCTCTTTTATTTCATTTCTGTTCCATTTAAAACATGATTATATTTACATATTAACATACAGTATATATACAAGAACATCAGTCTCAAACCAGAATTCTGCGAGTCTTTAAACCAGCCCAAACCTTAAAGGCATCCTTAAAATCAAAATGTTCAACACAGGGACCATCAATTGAAATCCGCATCAAATGTTTGGTCATACACACTCCTGATTACGGGCCAAACACGGTGTTCAAATTCAAATGTATGTCTAATCAGAAACATCAAAGTACAAAAAAACAAACTGTTAACGATCGTCCCTCTTTAATCGGTAATAACAACATCGATCAATCGTTTATCACACTAATTTGTCCGATATATTGAATAAACGTGTGAAAAACAACAGTCGCTTGACCTTCACATTGTCAAATATCTAGGCTGGTTACCTGTTAAAGTTATCGCGAATCGCATACACAGAGATAATAAAGTCAATAGAATGCTTATATCCTTGAAAATACGCCGCTTAGACCAAGATTGTTCAAATTATGCCCAGACTCATTCATTCTTCATGAAAGACATAAATATTTGGCCCTCTTCTTTACATTTATTTTGTAAATAGGCAACCCTATAGATATATTAATAATTTTCTTGATCTATAACAGGCGAGGTTTAGATGACAGATTTGAGAGAGATAGATATGCATCGCCCCCAGTTCCTGAACCTAGTGGGTTTATACCAGCGGAAACAATTGACTATGGCCATAAACCTAGTGGAGGACAAGGTAATGAATGTAGCATTGTTTTGATATAACATATAGACAGAGAATATAGCAGTTATCCTCTTTGTTCATCTGTTAACTCATTCCCACATGCACAATTTTTGACTTATTTGCTTTTCAAATATGGCAAAAGGGAGATTTTGCTTAAAATGAGCTCTATTTTACGACAATGTTTGCAGCTCTGTCAAATCTTGGCCAAGTTCGAAACGGGGTCAATTAGGCCACACAGTCAAATTGAAGGAAAATCTTGTGAACACTCTTGAGCTGTAGTTTTAGATCACTCTGTCCGTCGTCTGTCGTTAACATCATCTCCTTGGGTGACCCTCGACAAAAATTGTTCAAGCCTTATTGATTGGTTGAAAACATGGCAGCCAGGCCGCATCAGAAAAGGGACAAAATTAAAAATTCCATTATTATGAAAGTGCTTGTCTGATTTTAAGATTTAAGATTATTGCATTATTGCATAGAAAATCTTACTTCATTGGTCTTTTGCTCTAATTTGTTCAAGCCATATTGATTGGGTATAAAATCATAGAAACCAGGAGTCATCACAATAGGGTTAAAATTAACTTTTATCTTTGCTGGTCCTCTTTCAAAATTGTTCAAAGGCATACATTCTGTGTAGAACTTTGGTTACTGCGGCATCACAAAGTGAGAAAAATGCCCAAACTTAAACATTTTTCTCCTCCAAAATCCACTCATCCGTTTCCAAGATAATTTGAAAGAGTTGTTCTTTGAGTTACCCTCTACAATAATTGTTTAAGCCATATTGAATGGTTGAAAAACAGGGCAGCAAGGTGTCATCAGAAAATGGGAAAAAACCATTTTCCTAGATATTTGCTGTTATATATTTGCTACTTTACTATCACTCAGGTGATTGATTAAGGGCCATCTTGGCCCTCTTGTTAACTGGAGCATGTTTTCATAATAATTTTCTTAATGTTTGAATATTGGTCATGTTTGGTCAAAAACTTAGTCACAAGGTCAAGTTAAAGGAAAATATTGTGAACACTCTGGAGACTGCATTTTTAATTTGAGCATGTTGAAACTTTTTCAGGATGTTGTTTTAATGATATCTAGGCTAAGTGCAAATAAAGGTCAAGTCCGGTCAAAATTTTAGAAGTTTTTTTGTTTAAACTCTAGACTGCATTCTTTGCTTCATCAACTTGAAAAAAAATTCAGAATGTAAGTCAAGTTCTTAATATATGGGTAATGTTGTGTCAAAAACAAAGTCACTAACCCAAATTAAAGGAAAATCTTGTTAGCACTTTGGAAGCTGTATGTTTAATTTAATGTTTAAATTTTGTCAGAATCAGTGTTTTGATGATATTTAGGCTAGTTTTGATCTTGTCAAAAACAAGGCCATAAGGTCAAATTTAAGAAAAAAAAATTAACAGTCTAGTAATAGCTTACCTGACCACAAAATGAGTTATTTGGATTGACTTTGTGGTTAGCAATAATTCAGGTAAGAGATCCAGGGCCATCATGGACCTCTTGTTCATAGTTTTGTTGAGGTGTCTGTTGCAGATTCATTGTATGTGTGAAAGGGGTAAGGCAACTCAACAAATGTTTTTCAGGTTTCCAACACAATAAACCCAATTCCTATTGGTGACAATGATCTTGGTTGTGACCCTAGGTTGTTGAATTTCCTAAATGCATTAATGTTTTGATTATACTTTAATTAGGCAATCAAATAGTTTAACTTGCCATGCTATGACAGTTCTTGATTGTATTATGCTAAGTTCACACAGTGCTCAAAGTAAGCTTTTGCAATCATTCAGTGGCCAGTATGAGGTGTTGTCTATTTATTTAAATGACATCACCTCATAAACTCCTGGGACAATAACATCCATATTGTATAAGAAGTTCTTCCATCAAGCTAAAAAGATGTAATAGATTGTTTAAAAACATGTGCCTCCCCCTCCCCTCCCCCCTTATCAATACAGCTGAAAATAAAATAGATTGTTTAAAAACATGTCTTACGGGGACTGACATTTATTCTACATAAATTGGTGAATATGGGCCTAGGTGAGCAATTTGGGATCTCAAGGTCCTTATTATACCCCCGATAAACGAAGTTTAGAGGGGGTATATTGGAGTCACCCTGTGGTTGGTCGGTCGGTCGGTCGGTCGGTCGGTTGGTCCGTTGCGATTTTCCTTGTCCGGAGCATAACTTTAAAACTAATTGTTGAAATTTAATAAAACTTCATAGGATGATACAACACATTGAGAGGAAGTGCAGTGTACAGGAACCATAACTCTATTTTACCTAAATACAGAGTTATTGCCCTTTGTTACTTTTTCTTGTCCGGAGAATTACTTAATAACTAACAGATGGAATATAATAAAACTACATACAATGGTAGAGCATAATGAGAGGAAGTGCAGTATACAAGAACCATAACTCTAATTTACATAATTACAGAGTTATTGCCCTTTGTTACTTTTTCTTATTCGTAGAGTCTTGTCCGGAGCATAACTTTAAAACAAATTGTTGGAATTTAATAAAACTTCATAGGATGATACAACACATTGAGAGGAAGTGCGGTGTACAGGAACCATAACTCTATTTTATCTAAATACAGAGTTATTGCCCTTTGTTACTTGTTCTTGTCCGGAGAATTACTTAATAACTAACAGATGGAATCTAATAAAACTACATACAATGGTAGAGCATAATCAGAGGAAGTGCAGTGTACAAGAACCATAACTCTAATTTACATAATTACAGAGTTATTGCCCTTTGTTACTTTTTCTTGTTCGTAGAGTCTTGTCCGGAGCATTACTTTAAAACTAATTGTTGGAATTTAATAAAACTTCATAGGATGAAACAACACATTGAGAGGAAGTGCGGTGTACAGGAACCATAACTCTATTTTATCTAAATACAGAGTTATTGCCCTTTGTTACTTTTTCTTGTCCGGAGAATTACTTGATAACTAACAGATGGAATATAATAAGACTGCATACAATGGTAGAGCATAATCAGAGGAAGTGCAGTGTACAAGAACCATAACTCTTAATTTACATAATTTCAGAGTTATTGCCCTTTGTTACTTTTTCTTGTTCGTAGAGTCTTGTCCGGAGCATAACTTTAAAACTAATTGTTGGAATTTAATAAAACATCATAGGATGATACAACACATTGAGAGGAAGTGCAGTATACAGGAACCATAACTCTAATTTACCTAAATACAGAGTTATTGCCCTTTGTTACTTTTTCTTGTCCGGAAAATTACTTAATAACTAACAGATGGAATCTAATAAAACTACATACAATGGTAGAGCATGATCAGAGGAAGTGTAGTGTACAAGAACCATAACTCTACTTTACATAATTACAGAGTAATTGCCCTTTGTTACTTTTTCTTGTTCGTAGAGTCATGTCCGGAGCATAACTTTAAAACTAATTGTTGGAATTTAATAAAACATCATAGGATGATACAACACATTGAGAGGAAGTGCGGTGTACAGGAACCATAACTCTATTTTACCTAAATACAGAGTTATTGCCCTATGTTACTTTTTCTTGTCTGGAGAATTTCTTAATAACTAACAGATGGAATCTAATAAAACTACATACAATGGTAGAGCATAATCAGAGGAAGTGCAGTGTACAAGAACCATAACTCTACTTTACATAATTACAGAGTTATTGCCCTTTGTTACTTTTTCTTGTTCGTAGAGTCTTGTCCGGAGCATAACTTTAAAACTAATTGTTGGAATTAATTAAACATCATAGGATGATACAACACATTGAGAGGAAGTGCGGTGTACAGGAACCATAACTCTATTTTACCTAAATACAGAGTTATTGCCCTATGTTACTTTTTCTTGTCCGGAGAATTATTTAATAACTAACAGATGGAATCTAATAAAACTACATACAACGGTAGAGCATAATCAGAGGAAGTGCAGTGTACAAGAACCATAACTCTACTTTACATAATTACAGAGTTATTGCCCTTTGTTATCCAAAAATGAACAAAACAAGAATAACCCGATCCATAACATTGTCCTTTTAAGGTGGGGTTTCTAAATATTTCACAACCTTTCCTATCAGGGCGGCGTTCGGGGGTATTAATCACATTCAGTGATAGTTCTAGTTATATCTATATTATTTCAGAAGAGAAACCTTATCAAGCACCAGCTGTAATAGATTATGGTCACGGACAGTCCAGTGGAGGGACAAATGATGACTCAGAGAGACGGCGTTCACCGCCTCGTAGTTCACTCCCTGTGTCTGCCTCCTCAGGTATAAACTCTTTTACCTAATTGATCATGTAAGATGCCTTAATGGCAGGTGAATTTAAAAAACGTGGAAAAAAGGAAACAATTGCTCTAAATAAGTCATTTCTCATTTTGCCACAATGTTTTCAAATCTGTTCTTAAATGAATCATTCAAATTGCCAGATATTATCAACTTTTGCCTCAAATATTCAGCAAACCAAAAACATCAGGTAAATGGTTAGCACCTGTTCCTTGTTAGATTTATAAAATATATATAAATTGAATTACAAAAGTATATCTTATGAGGTTTAGGGGAAAGAAGAACACAATATTTAGTAACAGCAGAATTCTTGAAATTAATTCATTCACTTTTACAAGCCTGGTTACCTAATATCTTTATTTCATATTTCTGTAGATTAGGTAATAAGCTATCAACACGCCTACTTTGATAACATTCTGAATGTTTTCAAAAAAATGATGTAACTGTAGCGATCGCCTTTACAACTTCGAATTCTTATGATACATGGTCATTTTGTCTCTTTTACAGAAGACAGAGGATATAGACCTCCACCTTTGGACAGGTAAGGTGTTTTATAATAGGAAATATTATGTTGCCGTAGCTATATGTAGCTTTGTTTATTGCTTTGAGGTGCATGGACAAAATTGACATCTTACAAGACGAAAAGTCATAAGACATGTCAATTTTCCAACCCTCCTAGTAGTCAGTACAAAGCCATGTATCCAAACTTGAAAATATATCTCTGTTTTCAGGATATATCGCAGAAGTCGTTGATAGGTAGTTTTATAAAATGTCATTTTAATTGGTTGAAAAACATGACCCTGGTTGCATCAAAAAGGGGGTAAAATGATAAAACTTTCTTCTCTGAAAGTGCCTGTCTAATTCAAATAAAAGTCAAATGAAGTGCTTTTCAGATGACTCTAACCAAAAAAAGATCAAGCCATTAGTAATGCCATCAGTTGAAGAGCAAAATGTAAGATTTCAAAGTGCTTGTCTACCTTAAATAAAATGTGGCAGAAATGTTCCCAAGGTGACCCTTTAAAGTGTTTTCAAATTAATCTGATAGGTAATAAATAACATTGCCCCTAGGGATAAAAACTCATTGATTTTTAATGCAAATTCTCATTTAACCTAATCCCACATACAACTATTCTGCAGCAGAGGACTTTTAAAAAAAATCTATGCAAAAACACAGATAATCACTATAAATGAAGGTTTTATAACTGATTTTTTTTTTTAGAACATTGTTGCAAAAGGAAGAGTTGCTCGTTTTGAGCAATTTCTCCTATTGTCACAATATTTTCAAAAATCATCTGATGCAGAGGCATCAAAAAGCGTTTATATGTAGGAGAGGGAATATAAATTAGAATTAAGTTGCATTAATCTGAATAATTAATCTGTCCTGTAAATATTGATCTCCTTAAGAGCACATTGTTAGCTCGACTTTTGAAAAAAATGAGAGCTATTGTCATGACCCTGGCGTCAGTGGCGGCGGCGTGGTCGTCCGGTTAAGGTTTTTTGTTTAGCTCATTTTTTTTCTTTCTGTTTTCTCCCTATCAGTCGAGCGTCTGTGCCGTACTCGGTGCTCTTGTTTTTGTAACCTAGTGATCCAGGGCCTCATTGCCCTCTTGTTATTCTAAAAGTATAATTAATCTGTTACCTGATGTAGATGACATCTGATGCCCCTGCAGCAGACGACTATGGAAAACAATTATTTTCTTCCTTAACCCTTTCCCTCATACGGCAATTCTGCAGCAGACGACTTTGAACGTATTTTGTCAAAAAATAGAAAATCTCCTTAATTGAATGGATAACCTATGACAAAAAGTGGAAAACATTGTGGCAAAAGGAGAAATTGCACGTTTTGTGCAATTTCTTCTTTTGTCACTATGTTTTCAAAAAGCCGTCTGCTACAGAGGCGTCAGAAAGCTTCTATATGAGGGAAAGAGTTAACCACTATCTTTTCACCTCTGTATCAAAATTGTACTTCCAATTTTCAAGATATAGCCCTTTCCCACATACAACAATTATGCAGCAGACAACTTTGAAAACATAGCGACAAAAACCTGAAAAAGCTCCCTAAAAGTTAGCTTAATGGTTAAATAAAGTTGAAAACATTGTGGTCGAAGTAGAAAATTGCTCAAAAGTCGTCTGCTGCTATTGCGTCAAAATGCGTCTGCAAGTGGGAAAGGAATAAGACTTATTTCTAAAGCATATCAGATGCTGTTCATATTTTATTCATGAATCATCAACATCAACATCATACTTTCCAGGGAAAGATCCTACCCGTCACCTTTCCTAGACAAGGATCCTTACAGTAGGGGTTCGTCTAGGGGATCTAGGGGCCCACCTGGACCCCCACCAGGTCCTCCCCCAGGCCCTCCACCTGGCCCACCACCCAGACCACCACCCAGTCAGAAATCACACACAGAGGATAAAAAACAGGAAGTTGTGAAGGTAAGTAAGGTTTGTGTTTACAAACAGAAACAAAATCACTTTGAAAGCTGGCATTTGGTCATTTGTCTGTAAACTTCTAACATTCTCTCTATGATGGTCTTCAACCCTTTCCCACATACAGATGCTTTCTCACGCCTCTGCAACAGACAACTTTTGAAAACATTTTGGCAAAAAGGAGAAATTGCTTCATCGAACAATTTCTATTTTTACCACAATATTGGCATCTTTTTCAGTAACATTAACTTCATTTATACAAACAAATTTTCTGTGTTTTTGCCTAGATGTTTCCAAAATTGTCTGCTGCCGATTTGTTATATGTGGGAAAAAGGAATTGTTTACCTGTTACAATATTTTAGAAAATTGTCTGCTTTGAAAACATCAGCGTAAAAAGTTGTATAATTTCGAAATTGCTTGTTTTTCTCCTTTACCCACACTAAGTTTAATAGATGTACCATCTGATGAAGTGGTCTCTTAATAGTTTGTGTCAGGAATCGAATGAACATCTATATTTCAATCATAAAATGGTATTATATTTGGGCTGATTGTGAATTTATTTTAACTTTTGTTTTTAGATAGAGGATATAATTAATCTACCTGGTCGATCTTCAAGGCCCCCACAGATTGTTGTTATTGTCAGAGGCCTACCAGGATCTGGGAAAACTTACGTCAGTAAACTGATTAAGGTAATATTATTTGTTATATTAATCTAGGTTGCAGCTGATTTTCAGTTGTGCTAAAAGTTGTATAAATGTAACCCTTTCCCATATACCACAAATCTGCAGTAGACAACTTAGAAAACATCAGGGTGAAAAATGTAAAAATCTCTATAAATGATAGTAGAATTATTAAATAGAGTTGAAAACATTGTGGCATAGGAAGAAATTGCTCAAAAGTCGTCTTCTGCAGAGCCGTCAAAAGATATCTCCATGTGGGAGGAAATGGTTAACTCTCATCTAAAAAGTATTATACCGACACATTTGAAATTAAAAGCAATTTTACCTTTTCCCAAAATGTGGATATTTTAACGCTTTTTCCGAAGAAAGTATGCAGCAGATGACTAAAAATGTCTTGTCGCATAATAATATGGCAAATATCTATTAATGAAGATATCATTATTTAATGGAGTTCTCACTAGATTTTATTTGGAAAATTTCTACTTTATCCAATTGTTTTCCATACCTACCTGCAACAGAAGCATGACAAAGTGTCTGTTTCAGGTAAATGATTAATAGTAAAATTCAACTTCTTTATTTATTGTTAGTCTGATGATCTGATAACTCTAATCCGAAGTTTAAATTTAGTTCTTCATTTTTATACCCCCTTCGAAGAAGAGGGGGGTATATAGGAGTCACTGTGTCGGGCAGTCTGTCTGTCGGTCGGTCGGCCAGAAGCCATATTTTGTCCGGTATTTCTTACAAACCACTGTAAAATTTTACATGAAGCTTCTATACCAAGAGGAGATGTGCATATCCTAAAGGGGTTACAATTGCATGATATTTTACAGAGTTATGGCCCTTTTACTAATTAAGTTATGGTGTAGGTCAAGGTGCTGTTTAGGGGGTATTTATCATCTTCAATGATAGTTCTTGTTAATTATGTCTCCCCCATTACATGGGGGTGACATATTGTTTTTGCCCGTTCCGTCCGTCCTTCCGTCCTTCCGTCTGTCACACTTGTTTCCGCTCAATAACTGAAGAACGCTTGGGTGTAGGAACTTCATACTTGGTATGCAGGTTGGTTATGACCAGTAGCTGACCCCTATTGATTTTGATAATAGAAGGACAAAGGTCAAGGTCATGGTGACCTTGTGAGGTAAAAAATGGTTTCCGCTCAATAACTGAAGAACGCTTTGGCTGAGGAACTCCATACTTGGTATGCAGGTTGGCCATGCCTAGTAGAAGACCCCTATTGATTTTGAGGTCAGTACGTCGAAGGTCAAGGTCACAGTGACCATGAGCTTGAAAGGTCACAGTGACAATGAGCTGATAAATAGTGTTTGCTTGGGCCCAGGAACTTCATACTTGATGAGCAGGTTGGTCACCACCAGCAAATGACCCCTGTTAATTTTAAGGTCACTAGGTCAAAGGTCAAGGTCACAGTGGTCAAGGTCACATCCGTCACACTTGTTTCCGCTCAATAACTGAAGAACGCTTGGGCATAGGATCTTCATACTTGGTATGCAGGTTGGTCATGACCAGTAGATGACGCCTATTGATTTTGATGTCAGAAGGTCAAAGGTCAAGGTCATGGTGACCTTGTGAGGTAAAAAATGGTTTCCGCTCAATAACTGAAGAATGCTTGGGCCGAGGAACTCCATACTTGGTATGCAGGTTGGCCATGCCCAGTAGAAGACCCTATTAATTTTTAGGTCAAAGTCAAGGTCACAGTGACCTTGAGCTGAAAGGTCACAGTGACAATGAGCTGAAACATTGTTTTTGCCTAATAACTATAGAATGCTTTGGCCATGGAAGTTAATACTTGGTGTGCAGGTTGGTCACCAACAGTAGATGACCCCTATTGATTTTGAGGTCACTAGCTTAAAGGTCAAGGTCATGGTAACCTTCAGTTGAAAAATGGTTTCCTCTCAATAACTAAAGAATGCTTATGTTGAGGAACTTCATACCTGGTGTGCAGGTTGAGGTCACAAGGTCAAATGTCGAAGGTCACGGTAACCTTCAGCTGAAAAATGTGTTTTACTCAATAACTCAAGAACGCTTATACCCAGGAACTTCATACTTGGTGTGCAGCTTGGTCCTAACCTGTAGATGACCCCTATTGATTTTGATGTCAAAGGTCAAGGTCAAGGTGACCTTTGGCTGAAAAATGGTTTCCGCTCAATAACTGATTGCTTGGGCCCAGGAACTTCATACTTGGTGTGCAGGTTGGTCACCAGCAGCAAATGACCCCTATTGATTTTGAGGTCACTAGGTCAAAGACCAAGGTCATGGTAACCCTCAGCTGAAAAATGGTTTCCGCTCAATAATTGAGGATTGTCACTGTTGCTTCATCTCCAGTCCAAAACTAAAGAATTCATCTCCATCATTTCTTTTCCTCCCCTACGACCACACAAATGGGGAGACAAGCGCTTTTTCAAAAAAGCAATCTCTAGTTTCAATTTGGAACTTCCATACAGAAGAGTCTCCAAACAAGATAACTGTGCATGGAAACATTAGTAGTAATGAAAAGGTTACATCCCTTTGACTAATTGAATATAAACTCTTTCAACAAAGGACACTTCTGCAGCGGACTACTGAAGAACATTAAGGCAAATATATAGTAAAATATGAAAAAATATTGAATCCAGTTGTTTACATTGTTGTAAAATGTGAAAGTGATCATTTTATATGCCACAATTATTTCAAAATGCGTCTGCAAGCCTGGAAAATATATAATAAAATTTCATTATTTAACAAGTCTTGCATTAATATTGGAATTTTCACACATCAAGACTAGACAACTGTGCATGAAAAGATATCAGTAGTTTTGAGAGGGTTATTTCCCTTTTACTAACAAAATAATGACCGTAATCTGAAAGAAACTTTAAACATTTGTGTATCCTGTTTTGCGTGATTAAGCTACACTTACCGCTATGAACATGATTGCAGTTTAATCTTGGTATCTATAGTTTGGTAGATGTTTTTAGTAAAGACTTGTCAGGGATCATGTTGTAGGAATTTGGCATTATGTTTTAAGTGTGTTTATTTGTAGGATAAAGAAGTGTCCAAAGGAGGTGGTGCTCCCCGTATGTTGTGTTTGGATGATTATTTCATGATTGAAGTAGACAAAATAGAAAAAGATCCTGACAGTGGAAAAAGGATGAAGAAAAAGGTAAGTGGTCTGTCTGTAAATGTTGAAAAAGTTCTCTATATACAGGGCTCTCACTAGGCTTAAATTTTAGGGAGAAGTGACTTCTCCCTCCGGGCAATTTAGGGCGAAGTGGAGAGACTTTAGGGAGAAGTGGGGAGACTTAAGGGAGAAGTGATATTTCTTGTGTGTCGTTATGCGTCGTAACCGCATCGCATCGTTTGGGATAGAACACATTTACTTAAACAAAGATGAATGTTTTATTATTTTATTTTAATTATGATTATCACATGAAGTTCTAAAATTGTTTTTCTCTAAGAGTAGTTGCGATCCGAACATTATGTTCTAAAGTCGCAGAAATTATTAATGAAGCTACCTTTTACTCGCCGTCCATTCCTTAAAGGTGTCAGGCATTTTATAAAGAAGTTGGTCGTAAGTGTCATAAACAATGTAAATTATTTGTATCGGGTTTGCGATCCGAACATTGTGTTCTAAAGTCGCCAAAATATAATTAATAAAGCTACATTTTACTCGCCGGGTAAAGGTTTCAGGCATTTTGTAAAGAAGTCTGTCGTAAGTGTCATAAATAACGTAAATTATTTGTATCGGCTAAACATACACACTCTTTACAAGTAGAATTGAGGTATTGTCTTTTGATTGGTTAATTCCAAATAGTATGACACCCCGTGCTACAGCATTTATTATGAAACCCCTAAAAAAATATCTAAAAAATATCATTTTCTCAATTATTGAAGACGATTATCTCATTAAACCATGAATAGATTCACAATATTATTTATACTATTGAAAGGGTTAAAACATAATTCGACTTCCATCTCATTTACATCGGATACATATTTAATGTTTTATCAGGGGGCGTCATAATATTTGATATGACAATCGGTACTTTGATTATGCAAATTGGACTAAAGGGAACGATTTTGATTGGTTCTACGTCATTGTGTGTATTAAATGATTTGATTCTTCAGCTTTAAATGGATATACACTCTCAGTTGTCAAATAACTGATTACGCAACTGTGTATATCGAGAACTGTATAGGCCTACATCGATTCGACATGGTGCGTGACCGTGATCGTTTTAACAGTGTCTGATGCTAGGACAAAATTGTCGGCGAAGTCAACTTCGCTTTGACTGAGATTTTGGGCGAAGTCGACTTCGCTTTGATCGAGTGAATGGGCGAAGTCAGAAACTTTTAGGCGACCACTTCGCCCAAATCGCCCCCTCGTGAGAGCCCTGATATATAGTAGATGGTAGTTAAATTACAAGGAGTAACACATTTTCTGATATATTAATTAGATCAACTATCTGCATGTGAATAGAACTTAATATTAATTTGTAACTATCGAGGGATCACCCAAAGAAGTATTATCAATCAAGAAAAAATGACTCGAAATTGATCTT
Source organism: Serripes groenlandicus (assembly GCA_031761405.1). Lineage (NCBI taxonomy): Eukaryota > Metazoa > Mollusca > Bivalvia > Cardiida > Cardiidae > Serripes > Serripes groenlandicus. The sequence continues at coordinate 60,963,541 of JASEVX010000001.1, forward strand.
ATTTAATTTTTGTTAAAATACATTGTTTGACTTTGTACAGAATTTTTTTGTTTAGCCACATGCTGACAGATTTCGACACATCTGCAGCAGATGACCTTTGATAACATCATATTCTCTTTTTGCTACAATGTTTTCAACTCCATTTATAATTATATAATATCATATATAAGATTTTCCATCTTTTTGCTAAGAATTTATCAAAGTTTTCTACTGCAGATTTATTGTATTTGGGAAAGGGTTTTCATTTGTATAGATTTTCATCTGCTGCAGAGTCATTGTCAATGGTAAAGGGTTAACATGCTTGACTGTATAAATGCTCTGTACTTCCGACTATTTTGCTATCTATGCTCTGTGAATGATAATTGAGGATTCTGGTTTGGTGGTGGCATTGTCAACTGCTATGATAATTCAAGTTAAATATTAGTTGGTTCATTAAACATTAGAACTAAATAGGAAGTGACAGAAATAATGTTGTATCGTAACAAATTAAGAATAATCACAACTTTGGAGACAAATGTTTTGAGGTAGTCTATCAATATGTTAGGAGTTACCTCCCTTTCTGCATGATTTTTGAAACTTTGGTTCTCATTTCAATTCAGGGTATGTTAGACTATTGTTCTTCCGTAGGGCTGGATCTCTACTCGCCAAGGCTTGTGACAATTTTGGAGAATTTGTAAACATTGGATGTATAGTTTGTCATAGATTTATTTCCCTTTTTTTCATGGCATTATGTTATTTGGGACATTCCCAACCGAATATGATTTTTGTGAGCATCTTTGGTTATAAGTGGGATAATAACCTCAAAACTCACCCTTATCAGAACTATGCATTATATTTTATTGTGATCACCCTGGCTACTAAGTGGCATCAGAAAAGGGGTAAACATTACAAAACTTTCTTCTACTCTGATATAAAGATAATTTGGCAGAAATGTTATGTATTTAACGAAAATTGTTCTTCAAGCTACATTGATTGGATATAATACATGGCCACCAGTCATTATCAGTAAAGGGGTAAAATTGCAAACTTTAAAATTATTTTGTTCTGAAAGGGCTTTTCTGATTTCAAGATAATTTGACAAAAATGTTTTTTACAATTTGTGTTAGCCATATTTATTTGTTGTAAAACATGGCTAACAGATGGCATAATTAAGGCTGGAAATTGCCAAAACTTTGAAATTCTTCTCCTCTGAAAATGCTTGTCTGATTTAAGTTAATTTAAGTTCCTCAAGTAAACCCTCCACAAAGTACTTTCATATAATTCGGTTCGACCCCCAGCTCGGCCAATTTTCTTTGCGAGGTGTGACAAGTGTGATTCCTCTTCCACAAATGAGCCAACAGTCTATATAAAACAGCAACCAATTGCTTGGAAAAGCTTTTGTGTGGAGGACTGATATCAGAAAGCCAGGAAGCACATGGGTAGTAGGTGAACTGGCTGCCGTGATATGACTGAACAATTGTTTAAAATCGCTTAAACATCAATCAATCAAATTATTTGATAGCCAAAAAAAAAATTGCCCCTATGGGTAAGGACATTTTCACTCTGTCTCATATTAATTTATATTGCCTTATCACTTTAAATGGCAATTTGTACTGTTGCATTGACCCGAAAAATAAATAGTTCTTAAAATATTGATATTGTCTTAAAGGGCCAATTCTCAATTGAGCAATCTAGGGCCTCATAGCCCTTTTTGTTAAATGTATTCAATTTTGAAGACTGATTGAATGCAAGTTCATTTAATGGGTTAATTAAATGACTACTAATATATGACAAACTAGACCATCAAAAAGTAAATAAAAAAAAAACCTTATTAACATGATGATGAACTGTTGTTTCAGGTACTAGAATATGAGTATGAAGCAGAAATGGAGAGTGCCTACAGACAAAATATGTTGAAGTCCTTTAAAAAGACCATTGATGATGGGTTCTTTCCATTCATCATTGTGGATGCTGTGTTCGATAGAGTCAGACATTTTGACGAATTCTGGAGCTACGCTAAATCCAAAGGGTTTCAGGTAATTGCTTTGATGTAAACAATGAAACAGAAAAGGACCTTCAAAGATTTGAAATAAATTGCTATAACTATAAAATTATAAACTTTTTTCATAACACGTAAACCTTTCCCACATACAACAAATCTGCAGCAGATGTCATTGAAAACATGTAGGCAACAACATTATGGAAGATCTGTAATGAATTAAAGTTAAGTTATTTTACATCGTAGAAAACAGTGTGACAAAATGCGAAATTGCTCATTATGAGAAATTTCTTCTTTGTCACAATGTTTTCAAAAGTTGTCTGCTGCAGAGGTGTCAGAAAGTGTCTATATGTGGGAAAGGGTCAACTAGATGCTTCAATGATGCTTGCACAGCTAGACGGCAAACATGGCTGATCCTGATCAGACTGGGTTGGGGCAAAAAATCTACCTGTAGAGAAGTTTGGTTTCCATGTTAATTGAGGTAGAACTTCTGCCTCGGAGTGCGGGAGGTCGCAGGTTCAATCTGCTGCCGGGTCATACCAAATACTTTAAAAATAGTAGTAATAGCTACCCTCCTTGTCATTATAGTTGTAGGACTACGACTGACTGGTGTCACCATGTACTAATGGTCACTTACCAAGAAAAAGCAGTAATATAATAGAAAAAATTGTTGAAAGTGGCATGAAACGCCAAACAATTAATGAATTCCATGTTCCATTCCTTATATCATTTCATCTCTCCCAAATGATATTGAAATGGAGTCTCTGTAACAAGTTTTATGTCTCCAATCTACTTTTTGGATGAAATCCTTTGCAAACAGTTACTATAATGGGCAGATGTGCTTGTAAATATTTTCATGTTTACCCTACCAATTATGATGTTCCACAGTTGTGTCCCTTTATCAACATAATAATGAAAACTCCTCCCTTAGTATGCTAATAAATTGTAATTATCACTTATAATTATATTCATTACCACAACATAAAAATATGACCCTATAGCTGCCAGAAGAAAGTTTGTGCTATTTTGCAAATCCTGGTGTTAGAAATTTTACACACATCTTAATCCTTTACCACAAAGACCAAATCTGCAGCAGACGTCATTGAAAGCATCTATCAAAAAGTACAGAAAATCTCTATTAGTCACAGATTAATTTTTGAATAATTTTGAAAACATTGTGGTAAATGGAAAAAGTGCTCATCCTGAGCAATTTCTCCTTTTACCACAATGTTTTCAATTGTTGACTGCTGCAGATTTGTTAAAAAAAGCGCCTTCAAGCAGAGATTGGTTAAGGAGCATTAGATATGGTTATGTAAGTCATATAACTCTGATTTGTGATTTTGCCAAAGTATGCCCCCTATAGGACTTGTCTGCTTCTATTGTTGAACAGGTTGCTACATAGACCACTATATATTTGCTATATACTAGGCAACTGTTCTTTCTTTGAAAAACACATTTAACCCTTTCCCACATACAATAAATCTGCAGCAGACGACTTTGAAAACATACCCAAAATTGATTGGAAACTCCCTTTAAATGAAAGTACAATAATTGAATATCGCCATGTTTTCAAAAAGCCATCTTCTACAGAGGCGTCAGCAAGATTCTATATGAGGGAAATGGATGAAATATTCATTTATTGCTGTCATACAGATGTGTTTTAGATATAATCTGTTCTATATTTTCTGACAGGTATATTGTGTAGAAATGCAGTGTGATGTGTCAGTCTGTGCCAAAAGGAATACTCATAAAAGATCACAGCGTGAACTAGAGAAGGTATTTTACAGATTCAGTCAATTCCCTATATCTATTTTTAATATATCCATAGGTGCTACCTATTTACGAAAAAACGCAAGATAATTATAAACAAAAATTAAAGAGCATACTTTGGCCATAAAAAAGGATTTATAAGTAATTGACTAGACAATAATAATGTTAATGTCATGTTTCGTGCATTATCAAAAAATATTTGGAATTCGTATTGCTGTCGTCTATTATTACGAACAGAAAATAATAAAGTAAAGACTTTCAGAAAATCAAGGAATACATTTATAATGAACGAGGTTAAAACATGATTGCCAAGATGATCCTTAGTCGATCACCTGCATTATGGTAAAGAAGCAAAAAGATCAGCCCTTTGCTGATGCCACCTGGCGACTGCCTTTTTCAACCAGTCAATATGACTGCAACAAATGATGTAAGGGGTCACATTTCTGATAAACCCTTTCCCTATTAGAGACGGTTTCTGAGGCCTTTGCAACAGACGATTTAGGGAAAGATTGTCGCTAAAAGAACAATTGCTCCTTATGAGAAAGTTATCCTTTTGCCACAATGTTTGATAAATAGCTCATGTTGATACCACTTTTTTGCGGGAAACGACGTCACTCCATTGACGTTACGCCAAGATAAAGTGTTACGGAAATGACGTCACGTCCTTCTTTGGCTAGGATACAGTCAAAATTTAGGTTCGGGCGTAGAAGTCTAATGCTGTCGTTTTTTTGACGAACGAGAAAACATATTTCTTACAGAGTTCCATTTATTTTTAACTTTTTGTACAAATGTTAATTCCCACAAATAACAGCACTTTATTGATCTTAAATATCGATTTAAAAAAAAAAAGATTAAAAAGACGACAATAATTTTAGAAATCCTTGTTTTTCGGGTCATTTACATACCCATAATCTCATTTTATTTTTTTTATTAAAAAGACGACAATAATTGTTTTTCAATCCGTGTTTCTTGTCTCATTTTATACATACCCAAAATGGCAGCCCCCATGGATTTGGCCAGTTTCATTTCAGAAAGCTTCATGGGATATTGAAAAAAAAAAAAAAAAAATCTCACACCTGTTACCTATATTAAACGAAAAAACCCATTTATGGTTTCTTTTCGTATTAATACCTGTACATTTTCCGGCACAAATACATGCAGATTGTCATGCGCAGCTCAGACACGACAGATTGAAATCCTGTATTGTACACATGTAAAATACGGACTTGTGACATTAGACAGAGACTACTTTCAGCGAAGTTCCCGTTTTGAATCTGGGCTACATAGTATAATATGCAGACAACCAGTACTATTTAGGAAAATCGTTTCCATTTTATGTATCGAAAACCTTGCGTGAAATTAAATAAAAACCCGCAAATAAAGATTATGTTAGTCATTTTCTCCCACAAAACAATGAAAAGTTCATTTGATGATGTTATTGGGCGGGACCTACGTATTGGAATATATTCTAGGGGCGTGGCCTAAGTATTGTAGTAAATATACATCCGCCATTAAACTCTTCATTTCATGATTTCATGATTAAAAAATTGTTATCTAAATAAAAAATAAAGTTATCTGTATATTTGTTACTTTCTTAAAAACGATACGTATTATGGTATGGTCATGTCCCTCCCTCCGTCCGTCCGTTCGGGTTTTCCGCACTTTTTGGCCGGATTGCTCAAGCAATTCCGGTCTATAGATTGGCGATGTCCGTCTGTCCGTCTGTCTGTCTGTCTGTCTGTCTGTCCGTCAACATTTTGGTTAAAGTTTCAGGTTAGGCAAAATGGTTAAAGTTTCTGATTAAGCAAAATCTCAGACATGGAAAGAGCTACAAACTTGAAAATTGGTCTGTGTGTAGCCACTAACATGTTCTTTTGACTTCCATGATAACTCTTCACCTTCACCTTGCTATTGCCCGTCTGTCTGTCTGTCTGTCCGTCAACATTTTGGTTAAAGTTTCTGGTTGAAGCAAAATCTCGGACATGGAAAGAGCTACAAACTTGAAAATTGGTCTGTGTGTAGCCACTAACATGTTCTTTTGATTTCCATGATAACTCTTCACCTTGCTATTGCCCGTCTGTCTGTCTGTCTGTCTGTCCGTCAACATTTTGGTTAAAGTTTCTGGTTGAAGCAAAATCTCGGACATGGAAAGAGAGCTACAAACTTGAAAATTGGTCTGTGTGTAGCCACTAACATGTTCTTTTGATTTCCATGATAACTCTTGACCTTCATGTTGCTATTGCCCGTCTGTCTGTCTGTCTGTCTGTCTGTCTGTCTGTCCGTCAACATTTTGGTTAAAGTTACATCACAGCAACTTGCGTTTTAATTTGCTTTCTACAGTTTTATAGTTATATCACGGCAACTTGCGTTTTAATTTGCTTTCAACAGTTTTATAGTTATATCACGGCAACTTGCGTTTTAATTGGCTTTCAACAGTTTTATAGTTATATCAACTTGTGTTTTAATTTGCTTTCAACAGTTTTATAGTTTTATCATGGCAATTTGCATTTTTATTTGCTTTCAACAGTTTTATAGTTATATCATGGCAACTTTCGTTTTAATTTGATTTCAACAGTTTTATAGTTATATCACGACAACTTGCGTATTAATTTGCTTTCAACAGTTTTATAGTTATATCACTTCAAATTGCGTTTTAATTTGCTTTCAACAGTTATATAGTTATATCACAGCAAATTGCATTTTACTCCCCTTTCAACAGTTTAACAGTTATATCACGGCAACTTGCGTTTTAATTTGCTTTCAACAGTTTTATAGTTATATCAACTTGTGTTTTAATTTACTTTCAACAGTTTTAAAGTTTTATCATGGCAACTTGCGTTTTTATTTGCTTTCAAAAGTTTTATAGTTATATCATGGCAACTTTCGTTTTAATTTGATTTCAACAGTTTTATAGTTATATCACGACAACTTGCGTATTAATTTGCTTTCAACAGTTTTATAGTGATATCACTTCAAATTGCGTTTTAATTTGCTTTCAACAGTTATATAGTTATATCACAGCAAATTGCGTTTTACTCCGCTTTCAACAGTTTTATAGTTATATCACATCAACTTGCGTTTTAATTTGCTTTCAATATTTTAATAGTTATATCACAGCAAATTGTGTTTTAATTTGCTTTCAACAGTTTTTGGGTGGATTGCTCTAGCAATTACGGTCTATAGATTGGCGATGTCTGTCTGTCCGTCCGTCTGTCTGTCTGTCCGTCAACATTTTGGTTAATTTTCAGGTTGAGGCAAAATCGGTTAAAGTTTCAGGTTGAGGCAATCTCAGCACTGGAAAGGGTTATAAACTTGAAACTTTGCCTGAAGGTAACCAGTAACAAGTTCTATTGATTTCTATGGTTACTTTGACCTTGACCTTGGTTTGTCGATTTTCAAGGTCAAATTGCCGACAATCCGGCCTTACCGTCTTCAGCGGTTTCTTGTTTCTTACATACTTTGAGATATTGAGCTGAAATTTTGTATAAGGCTTTGTAGTGATGTGTCACAGATCAAGCTCATATTTCCTGGGATTTCGTAAATTTTTGAATGAGTTATGCCCCTTTTTGGACTTAGAATATTTGTTTTCCGCACTTTTCTACATGCTTTGAGCTATTGAGCTGAAATTTTGTATAAGGCTTTGTAGTGATGTGTCACAGATCAAGTTCACATTTCCTGGGATTTCGTCAATTTTTGAATGAGTTATGCCCCTTTTTGGACTTAGAATATTTGTTTTCCGCACTTTTTAGCTCGACTATTCGAAGAATATGAGAGCTTTACTACTCGCCCCGGCGTCTCCGTCGGCGTCCGGTTAAAGTTTTAGGGCAAGTTGGCATTTTCATTTATAAGTATTTGTGCTATAGCTTTCATATTTGGAATATATTTACACCTTTAAGCTTTCTTCACATTGAATGCTGAAGATGCTGAGTGTGACCTTCTTTTTGGGGTAAAAAACATGATTTTGGGAGGTTAAAGTTTTAGGGCAAGTTGGGATTTTAATTTTTTTTTTAATTTTTCTCAATAAGTACTTGTGTTAGGGCCTTCATATTTGGAATATAATTACATACGATACCTTTCCTCATATTGTATGCTGTAAATGCTGATTTCGACTTTCTTTTTGAGGTAAAACACATGACTTTGGGTGGTTAAAGTTTTAGGGCAAGTTGGGATCTTTTCTCAATAAGAACTTGTGTTAGGGCTTTCATATTTGGAATTTAATTACATAAAATACCTTTCCTCATATTGTTAGCTGAAGATGCTGATTTGACTTTCTTTTTTAGGTAAAAAACCATGATTTTGGGTGGTTGAAGTTTTAGGGCAAGTTGGGATTTTCATTTAATTTTTTAAACTTTTCTCAATAAGAACTTGTGTTAGGGCTTTCATATTTGGAATTTAATTACATATAATACCTTTCCTCATATCGTTAACTGAAGATGCTGATTTGACTTTCTTTTTGAGGTAAAAGACATGATTTTGGGTGGTTAAAGTTTTAGGGCAAGTTGGGATTTTCATTTAATTATTTAATTTTTCTCAATAAGTACTTGTGTTAGGGCTTTCATATTTGGAATATAATTATGTCTCCCCCTGTATACAGGGGAGATATATTGTTTTTGTCCTGGGCGTCTGTCTGTCTGTCTGTCCGTCTGTCCGAAATCGTGTCCGCTCCATATCTCCAAGACGGCTTGAAGGATTTTCATGAAACTTGTGTCAGATGTTCACCTCATGAAGGCGATGTGCAGAACCCATGTCCCGACCATACAGGTTCAATGTCAAGGTCAGACTTGAAGGTCAAAGGTTTGAGCCTTAATTTCGTGTCCGCTTCATATCTCCAAAACGGCTTGAAGAATTTTCATGAAACTTGTGTCAGATGTTCACCTCACGAAGGCGATGTGCAGAACCCATGTTCCGACCATACCGGTTCAAGGTCAAGGTCAGGCTTGAAGGTCAAAGGTTTGAGCCTGTTTTTCGTGTCCGCTCCATATCTCCAAAACGGCTTGAAGGATTTTCATGAAACTTGTGTCAGATGTTCACCTCATCAAGGTGATGTGCAGAACCCATTGTCTGCTTTATAGGTTGGAATGTTTTGAGAGATTTTGACAGATATTTGAGGGGGAGACATCTGTTTTTTCAAAAACAATTCTAGTTACATATTATTCCTTTTTTCACATTGTATGTTGAAGATAATGGAGTGTGACCTTCTTTTTGGGGTAAAAAACATTATTTTGGTTGATTTTGAAAATTTGAGATGAATTCATTATTTTTTGTTACATTAATTTTTAATTATGATCATTCATTTATCAAATATAGTTCTTCACCATTTCAAACGGGATTTGGTGTCAAACTTTTGGAAAACCTTTTTTTAAGGTTTTGCTATTTTTGGACTCAGTCAGTTTTAACATTTGCGTTTAGCTCGACTAGTCGAAGAAAAATGGAACTTTACTACTCGCCCCAGTGTCGGTGTTCGGTTAATGTTTTAGGGTAAGCTGGCATTTTCATTTATAACTCTAATACCCTTCATTCAAATCAGTCTTCATACTTTACACATTTGTTAAGGACCATCACACAATTAGGTTACATAACTCCATTGTATCCTAAATATGGAGTTATGGCCCTTGATTGACTTAGGAAATTTGATTTTTAAATTATATATATTTAAATGTATGTATCTATTCAGTTGCTTTTACATATAGAGTAGCAATATACGGAAATAGTGCTTAAGTGAATAAGCTTTGTAAAGTCGAGCGCGCTGTCCTCCGACAGCTCCTGTTTTCTACATGCTTCGAGCTATTGAGCTGAAATTTTGTATAAGGCTTTGTAGTGATGTGTCACAGATCAAGTTCACATTTCCTGGGATTTCGTCAATTTTTGAATGAGTTATGATCCTTTTTGGACTTAAGATATTTGTCAAATTCTGCATGAGTTGCAAAGAAGTTCCTGACGGGCGTATTATGTACCGTTTGCGGTACTCTTGTTTCACTTTTAATAGTTTGTAGGTATATAATAAAAGCAAAATTGGTTACAGGAGCGATAAATGGGTCGTATTGTACAGCTCGTACGAGGAAAAAAACATATAAGCTATCGATTTTTCCATGCTACTTTATTGTACACAACGAACCAATTTATCGCTCATGCAACCTAATATTTTGTATATATTCATTTTACAGTCACATAATAAATTAATGTATATAATTTCTAGTTGGGCACACTCTTTGTCTCATTTTTAATCCACATTGATAACTTTGCCAGGTGATAATTGAGATACCCTGAGCGTGGGTCGATCACTGTTCAAAGCAATCATGATTAAGTGCCCAGTGATAATGGATAAGTGGGCTGTTGCCATAATATAAGTTTAATTCTGTTGAAAACTGTAAATCTCCATCAAGATTAAATGAGATTTTTGGCAAAAATAAAAGCTTAGTAGAACTCTCAAATGGCAAATTGGCTATGTACGTTTTTACTGTTGTATATTTATAGCTACAAAACAAATGGGAAGACACACCAAAACATTATATTAAGCTGGACATTAGAGGTCTGCTACAAGAGGATTCAATAGTGGAGGTAAGAGATGTGTTTTCTTGGTCATCACTTTATTAGCTCACCTATGCACAAAGTGCAAGGTCAGCTTTTGTGATCGCTCATCGTCCGTCGTCCGTCCGTTCACATTTTACTACAAACGACTTCTCCTCCTAAACCAATTAATCAAATTCAAAATAATTTTACATGAATGTTCTTTAGGTGGATCTCTTTCAAATTTGTTCAAAGAATTCTATTCCATGCAGAACTTTGGTTGCCACGGCAAAAAAAAGGGGGAAATTAACCAAAACTTAAAAAATCTTCTTGTCTGAAAGAAGATGCCTTTGATATTCGGTATGTAGCATCATCTAGTGAACCTCTACCAAGATTGTTCAAATTATAGCCCTGGGGTAAAAAATGACCGCATCACTTGTTTTTATACGACCGTTTCTTAAAAACGGTACGTATTATGGTATGGTCATGTCCATCCCTCCGTCCGTCCGTCCGTTCGGGTTTTCCGCACTTTTTTCTTACATACTTTGAGCTATTGAGCTGAAATTTTGTATAAGGCTTTGTACTGATGTGTCACAGATCAAGTTCATATTTCCTGGGATTTCGTCAATTTTTGAATGAGTTATGCCCCTTTTTGTATATGGCTTTGTAATCAAGTGTCACAGATCAAGTTCACATTTCCTCGAATTTTGTCAATTTTTGAATGAGTTATGCCCCTTTTTGGACTTAGAATATTTGTTTTCCGCACTTTTTTTCTACATGCTTTGATGTATTGAGCTGAAATTATGTATACGGCTTTGTAATCAAGTGTCACAGATCAAGTTCACATTTCCTTGAATTTCGTAAATTTTTGAATGAGTTATGCCCCTTTTTGGACTTAGAATATTTGTTTTCCGCACTTTTTTTCTACATGCTTTGATGCATTGAGCTGAAATTATGTATATGGCTTTGTAATCAAGTGTCACAGATCAAGTTCACATTTCCTCGAATTTCATCAATTTTTGAATGAGTTATGCCCCTTTTTGGACTTAGAATATTGGTTTTCCGCAATCTTTTCCTACATACTTTGAACTATTGACCTGAAATTTTGTATATGGCTTTGTAATCATGTGTCACAGATCAAGTTCACATTTCCTCAGATTTCGTCAATTTTTGAATGAGTTATGCCCCTTTTTTGGACTTAAAATATTTGTCAATTTCTGCACGAGTTATGCATTTTTCATAGTTTCCCATTATTCTTTAACAACTTATTCCTGAACGACTTTATTAACTTTTTACAAACAAACAATATATATCAAAACAAAGAGGAAACTTACAAAGAAGTTCCATAGACTCATATAGGGAAAAAACTTAAAAATTCTTCTTGTCTAAGAGTAGAGGCCCCAGGCCTTTGATATTTGGTATGTAATATCATCTAGTGGACCTCTACCAAGATTGTTCAAATTATAGCCCTGGGGTCAAAAATGACTCCATCCCGGGGGTCACTTGTTTTACATAGACTCATATAGGGGAAAAACTTAAAAAATATTCTAGTCTAAAAGTAGAGGGCCCAGGCCTTTTATATTGGGTATGTAGCATCATCTAGTGGACCTATATCTAGATTGTTCAAATTATAGCCCTGAGGTCAAAATGACCCCTCCCCTGGGGTCTATTGTTTTACATAGACTTATATAGAGAAAAAACTTAAAAAATCTTCTTGTCTAAAAGTAGAGGGCCAAGGCCTTTGATATTTGGTACGTAGCATCATCTAGTGGACCTCTTCCAAGATTGTTCAAATTATAGCTCTGGGGTCAAAAATGACCCCTCCCCGGGGTTACTTGTTTGACATAAATAGGGAAAAAACTTTAAAAATCTTCTTGTCTTTTTAGATCACCTAGAGCCGAAGGCTCAAGGTGAGCTATTCTGATCACTTTTTGTCCGTCGTCCGTCCGTCCGTCCGGCGTTAACTTTTAGCTTTAAACATCATCTCCTCCTGAACCGCAAGACTAATTTCCACCAAACATCACAGGAATGTTCCTTTGGTGGTCCTCTTTCAAATTTGTTCAAAGATTTAAATTCCATTGAGAACTTTGGTTGCTGCGGCATCAGAAAGGGGACAAAATGTCCAAACTTTAAAAATCTTCTCCTCCGAATCTGCATGTCAGATTCAAATATAATTTGGTAGAAATGTTCCTTGGGTGACCCTCTATAAAAATTGTTCAAGCCATACTGATTGGTCGAAAAACATGGCAGTCAGGCGGCATCAGAAAAGGGGCAAAAAGACAAAATTTGAAAATTCCATTATTATGAAAGTGTTTGTCTGATTTTAAGAAAATATAATACGAATCTTACTTTAATGATCCTCTATTTAATTTGTTAAAGCCGTTTTGATTGGTTACACAGTCATAGCAAACAGGCGTCATCACAAAAGGGGTAAATTGAACTTTTAGCTACAAATGACAACCAACTCCTACCATTCCAATAGACCAATTTCCACAAAACATCACAGGAATGTTCCTTTGGTGGTCCTCTTTCAAATTTATTCAAAGATTTAAATTCCATTGAGAACTTTGGTTGCTGCGGCATCAGAAAGGGGACAAAATGTCCAAACTTTAAAAATCTTCTCCTCCGAATCTGCCTGTCAGATTCAAATATAATTTGGTAGAAATGTTCCTTAGGTGACCCTCTATAAAAATTGTTCAAGCCATACTGATTGGTCGAAAAACATGGCAGTCAGGCTGCATCAGAAAAGGGGCAAAATTACAAAATTTGAAAATTCCATTTTTATGAAAGTGTTTGTCTGATTTTAAGAAAATATAATACGAATCTTACTGTAATGATCCTCTATTTAATTTGTTTAAACCGTTTTGATTGGTTACACAATCATATTAACCAGGCGTCATCACAAAAGGGGTAAATTGAACTTTTAGCTACAAATGACAACCAACTCCTACCATTCCAATAGACCAATTTCCACAAAACATCACAGGAATGTTCCTTTGGTGGTCCTCTTTCAAATTTGTTCAAAGATTTAAATTCCATTGAGAACTTTGTTTGCTGCGGCATCAGAAAGGGGACAAAATGTCCAAACTTTAAAAATCTTCTCCTCCGAATCTGCCTGTCAGATTCAAATATAATTTGGTAGAAATGTTCCTTGGGTGACCCTCTATAAAAATTGTTCAAGCCATACTGATTGGTCGAAAAACATGGCAGTCAGGCGGCATCAGAAAAGGGGCAAAATGACAAAATTTGAAAATTCCATTTTTATGAAAGTGTTTGTCTGATTTTAAGAAAATATAATACGAATCTTACTGTAATGATCCTCTATTTAATTTGTTTAAACCGTTTTGATTGGTTACACAATCATATCAACCAGGCGTCATCACAAAAGGGGTAAATTGAACTTTTAGCTACAAATGACAACCAACTCCTACCATTCCAATAGACCAATTTCCACAAAACATCACAGGAATGTTCCTTTGGTGGTCCTCTTTCAAAATTGTTCAAAGATTTAAATTCCATTGAGAACTTTGGTTGCTGCGGCATCAGAAAGTGAGAAAAATACCCAAATTTTAAAATCCTTTTCCTCCATAATCTGCTTGTGCGATTGCAAGATAATTTGGTAGAAATGTTCCTTAAGTGACACTCTAAATAAACTGTTGAAGCCATATTGATTTCGTTGAAAAACAGGGCAGCAAGGCGGCATCAGGAAAGGTGCAAAATGACAAAAACTTTATAATTCCATTCTTATTAAAGTTCTTGTTAGATTTCAAGATATAAATGGCCTTTACTGATAAGCTGTTTCTTGAGAAGTGTCCACTCCTTGCAGTTTCATTTGCAATCCTTGATCAAATTTTTCCAGATATTTGCAGTTAAATATTTGCTACTAATTTACTATCAATTAGGTGATCGATTTAGGGCCATCTTGGCCCTCTTGTTAAAAGTAGAAGGCCCAGTCCTTTGATATTTGGTATGCAGCATCATCTAGTGGACCTCTACAAAGATTGTTCAAATTATAGCCCTGGGGTAAAAAATTACCCCTCTTCAGGGGTCACTTGTTTGACATAGATAGGGGAAAAACTTTAAAAATCTTCTTGTCTAAAAGTAGAAGGCCCAGGCCTTTGATATTTGGTATGCAGTATCATCTAGTGGACCTCTACCTAGCTTGTTCAAATTATATCCCCCAGGGGTCACTTGTTTTACATAGATTCATATAGGGATACAACTTAAAAAGTCTTCTTGTTTTAAAGGATTTTTGGTATGTAGCATCATCTAGTGGACATCTACCAAGCTTGTTCAAATTATAGCCCTGGGGTCAAAAAAGACCCCTCTCTGGGGGTCACTTGTTTTACATAGACTCATATAGGGGAAAAACTTTAAAAATCTTCTTGTCTAAAAGTAGAGGGCCCCAGCCCTTTAATATTTGGTATGTAGCATCATCTAGTGGACCTCTACCAAGATTGTTCAAATTATAGCCATGGGGTCAAAAATGACCCCTCCCCTGGGGGTCACTTGTTTCACATAGACCTGTATAGGGGAAAAACTTTAAAAATCTTCTTGTCTAAAAGTAGAGGGCCAAGGACTTTGATATTTGGTATGTAGCGTCATCTAGTGGACCTCTACCAAGATTGTTCAAATTATAGCCCTTGGGTAAAAAATTACCTGTCCCTTGGTCACTTGTTTAACATAGACTCATAAAGGGAAACAAAATTAAAAAATCATCTTGTCTAAAAGAAGAAGGCCCAGGCCTTTGATATTTGGTATGTAGCATCATATCTAGTGGACCCCTACAGAGATTGTTAAAACTATAGCCCTGGGGTCAAAAATGGCCCCAACCGGGTCACTTGTTTTACATATACTCGTATAGGGAAAAACTTTAAAAATCTTGTCTAAAAGTTTAATATTTGAAATCTAACTTCATCTAGTGGACTTCTACCAAGATTGGTCAAATTATAGTATGGTGTCAAACATGGCTCCACCCTGGGATAGACTTGTTAAGATAAACACTGTAAAAATATTCTTGTCCATTTGCCATGAATGTTCTTTGGGTGCCCCTCTACTAAGACTTCAAATTATTTTGATAGGATAATAAACATGGCCACCAGGGGGTGTTGCTTGTTTTCCGTATATATGTATAGACAAAGAACAGTGAAAACTTTTTAAGTTTGATTAAATCAGGTGAGCGATATATGACCATCATGGTCCTCTTGTTATTCTTAACTGTAAACAAAGGGAAGCTGTTTAGGTGTCTACCATCTGTCTTGAACAATTTCAGAGTTATTGTGATACCCATGGCGTCATTGTTACAAAACTTTAAACTTTACCTCATAACTCAAAAACAGTTACACATATTCAAATGAAACTCTATACTAAGACACATAATTCTGGCTTCGAAAAAAGTTTCAAATGAAACTCGTTACACATGTTTCTATGTACAAAACACATGTCTTTATATAGAAACTTAACTGTGGCTTTAACAATCATTCAAGAATGCCCCTTTTCTGGCTAAGAAAAAAGCAGACGAGCGTTGGCGTTCGCTTGTGGTGCTCTTGTTAAAACTTAAGAAAAAGTTATAGAGATTTTTCTTTTCTTTCCTTCATGTTTCAAGACACCTTCTGGATATTTTTTGTTTGTGACAAAGGGCTAAAGAACACCTTAAGTTATTGCTCCTTTTGACAAGAGTATATCAATCCAACAAGCCGAGCCCCGGTAGCTCTGTCGGTAGCAACGCGGGCTGTCAATTCAGGGGTTGTGAGTTCGAATCCCGGCTCGGCCAATTTTCTTTCCGACGATTGACAAAAGTCAATGCGACATGCGTCATTCATCTTCCACCAATGGGCTAAGTCTACGTGGAAAAGCAGCCAGTTGCTTGGGAAGATTGTTGTGTGGAGTACTGGTGTGAGAAAACCAGGAAATGCATGAGTAGGTGAACTGGCCGCCGTGATATGACTGAGAAATTGTTAAAAACGGCGTTAAACCCCAATCAATCAATCAATCAATCCAACAAACGTGCTCGTTGTGGTAGGATATTTTCATCTCAATCAAACCAGGTAAAGAATGCAGCATTATTTCAAAGCGGAAAAGTAAAATGATATGACATCAGGTAAACTTTTAACCATTTGCAGGTTGAGATGGAAGAATCCGATAAGGAAATACCTCCAACCCAAGCTCCGCCCCCAGAAAAGAGGGAAGAAGAAGAGGAAGAAGATGTGCTGGTAAGTATACACCACTGTTTATCTCCCTTCCTTGAGTGATTCATTGTCCAAACCAGTGTATAACCAGCATCTGGTTATTTGGGAGTAAATTGGATTGCAGACCGGCAGATCTTTGGTTACACTGACTAAGACCTGTTATATATATAGAATGAATGTTTAAATCCAAAGGTAGAGGCACGAGATATGGATCGGGTAAGTGTAGTTTGAATTATTGAATGTTCTATAAAAGAAGAACATCACATGATTCAATAATCTGATTTTTACTGTTCAAATATGTTTTTGGAATCAACATTATGTGAGACGACATTTCAATGGTCATGATGAGTTTTGACCAGAATTGTCTGATATCTACCAAGATTTGAAGCCTTTAATTGAAATGGAATGTTATGGATTTTGATAAAGTTAGTTTCAGTCTTTGGTTTTATGGTTTGTACACAGGTACTAAATGCAGATCAGAGAAGTACAATTACTTTATAATTTATTATTATTTTTATTTTTACTATAATTACTTTGCAAAATTGGGATAATTAATTAAAGAGATACATGTTCCATGGGTTGACATTGTTTGAAAACGTTCTGATTAGGCTGTACAATGCTTTCTGTTGAAAAGCAAAAAGTTAGAATTAGTACTTGTACTCTCCACAATCGGGCCCTCTCTCAGATGTTTTTCATGGCGAGCTATAGTAACTGATTACCTCTGATATCCAGTAGTTTGAAAAGATATGAGCCGTCTCGCAAGAAAACCAACATTGTGGACTCTGCATAAAGTATGGACCCGGATCAGCCTAAGCATGTCGTACAGGCTTACCTGGATAGACACTTTTTGCGCCCTGTGAGTTTTCTGTTTCAGGAATCATTACTCTATCCCCCTGAGACGGAATGTATTGGCCCGGATCAGTCTGCGCTCGCAGGCTGATCAGGGCCGCTACATTATGCAGAGGCCATAATGTTGGTTTTCTCGCGAGACAGCTCAATTTTAGATAACGGTATAGAAAATTATAATTGATTTTTGTTATAACTTGGAAGAAAACCTGCACATCCTTGTGATTAGAATATCCAGCTTGAGAGGAGGAGACAATCCACTGTCGGGTCATACCGAAGACAATTAAAAGATAGTACCGACTTCCTTCCTTGGTGCAAAGATTTAGCCCTTTGTCTTCTGGAACTTGTTTTGTAGAGCCCGTGCCACAAGTATAGATACAGGCTAGCCAACTCATTTGTGCCATCTGACCAGGCCCTAAACTATTGGCTAATCCATTTAACATTTTTATTGATGCTCCTAAAATTGGCTCTGGAGCTTCAAATTCAAAGCTGGCCAAGTCCATTTTAAAAATATAGAAATGAAAGGGTTGCAGGTACAGCATTTAGACAGATTTGCTATAGCCAAAATAAAAGAACCATGGAAAACAGACTTGAAGACTGTTTAAAACAATGCGAGATAACGGAGAATTTGCTTATATGAAATATTTCTCATTTTCCTACAATGTATCCTGTCTAAAACTTATTATCTACCATGTCTAGACTTTCTTTATTTTTTTCCTATGCTGTTTGTTTTTTAACTTCTAAATTTAAGCAGAAAACGATTTGTATGTGTTGGTTGATTTTTGTGTCTGTCGCCTGACATTTAGACATATAGGAACTACTTCTCCAGTGTCTATCATATTATCACTTACAGATATATTAGCAGAAGACATTTTTATTCCTTTCAATAAGGACTAGATAAAGGACGTGTTTTAAGTTCTTAACTCCTAGTTTATTATCTTAATCCTCTGTTGTTAGCTTTAACAGGAATCATCTCATTGAGACAATTCTTTTGAGTTCTTCAACATAGGTTTTAATAGACATGTAGAGTTATAAGAGAGCTATAAACCTTTTCCCTCTGCAGCAGACAGCTTTTTAAAAACATAGTGACAAAAGAAGAAAGTTCTCAAAACAAGCAATTTCTCCTTTTGCCACAATGTTTTCCACTTTTATTCATAGGTTATCCATTCAATTATTAAATGAGATTTTATATTTTTTGACAAAATATGTTCAAAGTCGTCTGCTGCAGATTTTTGGTATGAGGGAAAGGGTGAAAAAGAAAGACCTGTTGACTCATCTTAATCTCAACCTGAATGTCTATCAACCACAAGTATATGTACCTTGGGGTACATACCTGAATGTCTATCAACCACAAGTATATGTACCTTGGGGTACATACCTGAATGTCTATCAACCACAAGTATATGTACCTTGGGGTACATACCTGAATGTCTATCAACCACAAGTATATGTACCTTGGGGTACATACCTGAATGTCTATCAACCACAAGTATATGTACCTTGGGGTACATACTTATTCTAAAATTGTAGCTTTGCGACTATAGAAACACATGTGCCCTTAATAGTTAAGTCATGATTATTTTCAAAGTTTATTGGGGTTTCAAGACCGTTTTGCAATCAAGATGACACTATTGTTATAATAATTATGCTCACATTTTCAGGTTATTTTCGGTTATCATTGCATTATAAGTATCCATTTTAAGTTTGACCGATTTCTGTTTACTATTCAACTATTGTGGGAGGGGTATCTAGTGACATTTGAAATGTTGAGATAAAGTTTGATTCTGTTCAACGAATGAATTTAAAAAAAAAAACTCTACAAACACATTTTCAGGGTATTCACTCATGACCTTGCATTATGATTACCCCTGACTGACTGTGTACTGTTTACTATTCAACTAGTGTGGGAGGGGTATCAATTGACATTTGAAGTAGTTAAGTAAAGTTTGACTGTTTCCTGTTTACTATTCAACTAGTGTGGTAGGGGTATCAAGCGACATTTAAAGTTTCGTGATGAGGTGTTTTACGAATAGACTGTAAATAACCTCTGAGTGCACATGCATCTCATGTTTATAACAGGAACTACAATGTATTATCAATATGATTAGCAATAGGAAATTAAATACAATAAATTCATATATATACTGTACCATATTTTAGGTAATAGAACTCTTGCTATTGTCTCAACTTAACACATGTTTTACATGATAGATCTATATAACATGTGCATGTGGAAATATAATATAACTTTGCAGTGTTAGAACTGATTTAATTGATTTCTTGCATATTTTTGCAAGTAATATTTTAATTTTCTTGCTAAAGAAAACAACAAGTTGCTGTTTCACAAATGAACAGCATTCATCATGTAATTTTAACTTGTATTTCAAACAAGCTTAAGATGGAATCCTGTGTAAGCATAACAGGATGATAATGTGAAATGCCGATCTAAGGCTGGACAGTTAGATGAAATATGGGAAGGGTGGGATATGTTCATTAATGTTAATGAATAACTTGGTATTGCAAAACTTTGGTGGGAGGCAAAAAATGTAATGTTTGGGAAACGATGGTTGTTACAAAACATCCTCTATGTTGTTATAATATTATTGTTGGAGTAAGGAGGGTGGGAAATGGCAGTTTGTAAAATTTTCTTTTTTTGAGTTTGCATATTTTGTGGGAGGTGAAAAATGGGGAGGGTGGGAGATGGTGATAGGCTTATATTAAAGAATGTTTTTAAATTTGAAAATATATATATTTTTTCATAAGGATTATGATTAAGGTGACAACTGGTTGGTTGGGAGTTATTTGTTATTCATTTGAATTCAATATTTTTGTATGAGACTGGGAAATAGTTACTGATAATAAAGATACTATACTCCAATTTCATGTGTGAAAAGTGTAGAGGGTGGGGAATTTTGGATAGTTTTGAAAAATACCTTTTAAGAAACACTTTTGTTAGGTGTAAAATGGGGAGGGTGGGAATGATGCTTGTTTTTTAGCTCACCTGAGCTTTGCTCAAGGTGAGTTATTGTGATCGCCTTTTGTCCGGCGTCCGTCGTGCGTCGTGCGTCGTCCGTCAACTTCTTCTCCTCAGTAACCAGTGGGTCAATTTGGATGAAACTTCACAGAAAGCATCCTCTCAATGACCTCACCAGAATTCCTTCAAATTTTTGGGATCCATACAAAATTCTGGTTTCCATGGCAACGAAACCGAAAAAACTTCAAAATTCTTCTTCTCCCAAACTGGTTGGCAGATTTTCAAATAATTTTGTAGAAATGTTCCTTAGATGACCCTCTATCAGATTCCTTCAAGCCATGTTGATTGGTCGAAAAACATGGCCGCCAGGGGGGGCGGGGCTATTTTGCCTTATATGGCTATAGTGAAAACTTAAAAAATCTTCTCCTCCGAAAGTGTCTGGCCGATTTTCAAATAATTTTGTAGAAATGTTCCTTGGGTGATCCTCTATCAGATTCCTTCAAGCCATGTTGATTGGTCAAAAAGCATGGCCGTCAGGGGGCGGGGCTATTTTGCCTTTTATGGCTATAGTGAAAACTTAAAAAATCTTCTCCTCCATAAGTGTCGGGCCGATTTTCAAATAATTTTGTAGAAATGTTCCTTGGGTGACCCTCTATCAGATTCCTTCAAGCCATGTTGATTGGTCGAAAAACATGGCCGCCAGGGGGGGGCGGGGCTATTTTGCCTTATATGGCTATAGTGCAAACTTAAAAAATCTTCTCCTGCAAAAGTGTCAGGCCGATTTTCAAATAATTTTGTAGAAATGTTCCTTGGGTGATCCTCTATCAGATTCCTTCAAGCCATGTTGATTGGTCAAAAAGCATGGCCGCCAGGGGGCGGGGCTATTTTGCCTTTTATGGCTATAGTGAAAACTTAAAAAATCTTCTCCTCCATAAGTGTCGGGCCGATTTTCAAATAATTTTGTAGAAATGTTCCTTGGGTGACCCTCTATCAGATTCCTTCAAGCCATGTTGATTGGTCGAAAAACATGGCCGCCAGGGGGCGGGACTATTTTGCCTTATATGGCCAAAGTGAAAACTTAAAAAATCTTCTCCGACGAAAGTGTCAGGCTGATTTTCAAATAATTTTGTAGAAATGTTCCTTGGATGACCCACTTTCAGATTCCTTCAAGCCATTTTGATTGGTCAAAAAACATGGCCGCCAGTGGGCAGGGCTATTTTGCATTATATGGCTATAGTGAAAACTTAAAAAATCTTCTCCTCCAAAAGTATCTGGCCGATTTTCAAATAATTTTGTAGAAATGTTCCTAGGGTGACCCTCTATCAGATTCCTTCAAGCCAAGTTGGCCAAGTTGATTGGTCGGAAACTATGGCTGCCAGGTGGCGGGGCTTATATAGCTATAGTGAACAAAAAAAAATAAATCAGGTGAGCGATTCAAGGGCCATCATGGCCCTCTTGTTTCAAGATTCCCAAAGGTGAATTGTAAGGAGGTATGGATATATTAATAGGTTTTTAATAGGAATTGTAATATTTTTGGAAAGAGGTGATAAATGGGTAGGGTTGGTAATTGTGAACAGTGTAAATTCAAATTAAAGGTTTTTGTGGAAGATGATGAAATAGGTAAAGAACAAGCTTGTTTATATTAAATATAGTTCTTCAGAATGGAGGGAGGGGTCATTGAGTGGGTGGATTTTAATGAATGATATATAAGATTCTACATTGGAATTATATTATCATGGTGGAACATGACATAAAGAGGAAAGACCAGGGGATGGCATCAAAGATTGTTGTTCATTTGATTATGAATCTTTGGACATGACATAGTATACCTAAATTAATGGGTGATATCAGAAACTAATTGTGAACTATTTTGATACTTTGCTTTGAAGAAACCTGATTCAGATGTTTTAGTTATTTTTTGACTAATGACTCTTATTTTTACCCTTTCCCACTTCCAGATGACTTTTGAAAACATTGTTGCAAAAGGAAAAAAATACCTTAACCCTTTCCCTCATACGACAATTCTGCAGCAGACGACTTTGAACGTATTTTGTCAAAAAATGGAAAATCTCTATAACTGAATGGATAACCTATGACAAAAAGTGGAAAACATTGTGGCAAAAGGAGAAATTGCACGTTTTGTGCAATTTCTTCTTTTGTCACTATGTTTTCAAAAAGCCGTCTGCTGCAGATGCGTTAGAATGCGTCTGCAGGTGGGAAAGGGTTAAAGTTATAATGAGCAATTACTCTGCTTGCTTAAATGCTTTCAGCTATTCAATGTTTCAGCCTGTCCATGGAAAAGATACAAGTAGACATTTTTTCAAAAGTGTAGGTTCAGATCAGACTGTACATCTTATAAGATATTACAAAAGTTGACAGAAGCTTCTCACTAGCTGTTTATTCGTATGTGAACATTTTCAATATCAATCAGATTGTGTGGATGCATAAACTGATCTGGACCTGCACTGTTCACAAAAGCCTATGTGTACCATTTATTGTGGACTTACTTATTTTTACTTTTATTCCCCATAGTCTTGAGCTGTAAATTTATTGTATATGGGAAATTCTCTTTCCCACATACAACAAATCTGCAGCAGACGAACTTTAGTAACATGTGGTCAAAAATATGGAAACTCTATAAATGAAATTCCTCCTTTTACCACAATGTTTTCAAAAGTCTTTCATTTTTTTCAGAGATCTCCCATAATATTACCTAAATATCTTCAAAGTCTAGAGCGTTAAATTTATTGTATGTGGTAAATTATTAACCCTTTACCAGATACAACAAATCTGCAGCAGGCAAAATTTAATAACATCTTGTCAAAAATATGGAAACTCTAAATGAAAGACCAATTATTGAAAAAAAGTTGAAAATATTGTAGTAAAAGGAGAAATTGCTGGTTTTGAGCAATTTCTCCTTTTCCCACAATGTTTTCAAAAGTTTTCTGTTGCAGAGGCGTTAGAAAGCATCTTTATGTGGGAAAGGCTTAAAGGGACTCTTGCATATTTTGGTCTAAACTGCATTATGCTTCAACATGGAAATATATCCATATCTTGTGTAATGGTATATCTGAATGCTAAGCCACAAATCTCAAACAGATATACACTGCATTAAGACAATAACGTGGAAAATCTCTATAAATGAACATATTATTATTGAGCAATTTTTCCTTTTGTCACAATGGGATCAAAAGTTGTGTACTAACTAATACATCTACAGTTGGGAAGGGCTAGTCATGTGTTTTAAGGTAAAATAATACCATGAAGACTTACCAAGTAAGTCTAAAGTAATAATTGAAATAGTGTTCATAGTTTAAAAAGGTGCTCTCAACTTCGTGAATATCTAGTGAAATATTATTTTAACCCTTTTAAATTCTCCGAGACATTTTGACTCATCTGCAATAGGTGAAGTTTGTAAACATTGTGAAAAGGAGAAATTGCTCATTATGAGTGTGTAACTTTCTGCTTTTGTCACAATGATTTTAACTCTTGATCAGTAGATAGATGTGATATGATATTTCGACTGGTTCGGCATAGGATCCTCCAAAAAAAGGAAAGGGTCACCTAGGCTATAGTTGATGAGTTAACCCTTTCCCACATACAGCAAAATTGCAGCAGACAACTTTGAAAACATATAGGCAAGAAGGTAGAACATCTTAATAAATGAAGATTTAACCATAGAAAATAGTTGAAAACATTGTGGCAAAAAGAGAAATTGCTCGTTTTGAGCAATTTCTCCTTTTGTCATGATGTTTTCAAAAGTCGTTTGCTACAGATATGTCAAAATGCTTCTATATGTGGGAAAGGGTTAAAGGTAAAGATAATTGAAAGGTGATTATATATCTGTCACTTTCCATCATTGTTTGACATAATTCACAGTCTCAGGAAACAACACCATTGGTCTATCACTCCGCTTTCTGGTCAGGATTCCTTCATATTTTATGCAAAGGTTTAAGTGTCAAGGGAGCATGGATGAGTTCCCATTTATCTGTCCTAGGTCAAAGGTTTAGGTCACAAATGCTGTAATATGTCCCTTATAAATGATGTCCTCACTTAAGCACTTTAATTCATGGACAGAATTGTTTTATAATTCATACGAAGGTTTAGTATCAAGGGAGTTTTAACCCTTTCCCACATACAGACGACTTTTGAAAACGTTGTTACAAAAGTAGAAATTTCTCAAATTGCCGCAATGTTTTCAACTCATTTCAATAATTCAACTTTCCCTTATAGAAATCTTCCGCAATTTTTCTTAGATGTTTTTAATGTGGTCTGCGGCAGATTTGTTGTATGTGGGAAACGTTTACAGAGATCGCGTTCCACCAACCTAGGTCAAAAGTCAGTTTTTAGCTCTACTGGCCAAAGGCCAGAAGGGCTTATGTCGTGGCGATTTGTCCGTCGTCCGTGCGTGCGTCCGTCCATCCATAAACAATTTCTTGTTAACACGATACAGTCTTCACTTTTGATTGTATCTCAACCAAACTTATACAGTAGTTAGATATCCATGAGAGCTTGATTCCTTTCGAAAACCAATTTCCTTGAATTTCTATAATAGGGCTTGTTAACATGATACAGTCCTTATTTTTTATTGTATCTCAATCAAACTTATACAGTTGTTAGATATCCATGAGAGTTTGGTTCATTTCTAAAAAACGGCCAGATCTACCCATGCATGGCTGGATTATGGCCCATGAAATTGTCAAAATTGCTATAATACAGCTTGTGAACACAAAGAGCTTCCATTTACTATCTGATCTTCACCAAACTTAGATGGTATTTGAATATTGATGACATATTGGTTCCTTTTGAAACAAGCCAGATCAATGCCAGTAGAGCATAGGCCCTGATGGGCCTCTTGTTAATTATTCTTTACAAGATTATTCATATTTTTGCTAAGATGTTTTTAAAGTTGCCCTCTGCAGATTTGTTGTTTGTGAGAAAAGGGTTAGGGTTAAGAGTATTTGAAATCATAAATCTATAAGCAGCTGACAGTCCTTTTTTAGCTCACCTGTGCACGAAGTGCAAGGTGAGCTATTGTGATCACTTTTAGTCTGGCGTCTGTCTGTCCGTCTGTTCACTTTTTCCTACAACTTTTCTTTAATCCATGGACCAATTTCAATATAATTCCACAGGAATGTTCCTTAGGTGGTCCTCTTTCAAAGTTGTTCAAAGATTAAATTCCATGTAGAACTTTGGTTGCTCTGGCATCAGAAAAGGGGAAAATTGCCAAAACTTTAAAGTCTTGTCCAAAAGTACTGGTCCAATTTAAAAATTATTTTGCTCAAATATTCCTTGCGGAACCCTCTACCAAGATTGTTCAAATTATTCCGAACTGTTGAAAAACATGGCCGCCAGGGGAGGGGCTTGTTTTCCTTATATGTGCATTGTAAAAACTTTTAAAAATCCTCTTGTCCAAAAGTACCTGCCCATTTTAAAATAACTTTGCACAAATGTTACTTGGGTGACCCTCTACCAAGATTGTTGAAATTATTCCAATCTGATGAAAAACATGGCCGCCATGGGGCAGGGCTTGTTTTCCTTATATGTAATATAGTGAAAACTTAAACAAATCTTCTTATACTAAATCACTGACCCAATTTGAAAATAATTTGGCACACATGTTCCTTGTGTGACCCTCTGCCAATGTTGTTCAATTTATTCTGATCTGTTGAAATACATGGCCACCAGGGGTGTTGCTTGTTTTCCTTATATGTATAGACTTAAAACTTTGAAAACTTTTGAAGTTCTATTAAATCAGGTGAGAGATATAGGGCCACCATGGTCCTCTTGTTTAACAATGCTTATTCATTTGGTAACTATTCTAATACCAATATGAACACAGTCAAATTGATGACCTCTGGTAACAAGCTTGGTCAGTCGCAAATTGTATTTAGAACAATTTGTTTTTTAACTTTTTTATGTGAAATACAAGTTTTTTTTTATGTGAAATACAAGGTATCATATGTCAATGTTTGAGACAAAACATGCTTTCAGTATTGAGAATGTTGGTAATGTATTGATTTGACTTTTTATTAGCTCACTTGAGCACTTTGTGCTCAAGGTGAGTTTTTGTGATCGCCTTTTGTCCGTCGTCAACATTTGCTTGTTAACACTCTAGAGGCAACATTTTGCATCCAATCTTCATGATAGATTATCAGAACATATATCTCCATCTTATACTAGGCCACATTTAATGAATATCTTGTTAACACTCTGGAAGCCGCATTTTTTGGCTTGAGCCTGTTGAAACTTTGTCAGAAAGTATGTCTTGATGATGTCTAGGCCAAGTTCGAATATAGGTCATGTCCGGTCAAAAACTAGGTCACTAGGCTAAATTGAAGGAAAATCTTGTTAACACTCTGGAAGCCACATTTATGGCTTGAGCATGTTGAAACTGTTGGAAAATTTGTCTTAGTGATATCTAGGACAAGTTCGAATATGGGTCATGTTTGGTCAAAAACTAGGTCACAAGGCCAAATTTAAGGAAAATTGTTTGGCTTGAGCATGTTGAAACTTTGTCAGAATGTTTGTCTTAGTGATTTCTAGGTCAAGTTCGAATATAGATCATGTCGGGTCAGAAACTAGGTCAATAGGACACATTTAAGGAAAATCTTGTTAACACTCTTGAAGCGGCATTTTAAACTTGAGCATGTTCAAACTTTGTCAGAATGTTTGTCTTAGTGATATCTAGGCCAAGTTCGAATATAGGTCATGTTGGGTCAAAAACTAGGTCACTAGGCCAAATTGAAGAACAATCTTGTTAACACTTGAAGTTTTGGGCTTGAGCATGTTGAAACTTTGTCAGAATATTAGTCTTGATGATATCTAGGGTAAGTTTGAATATGGGTCAGGACAGGTCAACAACTAGGTCACTAGGCCAAATTGTAGAACAATCTAGTTAACACTATAGAGATCGCAATTTTGACTTGAGCAGCTTGAAATTTTGTCAAAAAGGTTTTTCTTGATGATATTGCCATTGGCACTGAAAGAGTCAAGTCTTAAATAGACCATTCTCAGGTGAGCGATTCCAGGGCCTCATGGCCCTCTTGTTTTATTGTTGCTTTATGTGTCTCACTGATGAAGCAAATAATATTGTTATTTTGTAATATATATAAATGCACTCAGGTTGGAATATTACATTAAGACATGAATTGACTGTTTGAGGTAATTTCTTATTCTGTATTGTTTGCTTTTCTATTTTAGTACAAGAAAAGTCGCTGGGAGAGAGATTTGTCAGGAGGAAATCTGAGTTAGTAAATTATCACTTAAACTTATGTAGAACACAGGTGATTCCTCTATAAAAGAAGATTAAATAAAACATTGGAAAAAAAGGAGAAACTGCTGATATCATGTAATTTCTTCATTTTGCAATAATGTTTCCAACTTCAACAAATAGGTGGTTTTCCTAGCAGACAACTTTTTAGGTAATCGGTTAATCCTTTTCAAACAAAAGGCAGCAGACGACTGAAATCATTTTGGCATTAACGTGAAAAATCTTCACAAATGAGAGTAATTTTTTAATAGAGTTATGAGCAATTTCTTCTTTTGTCAAAATGTTTTCAAAGTCATCTGCTGTAGAGGTGTCAGAAAGTGTCTGTATGTGGGAATGAACAGAACATGTTCATTTCTAGACATGATATTGCAAATTTACAGTTATCTAAATTGAAAGAGTCGGCAAAAAGAGTGATAAGTATTGTTCAACATGAATGATATCTCATTTTCCTGTTTTAATGTTCAAAATGATATGTTGTAGAGTCATCATTTTTAGGAAAAAGAATAAAGATGCACATTTAATTTTTGAATTTTGATTCTAACAATGATTTAAATAAAATATTTGAAATACATGTATATTTTATACAATGAATATACACCCATTTGTTTTGGAAACTAATGCACATTTTGCAGAGGTAGATGTATCTTACTTGGATGGGTTTACAGATTATGATAGCTCAATTTAACCCTTTCCCTCATAAAGAAGCTTTCTGATGCCTCTGCAGCAGACATCTTTTCGAAAACATGGTGACAAAAGAAGAACTTGCTCGAAATGAGCAATTTCTCCTTTTGTCACCATGTTTTTAACTCTTTTCAATTATTTTACTTTCATTTAAATGGAGTTTCCATTTTGGTTTGGGTATGTTTTTAAAGTCGTCTGCTGCAGAGTTGTAGTATGTGGGAAAGGGTTAACTTTATCCCTCTTGCAGATGCATTATGACACATCTGCAGTAGATGGGTTTGAATAACCTTTTTGGAAAAAAGAGAAATTGCTCATAATAAGCAACTACTCCTTCTGCCAATTTGTTTTCATCTCTTTTCAATAATTACAGTTTCATTATCATTTGAAGAAATTTTCTACATTTTTGCCTAGATGTTTTAGTCTGCTGCAGATTTGATGTATGATGAAAAGGATTAATTAACCCTTCCCCTCATATAGACACTTTCTGACGCCTCTGCAGGCTCTGACAGCTTTTTGAAAACAGAGTGAAAAAAGAAGAATTTGCTCAAAACAAGCAATTTCTCCTTTTGTCACAATGTTTTCCACTTTTAGTCATAGGTTATCCATTCAATTATAGAGATTTTCTATTTTTAGCTCACCTGAGCTTTGCTCAAGGTGAGTTATTGTGATTGCCTTTTGTCCGGCGTGCGTCAACCTCTTCTCCTCAGTAACCAGTGGGTCAATTTGGATGAAACTTCACAGAAAGCATCCTCTCAATGACCTCACCAGAATTCCTTCAAATTTTTGGGATCCATGCAAAATTCTGGTTTCCATGGCAACGAAACCGAAAAAACTTCAAAATTCTTCTTCTCCCAAACTGGTTGGCAGATTTTCAAATAATTTTGTAGAAATGTTCCTTAGATGACCCTCTATCAGATTCCTTCAAGCCATGTTGATTGGTCAAAAAACATGGCCGCCAGGGGGGGCGGGGCTATTTTGCCTAATATGGCTATAGTGAAAACTTAAAAAATCTTCTCCTCCGAAAGTGTCAGGCCGATTTTCAAATAATTTTTGTAGAAATGTTCCTTGGGTGACCCTCTATCAGATTCCTTCAAGCCATGTTGATTGGTCGAAAAACATGGCCGCCAGTGGGGCGGGGCTATTTTGCCTTATATGGCTATAGTGCAAATTTAAAAAATCTTCTCCTCCAAAAGTGTCAGGCCGATTTTCAAATTATTTTGTAGAAATGTTCCTTGGGTGATCCTCAATCAGATTCCTTCAAGCCATGTTGATTGGTCAAAAAGCATGGCCGCGAGGGGGCGGGGCTATTTTGCCTTTTATGGCTATAGTGAGTGAAAACTTAAAAAATCTTCTCTTCAATAAGTGTCAGGCCGATTTTCAAATAATTTTGTAGAAATGTTCCTCGGGTGACCTTCTATCAGATTCCTTCAAGCCATGTTGATTGGTCGAAAAACATGGCCGCCAGGGGGCGGGGCTATTTTGCCTTATATTGCCAAAGTGAAAACTTAAAAAATCTTCTCCTCCGAAAGTGTCAGGCTGATTTTCAAATAATTTTGTAGAAATGTTCCTTGGATGACCCTCTATCAGATTCCTTCAAGCCATGTTGATTGGTCGAAAAACATGGCCGCCAGGGGGGGGGGGGGGGGGGCTATTTTGCCTTATATGGCTATAGTGAAAACTTAAAAAATCTTCTACTCCGAAAGTGTCAGGCCGATTTTCAAATAATTTTGTAGAAATGTTCCTTGGATGACCCACTTTCAGATTCCTTCAAGCCATGTTGATTGGTCAAAAAACATGGCCGCCAGTGGGCAGGGCTATTTTGCATTATATGACTATAGTGAAAACTTAAAAAATCTTCTCCTCCAAAAGTGTCTGGCAGATTTCCAAATAATTTTGTAGAAATGTTCCTAGGGTGACCCTCTATCAGATTCCTTCAAGCCAAGTTGATTGGTCGGAAACTATGACTGCCAGGGGGCGGGGCTTATATAGCTAAAGTTAAAAAAAATAATCAGGTGAGCGATTCCAGGGCCATCATGGCCCTCTTGTTTGACAAAATATGTTCAAAGTCGTCTCCTGCAGAATTGTCGTATGAGGGAAAGGGTTAATCTTTACCAAGATAGAGAATCTTAGAATACACCTACAGCAGATGACCTAAGAACAATGCAATGTACCATCATTTCTACCCTGTTGGTAGAGTCTAGATTAGCCGCATTAGACAAATGTTTACGTTTTTCTTTCCCACGAGATCTCTTGTTTTTGCTGATGTCTTCAAAGAAGAGACAACTAAACATATCTGGTAAAAACAGAGCTAATTATGTATCACATGACTTATAATCCTTCCATTATTTCAGACAAACTTGATGGTATTATATCCAGCAAGAAAAAACAGCCAGTCTCCTCAAAAGCTTCCATGGACGAGTTTCTACAACTTGCGGATGAATATTTTGCCAAACAAATACAAGAACCTGGAAAGAAGAGGGTATGTATTATCATGTAATAATTGCTATCTGTTAGTGTAATTTTACGCTTCTCATATATAGCATATCTGCAGCAGATGAGTTTGAAAACATCTTGACAAAAATAGGGAAAATCTACATAAACAAGTATTCATTGACTAGAGATGAAAACAAAGTGACTGTAGGAGAATTGCCCATTACAAATGTTTTTTAAGTCGTCTGCTGCAAATGCATCAAAATGCTTCTGCATTGTGGGAAGAGTTAAAACTACCTAATGTAAAATGTTAAGAATTTATAGTTTTAATCCTTTTATTTAATCATTCACTCAAATCTTTCAATTGATGATTCTGTTTCTAACATTATCAAGTCAATCAACATGTTTTAATTTTCTCTATGTAGGTTGGAGACCAAATCCATGTTAAATAACATTGCTTTATTAGCATAACCATATTGATTCAGTCATTAACTGTTGAAGAACTTAATAAGTTTTAATTACCTTCTAGGTAAGATGGGCTGATCTAGAAGAACAGAAAGAGACAAGTTACAGACGAGAATTAGGATTTGTTGTTGGACAGACACATGAAGATTGGCAAAGAATCACAGACCCTCATTATGCTGAACGACAGCTTAACCGAACAAAATATTTTTAATGTGTTTTTTTTCAAAATATTCATGTCTCCAAATTATTATTATCCCCTCCAAAGAGGGATGGGATATTGGTTTGGCATTTTCTGTCTCTTCCATACAACAATCGTAAGCCATTTTAAATGATGGAGTTGATTAAAACAAGTTATGTCCACCTGAACTTATATTGTATTTGTACTGTATTTCATTTACATTACATGGAAAGGGAGATAACCAGATTTATCTCCATTTAATCAATGTAAACGTTTATCTCAATTGCCTAGAGGCCAGGGTTGTATCTAATATTCATGAAAATTCATCAGGACATTCATCTTAATCAAGCTCACCTGCTCTAACTGGGTCATTCAGGACAAAGACTAGGTCACCAGGTCACATTTTAGACTCCCTTTTGAACAGCCCAGACTGCCTTATTTGTCATACAATCTTCATTAAGGTTCCTCAGATCACGGAAGAGGCAACAACCCACACATTTTAAAATATATTTTTAGTAACTGGTATACCAACATGGTTCAAGCATTCTTTTACAAAAATCTTTGGAGGGGGATCTCAAATCAACAAAGTTACTTGTTGTACAGGAATTATGCCAAACTAAATTTATAATTCTTTTGTTTTCAGTTTCATTCTCATCAATTTTATCATATAGGTCTGTGTACATGTTTTTATTAATATTGTATTTTTGAAGCATCTACTTATTAGTTGAATTAAATACTATCATTTAAATGCCAAATGTCTTCAAGAAATATTTTACCTGGTTCATGGCTTGGTAATCATTAAAATTATATTTGAAAGTCCATTATTATATGAAATTAGGAACAGTGAAGTTGCTTGCACTAGAACTTTTTCAAAAACCTGACCGCATTCCTTTTTTTTAAGATAGATTATTACCAAGCTGGAAACAATTATTGCACATTATGAATTGTGCGAAAATTTACCAATAATATCAATTATTAGTCCCCCACAGGGAGTTGCTGTGACCTTGACCTTTAACCAAATTAGATGAAAAACTTTTGGGAAACTGATTGTCACATATCAAAATAAGATCACTGTGACATTGAACTGACATTGAACTTCGATCCCGCTTAAAATTAAATCCTGTATTGGCTATATCTCATGCACTTAAATACCTGCGGAAACCAAATACGAGAATGAGACGGTTAGCATATCTATTTGAGAGTGCTTCTGTATCGAAGTTTTAGATCGAAGTATTTATAATGGCATTGTGGTGTGTGCTAAATGACCTTTGACACCTTCTCCCTGGTAGGGGACTATGGGGTATTCAGTTATTGTTTGGATATGATTTGGACTCATGCTGTGTTTTATGTTGTATTGTGAAATTGTGAATAAAACGACATGTATTTATCCCATGCAACCTATCCGTCAGACAGGTGTTAAACATCATTCAATCAATCAACTATTGACCATGTAACAGATGACAGTTGGAAAAGTAATCTTAATCAATATTTTCAGCTATCCCGATGAAAGTAAAAGTATTCTTAATCTGTTATTTTCAGCTGTCCCTATCAAAAAAGTAATTTAAAATTCTGTAAGTAAAAGTAATTTTAATCAATATTTTCAGCTGTCCTGATCAAAAAAGGTATTTTAAAATTGTGTAAGTTAGATAGTAAATTAAATGTGTGTGTAAAACATGATTTAGTTCTTTTTATACCCATGAGAGTTATTTCCCTTTGACCACTGTTTTGAATGAGGGGAGGGGGGTCGGCATTCAAATTCCTTCACTGATTTTACTTTCCTGTTGTGCTGGTGGAGCGGGAGGTCACATGGTCTCTCCTCAGAAGAAAAACTAGTCGGAAACCTGTCGTTTTTGTCTGAAGCTATCAGTTCAATTTTGAAAATAATGTTTTCATATGTGACCTTAATGATTAAGGGGAGTGAGAGCCCTGTAGCGTGTGCCAGATGTATGAAATATATCGCGCAATCTTTGAAAACCTTCTCCTCTGAAACTTAGTTGCGCTGCTTTGAAACCCCTTTACCCGAATTGAGATATTGTGACCATTTACAAATAATTCATTCGTTAACATTTTGAAAGTTATCAATTTGTTAAATGCATTCTTCGAAAATATTCTGAACATTCCTGTCTGAATTTGAATCTATTCGGCTTATTCCGAACGATTTTTGTATGATGGCATTTGATTCGTTAAATTTAATTGAAATTTGCATCACAATTTGTAGTTGTGCAAGTTTTAGGTCATAACACACGGAACAGTCAAATATTGTACGTAGATCTAAGTTAGCAGAATATGCTTCCTTTGGATACAATAGTACTTTCTCTGCAACTACTGGTCCGCCTTCGAAATGAGGTCCCATGAATGAACATTACCCTCTACAGAAATCTCCATATCAAAGTTGATTGGCCAAGGATATGGTTTCCAGGGGAAATTGCCATTGTTGAAGTTGAAGTTGAAATTATTTCATATGAAAGTTACTCTATCAAAGAAGCTAAACATCAATTCGATAAGTCAAACTACAGATGGTAATGTGTTTTAAACGGAATAATGCCCAATATCATTGTTGGTCAATATCCTTTTGACCACTGTCTTTTTGAATGCAAGCGTGGTCTTATTTAACGTTCTGGTTGTAATGCCCTGAACATTTAGTTAAATCAAGGGTTTAATTCCGTGATAACATTTGTTTAAATAAATGTCGAAAGTTTATTTAATACAGAGGAACCGTAATAAACAATCGTGTAATCACTGTTTTAAAAATGAGAAGATGCACAACAAAACGCGTCAAGGTTGTAGTCAAACTTTCAATAGTGATCAGCGTACTCCGCCAGGCCATCCGATCAGACACTCTTTGAGATACACTTTCGTAACAATGAAAGGATGCATCTGTAGACGAACAGTTAAAACTCGGATAGGACTGGTGGTAGATACTTATCCTGATCTGTGTCTGCATTGATCGAGAATGCTGTTCAGATTTGTTTGTGCTGCGACTAAATAATAAATGATTGAAAAGCAACCGTATAAACAACATAAATTTCGTTTTATTTTCTTCTTTGATCATTGCAGACCCCAATAATGAGATATTGTTATCAAATAAAACTGCTTTCCTTTACACATTTAAACGTCTGTCAACACATCTTTCTGTCTACGCTTTTCTTCCAGGCACTGTTTCCGTTACCAGTGCACGCGATGTCAGCCTAGAACGATTAACATTGTACCTAGGGTTTTTGAGATTACTGAAACGGCGAAATAGACATTTGATTTGTACAATCGACGCGTTACGTAATTCCTACAGTTCACTCCTTTGATGGTTAATTATGAATTTATTTTCGTATTTCGATATCGATTCATTCATATCTTGTTTGATCCATGGTTACTTAATATCATTCTCAAATTTCAGCTAGTTTATTACAGGATTCTTTGAATATGTCGTTTCTGAAAAGATGATGTTTGTTTGGGAATGTTTAGACAAACATGAAGGTTTTCTGTCCTGTGTGACAGCCCAATATGTTCATGCAGACGAAGGCGAGGGAAGGGTAAACTAGATTTGAATCTGTGCAAAAATAACTATCAAATTAAAATCTGTATCATTGGTGGAACAAACGTTTGAAGTGATCCAGACTTTCCACATGGTTCCCAGCAATATTTATATGATAGATGATGGACATACTAAAGTTGGTACCCTTGATGTTTTCTGTCTGAAAAAGAGAGATAGGTTTTTCCCAGCTCGTGTGTTTATAACTTCGTCATTATGTAATGATTAATTGAAGTAGAAAAAAAGATTACACCGGGTTTCTTTCTCAAATTTCTGTGTTTTATCTAAGTTTCAGGGTAGTGAGAGGTCGCCGAGTCACGAATTTCTGGTTCTGTTCGTTTCCATTTCTTCAATACAAAAGTTGTTATGTTGACAACATGGTATGTTCCATTTAGAAAAGTCCTGTAACGGAAGGGAACCCAGTGGATGGCAAAGTCACTGTAGCTCATAAACTTTCAGCTGTTTTAATGTTAAGAAGTATATAAACTGTTGATCTCCATGCACGTCTTTGCCGGTAACTTCATCTGCAATGTAGGTGATACATTTCTGTTACGGAGACAGTTTACAGGTTGCAGACTCGCTGCACATCTTCCCAATGTTGGTAATACACACTAGGTGTATTTAGTTTGTCCTTGCACAAAGAGTGCTCGGGAATTACTAGTCAATGGCTGTAACTCGATTGGTAGATTCGGCCAGCACATGCCCGAGTCCTGGGATGTGTTTTGACATATTATGTCTTCCAAAGGGAAGAATATGTTATAGAATGTTATATTTCATCAAATGTCTTTGAAACTATTTCTCTTATTCTGATTCTCTGTTAGTGTTGTGATTTAACCCTTTCCCTCATACGACAATTCTGCAGCAGACGACTTTGAACATATTTTGTCAAAAAAATCACTATAATGGAATGGATAACCTATGACTAAAAGTGGAAAACATTGTGTGACAAAGGAGAAATTGCTCGTATTGAGCAATTTCTTCTTTTGTCACTGTTTTCAAAAAGCCGTCTGCTGCAGAGGCGTCAGAAAGCGTCTATATGAGGGAAAAGGTTAAAATCGGGTCCGATCGGTTGTAGATGAATTCCACGTGACCAGTATTTAGAGTAGATATTTGGCTACATGCTTTTCCGAAGAAAAAAGTCGGGTTATTGTGATACCATTGGCGTCATTGTCGCCGTCACACAACTTTAACCTTACCTCATAACTCTAAAACCGTTCAACATTTTCAAATGAAACTTGGTACACATATTTGGAACAATACACATGTCAATACCAAGTGACATAACTTTGACTTTAATAATAATTCAGTAATGTCCCTTTTTCGACTTGAAAAGAAGCAGGCGAGCGTTGACAATCGCTTACGTGCCGGCACTCCTGTTTATTTCGTAACGGACCAAAATGCCAACATAGGTCGAATCTGACTGACGAGGGAGTTACATCCCTTGTCTATATATACTAGAGTAAACCTTTTATTTATAGCGTGCCATGTCCCTTTGGTCTTGATACTCCCGAGTTTTAGAATGTTACGTTTCATCTCATTTCTTTGACACTATTTCTCTAATTTTGATTTAAGTTGACAATGGCATACCACCAAATAGAGGTGTCATTTGCAGTTTGAGGACAAAGTAATGTAAAGTTCACCGAAGTTCATTTGATTTAAGATTTTCATTCATATTTAATTACATTTTTCTTCATTTTTCAACTTCGAATAATCAACTAGATGTTAGCTGGTATTTGGATTGCTTATAAAATCTTTTCAATAATTATATCTCGTTTGAAATTAATAAATACTTACGAATAAATCCAAACCCGTTCATGCAAAAAAATAAATGCGACCAATGTGGACCGTTTCGAATAATATATATAGATGCAAATTTAGCGGAGTAAAATAGCAGACGAACATAAATGATTCGTAATCGTGCTTATAATTATTTCCCACGCTCACACTTTTGCAGCAGACGACTTCGTAAATATCTACGCAAAACTATGTGGTAAAAGGAGAAGTAAATTTTACAACTAGTCTGCACGGAAAGGGTTGACGTCTAACCAGAGTAGAGATTAGCGACAGTGGTACGCGAATATACTTAAATGCTGTACTTTGAAAACAATCTTGTCAGGAATCCGTCATGGCCTAGTGGTTAGTGTCGTGGATTTGGAACCGGGCGTCCCAGGTTCGATCCTCCCAGTCGCAGCGCTTTGGGCATGACACATTTCCTAGTCGAAATTCTGCAACAAGCACTGAGCTTTCATGTTTAATTTACATTTTCATTTTCAAAGGAATGTGGAACTCCTCTACAGTAGTTAATTGGATAACGTTCGTGTCTGTTCAATGAAAACTTTATAAATCTTCATCTCAAGATATATTGGCCCGAATTTCTGATTACTGCATAGAAATGCTTCCAGGGTGACCCTCTATAATAAACCTGAAAGTAATGTAGATTATTAAAAGTCATGGCAACCAGGAGGTTTTTAGCATTACGACTTACGTGCCTGTGTCGGGAAGACCGTACCGATCATACTTGTAATCTACCAACGAATTGCCGTGATTAAGTTGAAATACCGTTCGAAGCATTTATTTAACCCTTTCCCACCTGCAGACGCATTTTTTTAACGCAATAGCAGCAGACGACTTTTTAAAACATTGTGGCCAAAGGTGAAATTGCTCATGATGAGCAATTTCACCTTTGGCCACAATGTTTTCCACTTATAGTCATTGGTTATCCATTCAATTATAGAGATTTTCCATTTTTTGACAAATTGTGTTCAAAGTCGTCAGCTGCAAATTAGTTGTATGTGGGAAAGGGTTAACCCTTTCGCTGCCAAAGGCAATTTGTTGTTGTTGTTGCAAACGATGCAGATTCAGGTGAGCTGTGTCTCTCCTGAAATATGCACTGTTTACCGCTTAGACGTTTTCAAGAAATGGAGAGGTTCAATTTTCAACATGGAAGAGTCGACTTTATAAAATTCGGCAGTGAAAGAGTTAAACCAACAAAAACGACGGTGGTGTGGCATATGTCATTGCAAGCTGTGTATCCTAGTCACCAGTTAACGCACACAGTTAATCGCGTAAAAACCGCACTTAATTCGTAACATGCACAATGAGAAACTACTCGAGAAAGTCGGACCTTATCTCAAATGTTACATTTATCATGTATTATTCTTGCCCACCCATGATACTGTAATAGTTTACTCAAAACAGGCGTAACAACACATTGATACCAGCTAATTGGGGTTCTTGATACACTCGCGAAAAGTGAAGACTCGGGTGAATATGCGCATACGCACGGTCTCACCAGAGTCCTCCCTGTCCAACTTTATGTCAAATAGACTGATGAATATTCACACACACAAAAACACCTGAATTATGCAGACACATTTTGTCACATCTGCAACAGACGAAAGTTAAACCCATTGAGGCCAAAGATGAAGGAGCAATTTCTCCTTCCCCACAATGTGTTCAATTAGCCTAGATGTTTAAGTCGTCTGCTGCCGAACTTGTTTTGCGCGAATGTAAAGTTGTACAGGAACGAACCGGCAATAAAACCCTTTGTCCCCTGGTGCGACTCGTATTGTTACGCCTCTTATTTATTAACCGAACGACCTGTCGACTTGCGGTGGTGAACTACATGTAATTTAGATTTATTTCTCTTCACACTGTTTTCATGTATATTTCCCCCGTTTAGTTTTATGTTATTGTGTACGTTTCGCTTGTCGTTCATAGAAATTTTATGTTGATTTTATGATTGGTAAGGCATGAAATGTTGTTTTTTATTCCCTAGACACCCAGATTAGGGGTAATTTTATTTATTACGACGATTTGGGAGATATGTCATTACAATTATAAGCTTATAAATTAATGTATTTTTTTTTTTACTTCGTGGAGAGAAAGTTTTATGAAAGTCGATTTTTACAACCTATAAATAGAAACATTAGTGCTATTTAATCTTTGAACGTGATAAATCGCCGACACACTGCGCGTTCTAACCGTTGGTTTCGAACTCTTGAGCGTACGTTTGTCCTTTGTGTAATGTATCGCGCCATGAGAAATCCAGTCTCATTGGTATTTCGAGAAGCGAATGCCCTGTTTGAAACTGCGGTTCGCGCAGCAAATTGAAAACTCTTGTTCCTTAACCCTATGCATATTGCCCCAATATTCTATTATTAGTACGATATTCTTTGCTTTAAACTCCGGGTGCAACAAAACGAAATGATTAGACAACAGAGATATCACTCTAGCTCTGCATTTCTTCATTTTTCGACCGTCCGGTGTTGTTTGAATTCATATGTTCAAGAAGATAAAAAACTTGCGTAATTTGATTTTTACTGAAATGTCATAAGTACACGTATGTACACATTGGCATTGAATGAATGCGTTGTGCCGTCCCAATTGATGTTGTAATCTTATCCACCGAGCTAAACACGTCGGATGGTACTCTGCACCACATCATAACATTAAACTAGTGAATGCCTCAACGAGTACCCGTTTATTCCAGTGGATTTGGTCAAATAATGTATCTATCGTCCTTTATGACGTAATTTCCGATTGGAACTTTCTCGTGCGTATGATGTTCCGGCTTATAACATGTTGTGTTGTGCTTATACCTCCAACAGATACATGCGTATGCCTCCTTCTTGAAAGGAAGTGCTGCCCGTGCTTATGTTTGTATATACTAGTGTCTATGTTTTGTGTCATAAACAAACACAATTATTTATTTTTATTTCTAACAACCTTCATCTCCGGACACCCACTGCCCAAATCAATAACTTTATCTTATACATACCAGTCATCGATATATATATTGGTTATGAATAGACAAACGTAGGTATTCGACGTTGTACAAACGCTTTCCCATTATGAAATGTTATATTGTCTGATTGCTTTGGTGAATTGACACCGTTTGTATAGTATCATAGACGTCCATCTCTGAAAGCATTGTGGTCGTAAAATAATTACAACTGCAAAAAAGAAATAAGAATGTTGTTACTTTGATAACATATCGTCGGTTAAACCCTTTCTAACTTACAGACGCATCAGCAGCAGTCAACCTTTGAACACTTACATAAAGAGAGGCGTTTCTCATTATACGCAATTTCACCTTACACGTGTCAGTGTTGTATAATGTATTCAATACCTATCATTTTGTTAAAAAATTATAAATTTTTAGAATTTTGCAAAGACATTTTCAAAGTCGTCTGCTTCAGATTTGTTGTATGTGGGAAATAGTTAAGGTGCATTCATCGTAGCAAACAGAGAACGTGTGTGCTTACAAAAAAGCGTAACATTTTCATTTTTTTCATATGTACAACAATTTAAAAAAAATCATGAAATGCCACACACGAATTGTACATTTTGAATTGTTTCAGGTTTTTTTTTTTTTTTTTTTTTTTAAAAAGATTAGTCCGTCAAAGCAGCAAAATCCGAACGTTTACACTGGCATGTGTACACGGGGATATCTCGAATTAACCTGAGAACTGCTACTGACTGAACAGTATATCACTAACCGGCAACATTATTGTCATGAGGAATTCCGTATCCAGAAGACCGTCATCAGACTAGGTGACTTTTTTTTTTACTGTCTTAACCCTTTCTCACATACAGACGCTTTCTCACGCCTCTATAGCAGAGAATTTTGAAAACTTTGAGACAAATGAAGTAACTGCTCAAAACGAGCAATTTCTTCTTTTGCCACAATGTTTTCAACTCTGTTTAATTATTATACCCCCTTCGAAGAAGAGGGGGTATATAGGAGTCACTGTCGGGCAGTATGTCTGTCTGTCGGTCGGTCGGTCGGAAGCCATATTTTGTCCGGCCTATTTCTTACAAACCACTGGGTGGAATTCAATATAATTTTACATGAAGCTTCTATACCAAGATGAGATGTGCATATCCTAAAGGGGGTTACAATTGCATGATATTTTACAGAGTTATGGCCCTTTTACTAATTAAGTTATGGTGTAGGTCAAGGTTCTGTTTAGGGGGTGTTTTGTCCGGCCTATTTCTTACAAACCACTGTTGAATTCAATAAAATTTTACATGAAGCTTCTATACTAAGAGGAGATGTGCATATCCTAAAGGGGTTACAATTTCATTATATTTTACAGAGTAATGGCCCTTTTACTTATTAAGTTATGGTGTAGGTCAAGGTGCTGTTTAGGGGGTATTTATCATCTTCAGTGATAGTTCTAGTTATACTTTCATATATAGAAAGCTTCCGTGTTTTTGCTTAGATGATTTCAAAGTCGTCTGCTGCAGATGTGTTATATATGTTGGAAGGAGTTAAAAGACCAACACTATCAATTATCCTGCTTTACCTGACTTTAAACTTCCGTGTAAGTAGTTTGTACATGCTTATCACGGTATCATCTCGATCACTATTGTTCGTTATTGATGTTGAGCAAAGAATACTCTAAAACTATTTAGAAACAAGAGATAAATAATGCTGATGCTACCAGTTGTAGGAAACCCGCCGGCAGTTTTAATGTTGAACGTATTGCTGTGCCTCGTCTATAATAAGTTTTTTATGTAACATTTGCTGATCAGCGGGGCGGGTGGTATTCCTGTACGTATAGAGGTAAACGTAATAATCATCGGCCAGGTCATAGGACAATCGGCCCTCTACTATTAGTACAAGTACTCACCTTTCTGGTATATTATAATGTAGTACTAACTTGGTCTTCTAATAGCAGCAACCGTACTCGCAACTATAAGAATTCTCAAATGGCTGATTTGCGACCAGGTGGATCCCGATCAGACCGCGCGTAGGTCCATTTTCTGATGTCCCGTTGAACAACCATTCTTCACGTACGTACAATTGTATTGAACGGAAGACCTTTTATCTTTTCGCTGTAAACCAATATAGTCCATATGCATCTGTGCATACGATACTGATTAGATGCATGCGTACATTGGTAGATCGTTGTGTTTGCATGTAGTGGTGGTCTTGTGATTCTTTGAAGTATTTTTATAGACTTACAGGCAGTTTGTATTTTTTTCTCTATCTTTATCCGTTGTTTTTATTACATCAAAGACACGGTTATTTTATTGTAGCTGTGTATCCGATAAATACCTTGTACATTGCATGGCGCATTATTGCACCGTTTTCTTGTAGTCTATTCCCATTTTTTGGTCCCTTATCTAAACGTTTCATTAAATTGAAACCTTCGCTCTGACCGTAAAATACCTTCATGCCAAATTCTTCGTTCAAAAATGCCGCATTAACTACTTTGATACACTCTTTACGATGCATAATGACGTATAGCTGATTATTCAATTATTGCACCATCTAAAACGATTTCCAAGGAAACTGTGTTTAACCTTTTCCCTTATACAGACGCTTTCTGACGCCTCTGCAGCAGACGGCTTTTTGAAAACATGGCGACAAAAGAAGAAATTGCTCAAAACGAGCAGTTTCTCTTTTTGCCGGCTGCCACAATGTTTTTAACTCTTCAGTACTTTTAAAATCCTTCATTTACAGAGATTTTCCATGTTTTTGACTAGATGTTTTCGAAGTCGTCTGCTGTAGATTTGTTGTATGTGGTAAAGGGTTAAACTGTCCTTTTGGAATCAAGATGAATAGCATAAATATGGCATACTAAGATACGATGATTTTTACAAAGTGTCCCTATAATTTCTATCATATTAAAAAAAAAAAGGAGAAATTATACATCCAGAGAAATCTCCTTTTTGAAACAATGTTTCAACTCTGTATATAAACAAGAAAACGTTCATTTGTTTAGATGTTGCGTTTTTGTCCACACATGTCTTTAAATTAACTACTAAAAGCATGTCATGAACAAAATGTGTTAAACAAATATGGGGAGGAATCCTCTGACCAAGTGGTTAGGCGTCGGGGATTTTGGATCGGGGGGCCCCCATTCGCGGAGGTCCGGGTGTAGCACTATGTGGACGGACAAGCCACGCGATTCCTAGCCTTATACGTGTTCCGATGTTGTGCTGCAATCGGCGTAAAACCCATGAAACGAACAAACAAAACACATTCGTGTGTTTGACTGATTGATTACTCGCAATGGTTATCACCATGAGACATTTCGACAAGATCTGGTATGGTCCCCATGGCATCGACGATTCCTTAATCCGACATTTGGAGAGAAAAACGCAGCTAGATTGGAAAACGCTGCAAACATAAATGTTTTTAAAACCTAATGTAATCTCGGTCGTTCTGTATAGGTATGAAACCTGCAGCATTACAAAAGGAGTAACATAGTTCTTTGACACTTCGTTAGACAGGTCTCCGAGTATGTTACCATCGCATCGGTGGTGTAGTGGTAGAGCGTCCTCCTCGGGTGCGGGAAGTCGCTCGATCCCCGGAGGGGTCATACCAAAGACTTAAAACAATGGTAGTTCAGCTGTCATCCTTGGCCTTCAGGGTTGTGGGGTTAGCATTACGACTGACTAGCTGGTGTCGGGTTAAATGGACCAGTATTACTGA
This sequence comes from Serripes groenlandicus, assembly GCA_031761405.1. Lineage (NCBI taxonomy): Eukaryota > Metazoa > Mollusca > Bivalvia > Cardiida > Cardiidae > Serripes > Serripes groenlandicus. Next base: position 61,006,806 of record JASEVX010000001.1, read on the forward strand.
TAACTTACTTAGGAAACCTCGTGATATAACTGAAAAGATGTTGAAAGTGGCGTAAAACACCAAACAATCAATCTCCGAGTTGATAACTAAAATATTGAGCGCAGAAGAAAAACAGTAGCCACTATGTAAAAACGAACTTACTTTGGCTCCGTGAAAGAAGAAAGAAGACAACATAGAAGGCAACCATTTAAAGTGAACAGACCGGATTTAAAATATGGTCAAAGGCTACGAGCTCTGTGAAATACAGATGAAGCAGGCACTTGTCCCAAGGTCATATTCTCGCCCATCATTATAGATTTAGACAACCTTGCGTTTCCGAACAGTCTGACCAGAATCCAGCATTTTCGTCAAAAAAGGTTCTAGGAAGCTTGCTTCGTTAACGAATTGCTGAATGTTTCAAGGGCTCCGATATGATTTCTAAATCGGCCTAGGGGATCTTGACAATTTTCCGGATACTATGTTTAACCCTTTAACCTCATATAGACACTTTCTAACGCCTGTGCAGCAGACGGCTTTTTGAAAACATGGCGACAAAAGAAAAAATTGCTCAAAACGAGCAATTTCTCCTTTTGTCACCATATTTTCATCTCGATTCAATTATTGTACTTTCATTTAGATTGACTTTCCTAAATAAATCGGGTATGTTTCCTTAGTCGTCTGCTGCAGATTTGTTGTATGTGGGAAAGGGTTAATTAATTGCATCTGCTTTCAAACAACCGGCTGGAATAAAAACAATATGTTGAGAATAAGACGTACTGGTGAATCATTATAATTAACTCAAATGCATTGTGGGATAAACATACAAATACACTTGTTTAGCGCAAAACGTATTGTGCAACGTTATGTTGGGCTTCACACCGTTCAATTGTTCAATTCTTTTTGAACATTCTTAACGAGTAATATTTCGTATCCTTTCTGAACGTGTTTTTCATTTTTGACACATTTACGGTCTCTCGGAAGACCATTCCAACATTTTGACCCACCCACGGTTATTGGATAAATTGGATGTCTTCCGAACATTTTAGGCTGTATTTTCCCGGAACACGTTTAAACAAAAACCTCAAATAGGGAAAAATTGCCCATATTGAACAATTTTTCCTTTGCTTGTAATGTTCTCAAAAAGAATTCTCCTTTCTTAGGCACCAATTCTGGTCTGTATCCAGGTGAAAGTGTTACTCACGATTTGTTGTAAATGTAATTTTGTTGTTGTTCGTGTAACCCGACTCGATTATTGACTCCAGTTGGGTGGGTAGCCGTGCGATAGAATACACCTTGACATTATTATAAGACGTGACGTGTTTCTCTTACAGCAGGAAAAACCACGATCCGTTGTACAGAAAACAAAAGCTTGTTACCAGAGACCAATTAGGGTTTAATTGTCTCCTAATTATAAAGAACATCTGTTGTTCTAGGGTTGGATTAATCAGCTGACAGGTCGTAAACAAGCCCCTGATGTATGTAATTGTACGTTATGTTGAGATATACCCTGTATTAAACACCCAATACAATCAAATGCTGAATTGACTTATTGCCTATTTATCTGGTTTCATGTATGGGCGAAATGTAATTACTTATTTTTGTAAGTATATTCGTCATTTGTATTGGCATCATAATGCCTTTCCTCGCGACTCGTAGTTTTTAGTATGACATGGTTGATATTGACGATTTTAAACCAAACATTAACACAAATGTTTTTCTTTGCAAAAATATGGAAACCATAAATGAAAGTATAATAATTTAAAATAGTTGAAAACATGTGACATGGCAAATGTATCGGTTACTCGTTTTGAAAAAAGTACCAATCTTCTACAATGCTCACTTTATTGTTTGTTATAACCGTATTCCAAATGTTTATAGACACATGACTCGGTCATATGCCTTTTTTGTAACATTACATGTATATGTTATTATATAAATAATGATGAAGTCTATATGGACCTCAAGGAATGTGTGGCATTAGCTACGAGAGTATTTGTAAGACAAGACAGCGAGTTCGATCAGAATGCGCTGGTCACAAACATCGGTTTCCTTTGCGAAGGCCGTAGGTCTTTGATTAAACGGGGAATCTCCGTTCGGGTTACCGTTGACTTTTATTACCGGTTGACCGTCCGTCCGTCACAAATCGTTTCCGCTCGATATCTCGTGAATCATTGGAAGTCTATGGTTTGGTTTGTTGTGCCCTGGCCCCATATATATTGCTTTTACCGACACATTACTGCATTTTATTTGTTGCAATACAATAAACTTAACTTTCACTTTTTTGACACAATCTTGAACTTTGGTGTTGTTTTACCAGACTAAAGGAAATATCGAGTGTTCCATATGTAATACTGTTTCTTTTGTTTCTGTATACAAACCTTATAAAATTATTTTATTGACGGGTTCATGCTAGAGTGTTCCAATTAGATTCTTCAAACTGGGCGTGTTACGTCTGAATCGCATTAAACCATTTGGAAGGGCGTTTTCGCGAAATGCTTTCACATAACAGAGGGGTTTGGTAGAATCGTATACTAATACACTGGCATGAAAGACCCACTCACAGACGTTTATTATATAATATGACTTATTGTATGATAAGCGTGTAATCAACTTCTGACATAAGTACCGTGTTAAGAGAAAAGGGACCGTACACCCAAAACGAAAAAAATATCTTAACATGTCATTTTTGCATGTTCGTACGTTCTTATATTGTGAATATATGCAAAATTGGAGATCGTGAGCGTTAGATTTATATCCAAATGTATGAGGAATCATGGTTTAGACATTATCTTTTGTTTAGGCATGTTGTGATAATTTAACAAAAGAATGAATTGCTACTTTACCCAGTGGATATATTTCCATTTATAGAGATGTTCCATATGTTTGATTGATTGATTGATTGGGGTTTAACGCCGTTTTCAACAATTTCTCAGTTCTATCACGGCGGCCAGTTCACCTACTCATGCATTTCCTGGTTTTCTCACACCAGTACTCCACAAAACAATCTTCCCAAGCAACTGACTGCTTTTCCACATAGACTTAGCCCATTGGTGGAAGACGAATGACGCATGTCGCATTGACTTTTGTCAATCGTCGGAAAGAAAGTTGGCCGAGCCGGGATTCGAACTCACAACCCCTGGATTGACAGCCCGCGTCGCTACCGGGGCTGGGCTCCATATGTTTGTCTACTGCAAACTTGTTATATGTGGGAAACGGTAAATGGCGGTATTTCGATACCGTTCACACAAGACACGTCGGAAGAGAATTCAGTTATATTGCATGATTTAAAATACATCGACTATTGCATGATTTAAAATACATCGACTATTGCATGATCATAAATATATAGTGACTATTGCATGATTTAAAATACAATAAATAGTGGATGATCTAAATACAATGACTATTGCATGATCTAAATACAATGACCATTGCATGATCTAAACGAAATGATTGACTTGCATGATCTAAAATGCTGTTGAAATCGGATTAAATAACCTTAAAGGCAAATCAAGTGCGTTGAAGACTGTAGACACATCTCATCTACAAACAATTAACGTTATAAAGCTCAATTGTTTCAGCATTAATTGATCTTATCTTTATTACGTTGTAGAAGAGAGGTGCCACGGTGTCAAAAAAAAAGTCTTTCTGCGAATGTGTAAAGCTTATGTGAGTGTGTATACGCGCAGTCCTACCAGTGTTTTATGTCGTTTATACACACATTATATCTGCATAATATAAAACGTAAAAAGCTAGAAGTGTATGTCACGTGGAAACATTTCATATCTGTTTAATCGATGCCAAAACGTAGATGATAATATAAGTGGTGTATTTTAACTTGACGAGAGCCGACAGAGAAAGGCTGTGGATATATCAGTTACGTATAAGTGGGGGTGACACCCATTTCACCATAGATAAGTGATCCGGTAAATAGGGCCGGGTTTATAACAACTCCTTGTGTCAGACCACCGGACTAGAATCATTTAATCGCGTCATGCCAGTGCCTAATAAACATAATTAGTGAAATATCTATTTGACTCTTTCCCTAATGACGCGAAATTCAAAACTTAAACCTTTCCCACATAAGTCAAATCTTGGCAAACGAATTTGCAAACAAGCAGGCAAACATTGAAAACAAATCGACATTAAACAAAGAAACAGAACGATGCAACGAAAGTGTTACAATCAATTGCTAATCTTTCTTACATTCAACAAATCTGCAGCAGACGACATTGACAGGATCTATAGAGAGAAAAGTTTATGTTTAATTATTTAATAGCAATAAAGACAATGTGGCAAAATGAGATATTGAAAATTGCTCAATGCCTCCATTTTCTTCTATGTTTTGCAAAAGTCGTCTGCATGAGATAAAATATTAATTATGTCATGCTAGGCACATATAAATATAATTTGTGAAATAGTTACGTAACCTTGCCTGGTGACAATATTCATCCAGAGGCGTCCAGGCTCGTCTAAATTTAACCATTTTCTGCGGCGGGTAGATGCTACTGCAGCATACGACTTTTGAAAATATTGCGGCAAAAGGAGAAATTGCTCATAATATACAAGTTCTCCTTTTGCCACAATGTTTTGAATAATTATAAATATATTCTATAGCTTTGTGTAGAAGTTTTTAATATCGTCTGCTGCACCATTGTTGAAAACGGGAAAGTACAGTTTTATTGTTACATTTTCGCTGCATCATTCTGTTTCTCTAGTTGTCTGTCTATTTGTTTATCTTTACGCTGAGCTCCCTCTTCTATACTTCGTATACGTAATTGTATTGTTATTTAGTTTTATAAATAAATTCTTCACATGTGTTTGCTCTTTTGCATCTAGTTTGTATTGTCGGTTATTTTTATATATTTTTCTAAAATATATCAATGATAACATTGTATCTGAAAGAACTTATTATATTGACCTTACAGATAAAGGTTTTCTCATTCTTAGCGCCAATGGCTGAAAGCCAGTCGAGCTTATGTCATAGCGGATTGTACGTCGTGCGCCAATTTTGGACTCACTAGGCCAATTGTGATGAAACTTCATAGGAAGCATCCTATTAGTGACCTCGCCTAGCTGAGTTCTTTCTTTTTGTTGGGATCCATATACAACTCTGGTTTCAATGGCAACCGAAAGACAAATCTTTATAAATCTTCTCCTTCTAAATTGTTTGGCCTATTTTTAAAAAATCCTTTGTCAATTGGTAAAAAACATGACCGGTGCTATTTTGCAGTATAAGGCTTGTTAAAACTTTAAAAACATTCTCTACCGTAAGTATGCACCCGATTTTCAAATAATTTTGTAGAAAGAGTCATTGTGTAACCCTCTATGAAATTCATACCAGTCTTGTTCAGAATGCATCCTCTCAATGTCCTCACCAAAATTCCTTCCATTTTAGCTCGACTGTTCGGAGAATATGAGAGCTAAATGTACTCACGTTGGCTAAGGTTTTGCTTGCAGATACATATATTTCACCATAGTTCAGTTACTCCTATATGTATTACATTGAAACTTTCTACAATGCTTCCAAACTATAATAAAGTAGGATAACTATTTTCTGCTTATAATGCAAATTATGGCAAAATTCTGGTTAAAGTTTTGCGTGCAACTACATTAAGAGTCCATATCTCAGTTGCTAATGAGCGCTGTCTTACGATTGTTTATGCATGCAGAATTCTGGTTTCAATGGCAATCGAAATAAAAACTTTGTTTAAATGTTCTCGTCGTAATCAAGTTAGCCGAGTTTTCAAATAATTGTGTAGAAATGTTCATTGGATGCTCTTCTATCTGTTTTCTTCAATCCATGTTGATTGATAATAACAACTTGGCTGCAAGGGGGCGGTGCGGTTTTGTCTTGTATGGCTATAGTGAACACTTTACAAATCTTCTCCTCCCTTAGTATCTGACCGATTTCTAAATAATATTGTAGAAATATTCCTTGGGTGACCCTTTATTATATTCATTCAATCCATGATTAAAGAAACATGACCGACAGGGGCTGGGGATGTTTTGCCTCATAGAGGAAACATTGTAAAAATGGCCGACTTCCAAATACTTGAGTAGAAATATTCCTTGGTTGTCCCTCGAACATATTCCTCTTAACCAGTATGAATGGTCAAAAACAGTGCCACCTTTGCCCCACATGGCTATAGTGAACAATTTGAAAATATTCTCCTGAAAGTATCTGGCAGATTTCCAAATATTTTTGTTTACGTGATTGATCATTGACTGACCATCTTCGAGATTCCTTCAAGCCATGTCGATTGGTAAAACACATTTAAAACAATTATTTTCTGAAAGTATCAGACTGTGTTTCAAATAATTGTGTGGCCATGTTTATTGTGTAAATGACATGGTCACAAGCGGCTGGGGCTGTTTTACCCTTAGTTCCCAGAGTGTAAGATTTCGAAAATAGTTTCCTTAGAAAATGAATGTCTTATTTTGAAATACTAACTGGTACATAAACATTGGTGACCTTGTAAGTCATATCAATTTGACAAAAGTCAGACAACATAGGGTTCAGGTTATTTCGCCTTGTGACAGTAATGCTAGTACTCTTGGGCCTCTTGCATTAGCTGACCTGACCGAATATGAGTTGTCGTGGTTGGGTTGACAAATCACATACATAACTCGGGTGAGCTGTCAGACGCCATCATTGTCCACTTAAAAGATAAATTGAGCCAAACATGCATGCACGAGTGCCATATGATGCATTACATACGCGCGCAAATACCATTCGTTACAAGAGACAAAGACTAGAAACAGTTCATTGAAATCAGTGAAATATGATTTATTAGAACAAAAGATATAACTGATTACAGACTAAGAAGGTGAACTCGAGGCCGTGATGTACCTGTGTTCGATTTGTAGAATATTTTACACAGCAATAAATGAACAATTTATTTCTAGTATCGAGCTCTACAAAAGATAAATCGATTACGATTTTTAAATGAAATAATTCATCCAATTATATTGTATAAACTACGTGGTGAAGGTTCATATGTGTGTGCTTAAAGAAATCACCTTCGTTTGGAAATATGGTAGACATTGGTATATAGCAAATGGGCCGGGAACATCTTTTAATTATTGTGAGAACGATAACTGCGTAGTGTTATTGCGCGGGTGCACCAGCACTAGCGCATATATTGGTTGTGTCTAGAACTATCACTGGTGCAATGGGCTTGCGCATGCGTCGTGTTAATCGTCTTGATCGCGCATGCGCCGTATTTTACCGTCAGCTCTCGGATATTTCCGTAGCAGTTCGTCACTAGACTGGTTCTCGTTCGAGTTTACAATAGAAGATTAAGATTAGTGAACCAGTCTATTTATATGAGAGTAGTTTAAATTAATTACAGTTAAATAGTTTTTTAATAACAGGAAAATGGAAATATTTTCATAAATGCGAAGGTATTGTGCTAAATTTTGCGATTTTAAGAATACATTAAGGGGGAGAATAAAAATTAAAAAAACGTGCATGCGCAGACAAATGTTTACAATAATTTTCGGAGATCGAGGTCAACACGTTGGGAAATGGTATTTTTGTTTACGTTTTACGTATTTAAATAAAAAACTATTGCTATCATATATTTATATCATATATTTTTTAAAAAGCGGGTTTCGTGTTTTTCTAATCAAACCGTGTTTCTTAATTAATAAAATGCTGATTCCCGCGCTAACATCCAATTGCTGCATCTTGCAGCAACTCTTGTTGGTATTATTATCGGTAGCTGTCTTACTTAAGTATATGACATGAAAAGCGTCCAATAAAAATCACGAGTAAAAACGGTCGAAGAGAGAATTAAAAATTAAGTTCTGTACTTCGTTTTATCCTTGTACAAATATTTAAATACAATTCAACTTTAAAACCCTTTCCCACCACATACAACACATATGCAGCAAACTGATAGGAAATGAAATGAAAATCTCTATAAATGAAAGTACACAGGTATTAAACAAAGTTGAAAACAGTTTGGCAAAAGGAAAAGTTTCTTCTCGTTATAAGTATTTTCTTCTTTTGACGCAATGTTTTCAAAAGTTGTCTGCTGCAGATGCGTATCTCAAATGGGAAAGGGTTAACTTTCTTAACACCAATGTAGAATAGTTGCTTTAGTAGTTCCAAGTCCTGCTTTAGAGGGATTGCGTTTGAATCGCTCGTGTTACAGTATTGTGTATCTAAATCCTCTCCAAACGACCTTAAAACCCCGCCAGTATAATCATTTGTCGTACTAGTTTAAACAAACATTTGGTCTTTTCTTTGCTTAAGGAACTTTATGTTTAACAATTACATTACGATGTTCAAGCGTGTATCTGGTAACAAGCGAGGAACGTATTAAAACACTACAACGTCCTAAGAGATCGCTGACTTGCAATCTTTAACCAGCTAACTACACTTTGTTTTACTATGAAATTAGGCCTGTCTGGTATTCACCCTTTGGTTTGAGCCCCGTTACATCAGGCCAAAAAGGGTTTTTCTGGCAACACATACATAGGTATGGAACGACTGCAGTTGTATAGTATTCGGCAGAAGTTACACTCATGTCTATATTGAACCGTTTGTGTGTGCATAAAACAAAATCGACAGCACTACAGAAACATCTTGCCAAAAGTTTGGGAAAATCTCTATAAAGGAATGTAGTACGATTAAATAGAGTTGTAGACATGCTTGAAAAAGGAGAACTTGCTCATCATAAGCATTTTTTTCTTCAGCAACAATGTTTTCAAAAGTGGTTTGTTGGTTGTAAACGCGTATGTGTGTACAACATGGTTGAGCAAATAGTGAGGCTATGATAACGTAGTGTGTATGCACTGGTCGCAGATGCGAAGGCACACTTTTGACGGGCTCGGCTAATTTGTATATAGCAAACATGATCACCTGTTCTCTGAAATGAAACGTTAACATGTCATTGTGATCCGAAAATGTGTTTTCTTGTTTCTGTTTCACCGTTCCTATGTTCTGATTCATTCTTTTGTATATAATATTTCACGAAGTTCGTTTTTTGCACCTTCACTTTCTGTAAATACCAACAGTTTTTAGACTGAAATGGGCCAATCGACCTCCCGTAATGTCCCATTTTCTTTTAATCGATTAAGCCCCGCTGTAAGCTAATTACGTTTAACATAAACACCCGGCACTTAATAGATAATTACTTACTCCATCGGTATAAACAAGCACGCCTAACAGAACCCTTCATTAAGCATTTTCAATAATCATTCCCGGCCATTATTATCTATTTACTGGGGGAAATCGACGTCTCCAAAATCAAATTAGATGTTAACTGTATCAAACCCGACGACAGATGCAGTCCACCTTGCCCTCAATAAAATTCCAGACTAATTCTAGCAATTTATTCAGTCGGCCACAAAGTTTATTTTATCGCCATGTGAAATGTATCAATTTAGCCCGCGCCTAACAAAAAGTTCTTTGGGCATATCCGGATATGATAGGTTATGCACAAAGAGCTCATTTTATCTGCAGATATTTGGTAATTTTATGGATGAGTCTTCTTCTAGAGAAGCTTGTGGCTTAGCCCCGATAATTTGTTACGCTTGTCTGACTTTTCGTATCGGAATAGAGATGAACAGGAGACGCCATTTATCCCGGCGTGACCCATTTGATGACGGCTGTAAATGTTTGTGTTGAGAACAGATCTCTGTATTTAAACGGCGCGATTGGTGACGGCAGATTGCTTTCAAACGATAAGCCGCTTTTTTTGTCCCAAATGTGGCGGGTTCGAACAACAGGTTGAATTGCTCAAGACATGTGCTGTTATGGGTGGGAGGAAGTATCGCGTACGTTTTCATTTCGATTGTTTTGCTGTTTTCTTGATTCATTTAAATGCGCATACATTTATTATGTTCCTAATGTTAAGGGTTTATATTTTGAAACGGGGTTTGTTACGTTTTCTGTTTGTGGAAGCGGATGGCATAATTGAGCTGACCAAAGGTATTTTAGAAACCTAGGTTTAGCATATTAGTAAAATTCTGGCAATGTATTTTCTTATTACAATAATTGTACTGAATACAATGCATAGACATTGTCTGTTATATTTAATTATTAATAAAGAAAAGCACATATATATGAGTCCCGTCTAGCAAGTTGCGATCTTATTGCAATTGCATAAATACACATAGTATCACCAAAACATTCAGTGTCCGCATACATGGTATACAGTCAAACAAATACATGTACATGCATCTTTTGGTTAGACAAACTAGAAGTGTAGCTTCACTAGTTTATTTCCAATATGACTGTTTAGGATACTTAACCAGTGGGTCAATAAGAACCCGAATCGCCAGACGCGACACAATGAAACAATTATTACAACATAACCTCGCGCCGACGCGACGCAATGAAACAATTATTACAACATAACCTCGCGCCAGACGCGACGCAATGAAACAATTATTACAACATAACCTCGTGTAAATTTTGATTCCTGTGAAGTTTTCACATCCGTGAAAAGTAAACCTCTTTTGAAAAGCCTAGTATAACATGATATATACAGTGGTACTGTATGTCAAATTTAAATCGTAATTTACGCAACTCCTTATCAAAAATTTAGAATGCGTATTAAACCGCCGCGTCCGGGCATTTAATAAATGAGTATGTGAGTGAAGAGGATTTCTTTCTTTCTAGTAGTGAGTTTCGAGTTAGAAAAGCGAGTTTCGAGTTGTAAGAAGTGAGTTTCGAGTTAAAAAAAAGTGAGTATCGAGTTGTAAAATGTGAGTTTCGAGTGAAACAATATGCTCGTAAATCTAGTCTGTTGGTGTTTTCGCCAGAAGTTACCACTAAATGTAGACGGACAGCGACTATCCTGATGAGTGTGCACTGTTCGCATATGCAACAGGAACCCTTTTAAGCTGACGCGGTTAACATTTACACATTACGAGATCTCGCTGTTTACCGTTGTAGTTTAATAAGCTTGATTGGTCATTGAAAAAAGTGCATCATGCTCGATCAAGGGAAAAATCATCAACAGATAAAACATGTCTTGTTGACACGACATTCGACCACATTTGCTGTAAATAATACTAAATACTTCCAGGTGTGTCAGATATGTCCAAATGTTCTACATGTCCACCCCTTTTTTTCCACGTGACCGCGTATCAGCTACATTTTTATAATTAGATTCTAACGTTTTTCAGATGAAATATTTTATTTAACTGAAAAGTAAATACACACTTACTATACTGGATAATTTAGAGAGTTAAAAGAAAAGGGCATTGTGTCTGCCTAATAGATTCTTGCTTTCCTATTTGAAAACGTTAACAGATAAACACGATGCATTACTTGATTCCGTATTTTTTATTTGTATTACTTCAATGTCAACAGGCATTAAAAAACTGGAAGCAGACATCGAGCGTGATTATTATAAGCTTAAAGCTTGTTTCGCAATCGATGTAAAATAAATAAGTTTAAACTAAAATATTGAAGAATGTATTGTTACCACAAAACATGTCTTCATGGTATATTTTACTATTTTAGTTATGATAAGTATGAGAAATGAAACTTGCTCAAAATCAATTTCTTACAATATTTTTAAATGACTGGACTACAAAGGTGCCAAAAGGTGTTGGGGGTAAATACTTGTTTGATTCACGTTCCAAGTTCAGGGCAATCATAGAGATATTCTGAGATACCAAACCCGACAGATCTTTCTAATCGTCGCGTACGCTTTCAGCAGACGAAGTGCAATACGGCGTTCTCGGCGATAGCGGTAATCTCGTGATTATCGTTATTCATGGAGATTTATCAATTAATTACGACATAATTAATGTTCTAAACCTTTATGTTTAGTCTGTTCGCTCTCCCAGACTCCTTTGATGCTTCCATGATGGATGTCTTACGAGATGGGAGGATTCCTTCGCCATTGCCTTGTTGATTTATATAAGGCATCGTTGCGTTTAGATTCCACAAACCCGACTTCCTGGCTTCCCGATTGTTTATGATTTTTTTTTTTTATAAAAACATCCAAGTCCAATTTTTCTTAACGGTGTTGGTTTACCATAAATATTGTTTCTGGTTGTGTGTTGCCTTCTTCAGCAGGACCAGACTTGGTCAAAGCTTTTCCGCCAGCATCCTGTCCATCTTTCTGTCACAGTTTGAATGTGGTAACAGTTACTTGTTATTGGCAGGCGACACGATGTGTTTCTCACATTTAATTGTTATTGGCAGTCTACACGTGTGATATTTGTTTTTCCAAGCACTGTTATCATGAGAAGTGTATATGATCGACTTTATTTCCTGAAAAATGACTTAGATACTGCCGACTCTATTAGCGTATGTCTCGTACAGATAAGGCATGCTCTCTTTCTGTATTTAAGGTTTTATGAGACGCTTTTGTTAAAGAACACCCAGTTTTGTTGTTTTGAAGATGGTTAGTGTAAATACAAGCCGCTTCGAGCGAAGTTGGGGCTTCTTGCATCCTTGTTTAGACCGAACATAAAGGCGTTTCGGAAAGTGACCACTGAGGCTAAAGTTATCAATGACTGTCCTACATATAAGTGAAGGCTCTGATGAGAATGTATGTTCGCTAATACTGGTCTGGTTGTGTACTGTTCACATGTGTTACTAAACCCTATTTCCTCTAACCCGGCTCATATAGTTTGAGTGATGAGTATTCCCGCGTTATTTATAACATTTTAGAAGCTATGCTATGTAACATAAACCGTATGGTGTAACCCAACATTTCATTAAGGGGAAAAATTAAGGTCAGTGAAAGCGCGTTTGATATACGTTATTAATCTAGAAATGTAACATTAGTATTTCTCAAAGATGTGAATGTGGTTTGGTTGTCTCTGTATTTTTGGCGTAGCAATATAAATGTATCGTGCTTAATCGCACACCACCTGTCTGCTCATTTCGTAAACATTCAAAATTATAAATACATCGGATTATACCCAAAATATAAGTAATAAGTCCAATTACAAAATTCCCAAGACAAAGAGTGATCCGATTCAAAAAGCATCCCGGAATAGTTACTTACTAACGGAAAACTGAATTATTCGACCAAACTGGATAACTCGATTAAGACCGAACGTTATTGATGTATATACCCAAACTATTTGTTGATCGGTTTCCGGTCGTGTGATGCGGATAAAAGTTGTCCCTTAGTCACGTGTGATTATACCCGAAACGGTCCGCAATGACTACAGCTATGTGTCCGTTAATAACCAGGGTGATGACTGATTGTTTATTAACCATTTCCGACTTGCAGACACATTTTGACGCAATAGCAGCAGACGACTTTTGAAAACTTTGTGGCCAAAGGTGAAATTGCTATGAATGATGAGCAATTTCTCCTTTGGCCACAATGTTTTCAACTTTACTCTACAATTAAACTATCTTTTATGGTTATTTTTCAGGTTTTGTCATGAAGTTTTCGAAGTCGTCTGCTGCATATTTGTTGTATGTGGGAAAGGGTAAAACGCCTTTTGTCATTTATTGTGATCTGTGAAATTCCTCTTCAACAATTTGGGTAACTAATCTTCATAAATACTATATCAGCAGCGCCTCCCTTGCTCATACAGACTATTTAATTTATAGGGAACGTAGAAAACGTGCATGATACGGTCCATGCTTGGATAATTCTTTTTCCCACCCTCACACTGCATATCACGCAGCATACCAAATGTTCTAAGGACCAGGTTGTCATTATGTTCCCCGCTGATAAGTAACAAGAAAACCCAATTGAGCCTGGGTCTTGTGAGAAACTGGCTCTTTAAACAATAGATCACAGAGCGTATGGTTCATGAGTTAGTAAAAACGGTTGACCTTCTCGACACTTTGGTTATTTTAATATTTCCTCGTGTTAAAAGATAAGCCCCACATCCATCTGATATGTTTATAGAGAGATGTTTAATGGTTTGGATGGGAATAAATGTGCTGATGAGTTAGTTATTTATATTTGTTGGTGATTGCTTTAAACAATATTTTGCGAAAAGAGAACCGTTCCACATTACAGGCATGGTCAAAGCATTTTCTGTAACCCCTACCAAGTAAGGTACAGATACCATGTCACTGAAGTTGTTGATAAAAATCATTTAGGTATATAGTTATGTTACTCCCTGATACAGGCGACTTGTGACGCCTCCATAGCCGATGGTGGTTGAAAACATCGGTCAAAACGAGAAAGTTCTCATTTTCAAGTTATGTTTCAATTGTGGTTCAAATGTTACCAACATGTTATTGTTCAATTATTTATTTTCAAAGCAGGAGACTTAACCCTGCCTAATATGTGTATTTGAACTATTTTTGAGATATAAAAGTTAAAACGATGAAATATCGTCTTTCCATCAGCCGTTTTTAAGTTGTCTCCTCTTTAACACCAAACTAGGTAATACGGGTAAACAAATCGATGTTTCCCGTCAATAGGTAATGTGTATGAACTTTGCAAAACTTTGCTAAACCGTCTTTCCAAAAATTGTATCCAGAGTGGATTTTTAGATGCAGTCACGATTCTGCTACGTTTTGATTGGATGAAAAGAAAATATCGAAACCAAAAAAACTCTTCTAGAGGAAATATTTAAATATGATAAAGGAATGAGCACAAGTAATTTTATGTGTGATACTTTCCATTTAATAACGCTCGTCGTCTATTTCTAAAACGAGTTCAAATAACAACTCATAAGGGTTTTCTGACTTTTCGGAATATGACGTCATTCTATTAGCGTAACGCAAATGATGAATAAATTACCAAAAGGAAAACGACAGAAATTATAGGAAACGTTAGTTTGACTTGTTACAAATGTAGTTCCGTAAATTATGGAATCGTTTTATTTGAAGTACTTTATTAAAATCTTGGCCATATTTTAAAGTTAAATATAAGCTTAACCTGATGATGATTTTTATTTTCTTTGCTTAGGTCGGTAGGACTCGTAATTGACGTAAATAACTGATTGTGCTACAAGCAAGGGGCTAACTGCAGTTCACGGGAAATTATTTACCGAGCACAAAAGTTAATATATGTTTACCCGAAATAGGTAGGACCTATACTCATATTAGTTAAAAACATTGTAGTATGGCAGCGTTTGTTTTTCATGTTCAACAAACGCTGCCACACTACAGTGTTCTTAACTATTACCTAATTACCTTATTTTAAGATGGCGGCCAGTGCTGAAAATAGATAATCTTTTAATGACGTCTCTGACAGGCCGAATTTCGAAATCAATTCACAAATATGTACACTTAATTGTCCTCTATAAAAATGTTCAAACGGTGCAGCAAGATGGCCACCAGAGTTTAAAATAGAAAATCGCCTAAACCACTGAAATGGTTCCGAAATAAATTCTCACAAATGCTCTTTTGGTGGTCCTCGACCCTAATTATTCAAAGGGCAATACTCCTTTGTAAAATAGGCTGCCATAGCTAACAACAGAAATCTCCTTCTTAAACACGACCCATTATAAAACTTTATTTAACTACCAACATTTTGACTTCTGTTTTAAGTTATGGTTGGCGATATAGGACCATTATGATATTCTTGTTCCTTTAACAAGTGTTTTCAAAAGTCATCCGAGCTGCAGTTGCTTCAAATTGTGTCTGCATGTGGTAATGCGTTAGTGCTGCATTTATTTCCTTACTAATTGCAAATTTCGATGGCCAAAATATCTCAGAATATTACATTCGTGTGTAAGTATGGAAAACTTCATAGGCTATAAATGTCAATATCACCATTGTGCGTTTTTTATTTATTTATAAGTACGATAGATATACACGGTTAATCTGTTTTATGCCAGAACCTCCCATTTGTCCAATACTAAAGGGTTTTGTGAAGAAATAAAGGAAATATTGTGAAAGAGTTAAACTTCACGCCCCTTATCACATCCTCTGTTATGTAACATGGTGGGAATTTATGAGCCACTTCCATCTAAAAGTAGGATTTTTAACATCTCCAATTTGTTTGCACAAAATATCCTATAGCAAGGAACTAAGTAAGGCTAACACGATAGCGTTTTGTTAAAAGGGACATTCCTATATAATTGTACATGTTATCTGTATATGAACGACGGAAGCTCTAACGAGACACTCGGCTGAACCTTCACCACTCGAATGTACCGATTTGAACACCCACTTTCTGTAGCTGTACAGGTCCCTTGTATATTACGTGGCCTCCTTGTTATAACCACCTGGCCACGTAAATATTGCAATAACTGACAATTTACACATGGTGATATGCTTATAATTTAATGTGAGAAAGTAGTGTTTTTTCATCTCTTATGTCGTTTATTACGTTTGACTATACATGTATGTCTTTAAAGTAGGTTTATAATGGTGCTCCTTATTGTGGTATATCTCGTCAGAATGATAATGATGACACCACAGATTACGAATTATAGGGCTTTGTTTCGTTCATGCGCAAAAGGGATTTTTTTTTTTAATTATTCATTCAGGCATGTCAGCAGAAAACTGCTTTTGGTCTATTTCAATTTTTAATCTGAATAGTTAATATACAAAAATATTGTTTTCTATACCAGGGAAATGTAAACATTTACAGATTAAACTGCAAGTGCGAATGAGAAAAAACAAAAAGAAGAAAAGCATATCATATACATGTTATAAACAATTTAGGGTATTTATAAATCGACTCTTTAAAATCGATGTTGAAGGGGTATTTGAAGAAAAGGGAGATTGTTTTTCTATTTACTATTTTATTCATTCTTATTTTGTTTTACTGACTCTTCTCTATCTGGATGGTTCCTTAAAAAGTCAAAGCCGTTTATTTAATATAGTATTTAAAAAGTCTACCGCTTTGAAAATATCCTGGAAGAAAGATGTATCGTCAACATATTTTAGAGTGTATATTTGATAGACCTTCATGGTTTAAAGCATCGTCTGAACATTAGAACTTGCTCATATGAGCCGCCCCGCGAGAAAACCAACATAGTGGACTCTGCGTAATGTATCGACTCGGATCAGCCTAAGCATGCCGCGCAGGCTTACCAGGATAGACACTTTTCGCCTCATGTGGATTTTCTGTTTCAGCAAGTATAACTCTATACCTCTATCCCACTGAGACGGAATGTGGCCGCCCGGATCAGTCTACGCAGGCTGATCTGGTCGATACATTACGCAGAGACCATAATGGTGGATTTTCATGTGGGACGGCTCATATCTTACAATTTCCCATTTTCTCACGATACTGCTGCAAAGTAATCACAAGTCGACTGTATCAGGCAAAAAGGCAAATTGTTGTTTTTACATGACTGTATTAAATAACCACCTACGCTGTGCGTGTTTGTGGCTGGGTTTTGAGGTGTGTTTGTGGCTGGGTTTTGAGGTGTGTTTGTGGCTGGGTTTTGAGGTGTGTTTGTGGCTGGGTTTTGAGGTGTGTTTGTGGCTGGGTTTTGAGGTGTGTTTGTGGCTGGGTTTTGAGGTGTGTTTGTGGCTGGGTTTTGAGGTGTGTTTGTGGCTGGGTTTTGAGGTGTGTTTGTGGCTGGGTTTTGAGGTGTGTTTGTGGCTGGGTTTTGAGGTGTGTTTGTGGCTGGGTTTTGAGGTGTGTTTGTGGCTGGGTTTTGAGGTGTGTTTGTGGCTGGGTTTTGAGGTGTGTTTGTGGCTGGGTTTTGAGGTGTGTTTGTGGCTGGGTTTTGAGGTGTGTTTGTGGCTGGGTTTTGGGGTGTGTTTGTGGCTGGGTTTTGAGGTGTGTTTTGTGTAAATTCCAAAGTATCCCAAACCTTCATAATTTGACTTCCATTACTTAAATATTTGAAGCAGTAGTCGAACGTGTTTAATATAAGCTAATCGCAATCGATGTAAAATAAATTTTAAAGTTGAGTCAAATTAAATTGATGCAGTTTTTGTTTATCCAGTGCTCATTGCAGAGGTTAACATAACTTATTGTTGCTGAAATGATTATTGACAGAAGGATTGCATGTTTTAGTCTAAACTACATTCCGAAATGGCGGACCTTATTCGTTGATAGTTAACATGTTATAATATTAATCGTACAAACTTAAAAATGTAGTTGACACAGTATCGCTTGATTGATTAGTGTTTAACACCGCTATTAACAATTGTTCAGTTATATCACAGCGTTTCCTGTGTAAGTAACCGGTACTACTGGTCCATTTATCCTGACACCAGCAAGTCAGTCGTAATGCTAACCCCGCAACCCTGAGCGCCACGGAGGGCAGCCATTACTACAATTGTTCAGTCTTTGCTATGACTCGGCCGGGGATCAAACCCGCACCGAGGCGGAGGCTCGCCCACGACACCACCAATGCGGTCAACGCAGTATAGACAGTTCCGATATACGAGCAAGATTTACACCATTATATATCTAGATTAATTATGACGTGATAATTATGTCTCCCCCATTACATGGGGGTGACATATTGTTTTTGCCCGTTCCGTCCGTCCTTTCGTCCGTCCTTCCGTCTGTCACACTTGTTTCCGCTCAATAACTGAGGAACGCTTGGGCGTAGGAACTTCATACTTGGTATGCAGGTTGGTCATGACCAGTAGCTGACCCCTATTGATTTTGATAACAGAAGGTCAAAGGTCAAGGTCATGGTGACCTTGTGAGGTAAAAAATGGTTTCCGCTCAATAACTGAAGAACGCTTTGGCTGAGGAATTCCATACTTGGTATGCAGGTTGGCCATGCCTAGTAGAAGACCCCTATTGATTTTTAGGTCAGTACATCTAAAGTCAAGGTCGCAGTGACCATGAGCTTGAAAGGTCACAGTGACAATGAGCTGATAAATAGTTTTTGCTTGGGCCCAGGAACTTCATACTTGATGTGCAGGTTGGTCACCACCAGCAAATGACCCCTATTCATTTTAAGGTCAAGGTCATGGTGACCTTGTGAGGTAAAAAATGGTTTCCGCTCAATAACTCAAGAACGCTTGGGCCGAGGAACTCCATACTTGGTATGCAGGTTGGCCATGCCCAGTAGAAGACCCTATTAATTTTGAGGTAAAAGTCAAGGTCACAGTGACCTTGAGCTGAAAGGTCACAGTGACAATGAGCTGAAACATTGTTTTTGCTTAATAACTGTAGAATGCTTTGGCCATGGAAGTTAATAGTTGGTGTGCAGGTTGGTCACCACCAGTAGATGACCCCTATTGATTTTGAGGTCACTAGCTTAAAGGTCAAGGTCATGGTAACCTTCAGCTGAAAAATGGTTTCCTCTCAATAACTAAAGAATGCTTATGTTGAGGAACTTCATACCTGGTGTGCAGGTTGGTCCTAACCAGTAAATGACCTTTATTGAATTTGTTTGATTTTGAGGTCACAAGGTCAAATGTCGAAGGTCACGGTAACCTTCAGCTGAAAAATGTGTTTTACTCAATAACTCAAGAACGCTTATACCCAGGAACTTCATACTTGGTGTGCAGCTTGGTCCTAACCTGTAGATGACCCCTATTGATTTTGAGGTCACTAGGTCAAAGACCAAGGTCATGGTAACCCTCAGTTGAAAAATGGTTTCCGCTCGATAACTGAGGATTGTCACTGTTGCTTCATCTCCAGTCCAAAACTAAAAAAAATCTCCCATCATTTCTTTTCCTCCCCTACGACCACACAAATGGGGAGACAAGCGCTTTTTCAAAAAAGCAATCTCTAGTTTAATTTAATTTCAACTCTTGAATTGTTTAGTACTCAGGCATCTGTCAGTATCATCGACGCTATGGTTGTTGTCATATAATTGCTCTTTTAGATTACCGAAGCCGAAGTCTCAAGGGGATCTATTCTGATCACTCTCTGTCCGTCCGTCGTTAAACAGGACCAAGTTCAACCAAACTCCACAGGAATGTTCCTTTGGTGGCCCTCTTTCAAAATTGTTCAAAGATTTAAATTCCATTGAAACTTTGTTTGCTGCGGCATCAGAAATGGGGCAAAATGTCCAGACTTCAAAAATCTTCTTCTCTGAATCTGCTTGTCAGATTCCAATATAATTTGGTATAAATGTTCCTTGGTGACCCTCTACAAAAAAAATTCAATCCCTACTGAATGGTTAAAAAGCAGTGCAGTCAGGCGGCTCTATTTTTTTTTTAAAACGATTTTCTGATTTTAAGAAAATTGAATAGGAATCTTACTTCGGTGATCCTCTACTTAATTTGTTCAAGCCGTATTGATTGGTTACAAAATCATAGCAAACAGACGTCATCACAAAAGGGGTAAATTGAAGTTTTAGCTACAAATGACAACTCGTATTTGACCGATTTCAACTTAACTTCACAGGACTATTCCATTATTGGTCCTCTTTCCAAAATTGTTCAAAGACTTTCATTCTGTGTTAGGTTACCTTTCCAAAATTGTTCAAAGACTTTCATTCTGTGTTAGGTTATCCATTCAATTACAGAGATTTTCTATTTTTTCACAAAATATGTTTAAAGTCGTCTGCTGCAGAATTGTCGTATGAGGGAAAGGGTTAAAAGCTGTTTTGAACCTGAAAAATATCTCAATTATGTTAATAACATAATTACAGAATTGCATTGACAAGACTAAGATGTACATCTCACCATTTATTAATTGAAGAAGGACGATATAATAACATCCCTAGGGAAAATAGAGTATGTAAAATGTGCAACTTGAACGTTTTTGAGAATGAATATCATGTTATACTTATATATATGTCCTATGTATCTTCAACTAAGAACCAATTTACTTCCAAAATATTATCATATTTGGTCATTGCTGTATACATTTAAACAATTAATGAAAAATGATAAACTAAGTATATTAAACAAAAATAAGTAAATACATAGATATGGCCAATACTAAACGCGAATCTAAAACGGTACCATAGATGGATAGTAATCCGAATAAGGTGCTATTTTTAATTCACAAAATAAACCAATCTAAGTTTAGTCTATCTGTAATTATTAATACTTATTAATATTAATTACACTTTTCTCGAATGTATTATATATCACGTGTCATCTTTTGAAACTATACTATATGTATTGCTTTACAAATGTTTATTATGCATATGTTGCAACAACATGTAAAATTAAAATGTTATGCAAATAAAGAACTTGGAACTTGAACATAATTTTTGCACGTAAAACACAATGATAAATCGCTTTGCAAAACATTCTGGATCAGGTCCATATTGTCAATATTTCGTTTCACATGAAGAAATAAGAAAAAAGATCATTTAAATCCACAAACATTAGAAAAATTTAATCTGTAGTCAGTAATGCTGATATCGGTTATTGAAGATATAAGTTTTATGTAGGATATTTAACCTGGCAGGGTCTGTGTTTTAAGTGAATGAGATAATTTAGAGTTAAGCTGATCATAAAAAGTGACATATAATACTAAAGATAAATGGACAAGAGGTTATGGTAAATTTAAATTAGTACCAAAAACAATCAACTATTTGTATTGAACACACGCCCTGTTATGATAATGTTTTATCAAATAATGCTGACACACAGAAAGTCTGATTTTCGTTTGTATCGGTAAGTCATGATAATGGATAAGGGTTGCCCACATAAAACAAATCTGCAGTAGACGACTTTGAAATTATCAAGTAAAAATAAATCTCTATGAATGATCGTATGATAATTGAAAAGTGTTAAATTATTGTGGCAAATGCAGATATTGCTCATTATGAGCAATTTCTCCTTTTGCCACAATGATTTCAATGATGTTTACTCTGACAGACTTTAAAATCATCAAGTACAAAACATAGAAAATCTCTATAAATGATAGTAAGATAATTGAAAAGAGTTGAAATTATTGTGGCAAATTGAGCAATTGAAAATGAAAGTTGTCGGATTACAAACGCACACTCTCGAGTTGACGAAACTGATATGAACTCGTGTCGTGATTAGCATTCAGAAAATCAAGTAAACGTATTTCTATGTACACGTAATCCGAAAGACTGACAATAGCTGCAGCGACTTTTGAAAACATTGTGACAAAAAGAGAAATTGATCGCGAAGAATTTATCCTTTTGCTACAATGTTTTCTACTTTAAGTCCATAAATTATACCTTCATTTAGCGAGATGTTCCAATTTTTACTCAATGTGCTACGTATAAGGGAAAGGCTTAACATAGGAACTAGTTTCAAATTTTTTTGAAAACGTTAAACCAGTGCTTGAAAATTTACTTGAATTTATTTCTCGAACTGTAAATTTACCAGTTGATATAAGAGTTGAAATGTTGTCTACATTTACAGTGATAAGTTATATACAGTTCAGTTAATCCGATCACACTTTGTTTGTAAGAACCAGAAGATTTCATGCATTTTGCGATGACAATTGTACTCAAAGTTAACTTTGAATCCAGTATGTGCTGAACATGAAAGTCAGATTATTAAAAGCAAAGCAAATGAAAAATGTATGTGAAATTGCGATAAAAATGAAAATCTATAAATAGACTATAGATGAATGGTACTGTCTTTTATTTTAGCTCTTAACTTGATTCGGGAACCAGAGTCGCTGCGTGGCCGCTTACGACATTTACAGACTAGACCAAATTGAGATCGGTTTAAAACGCGTTGGTGAATACGGATTAAATCTAAAACGTGAACTAAATAATAGATTGAGATTTAGACAAATATCTAAATTGAAAAGCTTAGTGAATACGGGACGAGGCTTCTTCGTCTAATTACTGCGTAATATATCATAGCATGTAATTTTAAGGAACCAGACTACATTTACAAATTCAATAGAAGGGTTCTCTATGTACTGTCTAGAGTAGATACAGTATGAATTTCGCTTAAATAAAAATGTACATACATTCAATTAATATACTGGCCTTTGTCTTTTGTTTTTAATTTGTAAAACTCACACATGTATATAGAGTGTAAAAGGGATGTTTTAAAAGTCATTACCTTAAATTAATGTACTTAGAAAGGACAAAGAGAAATCAAGATATGTGGTCACGCTGGCAGTTCTAAATATTCTCCTTGTCCGAAAATTAAAAGCATCCCTACAGGAAGCCGCCAGGAGGCGGCTTCCAATGAGCCGTCCCGCGAGAAAACCAACAGTGTGGACTCTGCGTGAAGTTTCGACACGGATCAGCCTAAACATGCCGCGCAGGCTTACCCAGATAGGCCGTTTTCGCCTCCAGTGGATTTTCTGTTGCAGGAATCATTACTCTATACATCTATCCCCCTGAGACGGAATGTGTCGGCCTGGATCAGTATGTGCGGAGTCTGATCTGGATCGAAACATTACGCAGAGGCCATTATGTTGGTTTTCTCGCGGGACGGCTCATATTTGAAATTTGGTCTAGGAAGAAAGATGGTGATATAACTGATCATACATTAATGACAGAATATATACATCTTTGATATTTGAGTTTTCAACTTACTTTGATAGTGTTTTTGTAACGGGAGCTAAAGAGGAGTAAATATTACAACTTTGGCTTGTACTTCTACTATTTAACCATTTCCCATTTGTAGACGCATCTGCAGCAGACGACTTTTGTCAACATCTAGTTGCAACAATGTTTTCAACTATTTGCAGCAGCAATTATACTTTCATTTCCAGAGATTTTCTATAGATTCATCTAGATGATTTAAATTAGTCTGTTGCAGACTAGTTGTATGTGGGAAAGGGTTAATTTCATGAATATCGTTGGTTACTCAGGTAACTAAACAGAGTATAACGAGTTAAGAATGAGACTCAAAGGAACTCCATTGACAGATATGTGTCTCTGGTTAACCCGCGTGTATTTATACAGATAGTGTTAGGATGTGGTCTGGTCATTTGTTAATGGCGTTAATCAGATAGAAATAATCACCAGCGGTCATTAGACTGAACTGTTCATGGCAATTTAAAGACATTGTTATCACATTACAAGATAATCTCATTAGTTTCTATCAAGTCCGATTTTCAAGATGGTTTATGGTGGATTTCTACGCTAAATCAGCCCAGATTGCTGTTGCACTGGTCACATTTTTGAAAACCTATCGAAAAAGTCGAACTTATAGTCATGAGATCAAGGTTGATTTACAAGGCCCTGAAATCAATCGCATCTAAATAAGATGTTAAGACATCGAGCAAAAATTTAGGATCGCACCTTTTATAATATTTTGTATTTTTCCCCGGCCTGCCATTTGAAAGTAAGTTGGGTAGTAGTACAAAACAATTGCGCTTACCATTAACAAGTCGGCAAATTGTTCTACGAAATTTAGTCTGTTAGAAGACAAAACGTGTTTGAATAAACCTTCATAGGGTATTTATTTTAAAGTTATGAATGAGCTTTGAGAACAATAAAAAACCTTCTGTGTCCAACAATGTTACAACCTATTTCGATTGCACAAATCATCACGCCAAACGGATATCACTACAACTTCTAATAAGATGTAATTACAACAATTATGCATGAAACCTACAAAACCGATTCGGTGGTGTAGTGGTAGAGCGCTTCGGATGCGGGAGGTTGCCGGTTCGATCCTCGGTCGGGTCATACCAAATACTTTAAACATGGTAGTAATGGCTGCCCTCCTTGGCGCTCAGGGTTGCGGGTTTAGCATTACGACTGACTTGCTGGTGTCAGGATTAATGGACGAGTAGTACTGGTAACTTATCCATAACACGCCGTGATATAACTGAATAAATGTTGAAAGCGGCGTAAATCACCAAACAATCAAAGAAACACACAGAATACACATTCAACGTACCCTGCATCTGAAACATGTATCTAGGGATATATTTTCCTATGTTAAGGCTGAAATTAAGCATATATCACTGTTTGATAAGGCGGTATAGTTAGCCCGGATGACAAATTACCCGCCTAATTGCACGCTGTTATCACGCGCACGAGATAGAAGCCATCCCGCGCCATCACATCTAACGCGAGAATCCACTTTAAACTCGTGTTGGTTTATCGACATAGGAAGCTATGTTGACAGACGAGGGAGAACACCTTCAGGTGAGCATCGATAGAAAGTTCTTTGTAATCGTATACCTCGGCAACATTAACCTCATCACGTGACCTTTGTAACATCTTTAATATTGTTGATGTAAGCGATGGTGTATCAAGTTTTCTTGAAATTTAAACTGTGCGTTAGTTATATCACTGTTACAATTTGATGACACTACAGTAAAGTCTTCATAATTTCTATTTCAGCACAAAGGTCGTGATCAGGTTCAGATGAAACGTGTCGAGTTATAGCATTGCCGGGGTTACTTTCGCATATTAGTATGGAGAAGTTAGAGGGAGCCCGTTACAAGTGGTTGGACCTTATTCGAGCCCCGATAGGACGGTCGGAAACCACAAGGACCATCGATTCATGGATCGTGAGTTCGAATCCCGCCTCGGTCATTCATTGTTTTTCATTGATGGGCACAAGTCATTATGGCTACTAGCGTCATTCCTCTTCCACCAAACGGTTTAACCCTTTCCTACATACAACAAATCTGCAGTAGACGACATTGAAATGATCAAGTCCAAAACATAGAAAATATCTATAAAAAATTGTATATCATTTATAATCATTGTGGCAAATGTAGAAATTGCTCGTTTTGAGCAATTTCTCCCTTTCTTACAATGTGTTCATGAGTCGTCTGCGTCGGAAAGCGTCTATATGAGGGAAAGGGTTGAATAGTATATACGAGTATATGGAAAGGTAGCCAGTTGCCTGGGAAGAAAGTTGCGTGTCTACAGGTGCAAGAAAGTCACTAAGCACACACGTAAGGTCAACATGTCGCCACGAGCAATTTCTCCTTTTGACACAATGTTTTCCACTTTTAGTCATAGGTTATCCATTCAATTATAGAGATATTCTATGTTTTGACAAAATACGTTCAAAGTCGTCTGTTGCAGAATTGTCGTATGAGGGAAAGCGTTAATGCCGTCGTAAACGGCGTGAAGCTCCAATCAATTAAATTGATGTTGGTTTATCTACATTTATCTTGGCAGACAAGGGCACATCAATAGACGCTATATGTTCTGATCAGAGTTACATTTGCACACAACAAATGTCAGGAGACTAGAAGGGATAATTCTTTTTAAAGAGTGTTGATGGAATAAGCTTTGTCGACAGACAAGCAAGAAACCGAAATTAACGGGGAAAAACTCCTCTCCTTTGAAACGACATGAAGAGGAAAATGTAACAACTTATCAATTGAAATTATAATAAGTTACAGAGCAGAAATCTTTGTGTGAAAATGATCGTTTCGAGCGATACCCCCTTTTTCCACAGTGTTTTCCCTATTCAAATGCTGAATTAGCGTGAAATATCGTCTGCGTTTAGAAAGGACTTTCGCCAGAGTCAAAAGGCAATGTCAACGGAATAATATGGTGGGTAAGTTGTGACAAAAATAACAAAAACATATTCGTTAATCATGTATACATTATTTTTAAAAAAAAAATAAAATAAAACAAAGACAATAAACCGTATTAACATTAGCACCATGAATGTATGGAGAAAACGATATTGGCATGCACTAATCATATTTCAGATTAACTTTATTAACTCTGCAGCAGACGGCTTTTTGAAAACATAGTGACAAAAGAAGAAATTGCACAAAACGTGCAATTTCTCCTTTTGCCACAATGTTTTCCACTTTTTGTCATAGGTTATCAATTCAATTATGGAGATTTTCTATGTTTTGACAAAATATGTTCAAAGTCGTCTGCTGCAGATTTGCCATATGAGGGAAAGGCTTAATGTGAGCATTTTGTTTCCTTTTCAGACAATGTTTTCCCCTTTGCAGCAAAGCAAAACTAGCCATTTTCCAGATTTTACATTTCTTTCTTCAGATATTTTGAAAGCAAGCATCATATATGTTATACTTTATATAAACAGTTATATATTCGTATCCATTATGGATGATCCGTGTTTCAATACAAACATGTAAATAACAAACTAAAAAGTGCAACATAACGATAAACTATTTTCAATTCTGTACTTGTACTGACATTATGTTTTTAGTGTCGTAGTAATATGATGTTGTTAGAGTCGGTAGGAAGTTGAAAATAATGTAACCGGTTATCGAAATTGTTCATTTCAGTTTTCCTTTTCCAACACTGTTTTCAGAAATGATCTGATGAGGAGTTTCAGAAGACGTCTGAATCAGGAACATTTTAAATGTAAAGATGAATCTCACGATCAATATTAAAGGGGAAAATGAAATATTTAAATACCGTAAGGAAGTACGTGTACTACTCATAGAACAACACTTTACTTTGATGAGTATTTATCATGAGGTTTAACATGGTTGAAATTTGGCACATAAATACTTGATAAACGATATTGTTCAATATCAAAATCAACTTCAACTATCTATGACATCGTGCACTAACTCGTCATCCTCGTGAACGACCACTACATTGACATCGTCCAATTCATCGAGAGAGTCACTTTCATCGTCCGCTTGATCTACAAGAGAACTATCTGCAGATGTTAATTCACACCGATTCACTTCCGGTTCCTCATTGACGTCAGTTCCGGTAACCTCATTTT
The DNA here is from genome assembly GCA_031761405.1 of Serripes groenlandicus. NCBI lineage: Eukaryota > Metazoa > Mollusca > Bivalvia > Cardiida > Cardiidae > Serripes > Serripes groenlandicus. The sequence goes on from JASEVX010000001.1 coordinate 61,034,155, forward strand.
GGGACGGTTCAGTCGATTCAATTTCCGAGTCCGCTTGTGAACATTGCTGTGCATGTCGCCATTTCATTCGTCTGTTTTGAAACCAGACTTTAACCTGTAGAAATGAAATAATATTTAATGTTAGATATACTTTGTAACTGATTATGCATCAGATTATTATAATTTCTTGCTGACTTGTTTTCCCGGTCTTCGTACATGGAGCATGCTACCTATTCCGGACACTGCATACACAACGAACCCTGCTAATATTCTGATATGTAAACTTTTCTATGAGAAAACGCTGAAATGGACAACAGCGGGAAACAAACTGCGCGACACAACATATGTTCTCTTTCGTCGTGGAACACGGTCGGGTCGCGTGGAACACGGTCGGATCGCGATAGGTCAATAGGTAACGACGAGGGCTACCAGGCAAGGGTCATGAGTTCAGACCCCGGATGGGCTTTTCGGTCGGTGATTGACAAAAACAATGTGACCAGCATCATTCGTCTTCCAACAATAATTGTTGTTGAATTTGACGAAAGGTAACCGGTTACCTGGGTAGAGTGATGTATGGCGTACAGTTGTGCTAAAGCCATGAAACACACGCTATGTGATCTCTCAACTGTTATTTAACTGAAATACCGTTGACAATGGAGTTGACTCGAATTTAATTATCGTGGAACACTGCAGAATGAGATGTGGTATATACGTGAAAGGATCATCTATTCAATCAGCGACAGGATTTCGGATGCATAAGCAGATTTTAATGCATTCCTGTCTTAAGGCTGTTCTGTGATTTTAAAATACAGTCAGCATGGACATGGGATTTTATTATGGTTTTGCAAATTCATCTATCAAAGAATGAACTGTTTTGTAGGTTTGTCTATTTCAAATGAATATAAAGCAATAACATGATGAAATATAACGGACATGTGTCTGGAGTGATCGACACATACTGAGTTTTTAAGTGTTGCATCTACGGCACTTGAAGACATCTGCGGTTGACCATCTCCGTTTCGATACATGCGTTCTTAAATTGTGTTCTTAACTGTTTTACGTAAATAATGTTCTTTATAGTCGAGGATAACGGAAAAGGGTTTAAGTTTGTTTCCGTATGACACGGTTCATACAAGTTATAGTGATGACATTGTGTTTTCGAGGGTCGCGGGGTTATAAAACTGGAAAATATCCTTGTTTTTAGTTTATTATGTGTATATTTTAATCACCTTTAACAAACGCATGCAAATTTTAATGTCACAGTTTCAAGGGAACTGTTCATTTCATTTTTCAGAACTTCACATAATCATGAGTCACAAATATAGTCAGTATTTCAATTTATTATCTATCGTTCCCTGATACAAACACCTGTAGCACATGACTTTTGAAAACATTGTCGGAAAGGAAAGAATGTTCATGACGATAATATTCTACTTTTCTCAAAATGAACATTAAAGTAAAACTTCCAATTATATTTGAATACAACTGTTCTCCCGAAATGTTTCTAAACCAGATGACTATAAATACCAATGAACGTAAACAGATTAAAAGTGGAATGAAGTTAACATCGTTCTTCGTCTTACCTGTGCATCTGTAAGTCCCAACATGGCGGCCAGCTGGCGTCTGTCAGGTTTCGTGACGTATTTTTGAACTTCAAACCTCTTTTCCAAACCCTTTCGTTGTAAGTTCGAGAACACGGCCCTGGACCAGGACCGTTTACGTTTAGACTGTGACCCGATATTCACATCCGTGTTCAGAACGGAATAGGGACCTAGAAATAGAGAACCAATCTAATCAACCTCTGAACTGCCTACATGAGCCACAAAATACATCACGAAACTTTCGGTGATGATTCGCTACTACGGTCAGATTACATTCTTAACTCTTTCCCGCATATAGACGCTTTCATGCGCACTTGCAGCCGATGACTCTTAGAAACAATGTGGAAAAAAGAGAAATTGCTCATAATGATCATTTCTACTTTTGCCACAGTGTTTTAAACCTTATCTGGGCTACAGACAAGTAGGATCTTTGCTTTAAAAAGCAACAGCATTGTCAAAAAAGCAATTATTTTTAAAATGACTAGTACTCAAATTAAATAAAGCAATTCTTTACATTTGTGTTGCGTAAATAATTTACATCGAATGAAACAAAATCCGAATGGAAGGAATTATCTATGGTTTGATGCGAACGAGACAAATACTAATAGTCTTAGATGTACACTGTGCATACATATTAAATCAAAGCAAAATTGAACAAGTGTCTAGGTGAAATTGAGGGATCCCCAAATAGAAAGATGTGCCAATAATAAGAAGCATCAGTTAAACAACATTGAACTATTATGAGAAAAAGAGAATTTGCTCCCTTTGCCACGATTATTTAAACTCTGTATAAAAAGGCAATTCGACAAAAACGATAGGGTAAAATTATCCCTGTTACCCAATTCTAAAAACTAAAAAAGTTATCTGTAGTCCTGCTTATTATATAATGTATTCTTTCAATGATAGAGAGTTTTCGTATTTTGCCAAGATATTTTCAAACTCGTCTGCTGTAGAATTGCTGTTTGTGGGAAAGGGATAAAAAAGACTTAGGATATACACTTATTAACCCTTTCCCTCATATAGACGCTTTCTGACGCCTCTTCAGCAGACGGCTTTTTGAAAACATAGTGACAAAAGAAGAAATTGCACAACACGTGCAATTTCTCCTTTTGCCACAATCACGGTTTTCCACTTTTTGTCATAGGTTATCCATTCAATTATGGAGACTTTCTATGTTTTGACAAAATACGTTCAAAGTCGTCTGCTGCAGAATTGTCGTATGAGGGAAAGGGTTAATTGCTTGTATGACTGGATAGCGAACATAAACTATCCTGATTACATTGCATAAAGGAAAAAAGCTGGTCAATGGATATTTAATTGTTGCAAAATGATTCCGAAAGTCTGTCTTTGCTGAGCATTGTACAATGTGTAAACTTTTCTTGTGGACAGCAAATCTGCAGCAAACGTCATTGAAAACATATAGGGCAAATATCAAACATCTCTTTAAATGAAAGTATGAGTATTGTAAACACTGCTCATTATGAGCTAGATTGTCGTAATATGTTCAAAACGTCAACTGCTACAGAAATGTCAAAATGAGGTAATCGCTGGTCATTCGCTTTTACCTAACACTGTACACTTTTATGTTAGCCTAACGACTAATTACGTTCTCCGTTTGTCATGATGTTTGCAAAAGCCGTCTGCTGTAGTGGCGTCAAAGTGCGTCTATATGTGAAAACGGATTAACGTAACAAATAATTTATTCTTGGTGTAAATAAAATGATCAATTTCAAGTAATATTTTCATATTGGATTTCATGTTGGTTGTTTATTATATTTTGTTTAATCAATTTGTTTCATAAAATGTGGTTGTTTCTGTAACTAATGTGTCCAAATGGGCCGGTTATGCCGCCCAATGGAAGAAAATAATTAAAAATAAACTTATAATCCACGCCACACGACATCCGACCTTCGGAGGTTTTGAAACATTTAAATACGTATATAGGTGACGTTTTAATATAACGGTTCTCACGAGATATGTTTGTACAACTACATGTAGATAGAGACAAAAGACGATCAAATCTTGATCAGACTTGCTTTGAGACTCCGGTTGATCAGGATCTTCGTTTATCGCAAAACAATGTAACCCAACTATTTATATTCTAGATATTTCTTGTGAACATTAAAGACTAAAAACAGAGTTTTAAGTAAGCTGCAAGCTTAACCCCAAACCTTAGAATCTATTTGACGTATAGTTATACCCCCAGATACATAATATATGGGGGCTTTATAGGAGTCACGCTTGTCGGTCGGTCAGTTGGTCGGTCGGTCCGTCCGTTGGTCTGTAGACATTTCCTGTGAACACTATTTCTCAGCAACCCTTGGTCAGAATTCAATATAACTACGCAATAATGATTGATACCAAGCCTAGTTGGCGTGTTGCACTGGAATTATTTTTAAATGAGTTATGGCCTCTTGAATTTCTCATACATATGTATATTGTCATGCACCAGCTGGGGGTATTCATCACCTTCAGTGATATTTCTAGTTTTATTTATTTATGAAATGAGGTCGACCTTGGGAAAAGATACATGTTGGCTTTTGTGAGCATTGTAGATCAAGGTCAGCCTGTGCATCCGTTAACTCTGATCAAGCGCTATACTGTTTATCTTCTTATTATGTAAGTTTGTCAGGAGATTCTGTCAACTCGTGTAGATTCTGATAAGACTTGAGCAAACGGACAGGCTGGTATGAACCTACGTTATGTATAAATGTCACCTTGTACCTTGTTGCATTAAAGGGCTCGAATATAGTATTGTTTAACCCTTACCCTTATATAGACGTGTTCCGACACCTCTGCAGCAGACGGCTTTTTGAAAACATGGCGACAAAAGAAGAAATTGCTCAAAACGAGCAATTTCTCCTTGTGTCACCATGTTTTTAACTCTATTCAATTATTGTACTTTCATTTAAAGGGAAGTTCCATTATTTTCGGGTATGTTTTCATACTCGTCTGCTGCTGAGATGTTGTATGTGGGAAAGGGTTAAATAGGGGGATTAAAAATGAACATTTGATGACAAAGCGAAGGGCTGAGAGAGTCTGACACAGTATTTGAATGCCGGTCTCCTGTCCCAGTGGTTCATAGATTAAATCCCAGTGTAAACCCAATCAGCCTGCCAGCTGTCGTTGCACGTTCACAACCAGTATGCCTCTACATAGCTAGTGACTGTTGTAAACGATTACAATAAATTGAAAAGGTAAAATATATATTGGGCGAGCTTTTTAGCCTCAAGGTTCGGAAATATTATTGGAAAATGAGAAAGTAATCATTGTGAAATAAATGTTCCTTTCAAAGTTAGGAAATTGTCTGAAAACCATTGAAACATTTTTGGATTGTCTAATCAGATAATCAGTTAACACGAATCGTGAGCATTGGAACGGCGCCACCAATCAAACTGTGCTGTGCGTTCGTGTAATCTTACACATTTATGTTTGGGTTTATTGGAGCACGGTCAACTTATCATTGACGAGGTCCGTGCTATAAACCAAACTTAGATCCGGATCAGACTGTACTCTCATGGGGGTCTTTAGAGTTGTACCTTTCGTCAATTATTCGCAAACGCTTTCACGGGTTTTCTTACAAGCAGTATGCATAAGGAGTATAGGTACATACATATGAGCCGTTCCACGAGAAAACCAACAATATGGACTCTGCGAAATGCATCTACCAAGATCAATCCGCGCAGGCTAATCCGGGCCGACACTTTCCGTCTCAGGGGGATAGAGGTAAAGAGTGATTATTCCTGAAACAGAAAATCCACAGGAGGCGAAAAGTTTCTGTCCGACGATTAGCCTGCGCGGCATGCTTAGACTGATCCGGTCTTTACGCAATATTGGTTTTCTCGTGGAACGGCTGATATCTAGATGTATCCTACTCACACACGTAATATATGGTTGGTTTTCCTGTAACACGGTTTGTTTGTGCTTGACAAGGCCCGTGCGTGGATATAATGCTCTAGCGGAAATAATAAAGTGGATATGATATCATTTCTTAACAGATATCTCCAATGATATGGATAGGATTACATTTTATTGACGTTTACATTTTATAAGTAGAGTAGAAACTGAGAATGGCGTTCTGAATCGATGGAAACCGGCTCGTGCAATTTAACCCTTATTCTCCGACATGATACTTAATGAATTAACTGATATTAGTAAAATTACCGTGGAAGAAAAGTGGAGTTATGATCATGCTAAAGAGGAGGAGACATTGTAGAAAAAGGGAGAGATTGCTAGTTTTGATCGATTTGTCATTTTCCAACAATCTTTTCAAAGGTGGCGTCCGATATCGCGTCTGTACCGGGACAAGGGTAGCGTATCACTCACTCGAACATGCTGCAATTCACCTAAATCGTTCAACTCGAACCATTTCCTGACACGGATCTTTTGGAAACCGCGGAGCTGCAGTTTTGATTGCTCACAACTGAGAACAATGTGCTGTTTTTTTAACATTATTTTATCGCCGACTTTCTTTTCACAATTCATAAGAGCGCCGCAAGAGAACGCCAACGCTCGACTACTTTTAATGGCATATTATTGTAGCCATATACTTTGTAAAGCCATGCGTATTGTTTCTAGGAATATGTGTACCAAGTTTCATTAGAAACCGCGCAGGCTAATCCGGGCCGACGCATTCCGCCTCAGGGCGATAGAGGTATAGAGTAATGATTCCTGAAACAGAAAATCCACAGGAGGCGAAAAGTGTCTATCCGTGTTAGTATCCGGGTCGATACTTTACGCAGAGTCCACAATGTTGCTTTTCTCGTGGAACGGCTCATATTATAATGTTGATATAACAAAACCATTTTCGACTGGCGCGGTTCAATTTTAAAATGTGTGGTATTGCTAGCTGCTGAATTTTGTGCAGCCTGCATATAAAAGATGACACATACGGGTCTTTCTGAGATAATGTTGGACACAGGGCGATGATCGACAATTATTTGCATTTTGTACTCTCTTTTTTTCCTTAGTGTGAAAGTTTGAAGGTTTCTGATGGATGTTGTTATTTTCAACGCATCTTAACTTTGATTTTTTTCCTAGTTAATCAAGTAAAATCTTATCGAATGTGTTTCCTGAGAAATGGATTCCTCACTTGTAAACGGTTGTAAACGGTTGTTTCTCACTTTCGCCACATAAAAAATTCAGTCACGGAAATTCAGACATTTTGAATAAGTATCAAATTTGTTAGATCTACCTAAATATATTGCTCCTGAAATTAATTTGTTACGTTTTCAAAAATGATGTTGATACTTTCATTCTGGTTTCTTTTTTTCTTCAAACAAAACCGTATCCATCAATCTTTGAAACGCGAGAATTTAAAATAATATTTTGTAATGTATAAAAAGTTAATTTTTGAATATATCAAACTAATTTATATGGCACGACGCTTAGATCATTAAAATATAAGATTGCCAGGTGGCATAGGTGACTCAAAGTTTCCTATTTCCTCATGCACAGAACTTTATATTTGGCCTCTTTATCAGACGACTTCCGAAAACATTTTGGAAAATGGAGATTAATGGCTCAAAGCGGACGCATTCTCCGTTCTCAGCGGAGTTTATGATCTTTATTATAACTTCTCTTCATAAAATATGTTCTTTTCTCGAGTCTAGTTTTGAAAGAGTCGGACTTGGCATATCAGATATTGGTTAAATTTTGAAAATGTCCTATTGGTTAACATTTCAAACAGAATAGAATTATTTGCTTCGTCCACTTACTTTAGACACCATTGTACCAGACAAAGATTGTGGGAACGGGAGAAATTTCTCTCCGTTTTCCACACTGCTTTCAATGTTGCATACCAATTAAACTTCTATTTTATAAATTGTTATTTTAGTTTCTTCGCGTGGTTTCAACTAGTTTGGGTATATTTTAACACAATATAATTACTTTCTTGCAATTAAATATCACGTAACCGCTAAACATATTTTGTATATCGTATTTTGTGTTTTCGTGTTTAACCCTTTCCCTCATACGACACTTATGCAGCAGACGACTTTGAACGTATTTTGTCAAAAAACAGAAAATCTCCATAATTGAATGGATAACCTATGACTAAAAGTGGAAAACATTGTGGCAATAGAAGAAACTGCAGAGGCGTCGGAAAGCGTATATATGAGGGAAAGGGTTTAAGCACGTTCCAAAGTAGACAACTCATACAATATCACTTAAGGATAAGGGAAAGAGAACAACTTACCAGGCAATGTGTCAGAACCCGAGGATCCTGACGGATACCTTGGTGGTTGAAGAGCATGGACGGCAGAGAGTGCGTGGCTAGGATACCGGATGTTCGGGTAACCACGACAACCATCGAACGTACATTCACACGGACGGCGAGACTCGTGCAATTTTGCGTTTTCTTTTCCATCTGAAAAAAGTAATTGTATTTGTTTTATAATTGTAATACGAAATAGAATACATTTCACGAAACAGGTAATAATTTAACCCTTTCCCTCATACGACAATTCTGCAGCAGACGACTTTAAACGTATTTTGACAAAAATTAGAAAATCTCCATAATTGAATGGATAACCTATGACAAAAAGTGGAAAACATTGTGTCAAAAGGAGAAATTGCACGTTTTGTGCAATTTCTTCTTTTGTCACTATGTTTTCAAAAAGCCGTCTGCTGCAGAGGCGTCAGAAAGCGTCTATATGAGGGAAAGGGTTAAAAATACATGTCTGGATTTACACACACAACAACACTGTGACCATCATTACGTTAGAAACGCAAATGGGATTTGTCCAGAGTAAACTGGAATCATTTTGTTGATCCGTCGTTTGGTCGGTCCATATTATGCGGACATTGTTTAAACCAAATTACTAATTGAGTTAGCTCTACCTGGACATTGACTATGTATTGTATACGCATAGAATAAAAGTAATATGTAATAAAAAAAAAATCCGGGATTAGTAAATGTTATTTGGTAAACATATAAATAATGAGACGAAATCAATATTAATATCTAATCAGTTCCTTTTGACTTTAAAAAGTTATCTCCATTTCAACTCTCACCTATTGGTTGTATTACTTTCCAACATAAACCCGATTTACACCAGTGTACACTTAAAGTTTCAGAAAATCTACTGTTCATCTGATTATCAGAACTTACACATCTTGACAGAAGCTTCTAACAAGCTTTTGTAAGAAAAATGCCTATATGCCTTTTAAGAGTTGTGCCAGGAAGGCATATTTTGCTCGAGATGAGCAAATGCTCCCTTCCCTGCTTAATTTGACCTATGTTATTTGTACGTACGTCTAGAATCATGTAATAATTGCATATCAGACAAGGGACTAGCAGAATTAGTTTCTCGTATCTTAGTATGTGGATGTCATGCCTGGCACAATGAGGGCCAGATTTATGTTATTCATACGGTTGTGACCCATGTCGTGTCGGGGTGTTAAATCACCATTTTGCTTGTATATATACCGTTCCTGTTCTAATTATTCTATTTTGTGCTGAGTTATGTTTATATATCGTTCCTTATATTTTGTCAAGTTTATGCTCGCCTTTATGGCAGAAAAATAAATCAAATACCTTTTCCGATCGGCGGGCTGTGCTAATTTATTAGTGTATTACGTGTATTTTCATCAAATGTGCAACTATGTGTCATTACTCTAATCTCCGAAGCTTAATTGGATTAATCACAAATTTGATTTATTTACATGTACTTTAAAACAATATAAATTATGAAAATATTTTTCCTAATGTCACGATCAGGAAGATTATTGTTAATTCAGCTACAACTCTAGTATATTCTTACGTTAACACATACATGTACATATTTTTCTCATTGATAGATTTGTACTCAATTGAATACCAAATGAAATGTCGCTTTTCAATGATGTATCATTGCTTCTGCAGGAAAATTATAATTGTAATCCTTGTCAAATATTTACAAGACACATTTACAGGAGGGTGCTTTAATATATATTAAGGTATGAAGGAGTATTGTTGTTGTTGTTTTAAATAGTTGTTGTCGTAAAACCTTAAACCTATCTTTAAAGTGACTGAAAATGTCATTTTCATTACATCTTACCATTATCTTGACGTATTCATACACACAAGATGTATTTTGTGAAAGCGGCATGGATTAACATTGATAATAATGATATTTAACGAAATTATAGGATAAAAGCAGGTTTTGATCACTATGAGCATGTTCTCCTTTACCACGATGTGTTGATTTTTTAAATAATTAACATTATTATTATTATTATTATTATTATAATTATTATTATTATTATTATCGTTGTTGTATTTATTTTTATTAATTTTTTTTTTTCAATATTAAGATTGTCACAATTATGGTTTTCTTCTCTGCCTATTGACATTAGTTTATTTACCCAAAGTTTTAATAATTGTGCGATGTTTCAGCTATAGATCGACGTATAACTGGCGTGGAATATAAAATTACGACTGTATAATTTTAATAATTTTATAATCTAAAACGAGTGCAAATTTAATATTATCGTAAAAATATGATTGATAGGTTAATTAATTCGCGTTTAATGCCGTTTCAACAATATAATCAATGTTATCACTGCGGTTAATTCACCTAACAATATAATGCCAAGCTTTCTCTACCCAGTACGCGACATCATCTGCGTAATGTATCGACCAGATCAGCCTGCGCTGTCCGCGCAGACTGATCCGGCCGACACATTCCGCCATGGGGCAACTGGATACCTTCCCACAAAGACCTTTATAGCCGGTTGGTGTAATGGCGCGAGTCACAGTGACTTTTAGTCAGTCATCGGGAAGAAAAACATGGCTGAACCAGTGCTCGAACTTTGAATTGATGGCTCTCGTCATTTCGTCTTTACCGACCAAGCTATTACAGATCGACTTGGTACAAAAAAAGGAAAGTGGTTTAAACTTTGACTCTGCGCACAACGTTTATATATGAGTAAAGTAGTTTGTTTCCAACAAATTCCTGAAATGTTTCAAGAAGGGGATCCACATACTAATGCTGGTTTTTTTCCACGGAGAACAATGCATATTTAAGGACCGCATATTGTACATTTATTTCATGATTGAAGCCACGTCATATATACGAACTCCGGACGGAGGTCTTGAAATTACAGTGAAAACGCGATAAGTCCAAGTCGAAAGGCGCCAATTATCGGCGTGTTTGATTATACGTAATAATGTAATGTTATTATCAGCTTCGTGATTATTATGAATAGAAAGCCGGTGATAGCATAATATCGAGAAAACAGGGCAGCAGTAGTTCTGACTGCTCGATCGAGCAATGGGAACTGCTGCTATACGGTTTCCTAAAGACGGAACAGTTCAAAGAAATAGAAAGTTAACTGATGTCATCTAGTTATCACATGTTGGATTTATTGCGAGTTCAATTTTGTTACACTAACACCTTTCAAATTGCTTACTTTTAGAACAGTTTAAAGTCGTATCCACTGCGACACAGGCATATACGTTCAATGGTCGTTATGTCTCGTGGGCCAGTGTTTGTGTGACGTTTTCCAATTAAGGTTGTAAATAAGCAATTAGCAAATTATTTTTAAAAGTTTAATATAAAGCAAATAGGATTAGGATCTGCAGAATTAATTGTTACCTAAAATAAATAAATGCCCACCGAACCTACTGTTTAATGTTGAGTACGTGATGACAAGGTGATCCTTTTAAAGCAATTCCTCCACTTCCAACACTATTTTCGATAATCGTAAAATCAGTTTTAATTGAGGGACAGAGAGATACCTTTCGTAGCATTTGTACGGAAACCCGTTCTGGAATGCGGATGAAAAATCACTTAGCATTAATTCAACTCTCGTTTAGCAATTAACATGTCTTTCTTGCATGCACGATCGCTGGTTTAAATTGTAAGTTTAGGGTTTATTTCGAAGAATATGTATTGGAATACAAACTACGTGTCCGCCATTGTTTAACCCTTCATATTTACAAGTGAACAATAAGAGATTAATTTGTAAATTGCAAAAATGAAAGGGAACCTTTCGAACCATTTATGGGGGAAAAAAACGTCTCTGGAGAACATGCACAGTTTTTCTGCGCCAAATGAAACAAAATGTTAGAATGACGTTTATAGATAGATAAAGTCATTTTCAAATATTTCGGTTAAATTTAAATCTTGTTCCAACTGACTTCATTAACATATTCTCAGTTCAAGTATACCGATTGACTCTTGAAAAAGTTCTGTTTTCTAATCATATTTACTTCATTATATTAACTTCATTTTATTTACTGAATATAACTAGGCCTAGAATAAACTATACGTGGTGTCTACATGGTTTGTAAACTTACAATCAGTTTAATGTTATATAATTCTTCTATGACTACATAAACATATATTACTATTTTTTGTTTACCACACCAAAATAACGACCCGACTAAACTTTTCAAATGAACTACACATAACATAAACTTTATTTAGACATTTAGCATTATAGCTCATAGTCAAATAATACAAATATCTTGTCATATTTTGACCCAGTGATTTCAAATATTGTGTAAATTTCTGCCATTATTGGGACCAGCGTTTTGCTTGAGTACATACATTTGCATCGTTTTAGAAATGAACTCTTTCCCTCATATAGACGCTTTCTGACGCCTCTGCAGCAGACGGCTTTTTGAAAACATGGCGACAAAATAAGAAAAGGTTTGCTTCTATATTATGAAACCATTCTAAATAGTTTAAATTGTTCCCCTATATGTGTTTAAAGCAGACAAATCTTACTATTCCATATCAGTTATTAAAACGATTCAAATAAATGACGATTACTGTCAGAAAACACACATATATTATGTTCTAGTGTCCAGGGATTGTATACACCAACCAAGCTAAATAATAATAATAATAATGATAAAGACTTTATTCAGAAAGGACACTCATTTGACATAGTACATGTATGCAAGTCAATCTTCCATGAGGGCCTCAAACATAAACAACATGCAACAGGAACAAAAATGTGTTACATATGAACAACTCAATAATACATTTATACATACATATATAAAAATGGAATTAAAATGTTTATGTCTATTACTGTATCGTAGAAAAGCCACTGATCCAAATAGTTTGTTAAGATTCATGAAATACAATTATACTACAGTTGTCATCGAATAAAGATTGGTTTATCCAACGTAAATACTGGGATTTGAAATGCCGAACAGACGTTACAAGTTTTGAATATATGATGAAGGGAATTCCAAACTGATGAACCGGAAAATATATATGTATTTCGATATATTCCCAAGTTAGGTGTTGGTGTATATAACTGGAATGTGTGTTGCATGAATAACAGACGTTTAAATACCATTCTAATTCCATGATCACGGAGTAACAAAACATTCCTCAACTATAAAACTAGAATTGAATAAGAATACATCGGTGACTATGGACCCAGATAAGTTTATAGATGGTTACACTTATTACACAATGTTTCAGTGAAAGAATTGTTAACATAAAAGACCGTGACTATTGTGCAGAAATACTGGATGGCCGTTTTTAGCTCCTTTGTTTTATCTTTACTTACTTTTATCATTGTCTTCTTTTCCAAAGTCATCGGAGAGAATCCTGTTCATTCCAAATTTTAATACGCCTGATTGTTCATTTCCGGAGAGAGATCGTTTTCTGGAAAGAGTTATTCCAAGCCCTTCATAGCCCCTTAACTCACTGCTGCATAGGGCCTGGAGGGGCTCGAGCGCTGAGGGGACACTACATTTAATGTTTGTGTCGATCTTTGTAGAATAGTTGATAGCTTCATTCGCCTCCGAATCACTTTCGATCACGTTACAACGAAACCCAAATGTCATAGAATTCGATCTCTTACTCGAGTCATCCGATAGTTTTCCTTTAAACCTCGCGACATTTTGTTTATTGGAAAACACATGTGCTTGTTCCGGATGGTTCATACCATGATGGGCGAGCCCGACCCCCGGGTTATTTTTATGGTACTGCTGTGATGCCTGTATGATGTCATTAATGTGGAAGGATTTCTTTCCGATGGTTGTAGGAAAGGCGTATGGACCCCAGTAATACACGGGTGTAGGTATCTGGATACAACCAGTTGAACACGATCCGCTGAACATTTTAAACTTTCTCGATTTGAAAATTCGAATTGTATTTATAATTAGCAAAGTCAGCAGTAAAGTATCAGTTTATTTGTAAATCAATACTTACTAATGAGTTACCATACATTGTAATATACTTTCTGGTAAAATGAAATTAATTAGTTTCGTTATGTTTTTATAAAGTTATGTCAACACTTTTATATTTCCACAGAAGAGACATATATTGAATCACAAATAAAGTTCACTGAGAAAATATGAATATTACAAGAATTTCCATGAAAGATAATATTCAAGGCACACTTTTCACTGATTAAAGTTTCCATACAAGTTGGATGCAAATACATTTAACTTATTTTTTTATTAAAGTCAATTGTGTTGGTTCCAATTCTTACGTCAAACTTCAACTATTCCTCGTCTATAGCGTTAGAGTCTATACTCTTCAAAATAATCATCTAAACAAAAGTTCAACACTAATTCCGCTGCCCTTCAACAATGTAAAAGGAATTCCAATTCAATTAATTCCAACTAAGATACCTATATTTGTTTCAGTCTGAGACCCGGAATTTGACAGAATGATTTCACTCCGTTTTGTGTTATTCCACATGTTCCGTGTTTTGTATAAACAATTTGTTTTAATAGTCGTTCTGATTGGCCCTTTAGCTTTATCATTTCAGTTTTATGAGGTGCGAAATTCAGTATCCGATGCTAATTACCGATGCTAGATCTTTGTCGAGGGTTCGCTGTGAGCACGAAAGGGGCGGGGCTTAGTGGTGTAAACCATTTATTTTTAGACCGATTACAAGGATAGCATAATTCCGTCCGTACTCAACTGTCAGATAATATCAATGCCCACCTTTTATTTTAGCCGCGGAACCGAAAAACGTGTCCTTTACGTGTTTTCAAAATAATTATATTGCACTCAATTTAGACGGGAATTTCTCAGAACTTATAATCAAACTATAATCTCTACCAAAAGCATACTATACCATTGCCATTGTTTTCTGTACGAGCAGCGTTAGGCCAAACTAGGGGCTATGTTGAATACCGAGCTGAGCATCGCATACAGAGTTGTGGGTGTGGCACTGTTGGGGATACACTTGTAGTTTTGTCAGACAGTACACTGTAGTTTCTAGCAAGACAGTGTATGTGCGACTGAGTCTTCATTGTATGTATATGCTTCAAATATAATTCATTAATATAAGCTGAAAGCTTGTTTCGCAATCGATGTAAAATAAATAAGTTTTAATTTAAAACGCCTTTTCCCCTCTGACTTGGTTATTTAAAGTGTTCGGGCATTCATCTTAATGCTTTCCAAGACAACATACAATACATCTACAGCAGACGAGTTATAATAACCGTAGGTATATATATATATTAGTAGTTTACTAATTGAATATAGTTGAAGACATTGTGGCAAAATGAGGAATTTCTCAACATCTGCAAGCAGGAAAGAGGTAATGATAGACTAACATATAATAATTCAATCTTTAAGATATAATGGTGTTTAACGTCTATAATATAAGTAAAATGTAGTCAGTAACATATATAGATAACTCACAATCCAGGTCGTTAAATTGAATCCGCGCTCAGCTTACATTCTTTCCGAATGATTGTTAAAAATCATATCGCTTGGCGTCAGACGTCCCACGACGCCACTAGGCTAAATGCCATCATTATTACACATAACATTTTATGGAAGAAATGACTACAGTGATATGGAAAATCCCATTCAAAGCTTATCTAGATCAAGAAAGGGTTTAACCCGTTCCCTCATTCATACGCTTTCTGACGCCTCTGCAGCAGACGAATTTTGCAAACATCATTACAAAAGGAGAACTTGCTCAAAACGAGCAATTTCTACTTTTGTCACCATGTTTTCAACTATATTCAATAACTGTACTTTCATTTAATGGGAGTTTCCAAACTATTTAGAGTATGTTTTCAAAGTCGTCTGCTGCAGAATTGTTGTTTGTGGGAAAGGGTTAAATACTTCCCTTAAAAAAACAAGTATCTTCATGTACTTCTACATCGGACACCACCACAACACCAGAGCGATTTCTCCAAATACTGTTTAGCCAGACTCCCACATTATATTCATTTGTCCTTTTTTACGTGAGTCTTTTATTCTTCAAATTCGCTTTATGTCAGTGTCTAAAATATCATAATTTATCAGGCAAATGCCTTTGTTATAACATTCACTGTTCAAGCTTTATAATGTTCCAATTCTTCATTAAATAAGCGGGAATAGGAATGTGTCTTTTATTGTTTTTGCTAATGTGTCAAAACCTGTACCAGCGAAAAGACTATTTAGACTTTAACCCTTTCACACATGTATACGACAAATATGCAGCAGAAAACTTTGAAAATAGATAATCTTTAAAGTTAAAAGCATATTCAGAAAGAAGTGTGGCAAAAGGAGAATTTGCTCATTATGAGCAATTTCTTCCTTTGTCACAATGTTTTCAAAAGTCGTCTGCTGTAGATGCGTTTGAATGCAATTGTATCAATGAAATGGCTACACTCATCTTCTTCAGGTGCACCAACACTCGGCTCTGTTGGGAAAAGAAACAATAATAACAAAGGTAGAAGAAATCGACACTAATGAACCGTTAGCGTCTTTATCAAGTGCTTATCCAAATCTAATGAAAACAATGGGGGTGTTCACCAAACACACGGTCAACTTGCCACCGGATGACAGCAGACCCTGGTGGTCCCTAATGTGACCCCTTCCGTGGCAAATTGTCCCATTAACTCATCCCGATAGACAAAATCATTTCCCCATTTACAAGTGCGAGGGTTACGATATTGTGTTTGACTTTCTGGAACATTTATTTAGACAACCATGTATACTTGGTTATCCTATTTTGCCATGCCATTCGAATACTGCTGTTCTGGAAGAAGAACTATGCATGTAATATTTTGCATCTTACCTGCCGAATTTCACAAAGTTGACTCTTCCATGATGAAATGTTTCGTCCAACAGGAAATTTGTAAAAATGTTATGTCTAAGTGGCGAACACTAATTATTTCAGGAGAGACAGCTCGTTACTAGCTGTCTCACATGTATCTGAATTGTTTGCAAAAGCATTTAATTGCCTTTGGCGAAAGGGTTATCTTAACAAAATGTAATATACAACAAAAGGAACAAGTGAAGAATTAATCAATTTCAGTTCATATACCGGATAAACGTAATCAATATGTATGGAATCCATTGCCATGATAGAATGTAGAATTTAAGTTTTTTTCTAGAGATAAATATTTCAAGTAAATTTTCAAACGAGAACAATATTTCCTTTTTTTCTCCAATAATTTGTTCCAGCATGAATGGTCTGACATAATGATATGTCTTCAAAGATCTGTTTCGATATAATTCTTAATATAGGCCTTTTAATACAATATTTAATGATTTTGTCTTCATTGCTCGTGCTGTATGAAAGACATTTTGGCTTTTAGATGACACAATGTATAATATATGTATATATGTATAGGATTATCAGAGGCGTAGCCCCCTTTAGGCACTGTAGGCACGTGCCTACACATCTTTTCTCAAAATGCCCCAACATGCAGCTGCGGCGATAGACATCTGCGTAATGTATCGACCAGATCAGCCTGCGCTGTCCGCGCAGACTGATCTGGCCGACACATTCCGTCTTATGGGGGATAAATGTATAGAGTAGTGATTCCTGAAACAGAAAATCCACAGGAGGCGAAAAGTGTCTATCCGGGTAGGCCTGTGTGGCATGCTTAGGCTGATCCGGGTCGATACTTAACGCAGAGTCCACAATGTTGATTTTCTCACGAGACGGTCTACACATTAATTATTGCCAAGCTACGACCCTGACTATGCAATTATGTTCTTGTTCGTAAAACATATTTCTATCTATCTCCGGTCCTTTCTTTAGCCAATTTCGGAACAGATTCGACGGTTACACGATTACTATATGCGCGGAGTAATCGGTACCTAACTTTATGTTGCTCTTTTTACAGACTTACCAAGTTGTTAATTAAATGCAGTTTAAAACTATAAAATCCTTATTCTAGTATTTTTAAGTTATAATGACTTTACTAGACTATTTCACAGTGAAACAGTGAAAATCCGTAAAGAGTTATCAATGTGAACAATTGTATTAATTCTATACAAAAAATAAAATAAAAACTGGAATAGAAGAAATTGTCAACTTTTTAGCAACTTCTCTCTTTCTCAAAAGGTTTCGGAATTCGTCTAATATAGACGTATCACGTAGTCGGTTCTCTTTGAAGAAGGACGATGGGAAACACTTTCACATTCCGGGAAGGATTTGGGGTAACCAGTGTACAGCCCAGATGCTACCTATAAACCAAATAACCCCTTTTAACGTTGAACACTAAAACAAATGTCACTTTATGTCTAGATGTGAATTGCGGATCTAGACGGGGGTAAAAACCCTCCACCCATTTCAAATGTGTTAAACAAAACTAATCATACTAGGTCTAGTACTAGAAGTTCTTGCAGTGGAATTAGTGGCGTTGTATTGGGGATGGTAGCTCTAGTAGAACTATTAGTAGTACTAGCGGCATAATAAGTAGTAGTATTTTTTGTTGTTGTAGCAGAAGTAGTAGTAGTAGTTAAAGTAGTAGTTGTTGAAGTAATAGTAGTTGTAGCAGTAGTATAAGTAGACATAGTAGTAGAAAAGGTAGCAGTAGTAGTAGAAAAAGTAGTAGTAGTAGTAGTAGTAGTCGTAGAAGTAGTTACAGCACTAGTACCAGAAGTATTAGTAGTAATATTATAAGTCGAGGAAGAAGACGTAGTAGTAATAATAGTAGTAGAAGTAGCAGTCATATAAGTAGTAGTAGTAGTAGTAGTAGTAGTAGTAGTAGTAGTAGTTGAAGTAGTTGTGGTAGTAGTAGTACTTAGCACTGCATATACAATATATATATTATAAATAACTTATTTGAAATACAAATGACTAAAGTTCAGCAGTTAAAGTTATCAGTTTTCCTAACTAGTTTGTAATTTAATATTTAAGTATTATTTTAAGTTTTCAGGCAGTTTCATTAGTAGTAATGATGATGATGACGATAATCAATTTAATGATAGTAATTGTTATAATAAACGATGCAGATTAAAAGACCAACGATATATGGTGATGAGAAGTTGCTTGTAGAAACAGTAGTAGTCATATTTCTATTATTTGGACGCTTTAAAATGTAAGATGGTAAGATGTAACTACTTCTATAATGAGAAAACGAAGTAACCGAAGAAAACAAGGCATTAAGACTATTGGTAATAGGAGTACATGTAGTTGTTGCAATAATATGTAACTGTAGAACTAGGTTGGAAAAATGGATTTAATTTCCTTCTTGATAGCAACACAATTGAGCAAACATTGCCTTTTTATATCCTAGAATGTGCATAATTTCTTAACAATGTTTCAACAATTTTAATCAAAAGTCATAATGCATGTTCAAAAAATCTTGATACGCCTTTGGCTCTCTGTATTCAGTAATTGTTACTCATTTAAACTATGGCAACACTGCAGGGATGTTTTTTAACAGCGCATATATATTTTTATCGCGTTTTATCAAAAATGGGTACAAAGTTTATGCGCAAGCAGAGCTGCTTGAAATCTCGGACAGATGTGCACAGTTATTAAAGATGAATATTTATGCTGTTAAACTGAAGTTTTATTTACTTCTGTGACAGTTTATATAAATGAATGTGTGAAATTAAGATAGCCTCGTAGGTAAATCGAGTTCAGTTTTATTAATTCTTTTATACCAATTGGACCAGGCCGTGCAAAAACCGAACTTCGTGATTTTGAATTATTGTCGATCACGATTAGATCGCATACTCTTGCAGCATGTGTGTTAAGCCTTGATTGTTCTATATAAGTTCATAGTGTTTCTTTGCCTAGGTGGCGAACACAGACGATCTTAATCAGCTAGCTCAGAGATGCAGACTTGTCTTGGTAATCACCGACTCCAATTTCGCGTAGGTCGGTTTGCGTGTGGCTTGTGTCATGTCATAATCCGACGTATACTATCTCTATTCACTAAATGACGACTTGTGCCAATTATTCTTTTATAGGTATCAATTACCTCCTCAACCAAAAACATCACAGTATCAGTAAAGTTAGCTATACATCAGACCGAGATTCCTACTCTTTAACTTTGCTACCAGACTAAACAAATCTCCATACACATGTAGTGTTTTAGTATAACTTTGTTTGATATCCATTAAAAACCACGAACGGTTTATGTAAAAAGTGTGACATTTGAAAGCTTTTGTTTACTTAACAAGTACTATTGTTATTAAAGGAGGTCAAACCCCTGCACTATCGAGGCGTACATGTCTATCGATTTATAAAGAACAAACTTACAAACTTAAGCTTATTGTTACAATACTTGATGCAGACATTTCATCATCATGCCATTACAATACAAAACAAAAACATTAGCTATGTGAGGCGATAAGGAGTCATGTTGCATGTGGGAACAGTGAAGACTAAAATGAGGCTGTCCATAAGTAGGATCATCAGATTAGAGACACACATGGATAAACACTTGGACAATTACAAGTCTTAACCCTTTCCTTTCCCACCTGCAGACGCATGTTGACGCAATAGCAGCAGACGACGTTTGAAAATATTGTGTCCAAAGGTGAAATTGTTCATAATGGGCAATTTCTCCTTTGGCCACAATGTTTGCAACTTTATTTAACAAATAAGCTATATTTTATGAAAAAATTCAGGTTTTTGTCACAATGTTTTCAAAGTCGTCTGCTGCAGATTTGTTGTATATGGGAAAGGGTTAAGACAATGATCCCTGAAAAGACACTGACTTTACCCTTGTTCAGAATGGTATTTCGATGTCGAATATATTTTATAATCTAAAGATAAAACTACGTATTAAATATTGGGAAAATATATTCGATACAATGATAAACTGTTGTTTTCTGCACAAGCGTCTGCTCTTTTGAATGTAATAAAGACATAAACATGTCCCATTCCGGAAGCTAATTAAAAGTAGTGAATGATTGATAAGCAAACAGTGATTGACCTCGTAAGAATGCTCACATTCTGCTCAAATTCGGAGGCGTTAAACATCTCGACGAAAGTAATAGTGGTTGCTTCACGGCATACACATGTGCCAGGTTACTTTGAACAGTAAACTTATTTGGAACATTCATAAATAAATTATTGATCCACGAACAACTATTTGTTATTAATTAATGTCGATGACAATCAAATTGATTTTTTATGGTAGGACTTTTGGTAATAACCATCTCGTGGAGGAGCTGCTAAATATGAATTTTCGCTGGTCGCAATCTCTCTCGGGTCGTATTTTAGGGTGCGGGGTGGACAGACAGTGATATTCCATTTAATTCATTCATCACCCTCAAACTGATTTCCCTTTTTAGATCACCTAGAGCCAAAGGCTCAAGGTGAGCTATTCTGATCACTCTGTGTCCGTCGACCGTCGTCCGTCGTCCGTCGTCGTCCGTCGTTAACTTTTAGCTTTAAACATCATCTCCTCCTGAACCGCAAGAACAATTTCCACCAAACATCACAGGAATGTTTCTTTGGTGGTCCTTTTTCAAAATTGTTCAAAGATTTAAATTCCATTGAGAACTTTGGTTGCTGCGGCATCAGAAAGGAGACAAAATGTCCAAACTTTAAAAATCTTCTCCTCCGAATCTGCCTGTCAGATTCAAATATAATTTGGTAGAAATGTTCCTTGGGTGACCCTCTATAAAAATTGTTCAAGCCATACTGATTGGTCGAAAAACATGGCAGTCAGGCGGCATCAAAAAAGGGGCAAAATGACAAAATTTGAAAATTCCATTTTTATGAAAGTGCTTGTCTGATTTTAAGAAAATATAATACGAATCTTACTGTAATTATCCTCTATTCAATTTGTTTAAGCCGTTTAGATTGGTTACACAATCATAGCAACCAGGCGTCATCACAAAAGGGGTAAATTGAACTTTTAGCTACAAATGACAATCAACTTCTACCATTCCAATAGACCAATTTCCACAAAACATCACAGGAATGTTTCTTTGGTGGTCCTCTTTCAAAATTGTTCAAAGATTAAAATTCCAATGAGAACTTTGGTTGCTGCGGCATCAGAAAGGGGACAAAATGTCCAAACTTTAAAAATCTTCTCCTCCGAATCTGCCTGACAGATTCAAATATAATTTGGTAGAAATGTTCCTTGGGTGACCCTCTATAAAAATTGTTCAAGCCATACTGATTGGTCGAAAAACATGCATCAGAAAAGGGGCAAAATGACAAAATTTGAAAATTCCATTTTTATGAAAGTGTTTGTCTGATTTTAAGAAAATATAATACGAATCTTACTGTAATGATCCTCTATTTAATTTGTTTAAGCCGTTAGCTTTTTTTTAGCTACAAATGACAACCAACTCCTACCATTCCAATAGACCAATTTCCACAAAACATCACAAGAATGTTCATTTGGTGGTCCTCTTTCAAAATTGTTCAAAGATTTAAATTCCATTGAGAACTTTGGTTTCATTTGCACTCCCTGATAATATTTTCCCAGATATTTGCAGTTAAATATTTGCTACTAATTTACTATCAATTAGGTGATCGATTTAGGGCCATCTTGGCCCTCTTGTTTGTTTTGGTCGTACAATATAAAACATGCACATTGAGAAAGATAGTTCACAAAGGTTTACAATAAATAACACTCTGATATCGCAAATTAAAACAAAAGTGGTTTCGGGTTTGCCTAGAATAATCTTTGGATTGGATATGTTCCAGTAACAGGAAATGGACCGACTTATCAGTATAAGAAATCTTAATTAACGACAATGAAAGATAAATAACGACAATGAAATCTTTGTTTAAAGCCGGACCTATTTCTTATCTTTAGGAGGATAACCCACTACGTTCGTACACGCATGATCATTTCTGTATTTTGATATAACAAAATCTAAACAATTGGAAAACGTTGTTGTAATAAAGGAGCCAATAATACTCAATTATAAGAAACATTTCTAAATATAAAGCATTAAGTAAATAAACAAGTGTTTTAACCATTTTGATACTAAAGAACAAGGAATAAAAGAGGCCTTTTTGGAGGAAGATTGTAACTCGGCCCTTCCCGACATGCACATTATTATGTTATTTTAGTCCTCCACCGGGAGACCCGGGGATGTACAATAGATTGAACATATTCCGTCCGTCCCTCCGACATACATCCAACTTTGTTCGGGCAATATCTCCTATATAGCAATTTACTTAAGAGTTGCAACATTTGGTATGCACATGCGTCTTGGGAATACGCTGTGTCGCGTGCCAAAATTGGATTACTCTGACCTTGACCTTGAAGTGGTTGTGTCGTGGAACAAATTTAGTTTGCTATGTCATTGACCTTGACCATTTACCTAATTTAACCCTTTTCCCCATACAACAAAGCTGCAGCAGACGACTTTGAAAACAACGTGACAAACACCTGGAAAATTTCCAAAACAGATATAGTTTAATTGTTAAAAAATAAAGTTGAAAACATTGTGGCCCAAGGAGAAATTGCTCATCATGAGCAATTTCACCTTTGGCCACAATGTTTTCAAAACTCGTCTGCTGCTATTGCGTCAAAATGCGTCTGCAGGTGGGGAAGGGTTAACGAAGAAGGTTTGACACAAGTTCTTCACTTAAACCTTGAGTTACCAAATTCGATACATACATTCATCTTTAGAGTATGATTATCACATTCACCAATAAGATCAGTGTAAATTAGAATCCTGGATTGGCTATATTTCTCGCACTGTTACACATATAGAAACCAAATTCAATCTGTGCATACATCTTGGGATGATGATGTGTCATGAACCAGAATTTAGCAGTTGTCAGATTTGTTTTAACCCTTTCCCTAATATAGACGCTTTATGACGCCTCTGCAGCAGACGGCTTTTTGAAAACATAGTGACAAAAGAAGAAATTGCACAAAACGTGCAATTTCTCCTTTTGCCACAATGTTTTCCACTTTTTGTCATAGGTTATCCATTCAATTATGGAGATTTTCTATGTTATGACAAAATACTTTCAAAGTCGTCTGCTGCAGAATTGTCGTATGAGGGAAAGGGTTAAACTACATGCTACTGCAACGGAGTTGAAGGTCTTGATTTTTTAAAACAACCAGCAAACGAATTGTGATGCGTTTACAGCAGACGACTTTTGAATACATTGTGGCAAACGGAGAATTTGCTCATAATGACCGCCTCGGTAGTGTAGTAGTAAAGCGTCCGCCTTTGGTGAGGGAGGTCGCGGGTTCGATCCCCAGCCGGTCATACCAAATACTTTAAAAATGGTAGTAATGGCTGACCTGCTTGGCGCTTAGCATTGCAACGACTAGCTGGTGTCAGGATAAATGGACCAGAAGTAATGGTAACTTAAACAGGAAACGCCGTGATATTACTTATCAACTCTTGTTGAAAGCGGTGAAAAGGACCAAACAATCAATGCTCATAATGAGCAATTTCTCCACTTGTAGCCTCATTGTTTTCAATGTTATTCAATAATTTAAAAATAAGTATTAGAATCTATGTATATTCGAAAAAAAATCAAAATAGTCTGCTGCAGCTTTGTTGTATGTGAGAAAGGGTTAAAGAAACGTCTGGTCAAAAGTATGTATTTGATCAGACTGTGCGGATGCACTAGCTTATTCGAATATTCGAAAACACGAGCAATTTGTTCTTTTTTATTCTTTATTACTTATCTGATTATTTGTTCAGAACATTGTTTGTTTGCTTGTTCAGTGATCTTTTAACTGAATGGAACACCCTTTACAAATGGATTGAGAACTAAAGATAGAAAAAAAGTCACATTGTTTTGAATATGATTTAAATAGGGGGTTTCTTCAATGTTTTCCAAAGTTTTATTTGATTTTTTATATTTACCGCTGTCTATGTCTCAAATGTCGTCTGCATCAGGGGTAGTACGGGTCTCAAAAAGGGGGTTCGTGCCAACTAAAAGTTAATTGGCATCGCATTACGACCGGCAGCCGTGTCGGCCCCACTGTATCATCGCTTCGTCCGAGCATCACGTATATAATTTCAATCCAATTTGCTCAGTACATCACTTACCCATGTAAATTATCAGGAACCGCGATAAGGCCCAGGCCTTTTTACATAGATTGACATTTTAATGGCGTCCTTCGTTTCTAGATAATTTTGTATATAAAACCTTCTTTCTCGAACACTTTACATTACCTTTTTGTTAATTCAATGCAGCGTTTTGTTTAACGATGATGGTCTGTTAAAGTAACATTTTCCTTTAAGCATAAGACTTTCGACGAACTTATGGAGAAAAATAAATATGGAAAAACCATAAATTGTTCTATGCCAACAAAGTCTCCTTTTGTTAGACCTTGTTTTCAAAGTAAACGACTCTGAAACTAATGCCTAACGAAGTTTTTTAAATATTGCAGCAAAATTAATAATTAAATGTAATCCAAGCTTTACCTGATACATATAACAAATAAATTCTTCTTATTTTGTTTATGATGTTTATGTGGGGAAAATATATACATACAGAATATGAGTGATTGATATTCAAACTTTAGAACGGATATAGTTCTCCCCCTCGCGTAAATATATCCACCATAGATAAGTTGATATCCCAGAACAGTATCATTGAAATGAAATGAACATCAATTCGTGCCTGGTATTACCAGGGACCGTATATTACACCATACTGTTCCTGGTATATATGAAAACTCACAACAGTTACCAGTATTTTGTTTTATGTCAAGTCGAAAGTTTCCCTTTTTGGACACATACAGCAGTTCTTTTTCGATCCGTATATATGTGATGTTCCTTCTTGGCTACTCCATCCAATCCAAATCCATATTGGAATTAATGAGTTTATATCCTTAGTTGGACACAAGAAAGACAAAAGCAAACCGCGTCTTGCAAATTCGGATTGCCACACTTCAATGAAAAATATAGTATTACCAAAAGTTTGCTTCAATCCATTTACATCGGTTTATGGTAGATCTTGGGTAAGAAGCTCCATCGGGATGCAAAGAATACCGTTTTGTATACAGTTGGTTAAGGCAGTTATGAGAGTTCCCTTTGACTTTAACTCACATAGATTGCGGGATTAAGAACCGTATGAACCGGTCAATTTTGAAATTGAGCTACTTTAACAAGAAAGGCTACTTTTGATTGAATGATGCGAACAAATTTGCTAGAACTAAAACCACTGTGTAAGTGCGTTAGTGATTAAAGTTTAACCGTTTCCTGATATGTTTTTGCTAGTCGTTTTCTTTATCAACATCCGAAGAAAAAAAATAAGATAACGTTTTCTGGAAGAAAAAACGTCCAAGCAACTAAAAACAAAAAAGAAGCATGGTTTCATACAGAATTGGGAATAAAATGTTGTAAAATATGTAACTACTGGCTCTGGTCAATATAAACCCCTTCTCCAAACATGTCGGTTCAACGAGGGGAGGTTATAAAAACTTGGTCTACATCTGTTTACAATTTTATTATCGCTTATCAAACGGTCATCATTTTTATACCATCATTTAGACTCAATTAATATCAGGAGGACCTCTAGATGGACTACAAGTGATTTGTTGTTACTTTGTCTATCCCTTTGTATACGCATTTGAAAGCGAAACAAATTTAAAGCAAAGCTTCATGAAAGTATGTAAACTTTACATTTCGCATTATCATGATTGGCTACGTGGTTGTATTTATGATATTGTCTGCACTCAACAGTTATTAGGTTGTTGTTTTTGCTGTTGGAGTTTCTTTTTTCAAATGCTCAACGCGCTCGCCTTAGGATTCGAACCCGATTTAGACCTCTGTAACTCTATCGCCCGTAACATAATGTCCTGCCTTTATTTATCCTAACAATGGTGCGCAATTCAGTCTTAATGGCATCACCGAAACTCTGAACGCTGCATGTAATAGTATATGATAGAACCTGACCGAAGCGCGAGTATTGATCTCAAACCTGACTGTCTTCCCACTACACGTGGGTGATGCTTTACTGTATTATCCTGGTTTACGGTCTTACATTTCTCATTTCTGTCAAGATTTCAAACAAGTATCCCACATTTCACCTGTTATATGGGACGCTAGTTTTAGATTCTTCTTAAATGATATAATAAATAATTATAACCAGGCACATGAAACCCTACGTTTCAGATTCAGACTGACGGATCATCCGTTGTTTAATGTAGGTCCTCCCTGGTCGCATGTGTACCTAACAAGCGATGCGGAAGCCTCAAAAGAACCGAATCTCTTAACCCATTCGCAGTTGCACACGCATTTGACGCGTCTGCAGCAGACATATTTTGAAAAATTGTGCCAAATGGATGAGCAATTTCTACTTATCACACACATCGTTTCAACTCCATTCAAAGAGTTTTATTGTAATTTATAGAGATTTTCCATATTTTTGTTCAGACGTTTTCAAAGTGGTCTGCTACAGAATTGTTGTATATGGGAAATTGTTAAACTCGTTTATCTTTTGTCCTTGACTTCTAACTGAGTGGTTATCATGTTGAACGAGAAACTTACCCGGAACAATTCCCCCATTTTCCGCGATGTTTTCTGTTGGTATTTTGAAATAAGGATTATTCGGGGACAGGATATATTAAGATCAAATGATTTGAAATCAGGTTTGATATATACTTCACCGACACTGTTTTCAAAGGTTGTCTGGTGCAGATGTATCATGTACCGTCTCCGTGGTGTAGTGGGGGGAGACCAGAGTTCGATGTCCGGTCGGGCCATACAAAATGCGTAAAAATTGGAAGTAGTGGTTTCCCCAATTGGCGCTCAGAGTAGCGTATATGTCACTTAAACGGATACATCAATACCAGGATTAAGTACCGGTAGTACTTTGTAAATTACTCAGTTTGAAACGCCATGATATGACTTGAATACTTGTGGCGTAAAAACAAATCAACTACAAAATGGAGGATTTTCGGGGAAAGAGATTAAGTCTGACACAAGAAAACGACCTTCATGAAATGCGTAGCGAAGATTCAGATCAGCCGGCAACTCCGCATATTGAGTGTAATCAGCATATTTACTGTTCGAAGACTAATCGAACAGCCATCATATCTTGACCGTTAGGACCAAAATTCAAATAAAATTAAGCGCTGAGCACTCTGCGAAACCCAACCTTAGCGTTATTGTTACAAGTGTCGAAAAAGACCTGCCTGCACTTTCATGCTTAAACGGTCCAAATGATTACTGATATAAAAAGTTATTTTTTAAATCATCTACATAACTTATTGGCCAACAGTGCAGAGCTCGATTCGACTGCGTGAATTTGCTGGCTGATCTGGATCTACAGTGATCCCAAATACCTTACGGTTTGTTTTCAATTGCAATTCAAGCATACTGCCATTAAGTTCAAATCATAAGAATGTCGATTTTCGAATGACATGGTTATTGGATTAAAAAACTAAATGATCTATTTCAGAAACGTGTTGCCTCGTTGAACACCTGGGACTGCAAATCAAACGAAACACCGAGTAAATCCAGTAGATATGTTTCTCTTATCTGTAACGAACACGCTTGTCATTATATTTGTTACAGTGAAACATTTAAACAGCAATAAACTGTATTTCTATGCACTAACATACCACTGAGAATATACTATAAATCTGTCAAAGAGGGTTGATGGAAAATTATGAATATAATGATTATTGCTGCTTTTATTGCGCCATGATTCAACAGACAGCAAACTCTTATTAAACTCTAATCCTGAAAGCCTCGACTTTTGAAAACAGTTCATAACAATTTAGACCAGTTCGATCAACATATACATGTATGCAGGTAGTCAAACCTGTGTTTTTATATATTACCCTTTTTGAAAAATAACTATTTATTATCAAAGATATAGATCGTACTTGAAGCTTGCATTGGGTCTTAAAGCGTAAACAATATAAGGCAGGATTGGATTTATGACGTTTTCAACATTATTTTCAGAACAATTAACACCAATATTGCATGCATATTTTATTTCAGTGGATATAATAATGATAGGAATTAGGATTGGGTGATTTTGCATGTTTTTGTTTCTCACAAACGTCTCAAGGCAAATATCAATATGCGTGCCGATCAATAGTATCTTGTCTCATAAACTTGAAACGTGTCAAGGAAAAATGACCTATGCAAACAAAAGAAATATTTTATTCGAACCAAGCAAACAATAAATGGTAATATTACTTGTCAGTATAAACGGACAATTTTTTCAATCAGACGACTATAGAAATTTATGAAAAGTTGTCTTGGACTTCTAAACAGAATAAACAGTGGACTCGCGATATATTACTACGAGTTATAGACGTGTTCGAGTGATCCCACTGCTGTATGCTAAATTTATATATGTGTGATCATCTTCGTTCTTGATTTATTCTCAATTGTATTATAAAAAGCAAGCCAAACTCAGCATACAGCACTCTTGCTTATGTGGTTTAAAAAACAGATAAGTTCCAGTAATTGGAATTTAACGATGTAATAGAATTATCCCATGTTCCAGTTATCGTGAGTCCACTGTAATATAAAAACTAAACTACACAGGAAAACATATATAGAACATATCTACACTACATAAGATGTCAATCTGTGATGTACACAAAACTGGACAAAGTAAATTTCGTCATTTAGTGAGTCACTCCATGATGACATCCAAACGATGAACCAGATCTGAACATCTGTCTCTCTGGTGACGCAGACTTTGATCTTGACCTGGATCTTCTCTTACTCGGTGACCGTTGTCCATCGAACATAAATGGCACACGACCCGCCCTCAATACTGGCGACCCAGAAGATCGTTTCGGAGAACCCTTGAACAACATGTGCATGCTTTCATATGGTGGCGAAGGAGAGACTTTGAAAGAATTTTGCAAGCTGCCATAATCTGGAGTGGAACATCTTTTCTTTGGCGAGCTATAGTAAATCTCACGAGCGTTTTTACGCTCTCTCGGTTGCACTTTGAAAGTTTCAAATTTTGGTCTGGTCCAAGGTAATGTGTTTGGTGATATTTCAGACAATCTTCGAGTTCTCGAGAAAGTGTCTTGTTTCATTTTGGTTTCTCGTTTGGGTAATGAGAAAGAAGGGCTATATTTTCCCAAAGACGAGTGTTTGCCTCGTTCTGGACCCAGATCAATTACGTATTTCTCATGTCCATCCTCACGCATACCAGGACTTGGAAATGGATGACGATAAACACGTGATCCTTTGGATGACATGGGCCTGTAACGAGAATTTGCAGTTGTATTTAATGTCATAAAACTTCCTTTGTTAGACCTTACTTCTCTCAACAATGGCGCGTTGTCATATACCGGCTCATCATCGATGTTTTCAAATGGCGGCGGTGGTGGGGGATGATCATGCTCGAATCTATCTTTCGATCTTGCAAATTTCATGGCAAGATATTCCTCCACCTCTCCCTCGTTATAAATTGGTTCTTCTTCCTCAACAAAATCCGCAGATATATTTTCGTAATGCGGTTCTTCATCTAATTCCATGTTAACGTATCTCGGTTCATCTAATTCCATGTTAACGTATCTCGGTTCATCCGTGTTACTCATTGGAACCTCATAACTACCTTCCAGTGTCTCTTCGGTTGTATTTTCAGGGTCTGTGGATTCTAACGTTGTCCTTGTATCATCAAGATCTGCATCAAAAAAAATATGTGTTAAGTTTCAAACAGAGCTTAAAGTGTTATAATTGTAAGTTCAAAAATGACTGATTTAGAGATGTATTATCCGGTACAGTATTTCCACTTACAACATTTTAACTTCCCATGGATCTTTGCTTCACGGGTAAGAATGTGTTCCTGTTCTTATCAAGCCTTAACTGAATATTAAAGTCAAATTCACATCAAACTGTAAACTGTTGTTACAACTATCTAATTTAAAGCTTTCTCGTACGACAAATGTAACATTGAATGACTTTGAAAACATGGGAAAGCAAATAAAAAAGTGTCAAAATGGAAATTATGATGTATACATTGAACCCTTTCTGACAACTAGAGAACAAACTCAATATCAGCATGTTCTTCTGTTGTCACAATGTTTTCAGCATGTTCTTCTTTTGTCACAATTGTTTCAAGACTTCTGCTACAGATGCATCAAAATGCGTCTACATGTAGAAAAAGGTTAAAGTTTAAACCATCGATATATATAATTTCTTAGTTATGTTGTGTACCTTTAACTTCCGCTTTACCAAAGATGTAACCTTGGGAAGGTCCTTCTGGGTCATCACTGTTCACCGATTCTGTCACAGCAGTTTGTAATATTCGACAAGCAATACTGGATATCAGCTAGAATGAGCGAAGTTTGGAAAACTTACTAAATGAACGTAATAAATTGAAGCATAATCAAGGGTTCAAAAACTGGTTTTCAATGGAACATAAAGTAGACGTTGTTCGCATGGAAAGGACACGGACTGACACTGACTGACCAACACATATTACTTTTCCCTTTCTATGTCTTTACAGACAGATTTAGACGTTTCTACATAAGTGTTTTCTAAAATAGTGTACTTCAAATGTTCAAGATGTTACGATTTGTTTATGATGTGTATTCAAATCAGACTGTTCTAAATTAAGTCGTAAGCATGGGCCTAGTCAGAATATAACCTGCTCTTCACGTCATTGAGACAAGTGAAGAGCCAGATCAAACAGTCTGTGCCTCTGTCCGGTCTGATAATTTATGTCCGTATTAGCCATGTATTAGTCGTACATTCACGAAGGAAGCTATTGGAGAAAAGTTAAGATCAAAAACCGCATTCAAGCATACAATTTGACCATAATTGTCATTATATTCAAAACATGTTTTCTCTCACTGTTTTCTGACAGTCAGAATGCGTAATGATAAATGTTTTCATTGTTGGTCGTATAATGCTCGCAAGCGCATAGGAAGCAAACTGTTTGTCAACTGTTGAAGCAGTTCGGTTAGCCACGACAGAGAACTTATACCAAAATTGATTTACGTGAACTAAAATGTAGGTCAACGCGCGGGCTCAGTGTTTAATCATTGAAACAAGCTTGGATCTTCCGAATTAATGATGCCATTGAAATGAAGACTGTATCACTTTGCGATCTAAATAGGATCGTTTTTAATTTAATATTAACTTGCGATAAAATAGACTGAAAGGGTAATGTCCGTTAAGCGATTCAAATATCCTGTTAACTTCTACAGAGATACGCTACGTCCACAAGAGAACAATACAAATGTTTGTGTTGCAGAAAGGTCGGTTTACGAGCTTCGAGACGTTTTGACCAATGATGATCTTGATTAGCTTGCATCTTCGTTGAGTCTGGACAAGATTCCCCCCCCCCCCCCCCCCCCCCCCCCTTTCTCATTAGTTGAACAAGCAGCACGTCGATAACGACTGATCAAGTATATATATTCAGGGCTTTTGGTAAAGTTGTTTGATTAACGCCAATAATCAACCAATTGAATGACAGCTTTTTAACTAACAACACCGACATTTGATATGAAAAACAAAATGTTGAAATCGTTTTATATGGGACTTAGTTTAACCCTCAATGGGCCTTTACCACATACAGACGCATTTTGACGCATCTGCAGCCGTTGATTTTCGAAAACATTGTGGCAAAAGTAAAAATTGCTCATGATAAGCACTTTCTACCGTGCCAAACTGTTTTCAACTCTAATCAATGATTATATTTCCATATATCGAGTATTTCCATGTTATTGACCAGTGGGAAGTGTCAGTCTTTATTTCTAAATGTGTTTTTCCCCCGTGACCTTGCTCATTTCACATACCTGGATAAACGAGAGGGATAGTATGATGGCTCCGATAACAGTGAGGACAGAGTTCTCGTAAAATTCCATCAGTATTGTAGCACAGCCTCGTTTGTGGATGGTGAGACCGGATCTGTAATCGTAATTGTAATGGTGCCTGTTCTCGTGTATACGGCGGTTAATACATGGTCTCTTTAAATCCGGGTTACAGCAACTAAATGGAACGTCGTTGTTCATTCTAGTTTAAGATACAATAGTTATAATTATGATGATGAACTGGTTCTATACTGGTCACAGTTGCCTTATAATGGGTTTTCATTGAACCCAGTTCATATTCAATTGGCCTACATTGTTTGAAGAAAGTCTCTTTAAGATCGTATTAGCAAAATATATCTACAGGTAATATATTACCTGGTATTCTAAAGCAATCAGATTACTTTTGCACTTAAGTAACTTTTCCGGTTAACACAATGAACTATCCTTACACACACACACTACATAACGAGAGTCAAATCAATGTGTTTTTTTCTGTTTGCCGATTGTGACACAGAATCGTAAGAATGCTCCTTTCTTTGTAAAAATGAGTCTACATCAGCAACTGAAAGCAAAGTATTTCGAAATAATACATTATGTCTTGTATTAGTTTTCTATGTTCGATTTATATTAAGACCAGGTTTTTGGCCTGGGGCTTTAGCCCCTGGTCATAGTAGTAATACCATTTTTTTCGGAGTTGACAATTGCTGTTAGCACTAAACAACGCATGAGAAACTGCGCGATAAAAATAGTTCATCATGGATTCAACAAAACTGCATTTAAAAGTTTAGGATCTCCCCGATAAATATAATTTTAATGTTGTGGGAACATCAGTGAAAAACTTAAGGCGTGAGTACTCCAATATAAGTTAAAGAAATGCTTTAGAAATTAATGCGCCGAGAGGTCAAATATGGACGCTTGTTAACATTATTAACATTCGCGAAGAGGAACGGGAAAAAAGAAAGAAGTCACGTGAAATATACAGTGGCGGATTAACCGGGGGCCGTAGGGCCCGTGCGTCGAAAAAGTCAACCTTCCAGCAGCCCCCAGGCCGTCAGCACTGCAGTGCTTTTATTTTTTATATAAGTTTCATCTCTTTATCAAACACTAATAATTGAGAAGAAGATTACCGGCGCGACATCATTAGCGATATTTGCCATATCTCTGACGCAATACGCGAAGTGGCCAAATTTTATCTATAAAATCAAAGAGAAGATATTCTCAAATCTAGTCCATAAAGATTGCTAGCCTTTTCTGGTAAATCGTGCATGGAGAGTATTAGTCGCGGTCAGTTTTAAGAGTTATTAATCAGTTTAACAAACGCGATAATGGTAATTAAACACTGATAAATGTAGATAATTATTTTAGAGGAAAAAAAAGATTATTTTATTGGCGTATTTATATAAATTTAAAGTATGCTAACTGGATTCCATTGCTATTACGTCTTCCATTATCACTAGCCAAAATTAAATATGTCTGATGATTGAAAAAGTGTCTTATAAGTTCATTTGCTGACATCCCTTCCTTTAATAACTAACCCAGACTGTTTGGAATTGTGGGAAGAAGAAGACAAATCCTTGTAAATGAGAGATCAAGAAAAGTAAAAGCTTGCTTATCAAACCATAGTTTTTAACTCTCATTTGTCAGGATTATATCATATATGATGTGATTAATGATATCCTGGTATATACAAATGAGCTGTGTCAAGCAAAGATGTATCATTGTTTATATCTGCTAACAGTGGAAACTTATCAAGTATCACACATTCTCTTAGAAGACTCATATAACTGTTATCAATCTAGTGTTGCATTAAGTACAGCCTTTATTGGCAATTACAATGACAAATCGTTATTCTAAAGTACCTAGGCCGGCCCATAATACATAGCATTAATACATTAATTAAATTCTGAAAAAAATGTAAAAGTGGATTATAACAAGGCTCATTTCGCCTCAGGCTGCTACAGATGCAAATTGGCGCGAGGGATCAAATGTGTGGCAACACCGTGTAGGAAAACAGGGGGCAAAGTGTTCGGTACACGGAACAGTCAAATTTAACATTGAGACTTTACCACATGAAACATATTGCCTTTCTTAAGGACAATATAAGTATAATAATATATCAGCAGTAATGACTTAGGGTCCTATAATTTGTTCATCAATATATTGGCCAACTATTTTTTCATTGTTTCAGTTAATAGTGTAATTTGCAAATATATATTAAAGAGGGGGAGAGGTTCCAGGTGCGCTTTTCCTCTCTTTTATTCGCTAAAAGATTTCAATATGGTTTACTCGTTAGGTAGTTTGCATGCTTCATCAGTGATTTATGGTATTTCCTAAAATAAAAAGAGTGGGCAGAATAATCATATTGAAAAATATGAGAAGTATACAGGATCTTGTCCACTCTTCTGTAGAAAGTATGCCAGATGTCGATTTGATACTCTTTTTTTGTAAACAGGAGCTCGCATCAATGTTCGCACTGGACGGAATATGTTTTCTCTTTTATGCGTTAACACATCGTCGGTACCCATTGTTCGTAATTCCTATATTTTATGACGAATTAAGACTGCGTTGTGCAAAGCATAGGCTATCGAGTTTGATTCCCCCCATTTCATTTAACAACATTAAGTTTATCTCTCTGAAATTAACCAATGAATATTACTAAAAGTAGATCTACTATCCATACCATAATCGCACGTTTAAAGCATGCCAAGTAGCTTAATTGAAGTTTGGGACCAGTGAATTTAACGGTATGTTTTAAAATTAATACTCATTTTTTTGATAATGGTGTCAGAAGGTTTACATTTTCAAACCAACGTTTCTGTGTAAATCACTTAGATCTACCAGGGTCCCTGGATCTAATTAGCTTATTGATTCAATCCAGAGTTTTAATCAAAGTACTGAAGTACTGAAGGTAGAATTGCGATCGTTTAAGAAGAGATACAGAAGTGCATATATGAATATTTATTTTACAAAATGTTGACGAACAGACAGACGGAGAGACAGACATCGCAATTCTATAGACCGGAATTGCTAGAGCAATCCGGCCAAAAATAAAAATAAATCATCAATTTTAGCAGTAAAATCCTGCCAAGAAGTAATGAATTGAGAAAAAAATGTGCTGAGAGGTCCATAATTTCAAACTTGCTAAGATTTGGTCTGTGCAATTAATGTACAAATTGAAAAATGTATTGTTGACATGTATTTTCTACACCATCATTGTAATGTTGTTTATCATAAATAAAATTATTCCTTTTTTTAAATAAACTTTTAATCAAAATGTGTGTCTCAGTGTTGTCTTCTTCAGCAGTTTGACAGAAACAAAGCCTAAATCTGAAATTGTGTCAATGTGTTATTTGTCAACTCTGTCCCATAAGTTTTGCTTGTGATTTGAACTCTCATAAAAAAAGCACGGAAAGGGACAACTTTCCCAACTTTGATTAAATATGTTTTCAATTAAATTGTAAAAAATCTTTTTCTTGTTTTTTGAAAGTTTTGTCATTATTATTTAAGACGGACATTATATACTAGAATAGCCAACTGACTATCATTTGAAAAAGTGTTTCTTATTTAAACCTTTCCCACTTGCATACGTAATTGCAGCCGACGACTTTTGAAAACATTGATGCAGAAGAAAAAATTGCTCATAACAAGCTTTCTCCTTTTGCAACAATGTTTTCAACTATATTCAATGATTACACTTCCAATAAATGTGATTTTCTGTATCTTTGCTCAGATTTTTTTTAATTCGTCTGCTGCAGAGTTTTTATATTGTGGGGTGGGTTGTGATTTGTTAAAGGGCAAGCAGGATTGGGAATTGAGTGTTGCACTTATCCTAATGAAACACTCGCCTGCCTGTGCATGTTTTAGCTTAACTTAACTTGTTAATGTTCTTTCCATCATCAACTTAGTCATCTGTTAGTAATCAACTCTATGAACGAAATAATCGCGTCAAAATCTTGAATCGCGTCAAAATCATAACGAACAAACTGTCAAAATCTAATTTTGAACTGTGTAATACAAATTTAGAATAAAAGGATGAATCAGTTATGTTGTAACAACCAATATCCGCGGGTCATTTACCTGATTTTGGCCGAAAGAAATGATCGATTTCTTGCAAGATTTATTCGTTATTCGTTCTGCCTATTATAATCAAAGTATTCTAAACGCTTTATAAACAAGTGATTTAAAGCGCTCAAATCATTTGATGAAATTTGTTTCTTTAGACGCGGACCTTGTCGAAAGCACCT
Source organism: Serripes groenlandicus (assembly GCA_031761405.1). NCBI lineage: Eukaryota > Metazoa > Mollusca > Bivalvia > Cardiida > Cardiidae > Serripes > Serripes groenlandicus. The sequence goes on from JASEVX010000001.1 coordinate 61,070,820, forward strand.
ATCCAAAATGCAAGTCATCGTTAATCGTTGTCGAAGGAATAAATGGACTGAGAGAAAGAGAAAGAAAAGGCTTAGCAATGCATACTATCTTTATGAATAAGGACATGAACGAATATGTATGGACTAGCGCCTAGAATTTCGTACTAGCCGATCCTTCATTCCACTCGCTTATGCTATTATAAAGTGGATGTTTACATCTCTGCCGAGAGGGAAAAAAGGGTTACAATTTACAAAGGATAATTGCGCGGTGCAGTGCTATATTGGCGTAGTGATATCTAAATAATTGTGTACACTTTAAATATGATATTTACACTTACAAGACTTGTTATTTTCTATTATAAGCTTGAATAATCGGATTTTTTTTCGTTACTCTATGTTTGCTTTTGTGAGCATTCGTAAATCAAACCAAAAATTGCACTTAATTGTTGGTGGTGAAGGGCATATACATCACGTGACTTCAAACTCGCTATGACTATGGCAGCCTCTGCGCATGCGCAAGTCTACCAAAAACAAGGTAGTTGACCAGAAAAAGACTTAGGGGTAATATTCGACAACAAACTCAAATTTAACATACACATCAAACCCAAGGTCAATATTGCCAACAGAAACGTTGGCCTAATCATGAAAACATTTACATGTATATATGGACATTGGTATGTTTGCACGTTTCAACTGCTATATAAGACCTAGGTAGTCAGACCCCATCTGGAGTATGCAACTGCTATTTGGGGGCCATCTTACAAAAAATATGCTGTTTTAATCAAAAATGTCCAAAGAGGAGCCAGTAAAATTATTCAGGACATAAAAGGATTCACCTACAAAGAAAGACTTTCATACAACGCTAGAATAAAGAAGAGCAAGAACAGACGTCATACACTCCTACAAACTCCTGAATAATTTAAATAAGAGCCCGATTCATCTACTTAACATGAGGGATGTTGCTACACATACTAGGGGTCATATATATATATAAGCTTTATAAGACCAGAGCTAAAACAGAAATAAGAAAAAGATAACTATAATACAGTGAACTCGACAGTTCCGGGTCAGTAACCAAATTAACGAATATTGTCTCTTTGAAGAGAAAGTTGAGAGAAAAAAAACTACATAAAATGTTAAACAAATACTTCCTCCCCACGATGATATAATTCAACAATTATACAAATTTGTTAAAATGTTTCTTTAGTGTCTGCAATTGCAAGCTGTAAATTTGACAGTTTCGGGTCAAACTTGCCATTTCCGGGTCACGTGACAAATGTTTATTTCTGTTATCAGGGGTAACCTCAAACAGCTGTTTTTTAATAACAAGATATTCATTTAACATTTTTATTAAAATAATATGAAAAAAAAGAACTAAAATATATCACTTGCAATTACCTATTGCCGCGAAAAGCAGAATAGTGATGGGGCTAAATTTACAGTACACACTTTCATGCACGAAAACTGATGTATTTTTCAACCAACTAATAAGTCATATTTGACAAAAAATGTAAGTTTTAATAACAAATTTTTAACATTGATTTATCACCATAAGCTTTAAATTATTCTTAAAAAGTTCCCCAAATAGTTTTACTAATAAATTGATAATTTTGAGAAATTCCTTTTGGCTGACCCGAAAGTGTCGTATGTGAACTAGGTCAAATTTATCCACTAGTTTGGCATAAACAACTTCGTCAGGTCAATAAAAGATAAATATCTTGTTCAGTAGTAAATAACCTATACATGTATGTGCAATACATAACTGTATTACTGAAATTATGGCTACAATCAGAAATTTACGCTGTGACAGGTAAATACAAATATTGAGATTTTGCTTTCGCGGGAATCGATGCAGTCATGTGTTTCGAGATTACGACATCCGTTCTTGAGATGACAACGTCCTAAATCGAAGTGAAACTAGCCTAGCTAATGGGAAATATGACTTGATAATCAAATTGTCAAAATACTGTATCATTCTCGAATACTAAACATTTTTTTCCAAATTTGACCCGGAATTGTCGATGACCCGGAACTGTCGAGTTTACTGTATTAGGTTAATTAATGACTGGAATAACTTGCCCTCATTAACATTTGTTGAAGCACCTACACTCAAAAGCTACACTCCAGATTAAATAAGTATTGGGTTTGCCCAAACAAATTCAATGCTAGATGTTATAATATGCCTTACTATAAATTGACACGTATTGTGTTATAAGGTCATTTTTAAAGAACTGTAAATGTTGTAAATATGTCAAAATGGTATTTTTTATTTGAATTCAACATTTCCTTGTCTATATTTAAGTTAAGAAAAGCCCGCATTACCTGTTTGAATCTTCTATCCTCTCTGGTTTGTTCCAAGGGACACTAAACCACTCAGAATAGGATTTGCTCCCACAACACCCGTATGACATTTGTAAGACATCCAACTCTTCCTTCTTTACCATGTCAGTTTGGTAAATTCTCATTGCACTTCGAATTCCTTTGTCAAATGATTCGCCAAGGTCACTAACGTGAACGTAACACATAATACTTCCAATCATTTCAAGCAGGAATAGGATGAAAGTCAATATGACCACTAGGAGAAGACATTTGGCCCATTTCTCGCGTTTTTCCACTAACCGATTGGAAAATATTATTTTCCCGCAAAGAATGTGAGTAAAGAATCCGACACTCCCAGCAAATACAAGGAAGGCTGGAAGAACTGCTCCATTGTAATTTTCTATAAAACTTATTTTGTCTTCGATAATCAACTGAATGTAGAGAGCAGAAATTAAACATACGAACGATGGAATAATACAGATCCAATGCGTTATACCCAAATACTTAGCAAATCTATATCTCCCTTCTTCCGTAAAGTCAATAAAAGGCCCTGGCATCTTTAAAGTAAAAATCTAAAACTCCTCTATTTCATCCTGTAATTATGTTAGAGTTTAACGGTTTCAAAAGCTAAATTTTCTTTATTTACTTCTAAAAAGACTGCCATTTTGAAAAAGTAAGATGACGTCATACTTTGTTCAAAATGACGTAACGTTTCCCGAAAGCACGTGTAGTTTGTCACGTCCACGTTTCAAGAACCAAACATTTGTTTTCTCTTGATCTAAATCTTTGTTGTACTAGACCTGTATAATTGTTTGCATTGCAAAATTTTCTTTTTGGATATGTACATATTTTAGACATGTAAATCAGCTAGATCCAAGCCAGAACGTTTCTGAGTATTTAGTTGTATTCATTCGGACGTTTCTCAGTATATAGAACTTTGTATTCATTTATCCGAAACGCCCCGACTCTCTCTCTCTCTCTCTCTCTCTCTCTCTCTCTCTCTCTCTCTAGCTTTATATCTCTCTGTCTCTCTCCCTCTATGTCTCTCTCTCTCTGTCTCTCTCTCTCTGTCTCTCTCTATGTATCTATGTCTCTCTCTCTCTCTATTTATCTATGTCTCTATCTGTCTTGGTCTATCTCTGTCTCTGTCTGTCTCTGTCTCTGTCTCTGGCTCTCTGTGTCTAATTTCACAATGTAGGCCTAATATCCGTTTCTGATTTGCTAAACCGTAATGAAGTTAAATCACAGATGGTGAAACTTTAAAAAATATGACTTATCTACAAATTAAGAATGGTAAGTGAATACGACCCCCATATTTAATGGAAATTCGTGTAATAGCTACGCCCATGTCGGTCAATATAGAGTCCATGGTAACGCAAGGGAGATAATTCTTTCATCCTACACTCTCCTGACAGGAAGAGTTAAAAGGTAGTCAGACGATGACATGGCGCGGGTGAAAGTGTCTCTCCAGTTATTATTTATTGTGATAGCAGTCACACATCGGCCCTCTTTGCAAGTAGAGCTGATGTGCGAAGTTGCTAATGTTGAAGTTGAAAGCGAAGATGGCAGGACACAAACTTTCGAGATGAAGAAACTGGAGACCGTGAAGGGGGAGGCGTGTGCTCTGTGTGCCCATCCAGCTATGAACTCTGCCCCGGAATTTACAGCCTTGACATCCAATCTGATTCTGTCAGTTGCAGACAAGGAAATATCCAGTGATTGTGGTAGGTCTCTTAGTCAAGCATATCACTAGATATACTGTAGATCATTTGAATCCGTGTTATTAATGTAGATTTATTTAATTAGCCTCGAGTGTTCCGACAACTTTTCAGACCAGGACTATTATGCTCCTCAACATTAAAGGAGATGAGTAAACATTCCCTAATCCAAAGCCCACAGGAGTGCTTAAATTATTAAAAAGGGAAATGATATGTAAATTAAACATATTAATTGCATAACATTTAAAAAGATTCTCTTACAAGTATATATATATAATGTGCACCGGCTTCCTCGCGGAGTAAAGCCATTGTGGGTCATCCAGGCACTAACTGTGGTGTACGTTGCTTAACTTTGTGAAAAAGCCAACCACTCTACTAACGTCGCTATAAAAGCCTGCTTCTACAACAATGCCGTAGAAGTGGTGTTTGTTCTTATACCCCATTCCCCTTAAACTATTATCTCGGCCCTGGCCCTGGGTACAGTATCCCAAAAGTCAACGAATCGAGCAATTGAATTAAATCTGTCAGGAAAAAGTATGGTCAAACCACAATCAAACTATAATGTAATGTTAGAGTTAGATAATATATATGATTTATACAATTTTGAAATATAGGCGTTCATTTATGGTATTAAATCATAACTTTTGTAAAAATAAGAAATGAAAACAATTAACTTTGTTTTACACATGTATGTTAGTCCAAATCATTTAGACTTTCGGCTTCTCGTTTTATCGTCTGTCATTTATTGGTCAACCGAAGTCTAAACATTCTGTTCAAAATTTCCAAAGCATGAATTAATACCATGAATAATTTTGGGAATATGACCTATACGCGTTTAGCCTATAGATACCAATGAAATTGGGCATTTTTGCGACTATTTTGCAAAATTGGGAGCTTTTTCACAAATAATATGCTTCTATGGTAACTGGATATTAAACCTATATTTTCTGTCTCTGTGTGTTAGGGAAAAAACAGTTTTGTTTATATTTTCTTCTTTGATTCCTTTTTTTTCTCTTGAAATTTATTTGAACTTCTGATTGGGAATTTTTATAGAAAAAATTGGGGAAAAACCATACTTTTTGCCATTGAGAATATGACAGATTACCGGCTATAAAAATGACCCCAAAAAACCTTGACCGAGACTTTCAATACATTATCATGTGTGCTTAACAAAATCCATTTTAAATGCATTATTTACAAAAATTAATAGATCTACTCAGTCAACCAATGATAATATAGAAATTGATAAAAAGCATCCTGATGTTCCAAGTGGAAATTTCACACAACTTGTGCCCTTTATGTTTAACCCTTTCCCTCATACGACAATTCTGCAGCAGACGACTTTGAACATATTTTGTCAAATAATGGAAAATCTCTATAATTGAATGGATAACCTATGACTAAAAGTGGAAAACATTGTGACAAAAGGAGAAATTGCACGTTTTGTGCAATTTCTTCTTTTGTTACTATGTTTTCAAAAAGCCGTCTGCTGCAGAGGCGTCAGAAAGCGTCTATATGAGGGAAAGGGTTAACAAATGGAGATTTTCTCTTGAAATTTGAACGCTACAGTGGCTGAGTGGCGTTAGTTAATTGGAAAAGGGTGCCTATGGCATGGCTGGTTTGTCAAAAAGGGATCAATGTTCTGTCTCTGTTATATACATGTAACCAACAAATTGTAGCTGTTTAACCATTCTCCACATCTGTAGAAGAGAACTTTGAAAACATAGTTTTCAAAGTGGTCTGCTACAGATTTGTTGAAACCTTTATTTACATACGGAAAAAATATTGCTTGTAATGAACAATTTCTCCTTTTGCCTCCATGTTGTCAACTGAATCTGATAATTCTACTTTAATTAATGGAGATTTTCCTTGCTTGTAAATTAGTCTGTTGAATTTAAAGTTTATTGTAACTAGTATGTGGTAAAGGATTAACCTTTATTTCCTTGTTTAACCTCTAAGTACTTGTTTAAACCTCTTTTCTTTGTTCACACAGATCCTGGTAGACTAGACCTTCCCCCTGGTCTTTGTTCATTCAACACAGATTCAAGTCAGTGTCATAAACATGAGATAGATTCCTGTATTCAAACATCTGAGGTAACTGATTACACTTTGGGGCTTGGTATAATGTTCCTCTATTAATCTTTTCGCATATACAACAGATCTGCAGCAGACGACTTTAGAAACATCTGTAGAAAACATATCAGATTTTTTTTTCCATTTGAAAGTTTAATTAGCTATAGAAACAGTTGAAAAAAACATTGTGTCAAAATAAGACATTTATTGTGAGCAATTTCTCCTTTTGACATCTGCTACTGATGCATCAAAATGTGTCTGCAAGTGGGAAAGCTTAATATTATACAAAGTTTGTCTAGGGGTTAACTGGAATATATTTAAATGCATCTTAGTACACTAACTTACTAACGCATGATTATCATGAGTTGTAGATATGCGAGACATAACGTGGGATCACATTCATTTAGGCCTTGATATAGACAACATTATGATATAATATGTTTACTAAAAACCATTCAAGCAGAATCAAAATTGTATTTCCATTTGTAGCTAACCTGAGCATCTCAGTTCTGTTTTACCAGATGGGACCGCTTGGTGGAGCATAAAAGAGCCATCTGTTCACCTCCAGCAGGAGGTTTTAGTCCCCAAATGAAAGTGAAAAACTCACTAGTGTGGTTTTGTCTTGTCTCAGACTTGAGTAGGATGTAATAATATAATATTACTTTCCAAGAGTCCTCATCATCCTCATTATTTCCATTTTTTGCTCACATCCATTTCTCACTCCTGTCCTAATTGACCTTATATTTTAAAAAGTGTAGAACGGCCTCAGTTTGTGCCTCGGTGCCGGAGTTCGGGGGGTACGGTCACCGGCCAAGTCATACCAAAGACTTATAAGTGGTAGTTATGGCTGCCCTTTGTTGTGAGGTTAGCATTACGACTGAATAGCTGGTGTCAGGATAAATGGGCCAGAAGTACTGGTAACTTACCAAGGAAATGCTGTGTTATAAATGAAAAATTGTTGAAAGCGTCGTTAAACCCAAACAATCAATTAATCAACCTAATTGACCTCTTTGTGTTGCAGTACAGTAGTTAATCCTATTCTCATAATGCATATTTGTTTCAGGAACTTGCAGAAGAAATCTTTTTCAGAAAAATGGTACCAATGGAAACTGGATATGTAGATATAGATAAACCATTAGGTAGGCTGTTGTTTATTTGCACGTTTTTACAAGCTCGTGTAAAACTGGTTTTGAAAATTAGCAGGAAACTCGCTTAATGTTAAAATTTGTTTGATGCTCCGCTTAACCCTTTCCCTCATACGACAATTCTGCAGCAGACGACTTTGAACTTATTTTGTCAAAACATAGGTTATCCATTCAAGTGGAAAACATTGTGTCAAAAGAAGAAATTGCTTGTTTTGAGCAATTTCTTTTTTTGTCAATCTGTTTTCAAAAAGCCATCTGCTGCAGAGGTGTCAGAAAGCGTCTATATGAGGGAAAGGGTTAATTGCGCTTTGTGAATGGTATATTATTATTTTGTTATATATACATGTCATACTTACTGGCCTAGCCAATCAAAAATATTGAAAATCTGTAAAGATGATAAATTTTATTTCAGTATAAAGTTAGTAAACATTGTGGCAAATGGAGAAATCGCTCATGTACAATTTCTCCTTTTGTAGCAATGTTTTTTAAAATCTTATATCTGAAAGTGGGAAAAACTTAAAAAGGTCAATGCACATTGGATATCTATTGTGGAAATATTTTAATACAGACCTATAGATTTCCTTTCACCTAGATTAGACATTAATTTGTTATATGTAAGATCCACTTTTGTAAATCAAAGTTAAGTTGTAATAGTAAATTTGTTGTTATCCCTTTCCCACATACAACAAATCCGCAGCAGACGACTTCTCAAAACATGTCTCATTTAGATCAAGTTCTCCTTTTGCCACAGTGTTTTCAAAAGTTGTTGGCTGCAGATGTGTCAAAATGTGTTAAAAAGGCCTTTTCCAGAGAGTTGCTTCTTTGTCATATCAACTCTTGATGTATATGCCAAAGGAGAAGATGAAGACAAACCATTTCAGCACAAACAGTTTTTCAGTGCCTAGAAAATATTTCTAAGAACTACATTTGGTCACCTCCTGTCAGTTAACCCTTTCCCACATATAGCCGCATTCTGATGTCTCTGCAGCAGATGACTTGAAAACATTGTGACAAAAGGAGAACTCAAAATGAGCAATTTCTCATTTTGCCACAATGTTTTTAACTTTTTAGCTCACCTATGCACAAAGTGCAAGGTAAGCTTTTGTGATCGCTCACCGTCCGTTGTCTGTCGTCGTCGTCCGTTCACATTTTCCTACAAATGACTTCTCCTCCTAAACCAATTAACCAAATTCGAAATAATTTTACAGGAATGTTCCTTGGGTGGATCTCTTTCAAACTTGTTCAAAGAATTCTATTCCATGCAGAACTTTGGCTGCCACGGCAACAAAAAAGGGGAAATTAACCAAAACTTAAAAAATCTTCTTGTCCAAAAGTACTGGCCCGATTTGAAAATTATTTCCGATCCGTTGAAAAACATGGCCGCCAGGGGGGCGGAGCTTGTTCATAGACTCATATAGGGAAAAACCTTTAAAAATCTTCTTTAATATTTGGTATGTAGCATCATCTAGTGGACCTCTACCAAGATTGTTCAAATTATAGCCCTGGGGTAAAAAAATGACCCCTCCCCTGGGGTCTATTGTTTTACATAGACTCATATAGAGAAATATTAAAAAAAACAAATCTGAAAGTAGAGGGCCCCAGTTTTTGATATTTGGTATGTAGCATCGTCTAGTGGACCTCTACCAAGATTATTCAAATTATAGCCCTGGGGTAAAAAATGACCTCTCCCCTGGGGTCTATTGTTTAACATAGACTCATATAGAGAAAATTTAAAAAAAAAAATCTTTTCTGAAAGTAGAGGGCCCCGGCCTTTGATATTTGGTATGTAGCATCGTCTAGTGGACCTCTACCAAGATTGTTCAAATTATAGCCCTGGGGTAAAAAATGACCCCATCCCGGGGATCTTTTGTTTTATATATACTCATATAGGGGAAAAACTTAAAAAATCTTCTTGTCTAAAAGTAGAGGGCCCAGGCCTTTGATATTTGGTATGTAGCATCATCTAGTGGACCTCTACCAAGATTGTTCAAATTAAAGCCATGGGGTAAAAAATGACCCCTCCCCTGGTCACTTGTTTCACATAGACTTGTATAGGGGAAAAACTTAAAAAATCTTCTTGTCTAAAAGTAGAGGGCCCAAGCCTTTGCTATTGGGTATGTAGCATCATCTAGTGGACCTCTACCAAGATTGTTCAAATTATAGCCCTTGGGTCAAAATAACCCGTCCCTGGGGGTCACTTGTTTTACATAGACTCATAAAGGGAAAACAAATAAAAAATCATCTTGTCTAAAAGTAGAAGGCCCAGGCCTTTGATATTGGGTATGTAGCATTATCTAGTGGACCCCTACCAAGATTATTCAAATCATAGCCCTGGGGTCAAAAATGGCCCCACCTGGGTCACTTGTTTTACATATACTCGTATAGGGAAAAACTTTAAAAATCTTGTCTAAAAGTTTAATATTTGAAATCTAACTTCATCTAGTGGACTTCTACCAAGATTGGTCAAATTATTATAGCCCTGGTGTCAAACATGGCTCCACCCTGGGGATCACTTGTTTTACATAGACTTGTTAAGGTTAACACTTTAAAAATATTCTTGTCCATTTTGCCATGAATTTTTTATGGGTGCCCCTCTACTAAGACTTCAAAATTATTTTGATAGGATGATAAACATGGCCGCAGAATCGTCGGCTGCAGATTTGTTGTATGTGGGAAAGGGTTAATAAATAGTGACAATCAAGACGGTCATTGGAACTATTTGAAAGGTAATAGGTTTACTCAATAGCTTGTTTTCTTACTTGTCTATTAATTACTCTTGTTTACATTTTATCAGCATGCAATTTACACACACATATCTATATATATATTTCAGCCGTTGGATTGGTGATGTTGAATGCTGGAAATATTGAAGGAGCTCATAGAACTTTTGATGCAATGGTAAATACTAGACCAAACTCACTGGCTGGCTACTTTATGAGAGGAGTCGCAAATACAAGAAGAGGGGTCAAGGTAATTGGATGATTTTGTTTTTAATCTTTTCTACATACATAATGCATTTTGGTCCATCTTTCATCTCCATACTTAAAAATACAATATTACAACATTGTTCATAATGAGAAATTTCTCCTTTTGTAATAATTCCAACATGATTCAAGAATTATACTAACATTCAAATCTATAGAGGTTTTCAATATTCGTTCATGTTTCTGCTCAAGAAAATTCTGGTATGAGACAAAGGGGTTCAATAACTCAACACAGGGGAGCCAATTAGTTTTACAGTTAATTAAATAAATAGAAAAGGAGAAGGAATTGCTTGGTTATTTTAGTATTATTTTTGAAGGAACGCAAATATTCAGCACTGGCAGTGGAAGATTTCAATGAAGTGATAGAGCGTGACAACAAGTTTATCAGAGCTTATGAAAGAAGAGCGGAGGTATTGTTTGAAACTCATACAATTTAACTACTGTTTACCTTTTTTCAGGATCATCAGAATGTATGTTACACATTGAAATTTAAAATGTGATTTTGACACTCAGTTAGTTTGAAAACTGTAATGAAAAAGAATTTTATACATCTGACACATGTCAAAATGTTTTTCTGGCTTGAAAAGGGAATCAGTTTCGTTTGATAAAATAGTTGAAGACAATGTTGGAATAGGAAAAAAATTCTTCTGCTGTTGAGGCATGACTTAGTTATCATGAAATTGGTTAAACTAGGAAAAAAGAACTGTTTGTTAAAAGAATAAATTAAATTGTGAGATAGAACAATTTATTCACATACCAATTTTGTCAATTTATTCATTAGGTACATACTCTTTCTTTAGAATTTGAATTCAGGGCCCATACTTATACATGTATTTTTTCATTCATAAACATGGAACCCCGGGTCCCACAACCAGAGAGGTAGATAATGGTCAAATTTCATGTTCCAAAATCCTCATTTGGCTTCCAAACCTATTTTAACCACTTCCCGGATAACATATGACTAAAAGTGGAAAACATTGTGGCAAAAGGAGAAATTGCTCGTTTTGAGCAATTTCTTCTTTTGTCACTATGTTTTCAAAAAGCCGTCTGCTGCAGAGGCGTCAGAAAGCATCTATATGAGGGAAAGGGTTGAGGATGCTCAAAAAAATCCTCTTGCTATTCTTTTGAGTACCATAAAATAGGGTTTATCGAAGTGATAAGAGAGATATTGTGGAGTATAGATCAGTTTTCTCATTCTTATTTAGATATCTGTGGCCATTTCTTACTTTTGATAATTGCAGGCATACATTTCCCTTGGAGAGTATACAAACGCTGTGAAAGATTTAACCAAGTTGATAGAGCTAGGACCTCATAGTAAAGCCTTGTTTGCAAGGGGAGTCATTTATCTGTTATTGGAGGTAGGACCAACTTAATCTAGTTCAATTGTTTACCTGATATGATAATAGAAATCTATATTGAATCTATATTGAAAGCATCTGATGAAAAGGATGTTTATACATATAGATGTTATAGAATGACAAGAATGATATCTGTCATTTTGCTGTTGCAATCTTTTTTTTGCCTTCCTTCGAATAAGAGGCGGTAAATTGCTTTGCACATGTTGGTCGGTCCTTCAGTAGACCAAAGTTTGTCGAGTGATAACTGGATAATGCTTGGTACTCAGTACTTAAACTAGCAGGGAGGTTGGGCATGCCCAGTAGATGAATCCTATTGATTTTGAGGTCATCACAGTGACCTTGAACACAAACAAGAGGGGAGCATAATGATTCACAGATATCTTTAGTCTTAACAACATCTTTAGTTTAATGCAAATGATAGAGCAAATACTTAAAATGAGTAATTCAACTTTTTAAGTTTTCACCACAAGGTTTTATTCTGTATTTCTCAAAATGACATGTGTTTCTCAAATGTTTTCAAGGCAGAAAAGTGATATCAGCTTAACAATTCATTTGAAATATCCTAAAGAAAAGTTTTGCTGTGACCTGTCTCATATCATGGTTGGTAAGGTTTGCTACTTGTATATATTGCAGATGAAAGCTGTTATTGTTTCAACCTAGATTTCTTTACTTTCTCTATCAAGGACTTTGAAGACGCTGAGGCTGATTTTAAAAAGAACCTAGAGAGATCAGATAGTGATGATTTACAGAACCTGTTTTATTTGGGTCTTTCCCAGTACTACAGGGGAAAAGTTAGGGTATGTAAATATGTCGTATTATTTGTGTCCCTTGCCATGGTAGGGTGACATATTGTGATCACTTTCTCATCTGTCTGTCAATCACAAATTAAACTGACCGGCCATACAAATGTTCCTTGGGACCTTTGTGTGAATAGAATTGTTTCTAAGTCTCAATGTCAAGGAGGGATAGGATTATTTGTGGTACAATGTGTACACTTTTGTGAACCATTTAACTGACACAGTGGACCTTTTATGTCATTTACCTGATATAGTGAACCTTTTATGTCATTTATCTGATACAGTGGACCTTTTATGCCATTTAACTAATATAGTGGATCTATGTTCAAAGAGAGCTTTTGTTGTAATCTTGTATTATATTGTGGCATTGTTATCGAAATCTTTAAGTGTTGCATTTTAAAGTTTGAGACTAAGCTGCTGCTTTGCTGTCATGTGACAGCTCTTTGAGGATTTTCTGAGACTTGCACAACATGTGAAATATCATTTGTTCTCTGTTCGGAAAGTGCCAGGTAAATCCTAATAAGGCATTTAACTTTTTTCCACAATGTTTTGATTTCTTTTTGAAGATGTGTTTGATATTTTGTTTCAATTGTAAAGGGTTTAAAGTTTCTGAGAGGAGCAATATTTATTAGATAAATTCTATAAATTCTTTGTTTTATTTCAGAATGCAATTGAAGTTTTTAAAGAAGTTTTGAAAAAAGATAGTGAACATTTAGATGCATGCACAAGTTTAGCACAAGCATTTAGGTAAAGTACTTTTATGCCTCTTCAAAAGTAGAAACATTTAACTTTGTCAGACAAAATAGACACACCATTGACAACTCATTTATTTCTGGAGGACTAATAGAAATTTGTGAAATCTGGTTGATAACATCAGGTATGGAGATCTATGTCCCTTATAACATGAACATAGAGTATATATACTGTTGTATAACATTTTGCAGCCAACACACTCTCCTGATTTTCCTTATTTATTCAAATGTAACCTTAATTTACAAGTGTGACTATATTATGTGATATATCGGTGCATGCAATTGAGTTTGCACATATCCAATTAAATTGTATAGTGGGGATGTTTTAGATTGTTAATAAGCTGACAGACCCAATATCAAGTACCTTGAACTATTGATGTAGTGTACTTTATTATGAGAATAATTGTGCTGTGCTTTTCCATTTTTTTGCTTCTGAGTAAAGTTATAAAAGTTGCATGAAGCCTCTGTGTGGCTGCTGTAGATTCTATTAACCCTTTCCCACATACAGCAAATCTGCAGCAGACGACTTTGAAAATGTCTACTAAAAAATATGGAAAATCTCAATAATTGTAGGTATAATTACTGAAAAAAGGTGAAAACATTGTGGCAAAAGGAGAAATTGCTTGTTTTGAGCAATTTCTCCTTTTGTCATGATTCTAAAGTTGTCTGCTGCAGATGCGTTAGAAAGCTTCTAGAGGTGGGAATGGGATAAAGAGCATACATACAGACTTGGTCAGACATGTCCACAAATTCCATTAGACAGATTTTATCATGACCGCGCTCAAATTGTTTCTGACATTATCTATTAGTTAGTTCCTTTTTTACTCCTTTTGCCATGATGTTTTCAACTTGATTCAATAATTATACATAACGATTTTCAACATTTTTGGCTAGAGGTTTTCAAAGTTTTCTGTTGCAGATTTGGTGTATGTTGGAAAGAGTTAAACACATTTTAAAATTCTGACTAAAACTGTATTAAACCTTAATTTAAACTATGTATTACTGTACTTTCAGGGAAGTTGGAAATTTCCGTGCATCTAAGGGGAAATTTAACCAGTCCTTGGCCATCAACAAATATCATATCTTATCCTTACAACTCCGAGGAGATTTGTTTTACCATACAGGGGAGCCAGATTCAGCATTATCAGATTTTGATGTGAGATATTCATGTAGTATATACATCTTTTACCTCAGACACTTAAAGTGCTTATTGCTCTCCGTAGGAAAGAAATATTCATATGTTCTTTTAAAACTAGCATATAGTATATTTCGTAATAAACCTTCATTTTTTGTGACTAATATCATTATAAAATATATTTAAAAAAAATAAAAATGACTGTACCGGTTTGAAAAAGTTAATTGTTTACCGTTTCAATTCATGGCGAGGTCAAGCGGAAATGTTCACGGATGATTTCGGCAAACGTTCGGCAGCAATCGCTAATAACTAATTTGCATAAATTGTGCACACACGCCAATGGCGTCACACCTTTTGAGGTAAACAAATCGAGCGGAAAAATATCAACAATCAACTAAGAATATTTTATCACAAAAACTTTTCCACCAACCTATCTCATCCCCCAATCTATCTCATCCCTGATTACAATTCGAGTTCTATTCATTCCCTTGTTATAAGCAACACAACGCTGTTTCCGTTCAGAGTCGCTAAATAAGGATCTCCAGTTTTGAGTTCTGACTTTCCATTTTTGTTTATTGTTTACTTTGGTCGGTTTAGTTTGACCTGCATTGAGTGTTTTGAAAATTGTATGTGTATCACGTGACCTACAGGAATGAATTGTGGGAAGCGTCGAGAGCTGAGTGTATCTGTCATTTGTAAACACCTAATAATAGCAATCTTCCAGTACGATAAAAGAATCAATACAAACAGTACCCACTACATACTAACCAGGGGCTGTATGGCCGAAGAGTACTTGTGTTTGAAGATATTTTAGGCCATTCTTAACGTCTCGAATACTTAAATTATCGAAGTTTTCTAGTGTATAGACGATTTTTTAAGAGGTAATATTGCTTTAAGTGGAAAAAATGTAGTTTTAAGTAAAAATTGAAACAGGGTTGAAAACATTGTGAGTAAAAGGTTAAAAATAGCTTATTTATATCAGTAATTACTCCCTTTTAACCACAGTATTTCACAGTTTCAGATATGTGTAATTCTCTCTAATTATTATATTTCAAGCATTAAAACCTGATGAAAATATGGCACTATTATTATTTAATATTTCCACAGAGATGCTTAGATGAGGACCCGTCCAATGTTAAATGTGGTTACATGAAGGCATTGTCTACAGTATCCAAGGGGCAATTTTACGATGGTGTTAAAGCAGCAACAAAAGTAAGTGTTTTGATATAAATTTGATTTCCTTCAATGTTTTACCATCTGAAGCAAAACTGGATCTGATTAGATAAGTTTCTCCCCTGATCATGAAGTGCTTTAACCCTTTCCCATATACACTCACTTTCTAAAACCTGCAGAAGACAACTTTTAAAAAATTGTAATAATGTTGCTGAGCAATTTGACCTTTTACTCCAATGTTTTCAACTCTATTAGAAAATTATTTGCCATTCAGTCATACATCGTCCGTTCAAATCTTTTTCTCTGAAAATAGTGGTCCGATTTCAAGTAATTTCACAGGAAGGTTCCATAGGTGGCTCTCATCAAAATGCAAAGAATTTGAATCCAATTAGATCATTAGTTGCTGTGGCATTAGAAAAGGAGAAAAATGCCAAAACTTTAAAGAAATGTTATTTGGGTGACCCTCAACCAAGACTGTTCAAATTATTCGGATAAGTTGCAAAACATGGCCGCAAGGGTGCGGAGATAGATTTCCTTTTAAGTGTTAAAAAATCTTCTTGTCGAAAGTATTGGCCCGATTTGAAAATGATACATCATAAATGTACCCTTGGGTGACCCTCTACCAAGATTGTTCAAATTATTCCGTCCGTTGAAAACATGGCCGCGAGGAGGCGTAGCTTGTTTTCCTTATATGTATATATAGTCAAAACTTAAAAAATATTTTTGTATAAAAGCATTTGTCTGATTAGAAAATAATTTAGCAAAAATGCTCCTTGAAGACCCTCTACCAAGATTGTTCAAATTTGTAGGATTCATTGAAAAATATTACCAACAGGGTGGATGTGGCTTGCTTTCCATATATGAATATATAAAGTGATAGCTTAAAAAATTGAAATTAAGCTGATCCTTTAAAAAGCATGGCCACCAGGCGTGGGGCTTGTTTTCCATATATGTATATATATAGTGAAAACTTTACAAATCTACTTGTCCAAACATATAGACCTGATTTTATAATGTTTTTGCACACATGTTCCTTGGGTGAACCTCTACAAAGATTATTGAACTCATTATGATCTGTTGATAAAAATGACCACCAGGAAGCAAGAACATTGAAGCTTTGTGATTTCATAAAATTAGGTGAGCCGTTTAGGACCATCATTGTCCTTTTGTTTCTGTTAACACAACTTTATAGTACTTTTTGTTTTGTCCTTTTCGAAACACTTAAGGACCAGTTTAGTTACATATTTATATTAATATATGTCTGTGTGCCATTTTGCATTTGTATAGTATACAGTTTGACATTGTATTTTTAGGTTATGGTAAAGCATCCACCAATAATAAAGGCCAGCCCGGAATTTTTAAAAGCTCATTATTTAAGAGGTAACATTTGTTTGTGAATATCTGTACATGTAATACATACATTAATGAAACGGCTGTCGACGGATCTAATACAAAATATTGGATCTGTCAAATTTTATTATTCCAATGAAGCTTTGACAACTACACTGTTTTATTGCATGTAACCTCCTGTAGTGGTTAGAGCATCTGCCTCGAGTGTATGGCTCGAATCAAGAAATGCAGTGACAATACTGAAAAACTTGATACTGTTGAGGGCATAAAACAACATGCAATAATTGACAACTACATGTAATGCAATAATTGACAACTACATGTAATGCAATAATTGACAACTACATGTAATGCAACAATTGACAAATACATGTAATACAATAATTGAAAACTACATGTAATGCAATAATTGACAACTGCATGTAATGCAATAATTGACAACTACATGTTATGCAACAATTGACAATGCAACAATTGACAACTACATGCAATGCAATAATTTTCATTGTTTCACCATTATTTAACTGTAATGTGAACTGTTAACCCTTTCCCAAATACAACAAATCTGCAGCTAAAGGCTTTGAAAACATCTAGGCAAAAACACAAACAATCACTTTAAATGAAAAAACAATATTTGAATTGAGTTGAAAACATGGGACAAAAGGAGAAATTGTTTGTTTTGAGCAATTTCTTCTTTCGTCGCTATATTTTCAAAGATCCATTTTCTGCAGAAGAGTCAGAAAGCATCTATATAAGGGAAAGGGAAAATAGAGTTCCAGATATGGTGCATATTTCATGTTCAGAAATGCTTATTCTGCCATCACACTGCACTCTAAAGAATTATCTTATACCATTATTTTCAGTTCCCAAAATGTAAAGTTGAGATATTGTGGGAAATGAGTTTACTCTCTTTGTTATAGTTCTCTGTGGTTAGTGGTTAGAGTGTCAGCCTTAACCCTTTCTGACGCCTCTGCAGCAGACGGCTTTTTGAAAAACATAGTGACAAAAGAAGAAATTGCATAAACGTGCGATTTCTCCTTTTTCCACAATGTTTTCCACTTTTAGTCATAGGTTGGTTATCCATTCAATTATGAAGATTTTCACATTTTTGACAAAATACGTTCAAAGTCGACTTCTGCAGAATTGTCGTATGAGGGAAAGGGTTAAGAGTCACTGTGAGATCAGGATTCACTGCTCAGTTGAGTCATACCAAACACTTAACAAATGGTAAACTGTAGTTATAGCTTCACTCCTTGGAGCTCTGGGTTCTGGGGATAGCATAACGACTGATGCATCAATGTCAGGATTTTTAATACCGGTAGTACTGCCACTGGTTATTTTACAAGCAAACACCATAACATAACTGAAATACTGTTGAATGCTGCATAATTCTAACACGGAAAGTAAACAATTTTTACAGAATGGTATATAACAATAATAGGGAAATTTGAAATAATTTTGAGATAATTTTTGATATTTCTCTTTTCAGAATATTCACGATATTTACATGCAAATTTAGATACGCCTATAGAAAAGTTAAACTTAGAAGAAGATTTTTCAGATGAATATAAAGATCATTGGTTAAAGACATTGCCATTTGAGTTTGAGGTAAGTTAATCTCTTGCACACATTTTTGATAACCTTGGCCACAGTTAATTAGCCTGACCTAAGTTTATACTGATCACCGTTTTTATCAAATGAATTATTGAAATAGCATCATAATTATGTTTGTTGGAGTTTTGAGGTATATTTAGGATAAAATAGAAATGAAAAAGTAGAAAAGTACAAAGTTGCAATGTGATTCAAGTTATTTGAATAAATGTGGGAAAAGCATAATCAACTTTCGTTACAATGTTTTCAACTTTTTTCAGTAATTATGCCTTCATTTTTGGGGATCTTCCTTGTTTTTGCCTAAGATGTTTTCAAAGTCGTCTGCTGCAGATATGTTGTATGCGGGAAAGGGTTATGAAATATTCGGAGTGATCTTCTTTGAAAACGTCTGAAGTAAAGATTGTTGCACATGGAATGTTGTGTACTGTTGCCATGATATAACTGTAATCCAAGTAACAGTGTAAAACTCCATTTGATCAATGATCAATTTCATTTTCATGTATACAGTATTAACCCTTTCCCTCATACGACAATTCTGCAGCAGACGACTTTGAACATATTTTGTCAAATAATGGAAACTCTCTATAATAGAATGGATAACCTATAACTAAAAGTGGAAAACATTGTGACAAAAGGAGAAATTGCAAGTTTTGTGCAATTTCTTCTTTTGTTACTATGTTTTCAAAAAGCTGTCTGCTGCAGAGGCGTCAGAATGCGTCTATATGAGGGAAAGGGTTAAAAAGTAAAATATGTAAATTTAAAAGAAAATGGAGAAAATTTTCATTATTTTACATATTCCTTGTTATGCCATTATTGACCATCCTAAATTCAAAGCATCTGAGATACGGGAAAATTCCAGGAAAATAAAGTTTAATTAAGAGAAAGAGAATGAACAAATTAAGGAATTGGATAAATAGTTCTTTGAAAGCAATTAAATTACCTGATTCTGGCTCTAATAGCGCCCGTCTTTTAGTTCCTCGCTTTGTGGTAACCATATTTATTATACATAATATTTACGATATATGTGTTCTCCACTTACTGAAGTGTCGAAAAGGGGGCTATCGAATTGGCAAGGGTATATATATACTTGTTGTTTCGCATCAGTAGCTTCAAGCCGACAGAAGTTGGAACCTCTGTGATAAGAAATGATTAGAAAACGGAATCTGTTGATCATTACCGGAGATGCCTGAAGAAAGAGTGTCAGGTTTTTTTTTCGCAAAATCAAAAGTGATTTCTTTTAACCCTTTCCCTCATATAGCCGCTTTCTGACGCCTCTGCAGCAGACAGCTTTTTGAAAACATAGTGACAAAAGAAGAAATTGCACAAAACGTTCAATTTCTCCTTTTGCCACAATGTTTTCAACTTTTAGTCATAGGTTATCCGGGAAGTGGTTAAAATAGGTTTGGAAGCCAAATGAGGATTTTGGAACATGAAATTTGACCATTATCTACCTCTCTGGTTGTGGGACCCGGGGTTCCATGTTATCCATTCAATTATGGAGATTTTCTATTTTTTGACGAAAATACGTCGTCTGCTGCAGAATTTCCGTATGAGGGAAAAGGGTTAATTGCTAAAATGAATCAGTGTCATTGGCAGTTCATCATTTCTGAACATTTGTTTTTAGCTCACCTGTGCTCAAGGTGAGTTATTGTGATCGCCTTTTGTCCGGCGTGCGTCAACTTCTTCTCCTCAGTAACCAGTGGGTCAATTTGGATGAAACTTCACAGAAAGCATCCTCTCAATGACCTCACCAGAATTCCTTCAAATTTTTGGGATCCATGCAAAATTCTGGTTTCCATGGCAACGAAACCGAAAAAACTTTTTGTAGAAATGTTCCTTAGATGACCCTCTATCAGATTCCTTCAAGCCATGTTAATTGGTCAAAAAGCATGGCCGCCAGGGGGCGGGGCTATTTTGCCTTTTATGGCTATAGTGAAAACTTAAAAAATCTTCTCCTCCGAAAGTGTCGGGCCGATTTTCAAATAATTTTGTAGAAATGTTCCTTGGGTGACCCTCTGATCTCTATCAGATTCCTTCAAGCCAAGTTGATTGGTCGGAAACTATGACTGCCAGGGGGCGGGGCTTATATAGCTAAAGTGAAAAAAAAAATCAGGTGAGCGATTCCAGGGCCATCATGGCCCTCTTTTTTTCAAAAAGTTGTCTGTTACATGTACATCAGAAGGAATCTATTGACATATTAATGACATTAATATTCCCTTTCAGGAATCCTATAAAGAACAGCCTGGTATACAACCTCATATAAAGTAAGTTAATTAGTTTTTAACCACGTTTTCAGCAAAGATAAAATTCTGATGTTGCGTGAGCATGTGGTCAGGTGTGTTGGTCCTAAACATTGATTCCCTCTCAATAACCATTTAACTAGACTGATTCTTATGAAATTCCATTGGCAGGTTGCTTAGAAAGGGACTGTTTTATGGGTCATGGTCCTGGTCACAAGTACAACATAAAGATCAGCTGTGTTTATCCTGCTTATTGAAAATCTGATTTTATGGTTATACCATTATCTTTTTATTAAATTGGATATTAGAATGAAAGAGGTGAAACATGTTTTAACCCTTTCCATGATACAGTCAACCTTTTTTTTTGCACAAGACCATGAAGTGTAATGGTGGAGTTCTGATGAGGGGTATTTCAGAATATATATGGTATATAGTGACATGTGTGTGCTGAAATGACTTCCTTAAGATTGAAAATGATGTTGATCCCAATTACTGTACTTTTTCTATAAGTTGATACAGTGAATTCCATTTAACGAAAACCTGTTAATTGCAAAACACTGATTATTAGTCCCCTACCGGCGTGCCGAAGGGGACTATTAGGTTTGCACTCCGTCCGTCAGTCCATCTGTCAGTCAGTCCATCTGTCAGTCAGTCAGTCAGTCAGTCAGTCAGTCCGGCAAATTTTTGTCCGGAGCATATCTCCAAAACTGTACTAGCTATGGCTATGAAATTCCATATGTGGATACATCTCATCAATGCGGAGTGCAGTGCATATGAACCATAACTCTTGCTTCCCTAATTTTTGAGTTATTTCCCTTTCTTTATTTTCATACTTGATTTTTGTCCGGAGCATATCTCCAAAACTGTACTAGCTATGGTTATGAAATTTCACACATGGATGCATCTCATCAAGGGGGAGTGCAGTGGACATGAACCATAACTCTTGCTTGCCTAATTTTTGAGTTATTTCCCTTTCTTTATTTTCATACTTGATTTTTGTCCGGAGCATATCTCCATAACTATACTAGCTATGGCTATGAAATTTCACACATGAATACATCGTATCAAGGGGGAGTGCAGTGGAAATGAACCATAACTCTTGCTTCCCTAATTTTTGAGTTATTTCCCTTTCTTTATTTTCATACTTGATTTTTGTCCGGAGCATATCTCCAAAACTGTACTAGCTATGGTTATGAAATTTCACACATGGATGCATCTCATCAAGGGGGAGTGCAGTGGACATGAACCATAACTCTTGCTTGCCTAATTTTTGAGTTATTTCCCTTTCTTTATTTTCATACTTGATTTTTGTCCGGAGCATATCTCCATAACTATACTAGCTATGGCTATGAAATTTCACACATGAATACATCGTATCAAGGGGGAGTGCAGTGGACATGAACCATAACTCTTGCTTGCCTAATTTTTGAGTTATTTCCCTTTCTTTATTTTCATACTTGATTTTTGTCCGGAGCATATCTCCAAAACTGTACTAGCTATGGTTATGAAATTTCACACATGGATGCATCTCATCAAGGGGGAGTGCAGTGGACATGAACCATAACTCTTGCTTGCCTAATTTTTTAGTTATTTCCCTTTCTTTATTTTCATACTTGATTTTTGTCCGGAGCATATCTCCATAACTATACTAGCTATGGCTATTAAATTTCACACATGAATACATCGTATCAAGGGGGAGTGCAGTGGACATGAACCATAACTCTTGCTTGCCTAATTTTTGAGTTATTTCCCTTTCTTTATTTTCATACTTGATTTTTGTCCGGAGCATATCTCCATAACTATACTAGCTATGGCTATGAAATTTCACACATGAATACATCGTATCAAGGGGGAGTGCAGTGCACATGAACCATAACTCTTGCTTCCCTAATTTTTGAGTTATTTCCCTTTCTTTATTTTCATACTTTATTGTCTTGATATACCTAAACATTGGGTTGCTATGACAACAGAAACAGACTCAAAAGTGCAAACCGGTAGGGGACTATGGTATTGCTTGCAATCCTCCAGTTACTTGTTTATTAAAAAAATGGACTGAGACACAAATTGTATAATTATGGTATAATTGTTTTCTATGACTGCAAAATATATCATTATGAAAAGACTGCTGTTTAGAGGTATCCAATTTACATAATAAATTGTGAATTATTTATCCATTTTCATGTACCAAAATCTTGTTTTGTTTGGTACATAGTTTTTATCTCTACTTCCCAAAGGCCAGAAGAGCTTATGCGATGGCGTTGTGTCCGTCATCTGTGTGTGCGTACGTCCGTAAACAATTGCTTGTGAATGCGATGAAGTCTTCAGTTTTGATTGTATCTCAATCAAATTTTTACAGTAGTTAGATATCCATGAGAGCTCTGTTCCTTTTGCAAACCAGCCAGATCTGCCAATGCAAGACTGGATTATGGACCTTGAAATTGTCAAAGTTGCTATAATAGAACTTGTAGAACACAATAGAGCCTCCATTTACTATAAATTTAGATAGTAGTAAAATATTGATGAGATGATGAGAGCTCTATTCCTTTTGCAAACCATGCAAGACTGGATTAGGGACCTGAAATTGTCAACTCTTTCAGCGCCAAAGGCAATATTGAGCTTTTTGCAAACAATACAGATTCAGGCGAGTCAGCTCGTAACGAGCTGTCTCACCTGAAATCTGTATTGTTTAGCTGTGAGTTATGAAAATATTCAAAAATTCCTATAACATGAAAATAGAGTCGTCCGAGTTTGAACATGGAAGAGTCTACTTTAAACAATTCGGCACTGAAAGGGTTAATAGAGCTTGTGAACACAATAGAGGCTCCCTTTTACTATCTAATCTTCACCAACCTTAGATAGTAGTTGAATATCGATGAGGGCTCGGTTCTTTTTGAAAACCAGCCAGATGTGTCCTTGCATGACTGGATTATGGCCCTTGAAATTGTCAAAATTGCTATAATACAGCTTGTGAACACAATAGAGCCTCCATTTACTATCCCATCTTCACCAAACTTAGATGGTAGTTAAATATTAATGAGAGCTCGGTTTCTTTCGCAACCAGCCAGATTCGCCCTTGCAAGACTGGATTATGGCCCTTGAAATTGTCAAAATTGCTATCATAGAGCTTGTGAACACAATAGAGGCTCCATTTACTATCTGATCTTCAACAAACTTAGATAGTAGTTAAATATTGACGAATGCTTGGTTTCTTTCGAAAGCCAGTAAGATGTGCCCTTGCATGACTGGATTATGGCTCTTGAAATTGTCAAAATTGCTATAATAGAGCTTGTGAACACAATAGAGCCTCCATTTACTATCCGATCTTCAACAAACTTGGATAGTACTTAAATATTGATGAGAGCTTGGTTCCTTTCGCAAACCAGCCAAATCCGCCAATGCAAAACTGGATTATGGCCCTTGAAATTGTCAAAATTGCTATAATAGAGCTTGTGAACACAATAGAGCCTCCATTTACTATCCGATCTTCACCATACATACATGCTCTGGATTGAAAAAGACCAAAGAACCATGCCAGTAGAGCATAGGCCTTCTTTTAATTAAAATTTTCATAAGACTTTGCCCATTAGTCTGTCAAAAATCTAAACATTAGGTTAGTTTAAACTAGTAAAGTATAGGTATTAGGTTCATGAAAAGTTCATATTTAGTGTGTGCAAATAGAGCATTAAGAAGATGTTATTTGTGCAGGTCTCTATGTTTCAAGGTCAATGGCACATTTCAATGCCAAAGGTTTATATTTAAGGTCAAAGATAATATATATATTATATGATATGACCTCTGCTACTTGGAACTTCTGTATTGTCTGCAAGACTTTTGTAACTTACTTCTTCCCTCACATGAGATGAATTGTGAAACTTCTTTTGTATATTTTACAGAGATGTAGCCATGCTTCAATTGTCAGATTACCCACGTTCAGTACAGAATTTAATTTGTAAAGCACACAAAATTGGTTGGATGATGCAAGTCACAACAGATGGGTATACACCAAATAGACGACTCAATTTACTGATGGGCCTTTCTTCAATACATATTGCTCAGATTTATGAGGTAAGAGTTCTGGGTTTTAGTAGTTTTAGTTTTTCTAAAATGAGCATCTTTTTTAGAATTTGACTTAACTGATACAAATGTATGGTTTATAGCTCCACTGGCTGAAAGCCAGTCGAGCTTATGTCATGGCGAATTGTCCGTTGTGCGAGCATGCGTGCTTTAACTTTTTCCTTTAAATGACTTCTTCTCCCTAACCGCTATTTTGCCTTATATAGCTATAGTGAAAACTTAAAAATTCTTCTTCTCCGAAAGTGTTCAGCTGATTTTCAAATAATTTTGTAGAAATGTTTCTTGGGTGACCCTTTATTAGATTCCTTCAAGAAATGTTGATTGGTTGAAAAACATGGCCGCCAGGGGGCGGGGCTATTTTGCCTTATATAGCTATAGTGGAAACTTAAAAAATCTTCTTCTCCGAAAGTGTTCAGCTGATTTTCAAATAATTTTGTAGAAATGTTCCTTGGGTGACCCTTTATTAGATTCCATCAAGAAATGTTGATTGGTTGAAAAACATGGCCGCCAGGGGGTGGGGCTATTTTGCCCTATATAGCTATAGTGAAAACTTAAAAAATCTTCATCTCCGAAAGTGTTCAGCCGATTTTCAAATAATTTTGTAGAAATGTTCATTGGGTGACCCTCTATCAGATTCCTTCAAGCCATGTTGATTGGTCGAAAAACATGGCCGCAAGAGGGCGGGGCTATTTTGCCTTACGTGACCATAGTGAAAACTTAAAAAATCTTCTTCTCCGAAAATGTTCAGCCGATTTTCTAATAGTTTTGTAGAAATGTTAATTGGGTGACCCTCTATCAGATTCCTTCAAGCCATGTTGATTGGTCGAAAAACATGGCCGCCAGAGGATAGGGCTATTTTGCCTTATATGACCATAGTGAAAACTTAAAAAATACTTCTTCTCCGAAAGTGTTGAGCAGATTTTCAAATAAATTTGTAGAAATGTTCCTTGGGAGACCCTCTATCAGATTCCTTCAAGCCATTTTGATTGGTAAAAAAACATGGCCGCCAGAGGGCGGGGCTATTTTGCCTTATATGGCTATAGTGAAAACTTAAAATATCCTCTCTTCCGAAAGTGTCAGGCCGATTTTCAAATAATTTTGCAGAAACATTCCTTGGGTGACACTCTACAAGATTCCTTTAAGCCACGGTGGTTGGTAAAAAACATGGCCACCAGGGGGCAGGGCTGTTTGGAGATTTGAGTTTTGCCTTATCGCCGTGGAGTGATACCGGGCCTCTTGGGCTTCTTGTTTTTTTGTCTACGAATGTGGAGTGAGACACTTTTTCAATTCTCTATTTCTCCACAAACTCTGGTCAAATTATTGTGAAACTTTGATATATGTATTGTTGGTTCATGGGACATAATGCAACAGCAAAATTACAAACCTCAAGCTCATGGTTGGCTAGATATTAGCCTTTGTTAGGTAACTTTACCTTGGTTAACATTGACTGTAGAAGTCACATTTTTCATCCAATCTTCAAGATAAATTTGCAGAACATTGATCTCCATCTAATTTTGGTTATGTACAAAACTGGGTCTGCAGACCTTAACCTTGGTTAATATTGACACTAGAGGCCATATCTTCCATCCAATCTTCATGGTTTAAATCATAACATTCAACTTCATCAAATTTTAAACTAGGTCATGGGGGGGTGAAAACTAGGTTGCTAGGTCAAATTTTAGAATAGCCTTGTGAATACTTCATGAACATTTATCAAAACATTTGTTTTTATAAAATCTCAAATTCGAAACTTATAAATGGGGGTTAAAAACTTGGTCAGTAGGTCAAATTTTATAACAACTTTCTGAACACTCCAGAGGACACATTTCTAGCTTATGTCATGGCGAATTGTCTGATGTGCGTCCGTAAACCTTTTGCTTCAAATGACTTCTCCCTAACCACTCGGCCAATTGGGATGAAACTTCATAGGAAGCATCCTCTCAATGTCCTCTCCTAAATTCCTTCAAATAATTTGGATACAAGCAAAATTCTGGTTTCCATGGCAACGAAAGAAAAAAATAGTGAAAACTTCTCCTCCGAAAGTGTCAGGCCGATTTTCAAATAATTTTGTAGAGATACTCCTTGGGTGACCCTCTTTCAGATTCCTTCAAGCCTTGTTGATTGTCGGAAAACGTGACTCCCAGAGGGCAGGGCTGTTTTGCCTTATATGGCTATATTGAAAACTTTAAAAAATGTCTTCTCCGAAAGTGTTAGGCCGGTTTTCAAATAATTATACCCCCAAAAAACAAAGTTTGGGGGGGGGGGGGGGGGGGGGGGTATATAGGAGACAATGTGTTGGGCTGTATGTCTGTCGGTCGGTCGGTCGGTCGAGCCATATTTTGTCCGACCTATTTCTTACAAACCACTGAGTGGAATTCAATAAAATGTTACATGAAGCTTCTATACCAAGAGGAGATGTGCATACCCTAAAGATCTTACAATTGCATGAGTTATGGCCCTTTTACTTATTAAGTTGTTGGTCATATTTTGTCTGGCCTATTTCTTACAAACCAGTGTGTGGAATTCAATAACATTTTACATGAAGCTTCTATACTAAGAGGAGATGTGCTTACCCTAAAGGTCTTACAATTGCATGTTATTTTACAGAGTTATGGCCCTTTTACTTATTAAGATGTTGGTCATATTTTGTCCGGCCTATAACTTACAAACCGCTGGGTGGAATTCAATCAAATTTTACATGAAGCTTCTATACCAAGAGGAGATGTGCATACCCTAAAGGTCTTACAATTGCATGTTATTTTACAGAGTTATGGCCCTTTTACTTATTAAGTTGTTGGTCATATTTTGTCCGGCCTATTTCTTACAAACTGATGGGAGGAATTCAATAAAATTTTACATGAAGCTTCTATACCAAGAGGAGATGTGCATACCCTTAAGGTCTTACAATTGAATATTATTTTACAGAGTTATGGCCCTTTTACTTATTAAGTTGTTGGTCGGTCAGAAGCCATATTTTGTCCAGCCTATTTCTTACAAACCACTAGGTGGAATTCAATAACATTTTACATGAAGCTTCTATACCAAGAGGAGATGTGCATATTCTAAAGGTCTTACAATTGCATGTTATTTTACAGAGTTATGGCCCTTTTGTTAGTTTGTCGGAAGCCATATTTTGAGTCAAGGTGCTGTTTTGGGGGTATTTATCATCTTTAGCGATATTTCTAGTTTTGTAGAAATGTTCCTTGGGTGACCCTCTATCAGATTCCTTCAAGCCAAGCTGATTTGTCAAAAAACATTGCCACCAGGGGGTGGGGCTAATTTGCTTTATATGGCTATAGTGAAAACTTAAAAAATCTTATCCTCGGAAAGTGTTTGGCCAATTTTCAAATATTTTGTAGAAATGTTTCTTGGGAGACCCTCTATCAGATTTCTTTTGCTATTTTGCCTTAAATGGCTATAGTGAAAACTCAAAAAAAATGTGTAGGGCTGATTTTCAAATAATTTTGTAGAAATGTTCCTAGGGTCACTGACCCTCTATCAGATTACTTCAATCCATGTGGATTGGTCAAAAAACATGGCCACCAGGGGGGGCGGGGCTGTTTGGAGATTTAATTTTTGCCTAATGGCAGTGGAGCCATACTGACCTTCTTGGGCCTCTTGTTCATCTTTATGACAAATCATCAGAACCTTTGTCTCCATCAAATATCAGTCAAGTTTTAAACTGGGTCATGTGGGTTAAAAACTAGGTCACTAAGTCAAATTATTCAGTAGCTTTATTAACACTGTAGAGGCAGCATTTTTCGTCTGATTTTATGAACATACCTCAGAACTTTTTAGATCACCTTAGCCGAAGGCTGAAGGTGAGCTATTCTGATCACTTTTTGTCCGTCGTCCGTCGTCCGTCTGGTGTTAACTTTTAGCTTTAAACATCAACTCCTCCCAAACTCCAAGGACAATTTTCGTGAAACATCACAGGACTGTTCCTCTGGTTGGCCTCTTTCAAAGTTGTTCAAAGATTTAAATTCCATTGAGAACTTTGGTTGCTGCGGCATCAGAAAGGGGGCAAAATGTCCAAACTTTAAAAATCTTCTCCTCCGAATCTGCCTGTCAGATTCAAATATAATTTGGTAGAAATGTTCCTTGGGTGACCCTCTATAAAAATTGTTCAACCCATACTGATTGGTCGAAAAACATGGCAGTCAGGCGGCATCAAAAAAGGGGCAAAATGACAATACTTTAATAAAGCATCCTTATAAAAGTGCTTGTCTGATTTAAAGATAGTTTTGTAGAAATGTTCTTTCATTGATCATCTGCATACTTTGTCAAGCCATATTGATTTGTTGAAAGGCATAGCAACCAAGCAGCATCAGAAAAGGAGTAAAATTAACTTTTTGCTTCAAATGACATATGGTTATTAGATTGATGGTCTAAGGGAGGTAACACTTGGCAGAGTATTATGCAAGGGCAATCTCCTTCGCAGAGTTGTCGTTCCTTACAATCACCATACACTATCAATCAGGTGATCGATTTAATGTCCAAACTTTAAAAATCTTCTCCTCCGAATCTGCCTGTCAGATTCAAATATAATTTAGTAGAAATGTTCCTTGGGTGACCCTCTATAAAATGTGTTCAAGCCATACTGATTGGTCGAAAAACATGGCAGTCAGGCGGCATCAGAAAAGGGGCAAAATTTGAAAATTCCATTTTTTATGAAAGTGTTTGTCTGATTTTAAGAAAATATAATACGAATCTTACTGTAATGATCCTCTATTTAATTTGTTTAAGCCGTTTTGATTGGTTACACAATCATATGAACCAGGCGTCGTCACAAAAAGGGTAAATTGAACTTTTAGCTACAAATGACAACCAACTCCTACCATTCCAATAGACCAATTTCCACAAAACATCACAAGAATGTTCCTTTGGTGGTCCTCTTTCAAAATTGTTCAAAGATTTAAATTCCATTGATAACTTTGGTTGCTGCGGCATCAGAAAGTGAGAAAAATACCCAAATTTTAAAATCCTTTTCCTCCATAATCTACTTGTGCGATTGCAAGATAATTTGGTAGAAATGTTCCTTAAGTGACCCTCTAAATAAACTGTTGAAGCCATATTGATTTCGTTGAAAAACAGGGCAGCAAGGCGGCATCAGGAAAGGTGCAAAATGACAAAAACTTTATAATTCCATTCTTACTAAAGTTCTTGTTAGATTTCAAGATATAAATGGCCTTTACTGATAAGCTGTTTCTTGAGAAGTGTCCACTCCTTTGCAGCTTCATTTGCATTCCCTGATAAAATTTTCCCAGATATTTGCAGTTAAATATTTGCTACTAATTTACTATCAATTAGGTGATCGATTTAGGGCCATCTTGGCCCTCTTGTTTCTCCATCAAATCTCAGTCGTCAAGTGTTAAACTAGGTCAAATTTAAGAATTAAGGTGGGTTTTTTTTTGTTGCACAATGATACAATTTGATTCTATATATTCATTGTAAATGTGTATAGGATGCACTGGAAATTATTTATTTGATAATTTTTAGTATTTTGACCTTGTTTGAAACTGATGTAAAGAATATGAAAAGCCGGTTTCGTCCCAGCCTGAATGTGTCCAAAATTATAAAAACTTTTTATAGTAATGAGTGTATACCATCACAAGAAAGCATTTAGACACCCTCAAACAAAGGTGTTGTGATTTTTTTCCGTGTTGAAAACATGAAATATAAGTGATGGAAAATCCTTGAAAATATATTTGCAATTTCTCCATTTCTCCATTTCTTATACTATTTTCCAAAACTAACTGTTGTGGAATTATTGAAGAAAACTTTTTTGAAGGAAAGGGATAAAGTAAATGAATAAAGGTGAGTATAAATGTGGCTAACTTGATGTTGGAAACAAGGCTTAACTCTAATGAAAACGACTTTTGACACCTTTGAATAAATATGGGAAAAGTTGAAATTGATAAAAACAACCTTTGCCGAATTTTTAGCTCACCTATGCACGAAGTGCAAGGTGAGCTATTGTGATCACATTTTGTCCGGCGTCCGTCAGTTGTGCGTCGTGCGTCGTCAACATTTGAGCTTGTTAACACTCTACGGGCTACATTTTGCATCCAATCTTCATGAAAGTTTATCAGAACGTTCATCTCCATAAAATCTTGGACAAGTTCGAAACTGGGCCATATGAGGTCAAAAACTAGGTCACTAGGTCGAATTGAAGGGAAAT
This sequence comes from Serripes groenlandicus, assembly GCA_031761405.1. Taxonomy (NCBI): domain Eukaryota; kingdom Metazoa; phylum Mollusca; class Bivalvia; order Cardiida; family Cardiidae; genus Serripes; species Serripes groenlandicus. The sequence continues at coordinate 61,101,709 of JASEVX010000001.1, forward strand.
CTTGTTAACACTCTGGAGGCCACATTTTCAACTTGAGCATGTTGAAACTTTATCAGAATGTTTGTCTTGATGATATGTAGGTCAAGTTCGAACATGGGTCACGTCGGGTCAAAAAGTAGGTCACTAGGTCAAATTGAAGGAAAATCTTGTTAACACTCCAGAGGCCGCAATTTTTGCTTCAGCAGTTTGAAATCTTGTCAGAATGTTTGTCTTAAAAATATCTAGGTCAAGTTCGAATATGGGTTATGCCGGGTCAAAAACTAGGTCACTAGGTCAAATTGAAGGAAAATCTTGTTAACACTTTGGATGCCACATTTTTTGCTTCAGCAGCTTGAAATTTGGGTCATATTGGGTCAGAAACTAGGTCACTAGGCCAAATTGAGGGAAAATCTTGTTAACTCTGTAGAAGCCGCATGTTTTGCTTCAGCGGCTTGAAATTTGTTCAGAATGTTGAGCTGAATGATATCTAGGCCAAGATTAAATATGGGTCATGCCGGGTCAAAAACTAGGTCAATAGGCCAAATGGAAGAAAAATCTTGTTAACACTTTGGATGCCACATTTTTTGCTTCAGCAGCTTGAAATTTGGGTCATATTGAGTCAGAAACTAGGTCACTAGGCCAAATTGAGGGAAAATCTTGTTAACTCTGTAGAAGCCGCATGTTTAGCTTCAGCTGCTTGAAATTTGGTCAGAATGTTTGTCTAAATGATATCTAGGCCAAGTTCAGATATGGGTCATGCCGGGTTAAAGACTAGATCACTAGGCCAAATTGAAGGGTAATCTTGTTAACACTCTGGATACTGCATTTTTAATTTCAGCATGATGAAACTTTATCAGAATGTTTTTCTTGATGATATGTAGACCAAGTTCGAATATGGGTCATGCTTGGTCAAAAACAAGGTCACTTGATCAAATTGAAGGAAAATCTTGTGAACACGTTGGATGCCACATTTTTTGCTTCAGCAGCTTGAAATTTGGTCAGAATGTTTGTCTGAATTATATCTAGGTCAAGTTCGAATATGGGTCATATTGGATCAGAAACTCCGAAGGCCGCATTTCTACTTTGAGCAAGTTGAAACTTTGTCAGAATGTTGTCTTGATGATATCTAGTCCATGTTGGAATATGGGTCATATAAGGTAAAAAAATATAGATCACTAGGCCAAAGGAAGGAAAATATTGTTAACAGTGTGGAGGTTGCATTCAGAATAATTGTCTTGATGTGTTTTGCATTGCAGTACATTGTATAATTAAGGTGAGCGATCCAGGGCCATCATGGCCCTCTTGTTTAAAGTCTTGTTTTAAAGTTCCACTTCCAAGTATCCAAAGTGACATTCATTTCACCAGATATTTTCAAAGCAGACAAACTCATAACAATTAACGAAAAAATTGTATTCAATAAATTGTTCTTTCTTCCAAATACACCTGCCAACTTTGATACATTTGGGTTTTCTCACCTTTACTCATTTCAGGCAAGATGGCGGGGATTAAGACAAAATAAACCATTTGGTATGTTATTTACGTAATGTCTATTTATACCAAGAATACATAGAATATAAGACTGAAAATTGGAAAGGAATTTTTATAAAATGTCTACCTGTTTGAGTATTAAGATAAATAAGCTATTATTATTAAAACATGCATGTAGCAAAAGGATCTAAAGAATATAAATGAAAAATCTACAGAAATGGTGGTTTGAAATGGGGTTTTAAAAATTGTAAGAAGAGGAAAAATTGCTAAGTTTAAACATATCTAACTTTACATAAATATACACATAACAAATGAATATTAAAATATTTGGTTTGAATTGAAAACTTAACCCTTTCCATCATATAGATGCTTTCTGACGCCTCTGCAGCAGACGGCTTTTTGAAAACATAGTGACAAAAGATGAAATTGCACAAAACGTTCAATTTCTCCTTTTGGCCACAATGTTTTCCACTTTTTGTCATAGGTTATCCATTCAATTATTGAGATTTTCTATGTTTTGACAAAATCTGCTGCAGAATTGTTGTCAAAGCTTATTGTAATCCTTTTTATACGCCGCCAGAGGCGGTCGTATATTTGCGTCATCTTCTCCGTCTGTCCGTCCGTACGTCTGTACGTCTATTTCTTGTGAACGCAACTCCTTAGTTTCTGACCGTATCTTTTTAAAACTTGGTCAATGTCATAACTATAATGGGTAGATGTGCATGAAGCCGCGATTTTCCGGTTCATTGATATTTGCAAGATTTGTCCCTTGTAACTTAGTCTCTGTAGCTGATTGATATTGCAGCCTTGTGAACGCAACTCCTCCTATGTTAATGACTGAATCTTTTCAAAACTTGGTCAATGTCATAACTATAAAGGGTAGATGTGCATGAAGCGGCGATTTTCCAGTTCATTGAATTTTGCAAGATTTTTGTCCCTTGAAACTTAGTCTCTGTAGCTGATTGATATTGCAGCCTTGTGAACGCAACTCTTCCTATGTTTCTGACCGAATCTTTTCAAAACTTGGTCAATGGCATGACTATAATGGGTAGATGTGCGTGAAGCGGCGATTTTCCGGTTCATTGATTTTTGCAAGATTTATGTCCCTTGTAACTTAGTCTCTGTAGCTGATTGATATTGCAGCCTTGTGAACGCAACTCTTCCTATGTTTCTGACCGAATCTTTTCACATATTGGTCAATGTCATAACTATAATGGGTAGATGTGCATGAAGCGGCGATTTTCCGGTTCATTGATTTTTGCAAGATTTATGTCCCTTGTAACTTAGTCTCTGTAGCTGATTGATATTGCGGCTTGTGAACGCAACTCTTCCTATGTTTCTGACTGAATCTTTTCAAAACTTGGTCAATATCATTACTATAATGGGTAGATGTGCATGAAGCGGGGATTTTCCGGTTCAGCGATTATTGCAATAGTTATGCCTTTCGAAACTTGGTCTCTATAGCATATTCACTTGAGAACGCAACTCAAGTTTCCAAACAGGTAGAAGTGCATAAAGCAGGGATTATCCAGTAGAGTGATTTTTGCAAGAGTTATGCTCAGAAGGAAAAAAGGATACATATCGACACTGCCATTTGACCTACTTTCATATCGGAAGCCTCTATAGGGTTCTATCTCTGTTTATATGTAACCTATTTTCTTCCTGACTGAAATAATTTGTTGAATGGGACATTAAGCTCCAACAATCCAATCCAATACTTTGTTTGCTGTTTCTTCTCCAATGATTGTTTTACCATAATGGTAGTTTTGTGATTTTTTTTTCATGAAATTACCATTTTGCGGTTCGGCCATTTTGATAGAGATTCCAATGGTAGTTTTGTGATACATGTTAAAAGCAATAATTAAAAGGACCAATCTTTATATTTTGTGGCGGCGTATATTGTTGCGGCACTGGCACTCTTGTTGTAGATGTTTTCTTGAAATTCCTATGAATTTATTTTAAGTGATAAGATATTGTGTGCATGATATAAGAAAGATTTGAATGTTTTTTTATTCAAAGTTAACAGCTTGAGGGTTTTTATTTTTCCAGAAAATAATCACGGATGGAGGGAATTATTTGATATTGCTGTTCGCTATAGAAAGTTGGTGGATCCTGAACAACCTGTGTTATGGTTAGATAAACTACCCGATCATAAGTTTAAAGATGGATATAAAACTGTGATAACCATGGTCAAGTAAGTATTAAAACTTACAATAAATTTATGATTATGTGTGCTACAGGAAATCTAATTGGCGTAAAACACCAATAAAACAAAAAACGAACTACAGGTAAACCAACCATGGCATATTTGTTGTAAGTGTAGATAAAGATCTGTGTATGCATTCATGCCATCTGTTCTAGATAGACACTGTTTGTCAGAAGTTTCTTGAAACCTTCTGTGAATAATTGGCAAACAGGAGCAGGATCTAACTGCATTGATTTGCATGTTTATCTAGATCCACAGTGGTCACAATTGCCCGAAGATTGGTTTTAACACAAGTATGATCCTTATGCTATTGTATGAATCACTTTGAAATATCAGTCATGTCTTTAAACCTTTCCAACATACAGACACCTGCAGCAGACAACTTTTAAAAACATTGTGCAAAAAGGAGAAATTGAAATTTCTCCTTTTGCCACAATGATTTTAACTCATTTTAATAAGCATACTATCATTTGTAGAGAAATTCTATAATCGGACTTGATACTTTCCAAGTCGTCTGCTGCAAATTGATTGTATGTGGGAAAGGGTTAACTCTCACCATTATAACATGTCCATTTCAGAGGGGCTGTCCACAATATAAAGACTCTGCCATATTTTGATCTCGTATTTAAACTAGTTAAAACAATGCTGGAACATTATTCAGTTTCAAGGTAAGATTCAGTATTACTACTTAATTGCTCCTCCAATCATTTCTGGTTGATAATGCGTCATGAGTACACATCTTGTGTGCCAGTTAACCCATTCCCAAGTATGACAAATCTGCAGCAGCAACATTTAAAACATCTGGACAAAAATATGGGAAATGTCAAGAAATGAAAGTATCGTTATTGAAAAGAATTGAAATTTTGTGGCAAAAGGAGACAATTTTCATTAAGCTAATTATTCCCACGACTATGGGAGGAAGTGCAGTGTACAGGAACCATAACTATATTTTATCTAATTACAGAGTTATTGTCTTTTTAGCAAGGGGCTCATTAGAGCCAATTGCTATAGTAGCTGATTTCCGAAACGACGCATCATTTTGAGACTGGACAGGCGTTTTACGATATCGGCATTGAATTACTTCACATCTGTCTTTCTACATCAGCTCTCCGTTTCTGAACACCATCTCGACTTCATATAGATGTATTGGTGGTTGCAGATCGTACATAATGTCAATGAAAGTGGATGATTTGTGGAATATTTTGTTAAAAATGAAATGACTGTTGCCAGCTAATACCCATCTTGGTCATCTCGTACCGCCAATAGTTCCTGTCTAAAGATCAAAATGCGGTAATTTGTTGACATATGAAGCCGAAAATTGATTTGATTCGACATCACTAACCCAAAAGAAATAACTCGAAAGAAATTTTATGTTAAAATATATAAATTACATGATTAATAATTAAAATGTATTTCTACGCTTTCAACATACTTGATTGCGCTTAAAATTCATTGGAAATTCCTAAATATTGTAAATCGAATGGAGTAAAGGCAACTTTTTGATTCCGACTCAAAAACAAATTCAGATAAATGAGTCCCAATGATAATATATATACTCAAACATTCAAATTATTTAAATGATAATAAAATAAATAGTTGACAAAATATAACATATACGGTAAACGTGCAAGTGAGCCTAGGCGTCGGAATTTTCCCAAAATCCTTTCGAATAAAATTTATTTTCAGCGGTAATCTTAGTACTAGAGTATTTCAATTTAGTTTCCTGCGTAAATACATCAAATTCTCAACCAAAATTAACCTGAACAACCCCAGCAGACGGAAGTGTATTAATCACATTCAATGATAGCTCTAGTTAGGAAAATGGACTTTTAGACAAATGTCTGAGTTAGAGTTATGGCCCTTGATGTGAAATTTGATGCAGATATTTTGTGCCAAATGTAACTCTGCAACTACTTCAGAATTTGCAACAGTGCATATCAACAAACATTTCTGACCTACAGTCATAATATTTTTCTAGGAAAACTTGTGTAGTTGTGATTTTGGCATCCACAATTTGTGGATCATGAAAAATATAATTAAGTTGCACTGGTTGGAAGCCAGTCAAGCTTATGTCATGGCGAATTGTCCTCTGTGCGTTCGTTTGGCTGTGCGTCAACCTTTTGCTTCAAACGACTTCTCCTTTGTATACGCTGGGCAAATTAGCATGAAACTTAACTAGTAGCATCCTTTCAATGTCTGTTCCTAAAGTTCTTCAAATTCTTTTTATCCATGCACAGTTCTGGTTTCCATGTCAACCCAAAATTTCTCTCACCCTAATCAGTTAGCCAATTTTCAAATATTTTTTTAGAAAAACCCTCTATTAGTTTCCTTCAAGCCATGTTGATTGGATGAAAAACATGGCTGCCTAGGGGCGGGCTGTTTTGCCTAATATGGCTATGGTGAAAACTTCAAAAATCTTCTTCTCCAAAAATATCTGGCCGATTTCCAAATAATTTAGAAGGAATTTTCTTTGACCCTCTATCAGATTCCTTCAAGCCATGCTGATTGTTAAAAAAAAAACATGGCCTTATATAGCTTAAGTGAAAACTTTGAAACTTATCTTCTCCATAAGTATCTAGCCGATTTCCAAATAATTTTGTAGGAATGTTCCTTGGGTGACCCTCTTTCAGATTCCTTCAAGCCATGTTGATTGGTTGAAAAACATGGCTGCTAGGGGAAAAGGCTGTTTTGCCTTATATGGCTTTAATGATTTAATTTTTGCCGAATGCAGTGTAGCGTTACTGGCCCTCTTTGGCTTCATGTTGTTTGTCCCCCGCTTTTAGCGAAAGCTGGGGACTATTATTTCTCATTCGTCAGTCATTCCGTCCGTCAGTCACGCTGTCACAAAAACTTTAACCTTGGTCATAACTTCTGAACCGTAATAGGTACTGCTTTCATATTTCACATGTGTATTCCTTGTGACAACCCCTTTCCATCAATACCAATTTTTTTGACCTTGTGACCTTGACCCTGACGAGTTATGGCCCTTTACCCCTATGTATGACTAAATTCATTTCCGGGCTATTTCTCTGCAACCGCTTTTTGGAATTTTATGAAACTTCATAGGAAGGATCACCACCAAGTGTAGATGCGCATATCGTGTTTTCGTTCCGGTTGGATTATTTTGCACGGAGTTATGGCCCTTTACCCCACCATCAGGCTATGTATGACTAAATTCATTTCCGGGCTATTTCTCCGCAACCGCTTTTTGGAATTTTATGAAACTTCATAGGAAGGATCACCACCAAGTGTAGATGCGCATATCGTGTTTGCGTTCCGGTTGGATTATTTTTCACGGAGTTATGGCCCTTTACTCCACCATCAGGCTATGTATGACTAAATTCATTTCCGGGCTATTTCTCTGCAACCGCTTTTTGGAATTTTATGAAACTTCATAGGAAGGATCACCACCAAGTGTAGATGCGCATATCGTGTTTGCGTTCCGGTTGGATTATTTTGCACGGAGTTATGGCCCTTTACCCCACCATCAGGCTATGTATGACTAAATTCATTTCCGGGCTATTTCTCTGCAACCGCTTTTTGGAATTTTATGAAACTTCATAGGAAGGATCACCACCAAGTGTAGATGCGCATATCGTGTTTGCGTTCCGGTTGGATTATTTTTCACGGAGTTATGGCCCTTTACTCCACCATCAGGCTATGTATGACTAAATTCATTTCCGGGCTATTTCTCTGCAACCGCTTTTTGGAATTTTATGAAACTTTATAGAAAGGATCACCACCAAGTGTAGATGCGCATATTGTGTTTGCGTTCCGGTTGGATGATTTTTCACGGAGTTTTACCCCACCATCCGGCTATGTATGACTTAATTCATTTCCGGGCTATCTCTCTGCAACCGCTTTTTGGAATTTGATGAAACTTTATAGGAAGGATCACCACCAAGTGTAGATGCGCATATTGTGTTTGCGTTCCGGTTGGATTATTTTTCACGGAGTTATGGCCCTTTACTCCACCATCAGGCTATGTATGACTAAATTCATTTCCGGGCTATTTCTCTGCAACCGCTTTTTGGAATTTTATGAAACTTCATAGGAAGGATCACCACCAAGTGTAGATGCGCATATCGTGTTTGCGTTCCGGTTGGATGATTTTTCACGGAGTTATGGCCCTTACTTCTGAACCGTAATAGGTACTGCTTTCATATTTCACATGTGTATTCCTTGTGACAACCCCTTTCCATCAATACCAATTTTTGTGACCTTGACCCTGGCGGGGGACCATGATTCTCTGAATTTGCTTGTTGTGTATATCTTGTAAAGAATTTGAATATTGTTTGTTTGTTGGGATAGCACAACATTTAATTTTACTATGTCAGGAAAGTTCATACTTGTAGTGCTGGAATGAACAATTTCTTTTTCCACATGTTTCTTTTATATTGATATCTGATAACGCAGTATGATTAAAAGCATTGTGGAGAAAAGAGAATTCCTCAAATGATCAAATTTCTCCTTTCTCCTAAATGTTTTCATTTATCAGAAATAAGATAACAAAATTTCTATCAGGGTATGCTTTAACCCTTTCCGACATACAACAATTCTGTAGCAGACGTCTTTGAAAATATAGTGACAAAACCCTGAAAAATCTCCATAAAAGATAGAGTTTTTGTTCAATAAAGTTGAAAACATTGTGGCTAAAGGAGAAATTGCTCATTATGAGCAATTTCACCATTGGCCACAATGTTTTCAAAATGCAACTGCAGGTGGGAAAAGTTTAAGAACACTGTTTCCTTTACTTCTTCAGGGATTCCAGTAAGCATAAACAGTCCAGTACAAAGGAGGACATAGACAGTGCAAAAACCTGTGAAGATTTGTTGGAAGTAACAAAGGTTAATGTGAAGAATGTAATATATATCTTTATATAGTCTAACACAGGAGTCTTGTCAAGAAAAACAAAGCTTGAAATCTAGATATCAGTCAATGTTCATAGGCAATATACACAATTGTATCAACAACAATGCCTTTGCAACAACAGACAGCAGTTGAAAATATTGCTGGAAAGAAGAGTTTTTCGAAAAAAGAATTATTTCTTCTTTTACCAAGAATGTTTAGCTCTTGTGATCACCTTATGTCCGTCATTCCTTACCCGTTTGTCCCTTCATCAACAATGTGCTAGTAAATATTCTAGAGACCTCTGTTTTAATCCAATCTTCAAGAAACTTTTTCAGTGTGTTTATCTCTTTATGCCAAATTTTAGTATGGTTCATGTCAGGTTAAGGACTTGGTAACTACGTCAAATGGAAGTAAAATCTTGTTAACACCCTAGAAACCTTATCTTTAAAATGGGCATGTCTGAATATTTGTATTGATCATATCTAGGCTAAGTTTGAATATCGGTCATCCTGAGTCAAAAACATGGTCACTTTGCCAAATTTGAGAATAAACCAGAGACAGTATTTTTGACTTGAACATATTGAAACTTTGTCAAACATTGTCTTGAAAATAGCTAGGCCAAAGAAGAATATTCTGTTAAAAATTAGTCACTGCATGAATTTTGAGAAAAATCTTGTAAACGGTCTAGAGGCTGCAATTTTATTCTAGATTAATTGTCTAAGTTATGATATAGGTATTGTTGATACAACATCTAGGTCACTACGTAAACATTTATGAAAAATATTGATTTCTCATTTTTAAATGGACCCATGTTCAAAGGGAGCCAGTAATTTCGTAATCTGTATATTTGGGTTATTTCGTAACCATGTGTCAGTTATTCTGTAACTGCCTTTGTAACCATCATTCAGTTTCAGATAAATTCATTTGAATCATATTATAAATGTTTACAAAATGTATTTCATGAATTTTATAGGTATTGTGCATAATAAGTATATGAATAATCATTAAATTAAAAAGTTAAAGGTTATTTCGTAACAGCTTTTGCTAAAGTTAACAATGTGTCAGGTCTCACAGAGGTGTGAATACTCTTGTTGAACAATTCATTCATTTTTACGAAATGTAATGTCATGTTTTGACTTCATATACAATTAATAAAAAAATTAGCAACTTTAGTTGATTAATTGGAGCATGTGTTCGTATTTATCCTGGATATTCAAGGTACTCAGTTGAGTGCTACATTTGCACAATGGCCAGCCACCCTCTTGTTTTTTCTTGACAATGCTCTCTTTTTTATGATGTACATATTTTTATTATCTTTTTTTGCTATTTAGTCATATTTAGAATATAATCCACAAATATTTATTAGAAAGCTAAAGGACAATCCCTTTAAAACAACAGTTTTTCCTCATTTAACTCTAAATGGAAATAAACCTTGGAAATACATGTACTCGTAATTAACCATGAATATTGTCCTCTGTCAATATAGACTCCTTTATTGCCCTAACATACACATTTATTCTTCCTTGAATAACATCCTTATGTTATATTGTATTTAATCCATTCTCCTTTTGACACAGTGTTTTCAACGTTTTTCAGTAAATGCACTCTATTTATGGAGATTTTTCACATTTTTTGTTAAGATGTTTTCAAAGTTGTCCGCTACAGATTTGTTGTATGTGGGAAATGGTTAAAAGTTTTCATCACACTAGCTGCCCAGGCATCAAAAAGTTTATATCCGATAAAGCTTGAATATGTAAAAGAAAAGCCATTGATCATGACAAAAATAGTTAAAATACAAACCCAAGTCATAGAAACACATCTTTTATTGTTTTATGCTTTGTCAAAGGGAGTCATTTCTCTTTTTTTGCTCTCTGGAGCACGAAGCACAAGTTGAGCTTTTGTGATCATCACATGCCATCATCAGAGTCTTTGTCTGTCTGTCTACATTTTCTACAAACAACTTCTCCTCCTAAACCACTGAATCAAATTTGAAATATTTTCACAGGATTGAATTCAATTGTTCAAATAATGTTATTCCATGTAGAACTTTGGTTCTTATGACATTTAAACTGGCAAAACTTGAAAAAATGATCTTGTCCAAAAGCACTTGTCAGATTTGAAAATTATTTTGCATAAATGTTACTTGGTTGAACGTCTACCTGGACTGTTCATATTATTCTGAAAAACATGGCTGCAAGAGGGTAGAGCTTGTTTGCATTGCATGTGTATAATAACAATTCTTGTCCAAGATAATTTGTCATGGGTTCCAAATATCTTCTTGATCAAAAGTATAGGTTCAATTTAAAAATAGTTTGGCTCACAGGTTCCTTGGGTGAAGTTGTACAAAGATTGTTGAAACTTTTGATCGGTTAATAAACATGGCTGGGCTCGTTCTCCTAATATGTATATAGAGTGAAAACTGGTCCATAAGTAAAGGTCGAATTGGAAAATAATTTGGCACTAAAGGTTCCTTGGGTGACCCTCTACCAAGATTATTTGAATTGTTTGGATCCGTTAAAAAACATGGCCACCAGGCGCACGGGGCTTGATGTTCTGATTAAAAAAAGATTACAATTCTGTTAAATCATGTGAGCAATAACGGACCACCATTGTCCTCTCAAATTGTAGGCCTGCCCTACCCGTCTCCGCAACATACTTCATACTTTTTTCAATTTTTTAGAGTCTAAGTCAGCTAAGTGTATAGTATATGTACATTTATATCATGTAATGGGTTAGACAGATAAACAAATTTTGAGCTAGAAACACTAACCTTTAACCCACTATTATGTTGTAATTCTGTTTTATCCTTGAATGCTTATCAATGATACCACAGCTCTAGATATTTGACATCCAAACCCTTACCCTCTATCGTAGGGTATTATTGTATTATTGGGTAAAATAATTCAAAGTATTATATCTCCCTACAAAAAATTTGAGCCGTTCCATGAGAAAACCAACATTGTGGACTCTGCGTAGAGTATCTACCCAGATCAACCTAAGCAGGCTAACCCCTGACAGACACTTTTTGCCATCCTGTGGATTTTCTGTTTTATGAATAATTATGACCCCTTCGAAGAAGAGGGGTATATTGCTTTGCACATGTCGGTCCGTCGGTAGACCAAAGCTTGTCCGAGTAATAACTCGACAGTGCCTAGACCTATGGTCCTCAAACTTGACTTAGAGGTTGGGGATGTCTAGTAGACGAACCCTATTGATTTTGAGGTCATCAGGTCAAAGGTCAAGGTGGGGGGGCATAATGTTTGACAAACATCTCTGTATATTTTTATCTATATCTCTATCCCCCTGAGAATGTGGCTTATATAATGACACAAAGACTTACTTACTGCAGACCTTTGCTTGTATGTAAGTTACAAGTTACAAGTTATAACCCTTTCCCTTATACAGATGCTTTCTGACGACTGCAGCAGACGACTTTTGAAAACAGTGTGGCAAAATAAGGAATTGCTCATAATCAACTTTATTCAATAAGTGTCCTTTCATTAATAGAGATTTTCAATATTTGACTCTATGTTTTCAGTCTTCTGCTGCAGATTTGTATTTTGGAAAGGGTTAAATTTGTTATATGTTATGATTATGTTTTATAGATGTTTTCGAAATGTAACATATTTTCTTTCCACATATTCAGTTTAGTAAAAGACGCATAAACTCATGTATTATGTAACATAAGACTTATATTGACGGATTGTGTTCAGTGGAGGTCAGCAAAAGGCTACCTGAGGATGCAGGCTGACCCAACATTTTGGTATTGATGACCAATTTGTAAAGGGCCAAGTGATGTTGACCCTTTTCCACTTACAACACTTTTCAGCAGACAACTGTGTCAAAAATATAAATTGCTCATTTTGACACAACATTTTTAACTGTTTCTTCTGCAAACATTTCAAATTGTGTTTGCATGTGGGAAATGGTTAAGACATAATGATATGGCTTATGATTAATTCTTTCCTAGGCTGGTCTATTTACATGTACAAACCAAGAAGGGATTGAGGTAGTATATTCCTATTTTGACCCAATATGCCTTCAATGCTTTTTTTTCACTCTTCCTTATTGAAAACATCTTCAAGAAAGAATTAAAAATGTGTGTACCAAGAAAGTTTAATTTTGAGATAGTTTAACCCTTTCTCACATATAGCAAATTTGCAGTAGATTACTTTGAAAACATATTGGCAGTAATTAAAGTATAATAATTAAATCGAATTGAAAACCTAATGACAAAAGGTGACATTGCTCATCAAGAGCAAGCTTAAAAAGGAAAATCTTTTAACAGCATCTTGTTAATTTGTACAGAAATAGAACAATACCTGTAGATACAGCATCATTATTGTCATCATGTTAGCTTGTCTGTTTTTCGAAGAAGGAAAGGTTGGGGTATTGTGATACCCTTGACGACATCTGCGTCATCTTAAAACTTAAACCTAACCTCATAACTCAAAAAAAGTTCAATGTTTTCAAATGACACTTGGTACGCATGTTCCTGGTAACAATACGCATGTCTAAATCAAGTCACATAACTCTGGCTTTGATAATTATTCAGAAATGCCCCTATTTTTACTAAGAAAAATGCAGATTCGCTTGCAGTGCTCTTGTTTTATACAAATGCTCCAACTTTGGAATGGTTAAAAATAGAATACATTGTACCAGGTCATGGGTTAATGCTTGCAGGCTGGTTTCTGAATGGTTCTCTCAAGCCTTATAATAGTTCTTAGGCATGCATGCTGGTTTCACCTCAATCAAATTGTTTATGCCATGTTCCCACTGTCCCCTTCTGGAATAGTTCTTAATTGCATTGTTCCAATCATCACAAATATTCTCTGTGCAAAATGTTATTCAGGTAGTAGGTTCTTTGATTGATATATTTGAATCGCTGTAAAACCTTTCACATATTTAGATGCTTTCTCACACTTCTACTACATACAAATTTTGAATATATTGTGGCAAAAGGAGAAATTGCTCATAATGTATTCAAATTTATAAACTCACCTGAGCACTTCGTGCTCAAGGTGAGCTATTGTGATCACATTTTGTCTGTCATGCTTCATCAACAGTTGGAAACACTCTACAGGCAACCTTTTGCATCCAATCTTCATTAGTTTATCAGAACGTACATCTCCCATCAAATCTTGGACAAGTTCGAAACTGTGTCATGTGAGGTTAAAAACAAAGTCACAATGTCAAATTGAAGGAAAATCTTGTGAACACTCTGGAGGCTGCATTATTCACTTGAGTATGAAACTTTGTCAGAATAATTGTCCTGATGATATCAGGGCTAAATTTGAATATGGGCATGTCGGTTACAAAACTAGGTCACTAGGCCAAATTGATGAATATTATTGATAATACTCTGGATGCCATATTTTTAACTTGAGCATGTTTAAACTTTCTCAGAATAATTGTCTTATTTATGCAAATTTCGAATATAATGGGTCATGGGGGGGGGGTCAAAAACAAGGTGTCGTCTCACTTTGCCAACTTTTAGTTTTTAGGTAAGATTTTGGGGGGGAAAAAAAGTTGGCAAGGTGAGACTAGGTCAACATGTGTGAACTAGCCAGGGGCAATATTGGTTTTTAAATTTTCAGCTCTCCTAGTTTCCAAATTTGAATTATATGATATTTGAACCTTATGCGATTGGACTTAGACAATTTCAACTTTTACTTATGTGAAAATCTGATTTAGTATTTTTATTTTTTAGTAACAATCTGATTAACAATTGATTAACTGATTATAATTGCAAAGTGAGACGAAAATTTTGTCCTAAAAATGAAAAAGTTGGCAAAGTGAGACTGAACCCAAAACAAGGTCACACTAGTCCAAATTGAATGGAAATATTGTTTACACTAGTATTGGCTCACCTGACCGCAAAATGAGTTATTTTGATTAAATATGTGGGAGAGATTCATGGCCATCATGGCCCTCTTTTTCAAAAATTGTAGTATAGTTTAAATATATTTGATTACATGTTATCAAAGTTGTCTGATCCAGATTTGTTCTAAGTGGGAAAAAAGGTTAAAACATCACATGTAGTATAATGGGAGTGAAGCACATACAACTGCAGTTCTAAATTTGGAAATGAAAAATTATTGGAAAGAAAGACTTTGTAAATCATATGCAATGTCTCCTTTACCAACAATTTATATGAAAGATATTTGCTGATAATGCATAAAAAAATCATCTGTATGGGGGGAAAGGGCTGAGGGCAATTTACGATTATCTTTGATCTATTACTACCTAGTCTAAGCCATTTTGATAACCATCTGGCATGAACCTGTAATATGACTTCTTTAGGAATCTCAAACATTCTATGGTTGTCATTTCTAAGTTATTATAGAGTTTTTTGTGACTGATACGAAAGAAAGATGTAACCAACTCTATCAGACAATACTGTTGTAAACGGGGTCAAACTTCAATAAGCAACAACTGTTTAGACAACTTTAAAACATATGTAATGGTTAAATTTTAAGGCATTTTATGAAGATAAGAACATTTTGGGAATGTTGGAATAGGGATAATAGATTCCTTTACTTGATAAATGTTTTCAAATTCTTTCAAAGTATTTAAATTAGAACATAGAAAATGTTATCTTTTGTTAGAATGATTTTAAGACACAGTGGATATTGTGGGTGAAAAGAGAAATGTCTAAAGATGAGCACTTCCTCTTCTTTTCACAATTGTATACAAATCATAAGTAGTTTGGTGCCAAAATGGGGAAGGGCTGTTAGGAATTATCATTCGCAATTGTTAACTAGGTCAAAAGGTTTATCTCTTGTTTTGGACGAATTTCCATGTTTGGTTACTTGAACTTATGTTCATGTGTATTCTTATCTTCAGAGCTATATTGTTAAACTATAACCCTTTCCATGAAAGAGACTCCATATAATTATATTCAGCAGAAGCATATGAAAATATAGCATGAAAAGGAGAAACATCTCTCAAAAAGCTACACATCATTTTCCAACAATGTTTGTAATCCTTTTTCAAATTTTCCATATATTACATACTTTTCCTCAAATGTTAATTGTTTTCATAGCAGACAAGTCCAAAACTATAATATCAGGTAAATGGTTAAATTATACAAGACAATTTTTTACTCTATTGTCCAAAGAAGGTCAGAAGAGCTTATGCGATGGTGTTGTATCCGTAAAGACTTTTATAAGACACTTTTTTTCTCATGAAACGTTTGACCCATCTCTGTGTCTGTTTTGACTTTTAGCTTTTAACGACATTTCCTCCCAAATCACTGGACCAATTTCAACCAAACTTGCCATGAATGGTGGTCTCCTTTTGAAATTAATCAAAGATGTAATTCTATGTAAAACTACTGTAGCTGCGGAATCAGAAAAGGGGAGTAACTCTAAGATTCTTCTACGCCCAAACTGGTTGGGCCATTTTCAAATATTTTTGTAGATATATTCCTTAGGTGATTTTTTCAGGGAACAGGGCCGTTTTACCTGATATGGCTATTGTGAAAACATTAAAAATCTTCTCCAACAGTATTGTGTCACTTTTCAAAAGAAATTGTAGAAATGTTTAGCTTGAGTGATCATCTGTCAGATTGCTTCAAACCATGTTGATTGGTCCAAAAACATGGCTTCCAGGGGGACGTTCTGTTTTGCCTTATATGTCTATAGTGAAAACTGAAATTCTCCTCTGAAAGTATCTGGCTGATTTTCCAATCATTGTGTTGAAATGTTCCTTGGCCGACCCTCTATCAGCTTCCTTCAAGCCAATGTTGATTGTCAAAAAACATGGCCAACAGGGAGCAGAGCCGTGTTTTGCCTTATATGACTAAAGTGAAACTTTTAAAATTCTTCTCCTCCGAAATATTTGGCAAATTTTCAAATAATTTCTCTATGAGGTTCCTTCAAGCCATTTTGATTTGTCAAAAAACATGGCTGCCAGGGGGCCAGGTTGTTTTGCCTTATATGGCAGACAAATTTGAAATCTCAAAAATTGGAAGTGTTATATTGAATAGAATTGAAGATGATGCCCAAAGGAGAAAATGCTCATGATCTGCTGCAGATGAGTCAAATTGGTTCTGTAGGTGGGAAATGATTAATTCTTTTGGAGATATTGACAGACATGGTCACATTATTTATGGACATAATATCTTAATTTCCATGAATATGTACTTACTCTACTGAAAGTATGGCTCTTTAACTTTTTGAAGTGTTCATTGTTGAGGCTTAAAAGTATATCATTGATAGTGATGATAAGAATGTTGGAAGGAAAACGTGTTGTATTATATATACCAGTAAAAGACAGCAATAATGAGGGATGGACTGACAGACAGTCAAACAAGAGAACTAATGACCATTTGTCATCCTGCTCAGGCTGAGGATAAAAAAAAGTGCATACATGTACTAAGATGGACCAATTGCCCTAACATTAGATGCTAGTATCTTTCTGTTTTCTGTGACATATATATTATAGATAATGTCTCTACTGCATAGTATATATGAGGTATATGGACTATATCCTTTATCTGTTATGGCATATGAAATCCAACAACAATTTTTAGCTCACCTAAGCACAAAGTGCTGGGTGAACTTTTGTGATCACTCGCCGTCTGATGTCGTTGTCTGTCTGTCTGTGTGTTCAAATTGTCCTACAAATAACTTTTCCTAAACCTCTTGTCCAATTTATGTTTAACTTCACAGGAATGTTCCTTGAGTGGTGCCCTTCCAAAATTGTTCAAAAATTCAATTCCATGCAGAATTTTGGTTGGTGAGGTCTAAGAAAAAGGGATAAATGCCAAAACTTTAAAAAATCTTCTTCTTTGAAAGTACTGATTTGAAAATTATCTTGCACAAATGTTCCTTGGGTGACCCTCTTCCAAATTGTACAAATTATTCTGAACCCTTTTAAAACATGACCAACAAGGGGTGAAGCTTGTTTTCCCTATTACGTGTATTATGAGAAAAAACTTTAAAAATATCTTGTCCAAAAGTACTGGCCTGATTTGAAAATAATTTGGCACAAATGTTCTTGGCTGACCCTCTACCAAGGTTGTTCAATTATTCCACTGTTGAAAAACATGGCCACCAGGGCACTGAGTTTGTTTTCCTTATATGTATGTATTGTACAAAATTAAAAAATCTTCTCATACATAAACGCTGGCTCGCGTTGAAAATAGTTTAGCAACATTTTACTTGGGTGACCCTCTACCAATATTGTTCAAATTATTCTGATTCATTGAAAAACATGGCCACCAGAGGGGGGATTTTTTTTCCATTGTATGTATATACATTGAGTGAAACCTTAAATAATCTTGTTGAATAATTATATAGGCCTGATTTTAAAATAATTTGGCATAAATGTGACCCTCTACCAAGATTGTTAGAATTATGACAATCCATTGATAGGCAAATAACTGACCCTGGCATATGAAAGATATGTGTAGAGATGTTTATCTTTGACATGCTTGCTTCAATTATTATCTTATATTTGAATTCTAAACTTGAAATTAAATTGAATGTATCCGAGGTGAAAATATATATAATCTGAAACAAAATGCAAATAAACTTTTGGTCGAAAAAGTTGATTATTGTGATCTGATATAGAGACACTTTTTAGCTTGACTATTCGAAGAATATGAGAGCTTTACTACTCGCCCCGGCGTTGGCGTCCGGTTAAAGTTTTAGGGCAAGCTGGCATTTTCATTCATAAGTATTTGTGCTAGCGCTTTCATATTTGGAATATAGTTACATCTTATACCTTTCTTCACATTGTATGTTGAAGATGCTGAGTGTGACCTTCTTTTTGGGGTAAAAAACATGATTTTATGTTGATTTTGAGAATTTGAGATTAATTCATAATTTTTAGTTACATTCATTTCTAATTGTGATCATTCATTTATCAAATATAGCTCTTCAACATATCAAACTGGTTTTGGTGTCAAACATTTTTTAAGGTTTTGCTATTTTTAGACTTGCCCCGGTGGCGGGGTCCGGTTAATGTTTTAGGGAAAGCTGGCATTTCATTCATATCTTCAATACCCTTCATTCAAATTACTTCATACGTCATACATTTGTTAAGGACCATCACACAATTAGGTTAGATAACTCTATTGTATCCTAAATATGGAGTTATGGCCCTTGATTGACTAAGGAAATTTGAATTTTTTTTTAAAATTATATATATTTAAATGTATTTACATGTATCTATTCATTTGATTTTACATATATAGAGTATATATGATTTAATAATACTTAAACTTGTGCAATATAATGAAAAAGTGCTTTATGTGAATAAGCGGCATATAGTCGAGCGCGCTGTTCTCCGACAGCTCTTATTTTTTTCGTATTTTAAGCGTTTAACATTAACAAAATGAATGTGAAGGTAGACATCGGAACCTCTTCAGGTGAAATTGGAGCTTGTGTGCCCCATCACATGACTTTGCTCATGCATTCTGACCTAATTTTCATTAATTTAAGGATTTTGAAAGATTAATTAATTATACCCCCGCAAACGTAGTTTGAAGGGGGTATACTGGAATCAGCCTGTCGGTTGGTCCATTGGTCCATCTGTTCGCAAAATCTGTTCCGTTGTACTCCTCCTTCAGTTTCTACCTGATTTACTTAATACTTGGCATAAATGTTAATCAGGAGTAGTAGATGTGCAAGATGCAAATTTCATGTCCCTGTGACCTTCACCTTGACCTCTGACCTTGAAATAGGATTATTTTTTGTTAAAATCTAATCTGTTGTACTCCTCCTTCAGTTTCAACCTGATTTACTTCATACTTGGCATAAATGTTAATCAGGAGTAGTAGATGTGCGAGACGCAAATTTCATGTCCCTGTGACCTTCACCTCTGACCTTGAAATAGGATTTTTTTTCTTAAAATCTAATCTGGTGCGACATACTCCTCCTTCAATTTCAACTGGATTTGGTTTTTTTTTGTGTTTTGTGTGGCATCAGCCTGTCGGTCAGTTGGGCGGTCGGTCCAGATAAAAGGAGCCGTTTTGTGTTTGATATCATCTTAGTATTTCTTTTTGATACTGATATTCAAATTGTCTGAGTCAAAGATAATACTGTGAGATATAATATGTGTCAGGGGTTGCGGCGGGGGGTATTAATCACCTTTAGTGATAGTTCTAGTTTTGTCTGACTTGGCAGAATTGTTATTTTATATCCCTACTTATGGCTTTATTTGTTTGTGTATTTACAGAAACATCAGGGTAACCAGAATGGGTTTGTTGTTTCCACACAAGTACCCAGCACTAGAAAGAGAAATGAGCAGGATAGATTAGAAGGTGCCATGCTTGTTCTAACAGATGACATGTAAGTTGAATCAGGCAACATAAAAACATTTCTTTTTACAAACCAGGATAATGGTTATACCTCAAATATGTTGGTCACAAAAAAATAGTCCTGGTAAGACCCTTATGATCATCCTTACTTTTACATATTACTATACAAAAATATTTTTCAAATATTTTAGAACTGTTTTAAATAGGCTAGACAATCATAATGTTCAATTCATGTTTTTTCGCATGACCACTATGTATTTGGAATTTTTATTGCTGACGCCTATCATGAAGTATGGAAAATAATAATAAATATACATTTAACATTTTACATCCTCGAAGTAATTTTTTTAGATTTTGTTTGCATGACAGCTAGATAACACACCAAAAAAGGCAGCCACCATTGAATGCCGCCATTGGGACCATTTTAGAAAGTTTCATAGGTTATTGATTTTTGGCCGGATTGCTCTAGCAATTCTGGTCTATAGATTGGCGATGTCCGTCTGGGCCTACAAAAGGACACTTATTGGGTAAAGCCCACCCACCGCCCTTATAAGACACTTTAATAAGTGGGTTTTTTTTTTATAATTTTATAATGGGTATCTAATTAGCATATTAATGCTATTTATTCCGTAAAAGAGGGATAATTACGGAATAAACCGTATCCTTGTTGGGTAGTACCCAAGAAGAAAACAACAAAGGAAAGTACCCAACAAATGCCCATTCGAAGGCATGTCTGTCCGTCAACATTTTGGTTAAAGTTTCAGGTTGAGGTAAAATCTCAGCACTGGAAAGGGTTACAAACTTGAAACTTTGCCTGAAGGTAACCAGTAACAAGTTCTATTGATTTCTATGGCTACTTTGACCTTGACCTTGGTTTTTCGATTTTCAAGGTCAAATTGCCGACAATCCTACCTAACTGTCTTCAGCTCAGGGTGAGTTATTGTGAAAGTTCTTTATCCATCGCCCATGGTGCATCAACATCTTCATATTTGTAACCAGTGGGTCAATTGGGATGAAACTTCATATAAAGCATCCTCTCAATGTCCTCGCCAAAATTCCTTCAATTTGTTTTGATCCATGCATAATTCTGGTTTCGATGGCAACCAAAAGAAAAAAACTTTGCAAATGTTTTCCTCCCAAACCGGTTGGTAGTTTTTCAAATATGTAGAAATGTTCCTTGGGTGACCATCTATCAGATTCCTTCAAGCCATGTTGATTGGTCAAAAAACATTGACGTCAGAGGCGATATGGCTTAAGTGAAAACTTTTAAAATCTTCTCCTCCCAAAGTATTTAGCTGATTTCCAAATAATTTTCTAGAATTGTGACCCCCTATGAGATAACTTTAAGCCATCTTGATTGTTAAAAAAACATGGTCCCCATTAGGCTGGGTCAGTTCTGCCTTATATGGCTTTTTGTTCCTTGGCTCTAACTGATTTCTTTAAGCCATGTTGATGGGGCTGTTTTACCTGTTATGCCCAGAATGTAATATTTAGAAAATTATTTCCTAAGAAAATAAATGTCTGATTTTGAAATACTGGCTGGTACTTTTAAAAACATTTCTTTGGTGACCTTCTAAGTCATAAATTTGACAAAAGACAGACAACATAGGGTGTGGGTTATTTCACTATGTGGCAGTGCAGCTATACTAATCCTCTTGGGCCGCATGTATTAGCTTACCTGACTACAAATTGTAGTCACTGTGGTTGTCAGGACAAGGCACATAACATAACTCAGGTGAGTGATCCAGGGCCATCATGTCCCTCCTGTTTGTTTTTAGCTCACCTGAGCTTTGCTCAAGGTGAGTTATTGTGATCGCCTTTTGTCCGGCGTCCGTCGTCCGTCGTCCGTCGTCCGTCGTGCGTCAACTTCTTCTCCTCAGTAACCAGTGGGTCAATTGGGATGAAACTTCACAGAAAGCATCCTCTCAATGACCTCACCAGATTTCCTTCAAATTTTTGGAATCCATGCAGAATTCTGGTTTCCATGGCAACGAAACGAAAAAAACTTCAAAATTCTTCTTCTCCCAAACTGGTTGGCAGATTTTCAAATAATTTTGTAGAAATGTTCCTTGGATGATCCTCTATCAGATTCCTTCAAGCCGTATTGATTGGTCGAAAAACATGGCTGCCAGGGGGGGCGGGGCTATTTTGCCTTATATGGCTATAGTGAAAACTTAAAAAATCTTCTCCTCCGAAAGTGTCAGCCCGATTTTCAAATAATTTTGTAGAAATGTACCTTGGGTGACCCTCTATCAGATTCCTTCAAGCCATGTTGATTGGTCGAAAAACATGGCCGCCAGGGGGGGCGGGCTATTTTGCCTTATATGGCTATAGTGCAAATTAAAAAATCTTCTCCACCAGAAGTGTCAGGCCGATTTTCAAATAATTTTGTAGAAATGTTCCTTGGGTGATCATCTATCAGATTCCTTCAAGCCATGTTGATTGGTCAAAAAACATGGCCGCCAGGGGGCGGGGCTATTTTGCCTTTTATGGCTATAGTGAAAACTTAAAAAATCTTCTCCTCCATAAGTGTCAGGCCGATTTTCAAATAATTTTGTAGAAATGTTCCTTGGGTGACCCTCTATCAGATTCCTTCAAGCAATGTTGATTAGTCGAAAAACATGGCCGCCAGGGGGCGGGGGCTATTTTGCCTTATATGGCCAAAGTGAAAACTTAAAATATCTTCAACATCTTCTCCTCAGTAACCAGTAGGTCAATTGGGATGAAACTTCACAGAAAGCATCCTCTCAATGACCTTACCAGAATTCCTTCAAATTTTTGGGATCCATGCAGAATTCTGGTTTCCATGGCAACGAAACGAAAAAAACTTCAAAATTCTTCATCTCCCAAACTGCTTGGCAGATTTTCAAATAATTTTGTAGAAATGTTCCTTGGATGACCCTCTACCAGATTCCTACAAGCCATGTTGATTGGTCGAAAAACACGGCCGCCAGGGGGCGGGGCTATTTTGCCTTATATGGCTATAGTGCAAACTTA
Source organism: Serripes groenlandicus (assembly GCA_031761405.1). NCBI lineage: Eukaryota > Metazoa > Mollusca > Bivalvia > Cardiida > Cardiidae > Serripes > Serripes groenlandicus. Next base: position 61,124,499 of record JASEVX010000001.1, read on the forward strand.
AAAAATCTTCTCCTCCAAAAGTGTCAGCCCGATTTTCAAATAGTTTTGTAGAAATGTTCCTTGGATGACCCACTTTCAGATTCCTTCAAGCCATGTTGATTGGTCAAAAAACATGGCCGCCAGTGGGCAGGGCTATTTTGCATTATATGGCTATAGTGAAAACTTAAAAAATCTTCTCCTCCAAAAGTATCTGGCCGATTTTCAAATAATTTTGTAGAAATGTTCCTAGGGTGACCCTCTATCAGATTCCTTCAAGCCAAGTTGATTGGTCGGAAACTATGGCTGCCAGGGGGCGGGGCTTATATAGCTAAAGTGAAAAAAAATTAAAAAATCAGGTGAGCGATTCAAGGGCCATCATGGCCCTCTTGTTTCATGTGTTACCTATGGAATAAGCTAATTTTTGTTTCGCTTCCTTGGCAAGATGACACAAAGGGGCAATTGTTTTAGTCCTGTTTTGAATAAATTGCCATTAACCCTTTCCCTCATATAGACGCTTTCTGACGCCTCTGCAGCAGACGGCTTTTTGAAAACATAGTGACAAAAGAAGAAATTGCACAAAACGTGCAATTTCTCCTTTTGCCACAATGTTTTCCACTTTTTGTCATAGGTCATCCATTCAATTATGGAGATTTTCTATTTTTTGATAAAATACGTTTGTCGTATGAGGGTAAGGGACAGAGAGAAATTGCTCATTGTGAGCAATTTCTCCTTTGGCAACAATTATATCAAAACTCCGCTGCCGTCAAAAGGTGTTTGCATGTGGGAAAGCATTTTTACGGTTTTTTATTTTCTTCTGAAAATGAAATGATTTGAATAAGATAATCATAAATAGAGAATAACAGTTTAAAATCAACATGTTTGACAGCGCATAGAGGTGAGCATAACAGTATTTTTTAACTCTCTTAAATTCTTAAATTGTAATAGATAAGGATTTACAACATGTTTTTCACAAACAGTCTGGCTTTGAAAGATGCTGTCCTTACTTTGGCTCTCAATGTTTTTGATTTTTTATCAAAATGGGGCAGCTGAAAAGGTGTCAATGAAATCAGCGGATATGAAAGAAATAAATCCTAATTTGGTTAACAAATTGATGGAAATGGAGGAACAACTTAAGGCACTGCAGACTCACACAGAAAACCTGGAAGCAAAGTTAGAACATGAAAAACTAACAAACGCTTATAAGTTTATTAAACTTGAAAAGAAGATTGGAATAATGGAAAAAGAGCTGTTGCAGAAAAGCAGAAATGAGAAACGAATGGGAAAAACCATAAGGACCATGATAAGAGGAATGAATCGTCACCAAGAAGTATGCAAAGCAATAGATGATGACTTACAGCAGCTTAAGGCAGTAGTGAGAGAAGATGGAAGATGTCACAGATTCTGTTGGGGAAGATATTGATTTCGAAAATGCAGGAAAGACAAATAGCAATGGAATTGTTAAAAAGTCTAGCAAAAGACAAGGTAAATAATAAGCTTCAACTGCTATTTCACTGTTATAGATTTTAGTGAGTTATAATTGTCATTTTAATCATCTTAAGACACCTCTCTTTTGAACTCTAGAATATGTAAATTTTGTATGAATTATGGCTCTCTGATTTTAAAATAAAAATTAAAATTTAAGTTTATAATTCTATTGGCCAAAACCTAGAAGAAGCTTTTGAATGGTGTTGTTCCCACTGTCCAACTTGCTGTCTATATGTGTCAATAATTGTTTGTGACCACGAAAAGAGTCCACAGTTTTTATGTGATTCTTTAAATCTTGCACAAATTACTTTTATCAAGAAAAGCTTGGATCTTTTTGAAAATTGGCAAATAAGTTAATTAATAAATCTTTGTTTAAATGTAAATTATTGCTTCTGAATGTGATAAGAGACCATAATTGTCATTGGATTCATCTCAACTTGAACAGATTGTGTCTGTCATTGAGAGTATGTAGCTTGTTGAAAATGGTCAAAGTCGGTCAATCTATTAAAATTAAAAATAATCTGTTAAAATCACAATGTGAATAACATTTTAAGACATCTACAGATCTGTCATTAAAGCCCTTGGATAATTGATCCAAACGTATAATCAAAGTACTAAAATGTGGGGGATGTTGGGTCTTGAGTGTTAAAAAGATTTTCCTTCAATTTGACCTAACATGACCCATGTTAGAACTTGAACTAGATATCACCAAGAAAAACATTATGATAAAGTTTCAACATGCTCAAGCTAAAAATGCAGTATCCAGAGTGTTAACAAGATTTTCTTTCAGTTTTTAACCCGGCATGACCCATATTCAAACTTGACCTAGATATCATATAGATAGAATTCTGACCAAATTTCAAGCTGCTGTAGCCAAAAAAGATGCTTCTACAGATTTAACAAGATTTTTCTTCAATTTGACCTAGTGACCTAGTTTCTGACCCAATGTGACCCATATTCGAACTTGACCTGGATATCATTAATACAAACATTCTGATAAAGTTTCAACATGCTCAAGTTGAAAATAAGGCCTCTAAAGTGTTAACAAGATTTCCATTCAATTTGACCTAGTGACCTAAGTTTTGACCCATATTCTAACTCTGCCTAGATATCATTTAGATAAACATTCTGACCAAATTTCAAGCTGCCTTAGTAAAAAAAATGCGGCTTTTTCATGAATATCCGATGCAAAATGTAGCCTGTAGAGTGTTAAAGCGACTGAACTCCAGATACTCAACTGTCGAAAAAAAAAAAAAAATCCAATTTTAAGAAAATAAGTGTTATTTTTGTATTTGGGCATTAAAATATGATAACTCACATATTACATACCCCTATAATCGGTGAGATTTTCTTGTTTTCGATACTTTTTCCATCGCAAATTCTACCCTGTCAGTAACGGGGTAAGTATTTTTAAATAGGAAACCCCTTCATCGGGACAATTGAAAACGACTCAAGTTCACTTTATTGATAAAAAACAAAACATTGTCTACCCTGGTTTTACTTGGATAACATAAAGAATAACATTTAGGGCGAATTTGATTTTTATACCCCCCGGCAAACAAAGTTTGGGGGGGTATATAGGAATCACCCTGTCTGTCCGTCTGTCTGTCTGTCTGTCTGTCTGTCTGTCTGTCTGTCCGTATGTCCACATTTCTTGTAAGCACTACTCCTCCTAAACGGCTCAATGGATTTGGTTCAAACTTTACATGAAGGTTACACATCATATGTAGATATGCATGAAGGAAGATCACACGCCTCGGACTCTTCCAAGGGGAGATAATTTAACTTAGAGGTTATCTGCGAGGGACTCCTGTGCACATACCTCCACATTTCTTGTAAGCACTACTCCTCCTAAACGGCTCAATGGATTTGGTTCAAATTTTACATGAAGGTTACACATCATATGTAGATATGCATGAAGGAAGATCACACGCCTCGGACTCTTCCAAGGGGAGATAATTTAACTTAGAGGTTATCTGCGAGGGACTCCTGTGCACATACCTCCACATTTCTTGTAAGCACTACTCCTCCTAAACGGCTCAATGGATTTGGTTCAAACTTTACATGAAGGTTACACATCATATGTAGATATGCATGAAGGAAGATCACACGCCTCGGACTCTTCCAAGGGGAGATAATTTAACTTAGAGGTTATCTGCGAGGGACTCCTGTGCACATACCTCCACATTTCTTGTAAGCACTACTCCTCCTAAACGGCTCAATGGATTTGGTTCAAACTTTACATGAAGGTTACACATCATATGTAGATATGCATGAAGGAAGATCACACGCCTCGGACTCTTCCAAGGGGAGATAATTTAACTTAGAGGTTATCTGCGAGGGACTCCTGTGCACATACCTCCACATTTCTTGTAAGCACTACTTCTCCTAAACGGCTCAATGGATTTGGTTCAAACTTTACATGAAGGTTACACATCATATGTAGATATGCATGAAGGAAGATCACACGCCTCGGACTCTTCCAAGGGGAGATAATTTAACTTAGAGGTTATCTGCGAGGGACTCCTGTGCACATACCTCCACATTTCTTGTAAGCACTACTCCTCCTAAACGGCTCAATGGATTTGGTTCAAATTTTACATGAAGGTTACACATCATATGTAGATATGCATGAAGGAAGATCATACGCCTCAGACTCTTCCAAGGGGAGATAATTCAACTTAGAGGTTATCTGCGAGGGACTCCTGTGCACATACCTCCACATTTCTTGTAAGCACTACTCCTCCTAAACGGCTCAATGGATTTGGTTCAAACTTTACATGAAGGTTACACATCATATGTAGATATGCATGAAGGAAGATCACACGCCTCGGACTCTTCCAAGGGGAGATAATTTAACTTAGAGGTTATCTGCGAGGGACTCCTGTGCACATACCTCCACATTTCTTGTAAGCACTACTCCTCCTAAACGGCTCAATGGATTTGGTTCAAACTTTACATGAAGGTTACACATCATATGTAGATATGCATGAAGGAAGATCACACGCCTCGGACTCTTCCAAGGGGAGCGGGGGGTATTCTTCAGTGAGCTTTGCTCACAGTATTTCTAGTTTTTTTTTTTTTTTTTTTTTTTTTTTTCGTGCCATCTGGATTTCAGTCGCTTTAACAAGGGTTTTCTCAAAAGGTTTTTGAGCTACCCGCTTTCAAGCTACTCGTTTTCCATATATTTAAAAGAAACATTTAAGATCCTTATGTCTAACTTAAATTTCTAAATTATGTATACAACTTCATGGATTAAAACTTTACATTGTGTAAGTTTACTTTGTATAATGTGCATACTGTTTAGCTTGTTGTGAAACGTATTTAACCCTTTCCCTCATATAAACGCTTTCTGACGCCTCTGCAGCAGATGGCTTTTTGAAAACATAGTGACAAAAGAAGAAATTGCACAAAACGTGCAATTTCTCCTTTTGCCACAATATTTTCTACTTTTAGTCATAGATTATCCATTCAATTATGGAGATTTTCTATGTTTTGACAAAATACATTCAAAGTCTTCTGCTGCAGAATTGTCATATGAGGGAAAGGGTTAACTGATCCCTGGACAATCAAAAAATTGTCCATTTTGAAAAAACAGGGCAGCACAAAAAATTTACAAATTTACACTTCCTGAAAGCTGGGCATGACAATATACGGAGGTATTCAACATTGTAATGGCAAACCACAAATTGGAACCATGTGTTTTTCAATAAAAAAAAAAACCACATCTTTTGTATTGAGGCCAAAAGTTTTTGTAATTTTAAAAGATTGAACCATTTTGGACAGTAAAATTACTATCTATTCATAGTATTGAAACAACAGAAATTGAAATAAAAAAAGATTTCTGTATGAAACAAAGTAAGGGTAGATTAGGAACATCTGTTAAATATCAAAATAACAGGCAAATAAATTTTTCCAATATCACAATATTGCTAGGCAACTGTAGCTCCTCATAAGCGACTACACAGGTCCAAGTTTCAGGGGATCTTTTTGAAACTTGTACAGATTATTTGTTGAAATGACTGCATAAAGCTTTCCAAAACTAAAAATAATAAGTCAATTTCTAAATTAATCTTCATTTAAAAATGTAAAAAAAGGCCTTTTAAATACCACTTAAGACTTCAATTTTTATAGGATTTTGTTTTAATTTACATAAAATGTGAGAAGTTTTTATCTGAATGGCATTACAGAATATTTTGCCCTTATCACAGGGACGTGCTCCTCAAAAAATAAATATGACCCTATGCATAACTATCAACAAGGGTGGGCACAGTTTTGGAGGGGGGTCGCCTTGCTTCAACTCATTTTTAGCTCCACTGGCTGAAAGCCAGTCAAGCTTATGTCATGGCGAATTGTCCGTTGTGAGTGTGTCCGTGAGTCCGTTAACTTTTTGCTTCAATCGACATCTCCTCCCTAACCACTTGGCTTATTAGGATGAAACTTCCTTCAATGTTTTGGATCCATGCAGAATTCTGGTTTCCGTGGCTTCCGAAAGAAAAAAAAGAAAATTAAGCTTAAAATATCTTCTCCTCCGAAAATGTCAGGCTGATTTCCAAATAATTTCGTAGAAATGTTCCTTGGGTGAACCTCTATCAAATTCCTTCAAGCCAAGTTGATTGGACGAAAACATTGCCGGGCTATTTTGCCTTATATGGCTAGAGTGAAAACTTAAAAAAAACTTCTGAAAGTGTCAGGACGATTTAAATAGTTTTGTAGAAATGTTCCTTGGGTGACTCTTTATCAGATTCCTTCAAGACAAGTTGATTGGTCAAAAAACATTGCCACCAGGGGGCGGGGCTATTTCGCCTTATATGGCTAAAGTGAAAAATTTAAAAATCTTCTCCTCCAAAAGAGTTTGGCCAATTTTCAAATAATTTTGTAGTAATGTTCCTTGGGAGACCCTATATCAGATTCCTTCAAGCCATGTTGATTGGTTGAAAAAACATGGCCGCCAGAGGGCGGGGCTATTTTGACTTATATGGCTATAGTGAAAACTTAAACAATCTTCTCCTCCAAAAGTGTCAGATCGATTTTCAAATAATTTTTTAGAAATGTTCCTAGGGTGACCTTCTATCAGATTCCATCAAGCCATGTTGATTGGTCGAAATCTGGCCGCCAGGGGGTGGGGGCTATTTTGCCTCATATGGCTATAGTGAAAACTTAAAAAATCTTCTTCTCCGAAAGTGTTAGGCGGATTTTCAAATAATTTTGTAGAAATGTCCCTAGGGTGACCCTCTATCAGATTCCTTCAAGCCATACTGATTTGTAAAAAAACATGGCTATCAGGGGGTGGGGCTGTTTGGAGATTTAATTTTTGCCTAATGGCCGTGGAGTGATACTTGCCCTCTTGGGCCTCTTGTTTTTAAATTGTTCGAATAAATGTATGTACATGTAATTGAAATACGGAAACAATATATAATGAAATTCTCTATCGACCTAGAATAAAATATCGTGATCTTTTTTTTCTCCCTACGTATATTTATTCATTTGAAATATTCGTGAATCCACCAGTAATTGTTATAATGTATGAAAGCGTCTAGATGATAAGACTGGTTTACAAAAGTTTAAGGACACGATGTTATGCAGTGTACAAGTTAGATACATCTGTACGTTTGAGTGTCAATTAGCAATCAATGCTGAAAGTGTAGCTGAATTGAGTTGGAGATCGAGCATTAACGTATATGCCTATATATATTGAAAATTGCAAGGCCTACACCGAGATAATGCTTGTTACTTTGCAGGATTTTCTACACAATAGCTACTACTGTGCCATCGGTGCTTTGATTTCCTTGTGGTAATTGTCAAGTATATTGCGATTATTTTCCCGGCAATGTCAAACCATTGAACCATTTAAAAATGACCTTTTAAAGAATTATCGAAAAGGAATTTTCAGAATGGTTCAGCTTTTTTCACTGCAATTATTGTCCGTGATATTTGCACACCAGATAACTATTGCCACTGCCTGGGAACCCTGTTATCAACAGATTATGACTATTAAGCGTATGCTTCAAAGTTTTATCCTGTTTCTATCTATGTTCGACAGTCTGCGGGAAAATTATCACAACAACACAGACCATTTAGCATCGAAAAAACCCGAATCATTCCAAAATATTTCATGGGAGCAAATAATCGCAATATCACTGACAATTACCGCAGCGAAAAACCCCGAACCATTCCGATATGTCGCTAGCAGTTCTTTCGCTTCTGGTCTAGGTTGTTGTCCTTTTGGTGGATTCGCGAATATTTCAAAGGAATAAACATATGTAGGGAGAACAATTTTACGATATTTTGGTATAGTTTGATAGAGAAATACATTATTTATAAATTACGTATTTTAATTACATATATTTGTCTGAACAATTTGAAAAAAATGAGTTGAAGCGAGGCAACCCTCCAAAACTGTGTCCACCCTTGTTGATAGTTATGCATAGGGTCATATTTATTATACCCCCCGGCAAACAAAGTTTGGGGGGGTATATAGGAATCACCCTGTCTGTCCGTCTGTCTGTCTGTCTGTCTGTCTGTCTGTCTGTCCGTATGTCCACATTTCTTGTAAGCACTACTCCTCCTAAACGGCTCAATGGATTTGGTTCAAACTTTACATGAAGGTTACACATCATATGTAGATATGCATGAAGGAAGATCACACGCCTCGGACTCTTCCAAGGGGAGATAATTTAACTTAGAGGTTATCTGCGAGGGACTCCTGTGCACATACCTCCACATTTCTTGTAAGCACTACTCCTCCTAAACGGCTCAATGGATTTGGTTCAAACTTTACATGAAGGTTACACATCATATGTAGATATGCATGAAGGAAGATCACACGCCTCGGACTCTTCCAAGGGGAGATAATTTAACTTAGAGGTTATCTGCGAGGGACTCCTGTGCACATACCTCCACATTTCTTGTAAGCACTACTCCTCCTAAACGGCTCAATGGATTTGGTTCAAATTTTACATGAAGGTTACACATCATATGTAGATATGCATGACGGAAGATCATACACCTCAGATTCTTCCAAGGGCAGATAATTCAACTTAGAGTTACCTGCGAGGGACTCCTGTGCACATACCTCCACATTTCTTGTAAGCACTACTCCTCCTAAACGGCTCAATGGATTTTGTTCAAACTTTACATGAAGGTTACACATCATATGTAGATATGCATGAAGGAAGATCATACGCCTCGGATTCTTCCAAGGGCAGATAATTCAACTTAGAGGTTACCTGCGAGGGACTCTTGTGCACATACCTCCACATTTCTTGTAAGCACTACTCCTCCTAAACGGCTCCATGGATTTGGTTCAAACTTTACATGAAGGTTACACATCATATGTAGATATGCATGAAGGAAGATCATACGCCTCGGATTTTTCCAAGGGCAGATAATTCAACTTAGAGGTTACCTGCGAGGGACTCCTGTGCACATACCATTCACATTTCTTGTAAGCACTACTCCTCCTAAACGGCTCAATGGATTTGGTTCAAACTTTACATGAAGGTTACACATCATATGTAGATATGCATGAAGGAAGATCACACGCCTCGGACTCTTCCAAGGGGAGATAATTTAACTTAGAGGTTATCTGCGAGGGACTCCTGTGCACATACCTCCACATTTCTTGTAAGCACTACTCCTCCTAAACGGCTCAATGGATTTAGTTCAAATTTTACATGAAGGTTACACATCATATGTAGATATGCATGACGGAAGATCATACACCTCAGATTCTTCCAAGGGCAGATAATTCAACTTAGAGGTAACCTGCGAGGGACTCCTGTGCACATACCTCCACATTTCTTGTAAGCACTACTCCTCCTAAACGGCTCAATGGATTTGGTTCAAACTTTACATGAAGGTTACACATCATATGTAGATATGCATGAAGGAAGATCATACGCCTCGGATTCTTCCAAGGGCAGATAATTCAACTTAGAGGTTACCTGCGAGGGACTCTTGTGCACATACCTCCACATTTCTTGTAAGCACTACTCCTCCTAAACGGCTCCATGGATTTGGTTCAAACTTTACATGAAGGTTACACATCATATGTAGATATGCATGAAGGAAGATCATACGCCTCGGATTTTTCATTTTTCCAAGGGCAGATAATTCAACTTAGAGGTTACCTGCGAGGGACTCCTGTGCACATACCATTCACATTTCTTGTAAGCACTACTCCTCCTAAACGGCTCAATGGATTTGATTCAAACTGTATATGAAGGCTACACATTATATGTACATATGCATGAAGGAAGATTTTTCTCCTCAGATTCTTCCAAGGGAAGATAAGTAAAGTAGAAACTTTACCATTGTATCTGATGCTTTGGGAGGGGAGCGGGGGGTATTCTTCAGTGAGCTTTGCTCACAGTATTTCTAGTTTTTATAGGAGCATGTGCCTGTGCCCTTATGAGCCTTTTGTTATCCCCCACCTAAGCTGATTGAGATGTTGGTTTGGTGTCGTCTGTTGGTCCCTCACTTTTAACCCTTTCCCTCATATGACAATTCTGCAGCAGACGACTTTGAACGTATTTTGTCAAAATATAGAAAATTTCCATAATTGAATGGATAACCTATAACAAAAAGTGGAAAACTTTGTGGCAAAAGGAGAAATTGCACGTTTTGTGCAATTTCTTCTTTTGTCTCTATGTTTTTAAAAAGCTGTCTGCTGCAGAGGCGTCAGAAAGCGTCTATATGAGGGAAAGGGTTAACTAAAACTTAACAAATCTTCTTCTCTGAAAGTAGAAGGCCCATGCCTTTGATATTTGGTATGTAGCATCACCTAGTGAACCTCTACCAAGATTGTTTAAATTATAGCCCTGTGGTCAAAAATGACTCCTCCCTGGGGGTCACTTGTTTGACATAGATATGTGAAAAACTTAAAAAAAACCTTCTTGTCTCAAAGTAGAAGGCCCAGGCCTTTGATATTTAGTATGTAGCATCATCTAGTGGACCTCTACCTAGATTGTTTAAATTATAGCCCTGGGGTCAAAATTGACCTCTCCCCAGGGGTCACTTGTTTAACATATAGACTCATATAGGGGAAAAACTTAAAAAGTCTTCTTGTCCAAAAGATATTTGGTATGTAGCATCATCTAGTGGATCTCTACCAAGATTGCTCAAATTATAGCCATGGGGTAAAAAATGACCCTATCCCGGGGGTTACTTGTTTTACATAGACTCATATAGGGGGGAAATCTTCTTGTCTAAAAGTAGAGGCCCCAGGCCTTTGATATTTGGTATGTAGCATCATCTAGTGAACCTCTACCAAGATTGTTCAAATTATAGCCCTTGGGTCAAAAATGACCCCTCCCTGGGGGTCACTTGTTTGACATAGATATGGGAAAAACTTTAAAAATCTTCTTGTCTCAAAGTAGAAGGCCCAGGCCTTTGATATTTGGTATGTAGCATCATCTAGTGGACCTCTACCTAGATTGTTTAAATTATAGCCCTGGGGTCAAAATTGACCTCTCCCCAGGGGTCACCTGTTTAACATATAGACTCATATAGGGGAAAAACTTAAAAAGTCTTCTTGTCCAAAAGATATTTGGTATGTAGCATCATCTAGTGGACCTCTACCAAGCTTGTTCAAATTATAGCCCTGGGGTCAAAAATGACCCCTCTCCGGGGGTCACTTGTTTTACATAGACTCATATACGGAAACAACTTCTTGTCTAAAAGTAGAAAGCCCATCCTTTGATATTTGGTATGTAGCATCAATGTGGACCTCTACCAAGATTGTTTAAATTATAGCCCTGCGGTCAAAAATGACCCCTTCCCTTCACTTGTTCTCCATAGACTTGTAGAGATTTTTTTTTAAAAATCTTCTTGTCTAAAAGAAGAGGGCCCTACCTTTGATATGTGGTATGTAGCATCATCTAGTGGACCTCTACCAAGATTGTTCAAATTATAGCCATGGGATCAAAAATGACCCCATTCCGGGGGTCCCTTGTTTTACATAGACTCATTAAGTGGAAAAACTTTAAGATCTTCTTGTCTAAAAGTAGAGGGCCCTGGCCTTTGATATTTGGTATGTAGCATCATCTAGTGGACCTCTACCAAGATTGTTCAAATTATAGCCATGGGGTAAAAAATTACCCCTCCCCGGGGTCACTTGTTTTTCATAGACTCATATAGGGGAAAGAACACTGAAAACTTTTTAAGTTTAATTAAATTAGGTGAGCGATATAGGACCATCATGGTTTTCTTGTTTTCTTTTGCTTTTGAAAACATATTCAGTATCTATAAATTGTATTACCTATAGATATAAATATGTATGATAAAAAAAGGATAGCTTCATTAATATTTTGCTCAATTGCTCCTTTCCCAATAATTATTTAATTGGTTCAGAGGTACCTTAAATAAAAAGATGAATTAAATAAGAAGAACCTATTCTTTTTTTTTATCACCAGACTTATAACCGGCAATATATGTCAAATCAATAAAAAATGAATGTTAGCTAAGCAAAATCAAGAAAAAATATGTTCTTTCATTCTTTGTTTTGCAGTGTTGGGAATCTCATTCTCTGTTTACCTGACAAAGACTCTTACTGGACTTGGAGTTAATCATGTCATCCAATTCACTGGCATCACTATCAATGAAGGAAGCAACTACAACCAGTACACAGGAATTTTTACCGCACCTGCAAGTGGAGTGTACCTCTTCTCTACTTTTATCGAATACAACTACGCCCACAGACTGCGTGTTAAAATTGTTGTGGATGGAATAACAAAGTCCTCAGCTGTTGTGTATCCATACACTACTAGTTATGATAATCAAGGGGGAAATTTGGTTATTTTACGACTGTATGCTGGTAACAGTGTTTGGGTTGCTATTGATGAGTCTGGCGATAGTATTGTAGGAAGTCCCACAGATAAAGTTACCACCTTTTCTGGGGTTTATCTTTACCCATAGGTTTCTTACTACAGAGATGAGATTAACAAAACACTTGAACTTAATTGAAAACATTAGAAGAAATAAAAAATTGAAAATAATTTGTTAAAAAAGAGAAGATAATTTTGGGAAAGTTTAATAATGTCTCATTCTTATTGAATGTATAATTCAGAATAAATCAATGATGATGATATTAGTTTTCTTTGTTTGAAATTGGCTGCATATGTATTATGAAGCCTTTCACACATGCAGACTTTTTTTGATGCATCTTAAACAGACCAATTTTAAAAACATTGTGGCATAATGAGAAATTGCCTAAGTCTCAATGTGTTTTATTGTGATCACTTGACGTCCAGCTGCCAGTATGTCTTATGTTCAAATAATCTTCTGAAACTACTGGTCAGATTTCAACCAAACTTCACAGTAATGTTCTCTAGGTAGCATTCTTCAAAAATAATCAAAGATTTAAATTCTGTGTAGAACTGTGGTTGTTGCAGCATCAAAAAGGAGTGAAAATGTCAGAACTTCTTCTCCACTGGGTACGCTTGTCAAATAGCAAGATAATTTGGTAGAAATTTTCCTTGTGTGACTCTACAAAAAGAATTAAAACTATATTGATTGGTTGAAAAACATAGTAGTCTGGCATCATCAGAAAAGGAAACAAAATGACAACTTTAAAAAATCTATTTTTATGAAAGTGCTTACCTGATTTCAAACTAAATTGGTAGAAATTTAGTTACCCTTTATGCAATTCGATCAAACCATATTGATTGGCTGAAAGACATAGCAACCTGGCTGCATAAGAAAGGGGTAATATGAACTTTAAGCTTCAAATAATATCTTCTCCTAATTCACTGGAGTAAATTAAACTAAACTTAACAGGAATGTTCCCTGTGTGGTCCTCTTTAAAAATTGCTCGATGATAAAATAAATATAAACAGAATTTTTGTTGCATTGGAATCGGAAAGAGGGTAAAATAGCCAATCCTTAAAAAAGTTATTCTCAGAATTTGCTCTTTTTGTTACCATCTACAAAAAGTGTTCAAGCCATATTAAATGGTTTAAAATCATGGCAGCCAGGCATCAGAAAAGGGGCGAATGACAAAATCTTTTAAATTCTATACTTATGAAAATTCTTGTCTTATATCAAGATAATTTAGCAGAAATGTTCCTTCAGTGAATCTTCCGAGAAAACCAACATCCGGGTGGACACATTCTGTCTCAGGTGGATAGAGGTATAGAGTAATGATTTCTGAAACAGAAAATCCACAGGAGGCGAAAAGTGTCCTGTGCGGCATGCTTAGGCTGATCTGGGTTGATACATTACGCAGAGGCCATAATGTTGGTTTTCTTGTGGGACGGCTCATATAATTTGCTAAAGTCATATTGATGGGTTGGAAAAGATTGCATCCAGGTGTCATCAGAAAAAGGGATAAAATTAAATAGTTGCCTCAAACCATTCAACCGATATAAACCAATACTTTCTATTTCATTTCCACTCTTGATAAAATAAGAAAATCCCTCATATTAGCTGTTACACATTTGCTTCTAAACTATCATGCAAGTTATCTATATAGGGCCTTTTGTATTTTCTTTTCGCCACAATGTTTTCCACTCTTTTTAATTATTATACTTTCATTTATGGAGTTTTTCTATATTTTTTCCCAGAGTTGTCTAGCATCAGAAAAGGGGCAAAATGACAAAACTATTTTTCCATTCTGATAAAAGTTCTTGTCTGATTTTAAGATAATTTAGAAAAAAAATTCTTTCATTTCTTTTCGATTGAATGATTCCAAAGTTGTCTGCGGCAGATTTAAGGTATGTTGGAAAGGGTTTGAAGTATTTGTTTTAGAGAGATAAAGATAATAAGTATAGAAAATAAAAGCATCAAGTTGATGGTTAATCCTATATACCCTCTTGATTACCTGTTTCACAAAGAATAGTTTTTATGATTGCTCATAATACAGGCTGTGGTGAAATCATTTAAGCCACATCAGGCAAACAGGGTCTTGTTGCATCCTTGATAACATTTTCCACATACAACACATCTGCAGCAGTTGACTTTGAGAGTATAATTATGAAAACACTATAAACTTTTAAGGAAAATATTGAATAGAGTTCAAAACATTGTGGCAAAAGGTGAAATTGCTCATTAGGCTGCAGAGATGTCAAAATGTTTCTGTATGTGGGATTGGGTTGATACTAGCACATGTAAATGTTTTTCACCAAATGCACTTATTACTTTTTATCCCCCGCCTGATTTCAATCAGGTAGGGGGATATTGAAATGGCGTTGTCCGTCACGTCCGTCCACCCATTTCTCAGTAACTAGCTGTTAGAATTTCATAAAACTTGAAATAAATATGAACCAGCATACTGGGATGATGCCCGTCCATTGTTTTTTTGGATTGGTAAATTTTCCTTTGAGTTGTTGCCCTTGATATATTGAAAAACCCAAGTCCGCAGCCATTTCTCAGTAACTAGCTGGTAGAATTTCATGAAACTTGAAATAAATATGAACCAGCATACTGGGATGATGCCCGTCCATTGTTTTTATGGATTGGTCAATTTTCCTTAGAGTTATTGCCCTTGATATATTGAAAAATCCACGTCCGCAGCCATTTCTCAGTAACTAGCTGCTAGAATTTCATGAAACTTGAAATAAATATGAACCAGCATACTGGGATAATGCCCGTCCATTATTTTTTTTTTGGATTGGTCAATTTTCCTATATTGAAAAATCCACGTCCGCAGCCATTTCTCAGTAACTAGCTGGTAGAATTTCATGAAACCTGAAATAAATATTAACCAACATACTGGGATGATGCCCGTCCATTGTTTATTTGATTGGTCAATTTTCTTATTGCCGTTGATTTAAGGGAAAAAAATTGAATTAAGGGAATAAAGGGAGCTATTGCACTTGTGTCACCGTTGGTTAAAGTAGCAAAAACTTGTTTTCACATTTTCCTTTGGGATTTGATTATGAAAAAATGTCTAATTCACACTCTTAGTTTAATAAAGTTGTTTATAAAACCAGTCTCGTTATTTTATTCTTTCAGGAAGAATATGTTTATCTGTCTCAATTTCTGTTCATACCCCTTGTTCTTGTGTGAATAAGGGGATATCAATTCAGCTTGTAAATGCTTGTTCTAAATGTAGACGGAGAGTGAAGGGTCTAGGGAGACTAATATGCATAGGCTCCCCTGATATTGATGGTGCCCATTCTAAATGCAAAACAACAGTTTTAATTAACCTGGTGCTCAAGATGAGTTATTGTGATCGCCTTTTGTCCGGCATCCATGGTGCATCGTTCTCCAACATCTTCTCTGCATCCAGTGGGTCAATTTGGATGGAACTTTACAGGAAGCATCCTCTCCATGTCCTTACTTAAATCCCTTTATTATTATTTTTATACCCCCCCGCAAACAAAGTTTGGGGGGGTATATAGGAATCGCCCTGTCTGTCCGTATGTCCACATTTCTTGTAAGCACTACTCCTCCTAAACGGCTCAATGGATTTGGTTCAAACTATGCATGAAGGTTACGCATCATATGTAGATATACATGAAGGAAGATCATACGCCTCAGATTCTTCCAAGGGGAGATAATTCAACTTAAAGGTTACCTGCGAGGGACTCCTGTGCACATACCTCCACATTTCTTGTAAGCACTACTCCTCCTAAACGGCTCAATGGATTTGGTTCAAACTTAACATGAAGGTTACACGTCATATGTAGATATGCATGAAGGAAGATCATACGCCTTGGCTTTGGGAGGGGAGCAGGGGGTATTCTTCAGTGAGCTTTGCTCACAGTATTTCTAGTTGATCCAAGCACTTTGCTTACTAAGGCACATATTTGAAAATGTAGAATATTCAAACTAAAGTTAATTTCATAAGTAACAATTTTTTTTGTCTGGTGCAACTAGTTACTGTTTCATACCAAGAAACCATTAATTTATCTTTAGTGTCAAACCAAGCTTTATAATGATTCCTTAAAGAAGTGTTGTAGTTCTGTCATTTATATAAATATAATGAAAATCATACTTCTGGTATCAAAGGAAAACATGTTTTTCATTCTTCTGAAAAATGTTTTTTTTTTACATTTTGAATAGTCACCATGGACCGATATTCAACAAGACCATTTCAACCTTTTCTCACATACATGTACAACAAATCTGCAGCAGACTACTTTGAAAGCATCTTGGCAAAAAAGTGAAAATTCTCCATTAACTACGGTTTAATTATTTAATAGAGTTGAAAACTTTGTGGCAATTGGAGAAATTGCTCATGATGAGCAATTTCGCCTTTTGCCACAATGTTTTCAAAAGTCGTCTGCTGCAAATGTGTAAGAATGCGTCTATAGGTGGGAAAGGGTGAAACTGACAAGGTTGTTAGTATATAGTATTTACAAAATACATAAAGTGATCACATCACACAAAAATCAATCTTTGATTCCTTGCTTCTGGTGAAGATCCAGATCAAATAGTGCTTAGCAAAGACTGATCAAGATCTTCCCGGTTGGCCATCTCTATCCCTCGTTATAGATAAAAGTCATTTGAATGCTTTTGCAGCAGATGTCATGGGGACAAAAGCAGAAGAATGTCGAGAGATGTCAATATTTTGACTGAATAGCAAAATATGATGCCGCGTAATGTTTATATTAATTCTACTTTCACTATAACCTTTCATGAATTTATATGTTTTCAATAAGGAAATAAGACATTTTACACATTGTGGCGTGGTGTTTTGCATGTTTTTGTGCTGGAAAATCATGAATTATGTAAAAAGTAAAGTTATCCCTGCTCTTCTAAGAAAGAAAAGGTGCTGCTTCTCCAATTTTAGTGTACATAATAGTAATCTGAAAAAAAGGCTATTGTCATCAGCTTAGTGTGTGTTTTGGGCATGAAATAGAGAAAACCCTACCACTGAGAGTTATCATACTTTGTATACTTGTTCCCAATTGCTAGAAGATGAGGTCAAAGGGTTAAACTTACTTTGGGCAATTCAAAGTTTCTGAGCATGACTTACAAAAAACGAGGAAAATCCTACTTGAATTACTTGTTCCCAAAGGTGATAAGTTGTGCCTTATTCTTTTTCAGGGTCAAATGTTGAGGTTAGGCATATGTCAACATTTCTTGTGGGCTTGATTTAAAGAAAACCATATCATTGAGGAGAATCACTCTTTCAAATTCGAAACAGCAATAAATCTGCAGCTGAACTACATGTATATGCAAAAAATATAGACATATAAATGAAAGTTTATTAATTGATTATATTTGACACCAATGATTTGGGGCAAAAGAAGAAATTATGAGCAATTTCTCCTTTGTCACAATATTTTAAAAGTTGTTTGTTGGAGGTGTTTAAAAATGTGTTTGCATGTAGAAATGGGGTTAAATAATAACATATTTAAGTGTATCTGAACTTTATTTCAAGATGATAATGTCATAATTCGTTTAAGACTAGACTCTTCTTATATTTTCAGAGCCAAACAGATTCTTTTTACAATAGAAGTGGCCAATACTCGGACGCGGACTTTAGACTACCATTCTGAATTAGATTATATATATAACCAGCTACAAGATGAGATCAGACGGACAGGGTCCAGTAAAGTTGCTGTAAGTTGATTTGTTATTTAAAGCACAATTAACTCTTATTGATTTTATCCAGTGTCCGACAAATCCATTGCCCGGAGCCCGCGGGCTACCACAATAATTGATCGGGCTACTGTCATTTTCAAATGAAAGCCCACCGGGCTACTGTTTATTCCTGTGTCTGGTAGCCCGGCCTAATTACTTACATACATGTTGTGTATAAAGAGTGACTGCACGTTACATGCGAAAACCACTCGCTGTGACCATAACAAATCAATAACAGTAGGCGGAGTTACCCACCTGTCAGATCGAGTGGTTTCAGCCAACCGAATCGCGTCTGTAATAGTCAATTAACGGATATATATATATACCCGATAAGGCGGTCCAATCATTAGTGACAATTGTTCCCTGAGGCAATGTGTTAATCCATGGATGGATGCTAGCGAATAGCCAATGAAATTAAAATATACCCTTCAATGTATTATGATCCATATTTCTACTTTCGGATGCGATATTTGCAAACTGGTGCAAACCAGTTCAGAAAGACTGGGAAGAAAATTTTCGCCATGCAGAAGTTAATAAAATAAATTCGATCCAAATATTAAAGACAATACAACGACTTCTAGATCTTATCTTGCCGTTGATCAAATATGAAATACCTTCATTATTGACAAAGTATTCGTAATATATCAGGGACACTAGTATTATCTAAGAAAATGTTTGGAATGAAATCTATAAATAATTCCCCGAGAATAATAAATGCCCAATCACGGCTTTGTTTATCAAAATTAATTAGCATAACCGGAAGGAAAAAAACATATGACTTAATAATTGCGATTTCATTGGATGTCAAATTGGGTCAATGACGTTCACGACCTGACTCGAATGTCCCAAATGTTTACATTCAACGCTGTTTACCGATTTCTAATTCTCGGTAGGGAACCATGAATAACATTGCGCAATAATCAAAATGGCGGCTATGTTGCGACTGCGAATATTAAATACCGTAACACATGAAACAAATTTAACGTTTTGTTGTCTGTCATCGTTTTTTGACAATATTTTATGTTTTAATACATTGAACCTGATAAATTTGACTTTTGGTTAATAAATTGAATTTTATTTAATAAAACTGACACTCGTATCGTATACTATGCTCTGTTTCGGTGAGGGACCTAAATCAGTGACCTTTTTCTTTTATCTGCAATTTGTAGAGATTTTGGTCTCAAGTATAAACATTTCTGTCAATAGCTTTGAATCTTTTGTAAATAAGAATATTTCAAATAACCTAGTGAAAAATAATCTTGAAAAACTTAGTACCAATTTTCTCCTATCTGTCTCTACCAAAAAAAGTCTCTTTTCAAAAAATTTCATTTTCTTTTTTAACTGAATGCTGCACTTCAGGTCTTTTGCAACACAGTCATGTTATTTGAATTGGTCGCTACCCTTATTATAAGTTATATCATGTACATGGTGTGCTATTAATATTATCTTTGTAGGGAAGTAGAAAAAAAAATAACCATAAAACACTCCAGCATCCGCAATAATTCGGGCTACCAGCTTCCAAATCTGGTAGCCCAGTGGGCTACCACACAATTCTAAAATTTGTCGGACACTGATTAACCTTATCTATGTACATGTACAACAAATATGCAGCAGATGCCTATGGAAGTCAAAGTATAAGGAAGTTATGATACTTGAATGGAGTTGAAATCGTTGTGGCAAAAGGAGAAATTGCAATTTCTCTTTTTGCCACAATGTTTTGTAACTTGGCCTGCATGTGGGCAAGGGTTTGAACTATCATTCAATACTTCACAGAGTATGGTCTCTATTGTTACTAATTATCATGTTATTGTTGGTGTACTATTTTGACAGCTTTATGCTATTACTTATATTCAATATTTCACAGGACATGGCCTCTGAAGTTAATATCAGCCTATTGTTGATCTACTGTTTTAAGTTTATGCTATTACATGTTTTTAACTATCATTCAATAATTCACAGGATATGGACTCGGTAGTTAATATCTTCTTATCCTTGTGCACTTACATCTTTTAAACTATCATTCAATATTTTACAGGATATAAACTCAGTAGTCAATATCGTCTTGTTGTTGGTGTACTATTTTGGCAGTTTTATGCTATTACATCTTTTAACTTTCATTCAATATTTTACAGGATATGGACTCTGTTGTTAATATAATCTTGTCGTTGGTTTACTACTTTTACAACTTGATGCCATTATCCAGGGGATCAAGGTAAGTAAATGTTGAACAATCAGTTTACAATCAAGTAGGAAAGCATCTTGTCATCTCATTCATTCCTAGATAAGACTATATCTTGATAAAGGCTGAATCCCGGTAGCGATGTGGGCTGTGAGTTCGAACCCCAGCTTGGCCACAGTGACCAGCGTCCTTTTCCACCAATGGGCTAACCGTCTACATGGAAAAGCAGCCAGTTGCTGGGAAAGAATGTTGTGTGAAGTACTGGTGTGAGAAAGCCTGGAAACACAAAAGTAGATGAACTGGCTGCCGTGATATGACTGAAATATTGTTGAAATCGGCATTAATCTCATCAATCAATCATCTTGATAAATGTGCAGTAAATAAATTGTTGGAACGCAATTGTCAGAGTTAATACATGTATTCGTGACACTCCACTAGATTGCCGACATTACTTAGAAAGTAAACAATTTATTTGAATAAAATGTCTTCTAATACACCCTTTCATGCTATTTTATTTGTTGCAATTAACAAATAAATCATTATTATTATAATTAATCCTCAACCTTAAAAAAACAAAACTA
Source organism: Serripes groenlandicus (assembly GCA_031761405.1). Classification (NCBI taxonomy): domain Eukaryota; kingdom Metazoa; phylum Mollusca; class Bivalvia; order Cardiida; family Cardiidae; genus Serripes; species Serripes groenlandicus. The sequence continues at coordinate 61,145,256 of JASEVX010000001.1, forward strand.
ATAGTGTTTGTTAACCCTTTCCAAGATTTAAAAAATCTGCTGCCAACGACTTTGAGCACATCCTGGGGGAAATCGAGAAAATCTCTGAATGTAAAGGAAAGTATATTTATTAACCCTTTCCCTTATATAGACGCTTTCTGACGCCCCTACAGCAGACAGCTTTTTGAAAACATAGTGACAAAAGAAGAAATTGCACAAAACGTGCAATTTCTCCTTTTGTCACAATGTTTTCCACTTTTAGACATAGGTTATCCATTCAATTATAGAGATTTTCCATTATTTGACAAAATATGTTCAAAGTTGTCTGCTGCAGAATTGTCGTATGAGGGAAAGGGCACAAAGTTGATACTTTTTAGCTCACCTGAGCTTTGCTCAAGGTGAGTTATTGTGATCGTCTTTTGTCCGGCGTAAGTTGTGCTTCGTGCGTCAACTTCTTCTCCTCAGTAACCAGTGGGTCAATAGGGATGAAACTTCACAGAAAGCATCCTCTCAATGACCTCACCAGATTTCCTTCAAATTGTTGGGATCCATGCAGAATTCTGGTTTCCATGGCAACTAAATGAAAAAGACTTCAAAATTCTTTTTCTCCCAAACTAGTTGGCAGATTTTCAATTAATTTTGTAGAGGTCTTCCTTGGATGACCTTCTATCAGATTCCTTCAAGCTATGTTGATAGGACGAAAAACATGACCGCTAGGGGGGCGGGGCTATTTTAACTTATATGGCTATAGTGAAAACTTAAAAAATCTTCTCCTCCAAAAGTGTCAGGCCGATTTTCAAATATTTTTGTAGAAATGTTCCTTGGATGACCCTCTATCAGATTCCTTGAATACATGTTGATTGGTTGAAAAACATGGCTGCCAGGGGGGCGTGGCTATGTTGCCATATATAGCTATAGTGAAAACTTAAAAAATCTTCTCCTCCGAAAGTGTCAGGCCGATTTTCAAATAATTTTGTAGAAATGTTCCTTAAGTGACCCACTATCAGATTCCTTCAAGCCATGTTGATTTGTCGAAAAACATGGCCGCCAGTGGGCAGGGCTATTTTGCCTTATATGGCTATAGTGAAAACTTAAAAAATGTTCCTTGGATGACCCTCTATCAGATTCCTTCAAGCCAAGTTGATTGGTCAGAAACTATGGCAGCCAGGGCTTATATAGCTAAAGTGAAGAAAAAAAATATGATAAGCGATCCAGGGCCATCATGGCCCTCTTGTTTCCCAATACTTTGGAAAGTTATCTGCTACAAATGCTTTACAATGTGCCTGCATGTGGGAAGGAAGGATTAGAGCTATTGGTTGATAGTATCTTTATCAAAATAATGTTAGAGAAAACTGATAACTTATTTAATGTTTTTATTTCAGTGTTGTTGCATATTCAGTTGCTATTGGTTTGCTCATGTCTGTTGGGAGACAAGTCAATGGAAAAATACCCTCAGGGAAGGTAGGACAAATCATGTAAAATGTTCAGGCACATCAAAAGAGAAATAATATGTAGGATTGGCAAACATTGAAGGAAATTGAGAAGAATTGCTGATTGCACAAACTGATTTCCTTTTTCACACAATGTTTGCAAAAGTCCTCTGGTTAAGATCAAAACAAATCAAATTTAAAAGAGAACTGCAGAATGTTCTAGTTTTGCATGAATATGGATTGGGGAAGCTGGTTCTTATCTGAACGGTATACAGATTTATTACAATTTTCTTATTTTGCTTTCTAAACCCTTTATCTATTATGCATCCTTAAGAGAATAATCGAAAATCTTGAAACAAAAATATGATTTTTAGCTCCACTGGCTGAAAGCCAGTCGAGCTTATGTCATGGCGAATTGTCCGCTGTGTGTGCGTCTGTGCGTGCGTTAACTTTTTCCTTTAAACAACTTCTTCTCCCTAACCACTTGGTCAATTTGATTGAAACTTCATAGGAAGCATCTTCTCAATATCCTCTCTTAAATTCCTTCAATTTTTTTTTATCCATCCATAATTCTGGTTTCCATGGCAACCAAAAGAAAAAAATAGTGAAAACTTAAAAAATCTTCTTCTCCGAAAGTGTCAGGCCGATTTTCAATAATTTTGTAGAAATGTTCCTTGGGTAACCCTTTATTAGATATCTTCAAGAAATGTTGATTGGTTGAAAAACATGGCCGCCAGGGGGCAGGGCTATTTTGCCTTATATAGCTATAGTGAAAACTTAAAAAATCTTCTTCTCCGAAAGTGTTCAGCTGATTTTCAAATAATTTTGTAGAAATGTTCATTGCGTGACCCTCTATCAGATTCCTTCAAGCCATGTTGATTGGTCTGAAAACATGGCTGCCAGAGGGCGGGGCTATTTTGCCTTATATGACCATAGTGAAAACTTCTTCTCCGAAAGTGTTGAGCAGATTTTCAAATAATTTTGTAGAAATGTTCCTTGGATGACCCTCTATCAGATTCCTTCAAGCCATGTTGATTGGTTAAAAATCATGGCCGCCAGAGGGCGGGGCTATTTTGCCTTATATGGCTAAAGAGAAAACTTTAAAAAATCTTCTCCTCCAAAAGTGTCAGGCCGATTTTCAAATAATTTTGTAGAAATGTTCCTTGGGTGCCCCTTTATTAGATTCCTTCAAGAAATGTTGATTGGTTGAAAAACATGGCCGCCAGGGGGCAGGGCTATTTTGCCTTATATAGCTATAGTGAAAACTTAAAAAATCTTCTTCTCCGAAAGTGTTCAGCTGATTTTCAAATAATTTTGTAGAAATGTTCATTGGGTGACCCTCTATCAGATTCCTTCAAGCCATGTTGATTGGTTGAAAAACATGGCTTGATTGGTTGAAAAACATGGCCGCCAGAGGGCGGGGATATTTTGCCTTATATGGCTATAGTGAAAACTTAAAATATCCTCTCCTCCGAAAGTGTCAGGCTGATATTCAAATAATTTTGCAGAAACATTCCTTGGGTGACACTCTACAAGATTCCTTTAAGCCATGGTGGTTGGTCAAAAACATGGCCACCAGGGGGCAGGGCTGTTTGGAGATTTGATTTTTGCCTTATGGCCGTGGAGCGATACTGGCCCTCTTGGGCCTCTTGCTAAAAAGTTGAAGGCATATTAAGGAAAGCAACAAAATTGTGTGAACTTGTTCAACTTTTTATGTTGTTTTCCATAAAACTCGTTCCACAGTGTTTTCATGAAAGTCATCTGCCGCAGAAGTTTACTTTATAAGGTAAAACATTTACAACCAGGTTTTTTTTTTTTTTTTTTAGTTATTAGAAATGGAAGCCATGCTGTCAGGAGCGCCTGATGCCTTTATACTTGTCACCAAGCAGTGGATGAATTTAAAAAGGTATGCAATATATATATTTTTATTATTCATCATATAGTGAATGTTGTAAAATATTTAAGTAAGGTGAAATCCTTGCATTTTCAAAGCATCTAGCAATATATGTAAAATCTCTATCTATGAAAGGTTATTATAAAATAGACATGAAAATATTGTGGCAAAATGAGATATTTCTCATGAACCATTTGTTCTTTTGGCCATGATGTTTGCAAAGGTCTACTACAGTACAGTGGAAATGTGTCTGCATGTGGGACTAGGTTATATAAGTATAACATTACAACCTTTTCTCCTAAACAAATGGCTCATGAAATTTATCATCATGAGCAATTTCTCTTTTTGCCACAATGTTTTCAACCATCTGATGCAGTTGAGTTTGCATGTGGGAAAGGGTTAGATAAACCTTGTAATGCAATAGGATTTTGTTTCCTAAATAATGCAAGATCCCTCAGCTTCCACCTAAATACTCAAGGTAACCCTTGATGTTACATATAAGAAAAAGCCACATATAGCTCCACTGCCATTAGGCACAAATTAAATCACTATAGCCATATAAGGCAAAGCAGTCCTGCCTCCTGGTGGCTATGTTTTTCAACCATTCAACATGGATGAAATGAATCTCGTAGAGGATCACAAAAGAAACATTTCTACAAAATAATTTGAAAAAGTTTCACTATAGCTGTATACGGCAAAACAGCCCCAGCCCTTGGTGGAGAAGACTTTTAAAGTTTTCACTACAGCTTAATAAGGTAAAATAAGTCCCACTCCCTGGCGACCATGTTTTCTTACCAATAAACGTGGTTTGAAGTTATCTGATAGGGGGTCATCAAGGAACATTTCTACAAACATATTTGAAAATCGTTTAACCGCTTTTGAGGAGAAGAATTGAAAGTTTTTCCACTTTGTTGCCATAGAAACCAGAATTTTTGAAAGGAATTAAGGAAAGGACAACGAGAGGATGCTTCCTGTGAATTTTCATCCCAATTGGCCCAGTTGTTACAGAAGAAAGTTGTTTGAAGCAAAAAAGTTAACGCACTTACAACGAAAATTTTGCCATGACATAAGCTCAACTGACTGTGTAGCTAAAAACTAGACATTTAGATTCTCTTCTTTTGCACACCTTCCCTTTTGTATAGTCTCAAAAGATCATATTGCTCAAATAAATTGTTGATAAATAAACTATAACACAACCATATTGACCTGATCTTGATCTTCAAAGATGTATTTTGTCATGAGGTACATGCACATCCAATCTGCCACTTGTTCTGTGAAGACACATACTTATAAAAATGAAGTGTAGTTTTCAACCCTTTCTCACATTCGGGCTGATTTTGACTCAAGTGTACTAGATGACTTTTGAAAACATTGAGTCAAAAGGAGAAATTGCTCATAATGAGCAATTTCCTTTTCTTGCCAAAATGTTTTCAACTCTACACAATAATTATACTTCAATTTATGGAGATTTTTCATATTATTTTTTTTTAGATATTTTCAAAGCTGCTGCAGATTTGTAGGAAAGGGATAAATGATAAAAAATACATGGCATAATGGTTATATATATCATTGTACAAAAGCTCGGATCAGGTCAATTTTGTTGAATAATAATTGAATGTTTCTGCTGTTTTCAGATTAGCCTCCCCTATGTCTGGACATCCCAATGTCTGGGAAACATTCCCCACAGTGAGGAACGTCCTCGAGTTGCTCAATGTTAACACCGAGACTTGTGCCTGAGTACAACAATTTCCCAAGAAGATCTCAACCTTCATCCCTTCAGAAAATCTCGATCATATTCATCAACTCTTATAATGGCTGTTGGCCCTTTACCTGGTTTAGATGACTTGACAACTCCACATGAAGACTTAAAAACATTATTTGATAAGGAGACATTGTCCAACTTTTCTCCTTTTCTTACAATGTTTTCAATACTGCATCTTCCAACATTTTTGTGAAGCATACCTTGGAGGGGCCTGTAGGGGTCATGTCTCAGTCATCTGTTTGTCTGTCCATTCGTCATGCTTTGACTTATTAGAATGCAAAAAATATATCAATGCGTTTATATATGTCTTACATAAATATCTTGTTAAAAGTTTACATATTTCACTGTCTCCTGCAGCAAAGCTGTCAGAAGAATTTATCAACATGTTATAATTTATCAATATAATAATACATTAACTCTTTCCCACATACAGCAAAACGGAAGCAGACAATTTTGAAATGATCTAGGAAAAAACATGGAAAATCTCTATAAATGAAAGAACAATTATTGAATCAAGTTGAAACCATTGTGGCAAAAGCAGAAATTGCTTATTATGAGCAATTTCTCGTTTTGCCACATTGTTTTTTCGAAAAAGTCATCTGCTGCACAGGCGTCAAATGTTAGTACAAGCGGGAAAGGGTTAAATCTACTCTAAAAGTGTTTGTAATAGTTTATGTTTCATAGCATTCCACACTCTCGTACGATTTCAGTCATCATTGTTGTGCTAAAGGAAAGCCATATGCATGTAAATTGTATGCTGCCCCTATCTTGGGAAAACCTTGTAGCAAACATTCAAATTTTAGGGGTCGAGCCACTATAGTTGGATTGTTAAATATAAGTGCTATCAATCCAGTGGCCGTGATTTTTAACCTAGTCCCTGCAATTTTTTTCATACTTTCCGATAATTGACAAAAGTCATTGTGACTAGTGTCATCCATCAATTCATTGATCTGATATGCAAATTATATGCAGTATTTTAACCATTCAAAAAGAGTCTTGATATGTTCTGTCCGATACACTTGATTGACAAACGTGATTTCTGCAGCACAAACAAAAGCGATGTGATACATGAGAATCCAGTAGTTTTTAATGATTAATTACCAGTTTGTTTGTGATGTATGTTGATGGGAATGGCTTGATATACTATCTCGGATCTATGAATTGGCTTAATAGTCTTTAAGGGAAGGTAGCCAGTTACCTTGGAAGAATGTTATGTGAGGTACAGGTACAAGGAAGCCAGAAAACGTATGTTTGAGGGACCGAAATGCCATTCAAAATAGCACATAACTACAATCAATTACTCAAGATTTTAGGGAAATTGCCAAATATTAGAAAAACATCTTACCGGTACTCAGTTTCAACACTGAGAAGAAAACATTGTGGGAACAGGAGAAAATGCCCTCCTCATATGAACAACTCTTTGAAAAGCTTTTATGCTGCAGAGGTATCAACAAAATTAAAGGGTTTATATATAACTGTAAGCAGAGTTATAACAACTTCATCATTCCATGTTATTTTTTAACCCTTTCCCACATACAAATACTTGTTGACGACTATTGAAAACAAAGTGGCAAAAAGCAAAATTTCTCATAATGAGCAATTTCTCCTTTTACCACAATGTTTTAAAATATATTCAATAATTTGACTTTCATTTAAAGAGTTTTAGTAATTTTACATAACTATGCAAAGTTGTCTCCTGAAGATTGTTTGTATTTGGGAGAGGGTTTATACTATTTGTTATGAGAAGTGGTAAGGTTTTCTAGCACTTGGAAACATATCGATACTGTTGCATGATGAGCAATGGATTCTTTTCTCAAAGTGTTTTCACATCTTCAACTGCACAGGCATATTAACCCTTTCTCTTGTACGACAATTCTGCAGCAGACGACTTTGAACGTATTTTGTCAAAACATAGAAAATCTCGATAATTGAATGGATAACCTATGACAAAAAGTGGAAAACATTGTGGCAAAAGGAGAAATTGCACGTTTTGTGCAATTTCTTCTTTTGTCACTATGTTTTCAAAAAGCCGTCTGCTGCAGAGGCGTCAGAAAGCGTCTATATGAGGTAAAGGGTTAAGTCACCTTATGTGGGAGTGTTAATGATTTCTTTCTGAATTAAGGAGCTTGTGTTATGTTCTAATAGATGAGTCAACCTTTTTTAGTTCTGAGGGATATTAGTTGAGATCGTGAATGGGGAGATTGTTGTGGAGTGATATTTACGTTGTTCCTGAGGTGTGCGGTGTTTGTGTTTCAATTCAGGTCCATTATTTTTACAAGAGTGAAAATAAGCTTTCTATGCAAATATTGCAATTTTTGTTTGTTTAGTTGGTTGTTTTTGATTGATGTTTGATTTTATACTCTGTTAAGAATTGCTACAAATTTGATACAAAAAAAATTATTCCAACAGTAAAAGAAAAAATATTTAAAATACTTTTTTATTGGTTTTACTTTATACCCTAAGCAACTTTAAGTATGATTTTTAGTCAGTTGAAAACATCATGTAAATGAATCCCTGAAGAACTGCAAGGAATAAGTAAGTCTCCTACCAGTTTTCATCTCCATCCAATTATTATATCTTCATTTATAGGGATTTTCTATATTCTTACCTAGATATTTACAGTTGTCTGCTGCAGATGTGTTGTATATGGGAAAGAGGGGGTTAATTTCACTCTTTGCACATAACAAGTAAAAAACGCTTATCCCTTCCCATAATGCCATATGTTCGACTAGACCTTCAGCGGTGACTTTAACCGTATGGATGTCAAAATGTGATGCATACTGAAGGCACATTTGATGTTTGTCTGCTTTACTTTTGATAGTTATGCCATATTTTAAATTTGTTATACGCTATACCTTGAATTATCAATTTAAGCCACCTCTGTGTTTCAAAAACATGCAGTGTTTGCACTGTCTGTTTGGCCATGACTTGACCTGCAGGACAAGTGTATTCCTGGTGACGAGACATCTAGTGACGCCTAGAAAACTGTATTGCTGATCAGGGCACTTCGACTTAACCTTTTGACCTTCATGCCAACGATGAAAGTAATAATTGGGCAACTGTCGGACCTAATATCTGTGGGACAGGGTTGAGTAATTGTTTACACTATCGGGTTCGAAATGGAAATTAATAATCGCATTAAAAGAAGAATGAGTTTAACATATTGCAATATGTAATTCTACATTTAAACTGCAATAAAATATTTTCGAGACAAGTAAAGATATTTTCACCAGTAAAAACTAAAAATTAAAGTATAAAGTTATATCTAGCGTTTCAAAATTAATAGGAAATACATTATTATGTTGCAGTAGCAATACGTTGCTTTGTATTTTAGTATGAGGGACATGGAAAAAAATTATATCGATGAAGACCGATGTTAATTTTCCCATGCTCAGAGTAGACAATACAAAGCAGCATATGGATAAGTACTCTTAAGATACTTTTTCATTTATTATATATACCTATTAACACTTTAAAAGCAATCAAAAAGATAAGTATTAAAATGGTTTCAATAATGAAATGACACATTTTACACATAACATAAAACGTCGTCTGCTGCAAATGTGTTGTATATGTGAAAGGTTTATAATACGAAAAAGGCAAACCCTCATCACCAGCACAGCGCCTATAATGGGTCTAAGCTGTAGGCATGTGACTACCATGTTTAAGCTATCTGTTACAAGCTGTCGGAACTTGGACCGTTGGTGTACACTATGATATCCCTAGTTTATCTTGAATTACAGTGATAGCGTCGAATTAATAATTTTTTAAATACAAGACGATGTAATAGTAATAAGAATCTTCAATATCGTCCAGCTTTATCATCGGAAATAACCGTGCATCCTGCAAGTTACGTATTGTATCCTATGATTAAACGTGGTGCTTCTTTCCTGCAAAGTTCGATTTAAAACCACATTAACCAACAGGGAATACCAAAGATATGTCCATACTGTATCCTGTGATTAAACGTGTTTCTTCTTTCCTGCAATGTTTGATTTAAAACCACATTAACCAACAGGGAATACCAAAGATATGTCCATACTGTATCCTGTGATTCTTCTTTCCTGCAATGTTCGATTTAAAACCACATTAACCAACAGGGAATACCAAAGATATGTCCATACTGTATCCTATGATTAAACGTGATTCTTCTTTCCTGCAATGTTCGATTTAAAACCACATTAACCAACAGGGAAGAGTTAGAAATCCAGCTCATCCTAAATTCTTTCCGACGTTTGACAAAAGACACTTGTGACTCGCGTCATTCGTTTTCCACCAATGGGCTTATAGTTGTATGTGAAAAACCAGCCAGTTGCATGGAAAGTATGATGTGGAAAAGCCAGAATACGCCTGAGTAGGTGAACTGGCCGCCGTGATATGACTGCAAAATGGTTGAAAACGGCGTTAAACCCTAATCAATCCATATATTATAGGACTTCCGACAGCTTATGTATGCAACATATAACTTTTGAAAACATTGTTGAAAGGGGGAAAACTACCTCAAAACAAGCTATTTCTCCTTTTACCTCAATATTTCCCCTAAACTGTATCAACTTTTCAATATTTCGACGTTTCAATCTTTTCCACGGATGTTTGCAATCCAGACGAATCAGTCAAACTGGAAGCAGACATCGAGCGTGTTTATAACTTAAATCTAGGCAAAATGTTTTAAGCACCTGTGCGCCATCCACGTAGCACCCATGTACTACGCACACGCTACGAATGTACTTCGCACGCACTGCCCACGTGATCACCACTGTCGCACTCGTCTTGCCCACATGAAAACCTCGAAATAATGCATTTTCTACGTAGACCGGACGCAGGTGATGTGACCACTCCCAGGTAGAATTTGCCCACTTTTACTGCCCTACGTGGGTCGGATGAGACCGTGGCTTAGTCGATAACTCGAATGTCTTCAAATTACTGCTTTTAACTAGCACCTGTCCGAGCGTTTAGTGCGTTAGGGCAATCTGGATACACCCCAGATCCCTCTTTGTTTCATGGACAAATATAAATCGTGTTAAAATTATGAATACATAATCGTTCTATGTTTCTTAGTTTATTTATTTACAGGCTTAGCAAAACATCTGCTTGTGATTATGCCTAGTAGATGCTCCTTGAATGCACCAGATGCACGTATGTGCGTATACTTGATTTTAATCCAGGTACACCCCTGAATGGAGACGACAAAATAAAAAACAACTTCTTACACGTATACAATTCATAATTGGTACAACAATTTATTTTTAAAGCTTCAACAAACATATTCATTATACCCTTGCTTTATTCTTTTTATTTAATTGAATAGCTCTGAATAAATATTACAGAACAGAACAGAAATATTAATTGACATCCAGTAAAAAAAAAAGACATTACTAAACCTTACATATTTCTATAAAAACGCATTCCAGAAGCGAAGGGATTATTATCTAGCAAGTACATGTGACTAATGGAACCAGGAAGAGATGAACATGTTATCTATGTAAATACTAATAATTTGTGTAAAAGACCAATAATCTGTTCAATGTTTATATATGTACACGTATAAACTATGTCTATGTATATAATGTCAGTGTGTACCATGTATTAGATATAGCATGTATACTTAAAAAGAAAACATCGGAAGACACAACCAAAAAATCGAGGATGAAGACATTGTGAGAAAAGCAGGAATGTGAACACGATTGCTGAAGTTTCAACATACTCAAGTTCAAAATACGGTTTCAAGAGTGTTAACAAGAGTTTCCTTAAATTTGGCCAAGTGACCTAGCTTTTGACCCAACATGACCCATATTCGAACTTTGCCTAGATATCATCAGGAAAAACTTTCTGACAAAGTTTCAACGTGACCAAGTTTAAAATGAGGCTTCCAGAGTGTTAACAAGATTTTCCTTAAATTTGGCCTAGTGACCTATGTTTTTGACCTGACATGACCCATATTCGAACTTGGCCTAGATATCATCAGGAAAAACTATCTGATAAAGTTTTAATATGCTCAAGTTCAAAATGCAGTTCACAAGATTTTCCTTAATTTTGGCCTAGTGACCTAGCTTTTGACCCGATATTACCTATATTCAAACTTTGCCTAGATATCACTAAGACAACCATTCTGACAAAGTTTCAACATGCTCAAGTCAAAAATGCTGCTTCGAGAGTGTTAACAAGATTTTCCTTATATTTGGCTTAGTGACCTATTTTTTTGACCTGACATGACCCATATTCGAACTTGGCCTAGAATCACTTAGACAAATATTCTGACAAAGTTTCAACATGCTCAAGCAAAAAAATGTGGCTTCGAGTGTTAACAAGATTTTTCTTAAATTTGGCCTAGTGACCTAGTTTTTGACCCGACATGACCCAGTTTCGAACTTGGCCTAGATTTAATCGAGAAATATGTTCTGATAAATGTTCATGAAGATTGGATGCAAACTGTTGCCTCTAGAGTGTTAACAAGCACATGTTGACGACGGACAACGGACAAAAGGCGATCACAAAAATTCACCTTGAGCACTTTGTGCTCTGGTGAGCTAAACAACTATGGTTTTAATTTACATTTTAATTATAAAAAAACTACTCGCATATAAATAGACTGGTTCACTAATCTTAATATTCTATTGCTAACTCGAACGAGAACCAGTCTGCTACGGAAATATCCGAGAGCTGACGGTAAAATACGGCGCATGTGCGATCAAGACGATTTAACACGGCGCAAGCCCAATGCACCAGTGACAGTTTTTTCACAACCAATATATGTACCCGCGCAATAACTCATCTAAGAATAATTGGATTGCAACCATTTAAAATAGATTTGTATTCTGACATACATCTACCTACCAAATATTGAAATATCTGTTTGCTCTGTCATTCGCGAGTATTTAAGTGGAATCTTTCTTTTTCTTCTCTCCCACTTTTTATGAACCACTCCCTGCTTTCAGCATGTCATCAAGAAAGTAACACGACATGTTGTACCTCTGCAGCAGACTACTTTTTTAAAACATTGTAGGCATATAGTATGATAGAGCAAGTGTTCAGGTCGTAGGTATAATAGGTATTCCAGAAGCCAATTGACGAGCCATTCTCAAAATTCGTAAACATTCTTGTCCTTTGAATATTGTTCTCAAACGCTGCAGGGAATAAATTCAAAAACATATCTGTATGACAAAAGAACTTGTCCAAAAAAAAAAAAAAATTCACTTTTGATGCTTCTGCAGTAGATGAATTCAATTCTTTGGAGAAAATGGTTTCTATAACATTTCTTCATTTCAAATAATTTGTTCTGCTCTTTTTAAAATTGTTATTAATCGCATTATTTGAAATTGCCTTTATTGACTTTTGATGCATCTGTTGGAGATGACATTTGAAATATTTTTGAAAAAAATGCTTTTTATAGGTAATTTCTCCCCCTTTCCAAAAATGTTTTCTGCTCTTTCTTTCAAATGTATTACATCTTTCAAGATTGTCCACATTATTTATCATATGTTTTCAAAGGCATCTACTGCAATGTCATTCATGTGGGAAAGGGTTATTTAGTATTTTACTTCTTCATTTTTTGACAAACTTTTACTATTTTTCATTCACACTGACAAATGAAATTTGAAGCTTATGTCTTTCTTTTCAATAAGTATTGCAGCAATGGCAATTTAAAACGCTGAGCAACTGACAATTGCATTAAATCGAGATATAGACCCAGAAAAAAGGGCAGCCTTCTTACGAAAAGAGAAAGAAAGAAATTTGAAGAAAACTGATTCTGGTATCTTAAAAATTGTTCCGGCTGTGACACACAGAGAGAAAAGAGCTGATTGGCTTCAAGAATTCAGTTATGTACATAACAAACCAGTTCGAGGTAGATTATGATGCCACGGAAGATTTTCCAGATGATGTGCCAGACACTAGATCCCTCTATCCATGTACTATTAAACTAGCAAATGGTTATTGTTTACCTTATTGTGGTAGTGTAATTGGATATGGGTTTCCAGAGAATGATGATGTGAAAGACAGTAGACAATTGTTTCTTTCTAGATTGATTTTTAAATGAAAATGTGATACAAAAAGCATTAATCACAAGGAACTTAAACACTTAAGGTAAATCAAAAATACATAGGAATTCGGCATATTCATGCAATTACATTTTTCTATCTACCCTAAGAAAGGTAATCGTTACATCTGTTAGCATTTTACATTTTATTTATCTCATTCTTCAAAGACAAGGTAAGAACAGAAGTAAACTAAGGTATTTTCTTAGGACCAGCACTTGATGATGATCTGATTGATGCACACTGGAATCCTAACCATGTTGTGCAACGAATACCAATAAAAAAAATATTAAGATGTCCATGAGACGAGTCCAGAGGTGAGTAAGTCAAAGGTCCGTGAAGTTAGGTTGACGCGAGTGACGAATTGACGAGTGACGAACTGTGACATTTTTATAGGTCCGTGAAGTTAGGTTGACGAGTGACGAATTGACGAGTGACGAACTGTGACATTTTTTCTAAAAACTTTATTTCTTTCTTTAAGATGATGTTTCTGGACGAATAAATGCAAATTGGGCCCTATTTCGTGTTTCATGGCCATTAGTCAATCAGAAGAGCTTCGACAATTCGTCAAAAAATTATTTTTCTAAAAACTTTATTTCTTTCCTTTAGATAAGTATCTGGATGTATTGAATGCAAAATAGGCCCTATTTCAAATGTCATGGCGATCAGTCATTCAGCAGAGCTTTGTCAAGTTCGTCAATTCGTCAACTTGTCAATAAAGTTGACGAAATTGACGAAAAAAATATTTTTCTAAAAACTTTATTTCTTTCCTTTAGATAAGTATCTGGACGTATTGAATGCAAATTAGGCCCTATTTCATGTTTCATGGCGATCAGTCAATCAGAAGAGCTTCTTCAAGTTCATCAATTCGTCAACTTGTCAATAAAGTTGACGAAATTGACGAAAAAAATAATTTTCTAAAAACTTTATTTCTTTCCTTTAGATAAGTATCTGGACGTATTGAATGCAAATTAGGTCCTATTTCATGTTTCATGGCGATCAGTCAATCAGAAGAGCTTCTTCAAGTTCGTCAATTCGTCAACTTGTCAATAAAGTTGACGAAATTGACGAAAAAATTATTTTTCTAAAAACTTTATTTCTTTCCTTTAGATAATGTATCTCGACGTATTGAGTGCAAATTAGACCCTATTTCATGTTTCATGGCGATCAGTCAATCAGAAGAGCTTCTTCAAGTTCGTCAATTCGTCAACTTGTCAATAAAGTTGACGAAATTGACGAAAAAATTATTTTTCTAAAAACTTTATTTCTTTCCTTTAGATAATGTATCTCGACGTATTGAGTGCAAATTAGACCCTATTTCATGTTTCATGGCGATCAGTCAATCAGAAGAGCTTCTTCAAGTTCGTCAATTCGTCAACTTGTCAATAAAGTTGACGAAATTGACGAAAAAATTATTTTTCTAAAAACTTTATCTCTTTCCTTTAGATAATGTATCTGGACGTATTGAATGCAAATTAGGCCCTTTTTTTAACTTTCATGGCCATCAGTCATTCAGAAGGGCTACGTCAAGTTCGTCAATTCGTCAAACACGTCAATTTTGTTAAACGAAATATACGTTGACAAACATCAAAGCATATTCTTCTTCAGTTGAATCTCTTCATCACAGGTTCTAACTAATAGCTTTCTGCATAGTGTGTCGATTAGAAAGGGATTGCACAGCCAAATGTTTGTTTGTATTACTTCTTAGTTTGTTTAAGAATGGGTCTTCCGATTTCGGGTTTATTTCGGATGTTGTTTCTCTGCTTCATAAATATGATATTTACAATAGCTTGAAAGACTATTTAGCATATGGCGATTTTCCTAGTAGATATGTTTGGAAACATTGTATTAATACAAAGGTTCGTAACTACTATCAGATTAGGGGCGTAGCTTTGCAATAAGCAATGTGTAGGCCGTCTCGTGAGAAAATCTACATTGTGGACTCTGCGTAAAGTATCGACCCGGATCAGCCTAAGTATGCCACACATGCCTACCCGGATAGACACTTTTCGCCTCCTGTGGATTTTCTGTTTCAGGAATAACTACTGTATACATCTATCCAAAGACCTAATAACACAGAAGAAGAAAGTGTTACATAGTTTGAGCATTGTGAGTTGGTGGTAGAGCGTAATAATTAGTGACAGCAAAAGTTTTCGTGTAAAATAAATATATTTAATTTATTTATGCAATATTCAAGACAAGAAGTCATTTTTTATATGAAAAATATTTTTTTGTTCTGCCAAATTTCTTTAAAGATAAAAAAAAATTAGGTACACAGTTTCATTTTAAAACAGAAATCTCCTTATTGCTACATAATTTTCATATATATATATTCAAATTGTGTTACGGTGAAGACATTTTTTCATAACAATTTAAGGCAGATTAAATTGTTGTTAAGCTGTACTAAACCTTTTTTCATTAACCCTAGTTATTGTTTAAATTAAGCATCTAATAAAATTATAATGTTCTCATACTTTTTTTTAAATTTTCTTGCTCCTCAAATTCCTGCGAATTTTGAGAATGGCTCTGACATGTTGTATCATGTTTTAAAAACTTCTGAAAGAAAACACTTGACCTTGAAACATAACATCTACGTTCACGCAAACTAAACAATTGTATGACAGACATGTCGTTTCAAGCTAAAAATTCATGTTACTCCTTTTCTGATGTCCCAATCAATTAGGCTTGAATGATTTATATAGAGTGTCACTGAAAGTAACAGTTCTGCTAAAGTATCATGAAATCTGACAAGATTTTTCAGAATAAAGAAATTATAAATTGTTGTCGTTTTTCCCTTTTATGCTGTCGTCTGGTCACTATGTTTCCAGCAATCAATATGAATTGAAATTTTTTCTTAAAGGATCAGATAAGCAACATTTCTTTTCTGTTTTCATTCATTTATTTCAAAACACACAACATTTCCACCTAATTATCAAACTCCAGCTTTAAATTTCTTCCAAAATATTGAAATTCATCTATAGAAAATGTTACTTTAAGATAGGATGATTTTAAGACAGTGGTTATTGTTGGAGGGAAATGAGAAGGGATGAAAACACTTATTCTTTCCACATTTTCTTTGCAAATCGTAAGTAGTTTGGTGCCAAAATGGGAAAAGGTTATGAGAAATTGTAAGTTTGCACTTGCCAAAGGGTTTATCTTTTAGTTAGGTCATATTTCCACTTTGGTTTACTTGAAGTTATATACATGTGCATTCTTATCTTCCGTCTATAACCCATTCCCTGATAGAGACACCATTTAATTGTTTTCAACAGTGATCATTAAAATATTGCACGAAAAGGAAATATTGCTCCTAATAAGCATTTCATTTTCCCACAATGTTTGAAATTCCGTATCAAAAATAATCCATTATATTATACATTTTTCCTAAGATTTTTTTCTTATCAGACAACAACAGAAATATCGTATTAGGTAAATTGACTTTAGTTTTTAGCTCTGCTGTTTAATGGTTTGAAGAGCTCATGCGATTAGTGTGTGTCTGTTAGCACATTTTAAGACAACTTGTCTCATAAAATGTTTGACAGATTGTCCTGAAAATTCAGCAGCAAGTTTCTAGGCATCAAAGGAAACAAAACCCTCTTCTAATTCAAAGATAATGTTATAGAAATGTTCCTTGGGTGACCCACTACAAAAATATTTCAAGCTATATTGATTGGTTGAAAAAAATGGATGCCAGGTAACATAAAAAAGGGACAACACTTTAAAATTCCATTTCTTGTCTGATTTCAAAATAATTTGCTGAAATGTTCCTTCATTGACCCTCTACCTAATTTGTTCAAGCCATAACAATAGCCACCAGATGGCATCAGAAACTTTTGAAATATTCTTAATTATAAATATGATATTCCAAGCAAGTTTTACAACTTGTTTATTTCATTGATCAAACTGGTCAAGATTTGGTAGGTTTATTCGGTATGACTTGATTTAACCTTTCCCGCATACAACAAATCTATAGTAGACAAATTTATATCTTGGCAATATTATGGAAAATCTCTCAAAATGAAGGCAAACTTATTGAATAGAAATGAAAACAAAAAAAATCTGCTGCAGATGCGTCAAAACGGTCTGCATGTGGGAAAGGATTAATGTTTCGTTATTGACAGACATTGTCACAATATGTATGGTCATACTATCTTTGTATCTACTTACACACTCTGAAAATGATCTTTAATTTGTATAATATGATCCCCGATGAAGCTCAAAAGTACTTCATAACGGTAATAGTGATACGACGAGTGGTGGAAGGAACTCGTAAATGACAGCAAGATTCAGAGACCTTAAATAATTATTTTAGGTCTCTGCAAGATTGAAGGACGGATGGACGAACAAACACCAGAGCATGAATTCCCATGTGTCACCTACCAAGCCACGGGACACAAAAAGGGCATATGGGTACAAAGTTAGAGCAATTGCCCACATATTGGATGCTAGTGTATTATTCTCTGAAATATATATTCTAGAAAATATGTTGTTAACTGCATGGTCTACTATGATATACACGTAACCATATCATATACCCTTTTGCTTTATTGTCTACATCTAACGATACAAAAAGCCGAGCCCCGGTAGCTCAGACGGTAGCGCCGCAGGGCTGTCAATCCAGGGGTTGTGAGTTCGAACCCCTGCTCGGCCAACATTCTTTCCGACGATTGACAAAAGTGTGACAAGCGTCAATCGTCTTTCGCCAATGGGCTAACAGTCTATGTGTAAAAGCAGCCACTTGCTTGGATGGTATGTTGTGTGGAGTACGGGTGTGAGAAAGCCTGGAAACACATAAGTAGGTGAACTGGCCGCCGTGATATGACTGAAAAATTGTTGAAAACGGCGTTAAACCCCAATCAATCAATCTAACGAAAAAGCAGTTTTTTACATTAACTGACATCACGATCAAGTTGCATACTTGTTAAGTCGGTAATAACCGTTCCCCCTAGGGTTCAAGGATGCTTATATGACCAATTATTAAACATAAACCCTTCCCTACCGACCAATTATTAAACATAAACCCTTCCCTACCGACCAATTATTAAACATTAACCCTTCTCACCGACCAATTATTAAACATTAACCCTTCCCTACCGACCAATTATTAAACATAAACCCTTCCATACCGACTAATTATTAAACATTAACCCTTCCCTACCGACCAATTATTAAACATAAAGCATTCCCTACCGACCAATTATTAAACATTAACCCTACCATCCGACCAATTATTAAACATTGACCCTTCCTTACCGACCAATTATTAAACATTAACCCTTCCCTACCGACCAATTACATACCAACCAATTATTAAACATTAACCCTTCCCTACCGACCAATTATTAAACATT
Source organism: Serripes groenlandicus (assembly GCA_031761405.1). NCBI lineage: Eukaryota > Metazoa > Mollusca > Bivalvia > Cardiida > Cardiidae > Serripes > Serripes groenlandicus. The sequence goes on from JASEVX010000001.1 coordinate 61,163,705, forward strand.
AACCCTTCCCTTCCGACCAATTATTAGACAATAACCCTTCCCTACCGACCAATTATTAAACATTAACCCTTCCTTACCGACCAATTATTAAACATTAACCCTTACCTACCGACCAATTATTAAACATTAACCCTTCCATACCGACCAATTAATAAACATTAACCCTTCCATACCGACCAATTATTAAACATTGACCCTTCCCTACCTGCAGACGCATTTTGAAAACATTGTGGCTAAAGGTGAAATTGCTCATGATGAGCAATTTCTCCTTTGGCTACAATGTTTTCAACTTTATTTAACAATTAAGCTATCTTTATGGAGATTTTTCAGGTTTTGTCACTATGTTTTCAAAGTCGTCTGCTGCAGATTTGTTGTATATGGGAAAGCTTAAGGGTTAAAGATCCTTATCAGACTGCGTATATTTAATTTTCGTATGATGTGACTCATACCATATCCTATCAGACACGTATATTAATTTTCGTATGATGTGACTCATACCATATAGTATCAGACACGTATATTAATTTTCGTATGATGTGACTCATACCATATAGTATCAGACACGTATATTAATTTTCGTATGATGTGACTCATACCATATAGTATCATACACGTATATTAATTTTCGTATGATGGGACTCATACCATATAGTATCATACACGTATATTAATTTTCGTATGATGGGACTCATACCATATAGTATCATACACGTATATTAATTTTCGTATGATGGGACTCATACCATATAGTATCAGACACGTATATTAATTTTCGTATGATGTGACTCATACCATATAGTATCATACACGTATATTAATTTTCGTATGATGTGATTCATACCATATAGTATCAGACACGTATATTAATTTTCGTATGATGTGACTCATACCATATAGTATCAGACACGTATATTAATTTTCGTATGATGTGACTCATACCATATAGTATCATACACGTATATTAATTTTCGTATGATGTGACTCATACCATATCCTATCAGACACGTATATTAATTTTCGTATGATGTGACTCATACCATATCCTATCAGACACGTATATTAATTTTCGTATGATGTGACTCATACCATATAGTATCAGACACGTATATTAATTTTCGTATGATGTGACTCATACCATATAGTATCATACACGTATATTAATTTTCGTATGATGTGACTCATACCATATCCTATCAGACACGTATATTAATTTTCGTATGATGTGACTCATACCATATAGTATCATACACGTATATTAATTTTCGTATGATGGGACTCATACCATATAGTATCATACACGTATATTAATTTTCGTATGATGGGACTCATACCATATAGTATCAGACACGTATATTAATTTTCGTATGATGTGACTCATACCATATAGTATCATACACGTATATTAATTTTCGTATGATGTGATTCATACCATATAGTATCAGACACGTATATTAATTTTCGTATGATGTGACTCATACCATATAGTATCATACACGTATATTAATTTTCGTATGATGTGACTCATACCATATAGTATCAGACACGTATATTAATTTTCGTATGATGTGACTCATACCATATAGTATCATACATGTATATTAATTTTTGTATGATGTGACTCATACCATATAGTATCAGACACGTATATTAATTTTCGTATGATGTGACTCATACCATATAGTATCATACACGTATATTAATTTTCGTATGATGTGACTCATACCATATAGTATCATACACGTATATTAATTTTCGTATGATGGGACTCATACCATATAGTATCATACACGTATATTAATTTTCGTATGATGTGACTCATACCATATAGTATCATACATGTATATTAATTTTCGTATGATGTGACTCATACCATATAGTATCAGACACGTATATTAATTTTCGTATGATGTGACTCATACCATATAGTATCATACATGTATATTAATTTTCGTATGATGTGACTCATACCATATAGTATCATACATGTATATTAATTTTCGTATGATGTGACTCATACCATATAGTATCATACATGTATATTAATTTTCGTATGATGTGACTCATACCATATAGTATCAGACACGTATATTAATTTTCGTATGATGTGACTCATACCATATAGTATCATACACATATATTAATTTTCGTATGATGTGACTCATACCATATAGTATCATACACGTATATTAATTTTCGTATGATGGGACTCATACCATATAGTATCATACACGTATATTAATTTTCGTATGATGGGACTCATACCATATAGTATCATACACGTATATTAATTTTCGTATGATGTGACTCATACCATATCCTATCAGACACGTAGATTGATTCTCGTATGATGTGACTCATACCATATCCTATCAGACACGTAGATTAATTTTCGTATGATGGGACTCATACCATATAGTATCAGCCACGTAGATTGAGTTTCGTATGATGTGACTCATACCATATCCTATCAGACACGTAGATTGATTCTCGTATGATGTGACTCATACCATATCCTATCAGACACGTAGATTGATTTTCGTATGATGTGACTCATACCATATAGTATCAGCCATGTAGATTGATTCTCGTAGTATGTGACTCATACCATATCCTATCAGACACGTAGATTGATTCTCGTATGATGTGACTCATACCATATCCTATCAGACACGTAGATTGATTCTCGTATTATGTGGCTCATACCATATCCTATCAGACACGTAGATTGAGTTTCGTATGATGTGACTCATACCATATCCTATCAGACACGTAGATTGATTCTCGTATGGTGTGGCTCATACCATATCCTATCAGACACGTAGATTGATTTTCGTATTATGTGGCTCATACCATATCCTATCAGACACGTAGATTGAGTTTCGTATGATGTGATTCATACCATATCCTATCAGCCACGTAGATTGATTTTCGTATGATGTGACTCATACCATATCCTATCAGACACGTAAATTGATTTTCGTATTATGTGGCTCATACCATATCCTATCAGACACGTAGATTGAGTTTCGTATGATGTGACTCATACCATATCCTATCAGACACGTAGATTGATTTTTGTATGGTGTGACTCATACCATATCCTATCAGACACGTAGATTGAGTTTCGTATTATGTGGCTCATACCATATTCTATCAGACACGTAGATTGATTTTCGTATTATGTGGCTCATACCATATCCTATCAGACACTTAGATTGAGTTTCGTATGATGTGACTCATACCATATCCTATCAGACACGTAGATTGATTTTCGTATTATGTGGCTCATACCATATCCTATCAGACACGTAGATTGAGTTTCGTATGATGTGACTCATACCATATCCTATCAGACACGTAGATTGATTTTCGTATGATATGATTCATACCATATCCTATCAGACACGTAGATTGAGTTTCGTATGATGTGACTCATACCATATCCTATCAGACACGTAGATTGATTTTCGTATGATATGACTCATACCATATCCTATTATGAAGAGGAAACTAACTGACAATGGCAGAAGAAGGAGAGTTTTAGAGAAGTTTTGGTTCAATTATTTCTATAATATGTATATTTAATTTCTAAACTTAAAACTTCATTGAATGTATCCCACGAAAATATGTATAATCTGAAACTAAATGACATTAATGCTTCAGTCACACTAATGTGCATCCTCTGATGTCTCTACCTCAAATTCAGAAAGTCAGCTGTCGGAGGAAGATGGAGAGAGTTAGAAGCCCAAGAAGAAGAAAACCAAGACACACGAACATCTTACCAGGACTGTGAGCCCACGCACTGCCAATTGACACACAAGCACACCTAGTCATAGCACGTCCCTAGTAAGATCCAAGTACGGCAATTCCTTTGGTAGTACGTCCATTTCGTTTCAATTACGTTGTCACTCCGTCTAATTGCAGGTAGGGATGATCGTGTTATGGGTTTCTGATAATTTAAATTATAACGATAAATGTGATAAGGAAATACTTTTTCATATTTTCAGCCAACTATTGCTGAACATGTTATGGGCACTAAAGTAATGTGAAAGTAGAGAAGCATTTACTACCATGTTTAAATTATTGTGTATGGCTCGCCGGGGGATCGAACCCGCGACCTCCAGCACCCGAGGCGGACGCTCTTCCCCTACACAACCGAGGTGGTCTCGCATAGAGGTGAACACAATAGTATTTTTTAACTCTCTTAAAGTCTTAAATTGTAATAGATAAGGATTCAGAATCTATTTTCACTAACAGTCTGGCTTGGAAAATGCTATCCTTACTTTGGCTCTCAGTTTTTCTGATTTGTTATAAAAATGGGGCAGCTGAAAAGGTGTCAATGAAACCAGCGGATATAAAAGAAAACAATCCTAATTTGGTTAACAAATTGATGGAAATGGAGGAACAACTAAATGTACTGAAGACTGGCACAGAAAAACTGGAACATGAAAAACTATCTAACCTGATTGAGAAAAGCAGAAATGAGAAACGAATGAGAACTATGATAAGAAGAATGAATTATCAACAAGAAGTATGCAAAGCTATGGCTGATGACTTACAGGATCTTAAGGCAGTAGTGAGAAGAGACGAAGGTGTCCAGGATTCTGATGGAGATGATATTGTATTAAAAGAAACAGGAAACACAAGTAGCAAGTCAATTGTTAGAAAGGCTAGCAAAAGACAAGGTAACTAGTAGTCTAAAATGTTATTTCACTGTAAGATCTTATATACGAGTAATTTTTTATCATATAAAGACACCTCTCTAATGCACTCTAGAATATGTAAATGTTGCATGAATTATGGTCCTTTAGTGTTTGAGAATTATAGGTTTGGATTATAGCTCTACTATCCAAAGGTCATTAGAGCTCTTGGAATGACATTGTCTGTCTACATGTGTTTCGCTTTTTTGTGTGAACAGAACTCTTTGGAAATTCTACAAATTTGTTTATACCTTCGGCTCAGGTGATCTAAAAAATAATTCCATTTGTATTTTAATTTGTTCATGGCAGTAGAGTAAATAAGGCCTTCATGGGTTTCTTGTTGTTTAGATATCGCTTGATGTGAGCAATTGCTTCTTTCCACATAATATTTATAGGCATCTGGTGCACGATGTAAACATTAAGAAAACAGTTAGATGGATTAGATGTAAAGAACCTTTATTTCATTTTTCTTCAGACTTTTAATATGCAATGTATGATGACTTATTAATTACAATTAGTTTAAGCTAAGCAAATTATGAAAATTATTGTTTGCCATTGTTATTTTGCAGGGATGTTCAATTCAACTCGCATCGCATTCTCTGCTTACCTGACAGACATTCTCAGTGGACTTGGGGTTAATCATATAATCCTATTCGATGGCATCACTATCAATGAAGGAAGCGGCTACAATCAGTACACAGGCGTTTTTACCGCACCTGAAAGTGGGGTGTATCTCTTCTCTACTTTTATCGAATACAACAAAGCCCACAGACTACGCGTTAAACTTGTTGTAAATGGAATAACAAAGTCTTCCGCTGCAGTGTTTCCATATACCACTAGTTATGATACGCAAGGGGGCAATGTAGTCATTCTCCGCCTGATCTCTGGAGACAGTGCTTGGGTTGCTATCGATGAAACTGGTGATAGCATTGAAGGAAGTTCCACATATAAAGTTACTACCTTTTCTGGGGTTTATCTTTACCCATAGGTCTCTTTGCTACAGAGACGAGTTAAACAAATTGCTCGATCTTAATTGAAAATATTAGGAAAAAAAATATATAAAAAATGATTTTAAAAAAAAATGTTTTATGGGATAAATATAAACTTCTGATTGTCCTCAAGTTTCATATTCTGATTAATTTCCGAAAAATTGATAGTGGTACATGTATTTGTTTCCTTTGGTTGACATTAGCTGCATATGTATTAATAACCCATTAATCGCACGTGTGACGCTTTTTGAAGCATCTGCAGCAAACTTTCAATTATGTTTTCTACTCTAAAAAGAACTGTATAAGAGAGAAGCTGTACATAATAAACAGATAATAAGTATGGACAAATAAAAGCATCATGTTGATGATTAATCCTTTATACCCTCTGTTTAATGAAGAATAGTATTTATGATTGCTAATAACACAGGCTGTGGTAAAATCATTTGAGTCCCATCAGGCAAACAGGGTCTTGTTGCATCCTTGTTATCCCATTTCTACATACAACACATCTGTAGCAGTTGACTTTAAAAGGTCTCTATTAATTAAAGGAAAGTTATTGAACAGAGGTGAACATATTGTTGCAAAAGGAGAAATTGCTCATTATGAGCAATTTCTCCTTTTGCAACAGTATTTTCAAAAGTCATCTGCTGAAGAGATGTCAACATGCGTATGTATGTAGGAAAGGCTTAATTGCAGTAAATGTTTTTCGCCAAAAGTGCATTTGTTACTTTTTCTAAATGTAGACGGCGAGTGAAGGGTCTAGAGAGACTAAATATACATATGTACCCTGACATTTGTGGTGCCCATTCAAAATGTAAAAACTCATCATGGGCAATTTGTCTCATTTTAACACGTTTTCGACCGCGCCAAAAATGTTGGTAAAACACGTGAATGACGTCATTTAAAACAATAACGTCACCGTAACAATTTAAATTTCCAAACGGCATTTACAACAGAACCTCGTGACTTCATTCATAAAATGACAAGCCCAACGTAGTAACGTTGTATTAAAAATACGTGGGAGGGAATTTCAACAGCCAAAAAGTTCTGGAAATTTAGAGTGATATACTGCATTTAGATCACGCTCAAATCCTTCTTTGTGTATAGAAGAGAAATTGTCAATAGTGTTAGAATGATCTTTTAGACATACGGAGATAATGTTGGTGTTGCAAAATACTTGAATGTCATCAATTGTTACGTTTTGGATCATGTTAGAATCGAAATAATATATTCAGCATTGGTGATCGGTTGGTAGTTCGGATGCAATTCTGCTCCTCTCCACTCATTCTATCCCGCAAAACCCTCAAGGTGTCGCCTTTCTAGTACAAAATATATTTGAAACAAGAGGCCCAAGAGGGCCAGTATCGCTCCACTGCCATTAGGCAAAAATGAATTCTCCAAACAGCCCCGGCCCCCTAGCAACCCTATTTTAAGACCAATCAACATGGCTTGGTGGAATCTGATAGTCACCCTAGGAACATTTCTACAAAATTATTTGAAAATCGGCCTGACACTTTCGGAGAAGAAGACTTTTTAAGTTTTCACTATGGCCATATAAGGCAAAATAGCCCCCCATCCGGCGGCCATGTGTTTCGACCAATCAACATGGCTTGAAGGAATCTGATAGGTCACCCTAGAAACATTTCTACACAATTATTTGAAAATCTGCCAACCAGTTTAGGAAGAGAAGAATTTTAAAGTTTTTTCTTTTGGTTGCCATGAAAATCAAATTTTTTCATGCATCCCAAATTTAGGAGAGGACATTGAGAGGATGCTTCCTATGAAGTTTCATCCCAATTGGCCAAGTGGTTAGGGAGGAGAAGTTGTTTGAAGCAAAAAGTTGAGTACGGATGCACAACGGAAATACACCATGACATAAGATTGACTGGCTTTCAGGCAGTGGAGCTAAAAACTGCTTCATGCTTTTTGAAGTTTTCACTATAGCCATATAAGATGAAACAGCCCAGCTCCAGTCAGACATGGTTTTTTTTACCAACCAACATGGTTTTAAGGTATGTTATAGATGGTCATCAAAGGACCATTTCTACTTTAAAAATCGTCAACCAGTTTGGGAGAAGATCTTTTGGCTGCCATGGAAACCAGAATTTTGCATTGATAAATGCCAGGAGCCAGTGAAGCTAAAAACATTTTTTGGTTCCCTGTGACTGGTGAAGATCCAGTTCAAATAGTGCGTGGCATGGTCAGATCAGGATCTTCCATGTTTGTCATCTCTATTCCTCATATTAATTCATTTGAATGCTTTTGCAGCAGATGTCACGAGGACAAAAGTAGAAGAAGGTCGGGAGAGATGTAAATATTCCCACTGTTAAGAAAAAAACATTGCTCAAATGTTTTCAAAGTCAGCTTCTGCAGATTTCTGGTCTCTGGAAAAAGGTTTAGTTAATTTGACACCATCAGGATTAAAATGGAAATTCATAAAAACATTAATAGAAGGACAAGTCTAATAGCTTTTAACATATTGCAACATTTAATTCTACATTTAGACTGCAGACACATACAAATACATCTGACATAGGTAAGCAAATTAATTGTCTTACAGCTTCTTGTTCACCCAACTGTAGTTTGATACTTTTGGGTATACCAAACAGCTTCAAGACAAATGAAGTTGTTATTTTACAACAGTAACAACCAAAAGACAGACACAAAGATAACTTACAAATTTAAATATTTTTAATAATTAAAAGAAATTTTTTACTTAAAAATAAAATTTGTGAATGACATCACACGAGTCTTGGAAAAAGGAAAAATTATACAATCAACATTTTTTCCTTGATTCATGATGCCATGATGTCTTCATCAGGTAGAGGGTTTAAATATTTAGAGGTCCAATTAGTTTTCATTTGTTTCTGGTTTAAACAGAGCAGCAAGACCCATGTCCTTATTGTCTAGATCATCTAAGGCAGGTGTTTTGGGTTTTATCCTCTTGAATAAATTAGGTAAGGACTGGTAATGTATGTCACGGCGGAACTGCTGGCCAATACTTTTCTGAAAGTAAAATTATCGATTTAATTAAACACCGCTTTGTTTTTACGTCTTTGAGTTTTGTTAACCCCTTCCCACTTGAAGTATTTTGAAATGATTATGGCAAACAAAGAAATTGCTCATCATGAACATTTTCTCCAATTGCCATCATGATTTCAGCTCGGTACAATTATTGTCATTGTCATTTATAGAGATTTTACATTTTTTTGCCTAGATTTTTCCAGTCATCTGCTGCAGATTTGCTGTATGTAGGAAATTGAGTTAAATGAGCAAAAATGAATAACAAAGAGTATACCAGAGTTGTCAGTAGACAAAATAACAGTATTAAATACCTAACATGATACAAATAGTACAAAATATGGATGATAAATGATTTGCAGGAAATGAGCTCACAAGAAGACCTATGATGGTCCTTAATCAATCACCTGATTTAATAAAAATTAAATAGTTTTTAATGTTCTTAATGCATTTATTTTGCACAAGAAGATTTTTAAAGTGTTCACTATATATACATGTACATATAGGAAAAGCAAGCTGGAAGTCATGTGATTCAACAATCTTGATAGAAGGTCACCCAAGGAATATTTGTGTCAAATTATTTCAAATCGGGTCAGTACTTTTGTACAAGAAGATTTTTACTATATATACAAGTAAGGAAAAACAACCCCGACTCCCTGACAGTCATGTTTTTCAACAGATCTGAATAATTTAAACAATCATGGTAGAGGGTCACCCAAGATTTTTTTTATATTACACATATAAGGTAAACAATCTCCTTCCCCTGGTGGCCATATTTTGCAATACATCGGAAAAATTTGAAAAATCATGGTAGAGGTTCAACCAAGGAACATTTGTGCCAAACAATTTTCTAAATCATCCAGTCCTTTTGGACAAAAAGATTTTTAAAATTTCGTGATTTTTCCTTTTTCTGATGATGCAGCAACCAAATTCTACTTGGAATTAAACTCTTTAAACCACTTTGAAGAGAACCACCTATTTTAGGCTTATGAACATTCCTGTGAAATTGTTGAAATTGGTTCATTGGTTTAGGAGAAGATGTTTGTATGAAAATGTGAACAGACAGACAAGAACGACGGACGGTGAGTGATCACAAACGTTTGATCTTTACTTTGTGCTCTGGTGAACTAAAAATGTGTAGTAACACACAATTGCTCCACAAGCATCCAAATTACAAGGGAATTCTTGAAAAGGAATAATCCAATAGAAACCAAAATTGATGTGTATCTTGTCATAATACAACTACCTACACAAAATAATGGAGATAGTTGTATATATCGCTACATAAATATGTGGAAACCATGAAATCTTCAAATCTTTCAAATTCAATAATAGCAATAATCTGTTAGGAATAATCAGATGGCAACCATATTCAAACTAGATTTGATTTTTGTCATACATCTTCCTACCAAATATCATTGAACTATCTGCTTGCAATGCAAACAATATGAACTGAATGAAAGACAATGATGAAATGAGCCGTTCCACAAGAAAACCCACATTATGGACCCTGCGTAATGTATCGACACAGATCAGCATGTCCAGTCCGCCCAGGCTTTCTGTCTCAGGGGGATAGAGGTATAAAATAATGATTTCTGAAACAGAAGATCCACATGAGGCAAAAAATGTCTGTCCGGGTTAGCCTGCGCGGCATGCTTAGGCTGATCCAAGTCGATACTTTAGGCAGAGTCCACAATGTTGTTTTTTCTCGTGGTATGGCTCAAATGAATAACAGATGTACAGCAGCAGGTAACACCAAATCCCCATGTCCTTTTTAACGGGGCATAGAAAGAATAATATAACTACATCTCACCCCTATAATGTCATTCACCAGCTTTTTAAAGGAATCTTTCTTTTTCTTATCTCCCACTTTCTGTGGACCATTGCCTAGTTTAAGCATGTCGTCAAGAAACTGAAACAATAGTATATGTGTTAGTAATGGATATTACAAATCTACAGCAGATGTCTTTGAAAGCATCTAGGTAAAAATATTGAATAAGTTATAGTTATTGAATAGAGTTGAAACTTTTTGCCAAAAGGCGAAATAGCTCACAATGTTTTCGAATGTGTTTGCTGCATCCTGCATCGTAATGCATCTGTAAGTGGGGAGGGGTTAAACTTTCTAACAGAATTGTTCATCCCACATAAATTCTTTTCCTGAAATGTATGACATTTGATGCATCTGCAGCAGACAACTTATTGAAAACATTGTGGGGAAAAGAAGAAACTGCTCATATTGAGAAATTTCTCCTTTTCTCACATTATTTTCAAGTCTGTATCTTTAAAACATCTGCAAAGAGTTCTGAGTAATATGAAAATTGTACTATACAATCTGTACTGTGTACGGTTTTTCAAATTCTTTCTCATTGAAATAACCTAAAAATTGCCTAGCATCACAAGATATTGGAATAATTAATGTAACTTTATTTACCTTTAAGTTGTTCTCTTTGCAGCTCGGAATTTGTAGCATTAATAACTTAATTTCAGGAAACAAAGGGCTCTGAAATAACAACAAGAACTTTGTGTAATTATATGTCTCCCGCCCCAGCTTTGACCATCAATGCTAGTGTAAAAGGGAAAATACAAAATCTGTTAGCAAAAGTCAATCTAATAAACAAGAGGCCCAAAAGCACCCATATCGCTCCACTGCCATTTTAGACAAAACAAGTTAAAGGGACTGAACACCATAATGGTCCAAAATCGTTATATTTTATACTTATTCTAATTAATCCAAAATACGTCGATATATATGTAACGGAATGTTGTAGAAGGTCGTACAAGTCTTGTTTTTCAGGAAATAAGCAGTTAAAATAACGTCCGCTCCGTGTTTTCCCGTTTAAAAATACCGTGGAATTTCCTCTTGCTCATTTGAATTTGTGGATTCAATTCGGCATTCTCTAACACTATCGACTCATTACATTCATGTATGCGTGAGTGTAAGGAACAACAACTCTGGGAAGGAGATTGTCAATTCGGTTGTAGTGATCACGTGATAAATATACAGCGATATTTTTAGATTAACTGGGTTACTAACCCAGTAGATTTTACAATGCAAAATAACAAAAAATCTCCGCAATATTAATAGTGTGCATATATTGTAGTACATCAGTCAGCAAATCTCAATGCCTACATGCAAAAACATCAAGGTAATAGCAATTTTTAAAAATTTCTCATATGGGATTCAGTCCCTTTAATGTTGTATTGCAAGCAATACAAAAGTCCCCTACCAGACGAGGATAGCGCATTGTGTATTGTATGTGCATTTGTTGACAGTCCTATCAAACATTTCTCATTTCGACCTTTGACCTGTAAGTGTGAACTTGACCTTCCAGTTACAGGCATGTGTCTTGTGTGCCACATGTCACCTTATCATGGTGAACATGTGTGCCCAGTAACTTGGGAATCCTATGATGCGTGGTTGAGATGCGGGCCGGACAAGGTAGTCCTATTAAACAGTTCTCATTTTGACCTTGACATTTGAGCTACAGGCCTGAGTCTTATGCGCTACACGCCACCTTATGATGGAGAACATGTGTGCCTAGTAACTTGGGAATCCTATGATGCATGGTTGAGATGCGGGCCGGACAAGGTACAGTCCTATCAAACAGTACTCATTTTGACCTTTGAACTCAAGTGTGACCTTGACACTTGAGGTACAGGCCTGGGTCTTGAGAGTGACACGCTGCCTCATCATAGTGAATGTTTGTGCCAAGTTTCATGGGAATCCTATGATGCTTGGTTGAGATGTGAGCCGGACAAGGTATTTTGACCTTTGAACTCAAGTGTGACCTTGACACTTGAGGTACAGGCCTTAGTCTTGAGCATGACACGCCGCCTCATCATGATGAACCTTTGTGCCAAGTTTCTTGGAAATCCTATGATGCATGGTGGAGACGCGGGCCGGACAAGGAAATCCTATCAAATAGTACTCATTTTGACCTTTGACCTTGACATTGGAGGTACAGGCCTGGGTCTTGCGCGTGACATGCCGCCTCATCATGGTGAACATTTGTGCCAAGTTTCTTTCAAATCCTATGATGCATGGTTAAGATGCGGGCCGGACAAAGTTAGGTGGGACTGACAGACAGACGGAATCGACCAAACCTATAGTCCCCAAACCGATTGACTGTAGTTTCAAACATGTTTTTAGTTTTCACTAAAGCCACTATAAGGCTAACAGCTCCAACTCCTGGAAGTATATTTTTAGACTAATATATATGGCTGGAAGGAATCTGTTAAAACAAGGAACATTGCTACAAAACTATTTGAAAAATCGGCCGGATAATTTCGGAAGAGAAGATTTTTTAAAGTTTCACCATTTCAATATATGGCAAAACTGTCTCACTCCATGGTCGCCATGATTATTTACCTATCAAAATGGCTTGACGGATCACCCGAGGAACATGGCTACAACATTTTGAAAATCAATCAGATACTTTCGAAGGAGAAGATTTTTAAAGTTTCACTATGGACATAAAATGCCAAAAAAACGCCCCCTGGCAGCCATTACAAATTTATATGAAAATTAGCCAACCATTATAGGACTAGAACAATTTTTAATGTTTATTTTAGGTTGCCATGGAAACCAGATTTCGATGAAGGAATTTAGGAGGAGACATTGAGTTTGTTTTATTGGGGTTTTACGCCGATTTCAACATTATTTCAGTTATATATCACAGCAACAGTTCACTTATTCATGATCCTTGGGTAAACAAACCAGTACTAGGCTAGAAAAAGTGCCTTGCCCAAGGGCACTCCAACATGACTGTAGTGCCGCGACTGGAGATCAAACCCGGGACACCCTAGAGGGGATATTGAGAGGATGCTACCTGTGAAGATTTACCACAATTGACCCAGTTGTTACAGAGGAGAAGGAATATTAAGCCAAAAGTTGACGCACACATGCATGGACGTAAGACAGACAATTTGCTTTGACATAACAAGCTCAAAATGAAGAATTTACACCTATTATACATATTTGCACAAGAATATTAACAAGACCTCGGGCTGAGGGTGTCTCGCCCATCAAGGAAATTTGACCTAGTGTTTGACCTACCTTATTACTCAGTTTTGAACTTGACCAAGATGTGATCTAATAACATTTCATGAAGAATAAATATAAAATGTGATATCACAAGGTTATTCTAACATTTGACCTAGTGACCTAGTTGTTGACCCCTCATTACCTATTTGTGAACTAAATTTCATGAAGATTGAATGAAGAAAGAGACTTCCAGTGTTCAAAAGATTATTCCAAATTAAGGCAAATTAGGACCTTGACCCAACAATACATCTGACATAGTTTCAGAAAAATTCCAGCAAGTTTACAAGTTTATTTTTACACTCAGCACATACATAATAATGTGACAAGAGGAACATTAAATAACAAAATATAAACAAAAAGAAAACCAGAGGTTGCCGAGATATAACCAAGGTTAAGTTTTTAGGTTAAGTTACCTAACAACGTTCAAGTTCTGCTAAATTAGGACCTTGACCTTGAACATTTTGACGTTGAATAATGTCGCATGACCAAACAATACATCTGACATAGTTTCAGAAAAAATTCCATCAGGGAATGCTGAGATTTAACCAAGGTTAAGTTACCTAACCAAGTTCAGGTTCTGCCAAATTATGACCTTGACCTTGAAATTTTTGACGTTGCATGATGTCCCATGACCATACAATACATCTGACATAGTTTCAGAAAAATTCCATCAGGGGTTGCCGAGATATAACCAAGGTTAAGTGTTGAGGTTTAGTTACCAAACCAAGTTCAAGTTCTGCCAAAATATGACCTTGACCTTGAAAGTTTTGACGTTGCATGATGTCTTATGACCATACAATACAGCTGACAGTTTCAGAAAAATTCCAAAAGGGGTTGCTGAGATATTAGCAAGGTTAAGTTACCTGACCAAGTTCAAGTTCTGCTAAAATATGACCTTGACCTTGAAAATTTTGATGTTGAATGATGTCCCATGACCATACAATACATCTGACATAGTTTCAGAAAAATTCCATCAGCGGTTGCCAAGATATAACCAAGGTTAAGTTTTGAGGTTAAGATACCTAAACAAGTTCAAGTTCTGCCAAAATATGACCTTGACCTTGAACATTTTATGTTGAATGATGTCCCATGACCATACAATACATCTGACAAAGTTTCAGAAAAAATTCCAGCACAGGTTGCTGAGATATAGTGATTTGTAAAAGAGGCCATCGCCGGAAAAGTGATTTCTCCTCATCCAACATTTTTACTCCATTTATAAATGAAAGTTCATTAAAGCAAGTATTCTATTCATTACATGTGATGTTTTCTATTTGGCAGAGGCATAATTATCATTAATTGCTATTTTTCACAATTGTTTTCCAAATGTCATCAGAAGGGCTATCCAACACACTTAACCCTTTCCCTCATACGGCAATTCTGCAGCAGACAACTTTGAACGTATTTTGTCCAAAAATAGAAAATCTCCATAATTGAATGGATAACCTATGACAAAAAGTGGAAAACATTGTGGCAAAAGGAGAAATTGCACGTTTTGTGCAATTTCTTCTTTTGTCACTATGTTTTCAAAAAGCTGTCTGCTGCAGAGGCGTCAGAAAGCGTCTATATGAGGGAAAGGGTTAATAGACTGAAGACTGATTCCAAGAAGTAATGCTTCACTGATATAATACAAAGTTTTCTTCAGATATTTTCTAAGCAGATGACATGACTGTGAGATAGCATATATCAGGTATACTATGTGCATATCTAATTATTTTCAACTTACCAACAATTCATAAGCTTGCAGAGCCAGTCCTATCAGTAATGCTTGAGATCCATCGTGCTGCCCATGTAACTGTAGAGATGACAGTATGGCCCGGTATAAATGGGTGGCTCCAGCACCGGAGAGGTTGTTGTCTGCTAAAAGCTAAAATGACATTATTTTCAAGTACAAGTAATCAGGTCAATATTTCATCTAATATGAACTCTTTTCCTCAAACAGGCCATCTACAGAAGATGACTTTTGAAACTATTGACAGAAAGTAGAAATTTCTTTCTCAGAGTTAGAAATTTTCAACTTTTGCCATAAACGTTTCTCTCTCTATTCTACTTTTAAAAAGTCTACAGTATAAATGAAACATTTGAATAATCTTAAGTCTGAATTTAATATAAGTTCAACAAGAGCTGTCGGAGGACAGCGCGCTCGACTACATGCCGCTTATTCACATAAAGCACTATTTCATTATATTGCACTTAAGTACTATTAAATCATATTATATACTCTATATGTAAAAGCAACTGAATAGATATACATACATTTAAATATAATTTAAAAATAAAATTTCCTAAGTCAATCAAGGGCCATTACTCCATATTTAGGATACAATGGAGTTATCTAACCTAATTGTACGATGGTCCTTAACAAATATGCGAAGTATGAAGTGATTTGAATGATGTAACTTTAACGTTGAGCTAAACGCAAATGTTAAAACTGACCGAGTCCAAAATTAGCAAAACCTTAAAAAAAGGTTTTCCTAATGTTTGACACCATGCAAAACCTGTTTGATATGTTGAAGAATTATATTTGATAAATAAATGATCACAATTAGAAAGAAATGTAACCAAAAATTAAGAATTTATCTAAAATTCTCAAAATCAAACAAAAATCATGTTTTTTACCCCCTAAAAGTCACACTAGCATCTTCAACATACAATGTGAAGAAAGGTATTACATGTAATTATATTCCAAATATGGAAGCCCTAACACAAGTACTTATTTAGAAAAATTAGAAAATTAAATGAAAAAGCCAACTTAAAACTTAAAAAAAAATGCCCTAAAACTTTAACCACCCAAAAGCATGTGTTTTACCGCAAACAGAAGGTCACACTCAGCATCTTCAGCATATAATATGAAGAAATGTATTAAATGTAATTATTTTCCAAATATGAAAGCCCTAGCACAAGTAATTATTCAGAAAAAGTTAAAAAAAATAAAATAAAATCCTACTTGCCCCAAAACTTTAACCACCGAAAATCATGTTTTTTACCCCAAAATGAAGGTCACACTCAGCATCTTCAGCATTCAATGTGAAGGAAGGTATAAGATGTAACTATATTCTAAATATTAAAGCCCTAGCACAAATTCTTATAGAGAAAAATTAAAAAATTAAATGAAAATACCAACTTGCCCTAAAACTTTAACCACCCAAAATCATGTCTTTTACCCCAAAAAGAAGGTAAAACTCAGAATCTTCAGCATACAATATAAAGATAGGTATTAGATGTAATTATATTCCAAATATGAAAGCCCTAGCACAAGTACTTATTGAGAAAAAAAAAATAAAAAAAATAAAATCCAACTTGCCCTAAAACTTTAACCCCCGAAAATCATGTTTTTTTTCCCAAAAGGAAGGTCACACTCAGCATCTTTAGCATTCAATGTGAAGAAAGGTATAAGATGTAACTATATTCCAAATATGAAAGCCCTAGCTAGCACAACTACTTATGAATGAAAATCCCAACTTGCCCTAAAACTTTAACCGGACGCCGACGCCGGGGCGAGTAGTAAAGCTCTCATATTCTTCGAATAGTCGAGCTAAAAATATATGGAGGAAAAAAGCAGACAGATTGTTATTTATAAGCAAAATCTACTTTTTCCAAAAAATATTGATTGAAACAGTTCTTTGTTTGGTATTAAATACAAATACATCTTACATATACAAGAAGGATTTAGTCCAAAGTATTAATCTTATTTGAAAGAATTTTTAACAGTTTCTCCTTTTTCTACAATGTTTCTTAAATTGACAGAAACAACCAATTCTAGACTGAAAATTCATAAAAACAAAATAGCACTTTTTTTCTCAATTTATCACAGCACATTTCACAATAGATAAATACGTTTATATTTTCTATTATTTTCATAATTCAATTATGAATTTGGAAGAGTTTATAAACAGGATCCCAAGTTATATATTGATGGTCTAGTGTGGTTCACTTACCTGTTTTAAGAGAGGGTAACACAACTCTAAAGTGCGGGTACAAGCAGCAGTGTCATTCCAAGAAAGTCCATTGAACACACAAAGCACCAGGGATTCACAAATAACCTGTCATTTAGAATTAGAAAATCTTTATAACCTGACATTAAGAATAAGAAAATCTTTATAACCTGACATTTAGAATAAGAAAATCTTTATAACCTGACATTTAGAATTAGAAAATCTTTATAACCTGACATTTAACCTTTCTCATACATTACAAATCTCCACCATACAACTGTGAAATCAACTAGGTGACAATATTTAGAAATTTCTACAATCGAAACAGCAATTCGGCTTGAAAACATTGTGGCAAAAGGAGAAATTGTCCATTGTAAGCAATTATCTTTGTTTGCTACAGTGTTTGCAAAAGTTTTCTGCGACTGATCTGTCTGCATGTTGGAAGGGCTTAAGAATGAGAAAATCAATATAACCTACTATAATTAAGAGTAAGATATAACTTCACCATTTACCTGATTGGATGTTTTTTATGTTGTTTGCTCTGAAAAGTTCTGAGGCTACTTTAATATTGTGACATCAGGAAAATTGAAATCTTGATTTTGAAAAGGAATTGAGAACATTGTGGCAAACAAGATGTGTTTGTGAAACACTGATGCCCCCGAATGGCAACATCTAGGTCAAAGGTCAAGGTCGCAAGGTCAAAAATGTTGGTACTGACAGAAAGGTCATGTCACAAGGAATACACATGTGAAATATGGTAGCCGTACCTGTTATGGTTCAAAAGAAGTGGTCAAGGTTATTTATTTTTCGAGAATGGCAACATCTAGGTCAAAGGTCAAGGTTGCAAGGTCAAAAATTTTGGTACTGACAGAAAGGTCATGTCACAAGGAATACACATGTGAAATATGGTAGCCGTACCTGTTATGGTTCAAAAGTAGTGGTCAAGGTTAAAGTTTTTTTCGACAGACAGACAAAAGTGCAGACAGACAGGCCAAAAACTAGATGCCCACCGAAACGGTGATTCCGGGGGCATAAAAAGATATTGCTCTATTTGAGCAATTTCCCCAGTTTCTGGAAAAGTATTTCATGGGTTAATTACCGTTACTGCTGGCATGATTGTCATGTCACCAGCCCATCAGTCCTAATGCTATTACAGAAACCCTGAGCGAAATAGAGGGAAGCTACTACACTGGAGCGCCGCTATATCGCTATATTAGGGGTCCAAGGCCTAGCATCGCGTAGGAATCAGTCATCGCGATCACCATTAGAAATTAAAGCAATCACAAGTAATATGCCTCAGCATGCCAAAACCCGATACTCGTCAATCTCCACCGTCTAACTGCATGCAATGACAAACGTTTTGAAAGTCGTCTTCTGCTTTCAAATTTATAATCAAACAAATTTCGGTTAGTTTGTATTCTTTTATTCAGTAAAATTCTAATTGTCCTGTCGTTACTGACTTTTGTTGCAGATAAATAAAAAAAAACAGCCTTTGAAAAAATTGTTAGAAAAGGTAAATTGGCCCTTATCGACAATGCTTCTTTCCTTACATTTTTCTCTTCTTTTCAAACTTATTTAAAAGAAAAATAATTAATTCTCAAACCACGTATTCATAGCTTCAAATGCAGATGTAGCAGACAGCATTGGAAAACATTGTGAGAAAAAGAGAAGCTGCTTGCTTGTTAGCAGCGTAATCAGTTATCAGCGATGCATCCTTTCCTTACATGTTGTTTTCTACTTCAAAGTTGTTAAACACAAGAAAAAAGATTCATACCTTTAAAATCCTTTTTATTCAAAGTTTAATTATCCAATTTCAAACAAAATGTACATGTAGTAATGTAGTAATATCTCCTTTTGTCACAACGGTATCAAAAGAAATCTGCTGCAGATGTGTCAAAATGCGTGTGCAAATGGGTAAGGATGAAATATTTTTTTTAAATGGGTGATTTTCATTTGTCGCGGCAGCTCAATCTATCCGGGGAACAAAAGAAAGTAGGAATATGACGTAATGTTTACCGCAATTTCACGCGCGTGTAGGAATGCCCTTGAGACATATGTTATCTTTTCACAAAAAGTGAATGGATTTTCCCAAGCTATATAAATGGGTGACTTCATTTACAAATTACTATAAAACCCCTGTAACCCGTAACATAACTTCACCTATGTACAAATTACACACACATTTAATGGACTTCGTAAATGCAATTACTTTTGACGCAGTTGCAGCAGAAAGCTTTTGAAAACACTGTGAGAAAAGGATAAACACATAATGTCGGACCCGTAATTAATTCATGCATCATATACATTTTTGAAAACATTGTTAGAATAGGAGTTCATACATTATTTTACATTTATATACACTAACAAACACCCCTTTCCACCCTACAGCTATTTAACTTTTGTAAACATTTGTAAACATTGTGAGAAAAGAAGTTCATTCATTTACACTGTCATTAGTTTGTTTCTACACTAGACGGGTCGGTTGTTAAAGAAGTCAGTCAATTTATGTTGAGTCTGTGTGTTTCGGGCTTCTGATCTGACGATGCTGAGAATGTTTCGAAGGTGCGTTACTTGTGCTGCGGTACCCCAAACGGAAGACTCTATATGGCGAAGGACATCTTCGGTACTTTGTACGAGTGTTGACATTTTCTGAGAAGGTTGGATATCTTCATCGTCGTCGTCATTGTCTTCAGTGAGAATGGTGGGTTCACTTTGCTGCACGCTCTGCAGTATGTCATCATCCGTCATCTCCTGGTGTGTGGGTAGGTCATGATCAATTGTGTTCCACGCTGTATAATCGTCAGTGCTAAAGTTGTCCCCAAAAACGCGTCTTGCATCGATTGTATCTTGGTTGTCTGAGGTTTGGATTGTACGAAGTGATTGCTCAGCAGCCTGTATCTCGTGTTCGTCGAAGCCGTCAAAATCGTTTTCGCTGTCTTCTTCTTCAGCTGGTATAGCGTCCCCAAGGCCCTTTTTCCAACAATGTTGTATGCAGCGTTCTGTGACGTCGTTCCAAGCTTCTGCGTAGATGTGAATTGCTTCCTTCACGTTCAACGTTTTGAGGAATTCCGTCATTGACTTCTCTGGGTTGGCGATGACAGAGGAAACCAGACGACGTCTGTAATTTTTCTTCGAAATAGCGATGATTCCCATGTCGCAGGGCTGAATCTTCGAGGTGGTGTTTTTCGGGAGGAAGGAAATCTTAATCTTCTTGTCTTTCGAAATAAGATCCTTCGGGTGTGCGGAACAGTTATCCAACAGTAGGATCGCCTTTGCCTCTAGCTTCTGGCTTCGGAGATGTCTGCGAAAGGAGGGTACAAACTTTCTGTGGAACCAGTTATCAAATATAGATGATGTCATCCATGCGTTTTTAGAGTGGTCGTAGACAGCTGGCAGAGTGTCGGTATTAATGTGATGGAAGCATCTTGGTTTAGCGAACTTTCCAATAATCAGGGGCGGAAGCTTGTGTCTACCAGTGGCATTACAGCAGAGTAGGGCGGTTATTCTATTCTTGCACTGCTTGTAGCCTAACGTCTTCGTGCTGTCTGTTTTCTTGGCAAGTGTTCGATCAGGCAGCATCTTGAAGTACAACCCTGTCTCGTCTGCGTTATATATCTGTTCTGCAGAGTAACCACCGTCGTCAACAATTTTCTTCAATATTTCTGGATATGCCGCTGCTGCTTCTTCGTCTGCTGACCGCTGTTCACCTCTGATGCGTACTTCGGAGATTCCATGACGACCCTTAAACCCCCTTAGCCATCCGCTACTGAAATCGTCTCTGGGCTGGTCTGGGTGGAGCTGGTTGTGAAATACATTCGCCTGATCTATGATAATAGTTCCTGACAGCGGTGTTCCCTTCAGTCTCTCCCGGTCGAACCAGGTACTGACGGCTGAGTCTAGCTGCGGGTCTTGTGCCCCACGATGGCGCTTTCTGTCTGGCCCCATGTTTTCCATTCCCGCTAATGCTGCCCTCAACTTCGTCTCGTCTTTGAGCCATCCCCTGAGCGTAGATTCGGCTAGCCCGAGGTTTCGAGCGACTGATGTCTGGGCTTCTCCACTTCGAACACGGTCAACGATGGAGATCTTCTCGACTATGGTGAATGCCTTCCTCTTCTTTGATGGCGTGGACATTGTTTTAACACTATCGTAAATCCAAAATACACTGGTGTAAATCCAATATAATGTGTATGTTCACTTAAAGATCCAATTTAAAACAATATTTTGGGACACTATAAAATCCAACAACACTCGATATTGATTAAGATAACCAAACGATATGCTAACTCTATGATATATTCTAATGAAATGGTATGATCGAACAGAATACATTTATTTATAACTAATATTAGTTTACTAAGAACTCGCTAAAAACCAAACATCTTTCATCTCTCCTATGTAAAGCTAGTTTTTTTCTTTTAATTAAATAACAATAGAAGTGTACGTTGTTTGATTGTCACACATTAATTAATGTGTTAAACCGCCTTGTTTTTTCTTTAAAAATAACAGAAGAGTAGTCTATAATTGTTCGTAATTTGTTTGTCACACACAATTAGTGCTATTTAGCCTTGTTTAATCTTTAAAAAATAATGCAAATATCAGAAGTGTGAAAACGGACAAATGTGACTTAAGGGTTGATTGCATTGTAGTCAGCCTAAACAACAGACGCGACACCGACACAACCCTTTGTTTGATTTTCGCGCTTTTATTTTTATAGGACCAGAATAATATTTAGGAGCAATACATTGTGATATTATTTGAATTTGGACTCGGTGTATTTACTTTTTTTTCTCTTTAGATTTTGGATTTATAAAATCAGGTTTGTGCATTATTTATCTAAATATATTTTACTTTCCAGTTTTGCAACGAGAAAAAAGTCTTACAGAATTATTTGTCTTATTTTTTTTGATTTTTTTTTCGAAGTTGTATTTCTTTGGGGAGTTTATTTTTCAAACTAAATAAGAAAATAGGCTCTTTTTTCAAGATTGCAACGGGAGCCAAGTCACCATCGCGTTCTACTGGTAATCGCGTTGCACCCGTCCGCGAATTATCGGCGCTCCAGTGTAATATCATTTTTAAAGTCATATGTATGATCCAACCAGGGATCGTACCTTGGTCTCCTGCTCTGGAGAGGGACACTCTTACCCACTACACCAGCAAGGCGAATGGAAATCTTTTATCATAACTTACCTGTGAATGTAAACAGCACACACCCAGCTCCCCCAGATCTCTGCTCTGTGCATGTTGTTGGGCCATTTTCTCATCGTTTTCATCTTGCATTTCATCCTCATTTACATCGTTTCTCTTTGTCAAACATATGCTTTCTGAAAAAAACCAAGCACATTCGTTGAAATGATATCCCTCTCTTTGATGTTTCTTAAGCAATTATATGTTAACTTGCAGTGTAACATTTCCTATGTGGTGGATTAACATTTCATAACCTTTTCATAAAATTCATTTAACCCTTTCCCTCATACAACAATTCTGCAGCAGACGACTTTGAACATATTTTGTCAAACAAGACGCCCAAGAGGGCCAGTATCGCTCCACGGCCATAAGGCAAAACTCAAATCTCCAAACAGCTCTGCCCCCTGGTGGCCATGTTTTTTACCAACCACCATGGCTTAAAGGAATCTTGTAGAGTGTCACCCAAGGAATGTTTCTGCAAAATTATTTGAAAATCGGCCATATACTTTCGGAGGAGAGGATATTTTAAGTTTTCACTATAGCCATATAAGGAAAAATAGCCCCACCCCCTGGCGGCCATATTTTTAAACCAATCAACATGGCTTGAAGGAATCTGATAGAGGGTCTACAAAATTTTCTACAAAATTATTTGAATATCAGCCAGACACTTTCGGAGGAGAAGATTTTTTAAGTTTTCTCTTTAGCCATACAAGGCAAAATAGCCCCGCCCTCTGGTGGCCATGGAGGGCGGCCATGGTTTTTTTACCAATCAACATGGCTTGAAGGAATCTGATAGATGGTCACCCAAGAAACATTTCTACAAAATTATTTGAAAATCTGCTCAACACTTTAGGAGAAGAAGATTTTTTAGTTTTTCACTATAGCTATATAAAGCAAAATAGCCCCACACCCTGGCGGCCATGTTTTTCAACCAATCAACATTTCTTGAAGGAATCTAATAAAGGGTCACCCAAGGAACATTTCTACAAAATTATTTGAAAATCGGCTTGACACTTTCGGAGAAGAAGATTTTTTAAGTTTTCACTATTTTTTTCTTTTGGTTGCCATGGAAACAGAATTATGGATGGATAAAAAAAAATTGAAGGAATTTAAGAGAGGACATTGAGAGGATGCTTCCTATGAAATTTCAATTGGCCAAGCGGTTAGGGAGAAGAAGTTTTTAAAGGAAAAAGATAACGCATGTATGCACGCACGCCGGACAATTCGCCATGACATAAGCTGGAGCTATAAATTGAAAATCTCTATAATTGAATGGATAACCTATGACTAAAAGTGGAATACATTGTGGCAAAAGAAGAAATTGCTCTTTTGAGCAATTTCTTCTTTTGTCACTATGTTTTCAAAAAGCTGTCTGCTGCAGAGGCGTCAGAAAGCGTCTATATGAGGGAAAGGGTTAAACAATGTTTTAGAGTTGGGTTCAGACAGAAATATGGATGGAGACAACAAAACTATTTCCTTCAGCTTTGACATGATACAAACATATTAACGACTACAACGGGAAAACCTGTATTGAATTATAGCACAAACAGATATATAGCATCATTATGGGCATTTATTTTCATTTAGGTTTGTAACCCGTCTTATGACAATAGTGGATACTCAAGTGTAAAGATCAAGATAAGATAAAACCTTTCACCATCTGTACTCATTTTGACAAATCTGCAGCAGACAGACAGCTTTTGAAAACAATACAACCCAAACGAGAAATTGTTCATGATGAGCAATTTATCACAATGCCACATTGGTTTTTTAACTGTCATTTTTGAAAAAAAGAAATCACATT
Source organism: Serripes groenlandicus (assembly GCA_031761405.1). Lineage (NCBI taxonomy): Eukaryota > Metazoa > Mollusca > Bivalvia > Cardiida > Cardiidae > Serripes > Serripes groenlandicus. The sequence continues at coordinate 61,188,382 of JASEVX010000001.1, forward strand.
TGTTTCAGTGCACTTTCTTAGTTGTCTGCTGCAGATTTGTTGCACGTAAGAAATAGTAAATATTGTCAAGAAGTACTTACTCATTAAGTCTATATAATCCCTCGACACTTGTCTTGTTAACTGTTCCTCCAAAACTTCTTGTGATTCGGGGTTTTCCTCTTCTCCCGTCTCTATCCTATTATATATAACAGGTATGTTTAACCCTTTCCCTCATACGACAATTCTGTAGCAGACGAATTTGAACAAATTTTATAAAAAGGTAGAAAATCTCTATAATTGAATGGATAACCTATGACTAAAAGTGGAAAACATTGTGGCAAAAGGAGAAATTGCACGTTTTGTGCAATTTCTTCTTTTGTCACTATGTTTTCAAATAGCCGTTTGCTGCAGAGGCGTCAGAAAGCGTCTATATGAGGGAAAGGGTTAAGGATTTTATGTGAAGTAGAAGCATTTTATTCCATTCCACAATAACAGACTACTTTTGACAATGTTGTGAGGAATAAACAAAACACTGATTTTCTCCTTTTCCCACATAGTTTTGTTTTTATATGGTCAAAGGGAAGTAAATCGGATCGGCTTGCCGGGCAGACAATTTTGTCCAGGGAATTTCAGATGAATATATAAGACTGAGGTTGGCTCCCATTGGACAATAATGATTTTGTTGAAAGTTGAAAGAGATTTTCATAAAGTTGAATAACCTCAGGCTGATTTATAACCAAAATAGTGTTTGATTTTAGCTATGTTGACACTCTAATAGCCATTTTCAGAACATGTTGTATTTTCTGAAATTGAAAGTAAAATTCAGTGCGGGATAAGGGTCACCTTTGATTTGACCTCCTAGCTCTGTCAAGAAACGGTGAACATGTGGGTTTGTTTTGCTTTTTTGGTAGTTCTAAGAATGAACTTTAGTTTGATATAGGTATATGTGTTAATACATTTGCTAGTAACGAACCATAACCCATAACGCTATAATGGTCGCCTATGGAAAATGATTTACTTCCCTTTGACCATATCTAAATAAAATTGATCAAGAGAACAGATGTGTTCCGGGTAATATATAGGTAAGTGAAAGTGTGATGGACCGACAATAGAGAGGTGATGCCTTTGTGTAACCTTGTCAATGCCTACACAAAGATCTTAATACCAGGCTTTGATAAGCTTTGGAATAACCATTCCATTCTATTAAACCTTTCCAACACAGAACAAATCTGCAGCAAAAGACTTTGAAAACATCTCAGCAAAAACATGGAAAATCCCCATAAATGAAGGCATAATTATTGAAAAAAGTTGAAACATTGTGGCAAAAGGAGAAATTGTTTGTTTTGAGCAATTTCTTCTTTTGTCACATTGTTTTTAAAAGTCATCTGCTGCAGAGGCATCAGAAAGCGCCTGCACGTATGAAATGGTTCATCTTATTTTTTTGGAAGAGCCTTAAATTAATCTGTCGAGAAATTAAACATATGACATGTGACAAATACTCTAAGACACATTTTGACAGCATTCGAAGCAGATACTTTGTGAAAGATATTGTAACAAAAGGTGAAATTGCTTATAATGAGAAATTTTCACTTTCATCACAATGTTGTTGTTTTTTGTATTTTTAATTATTCCACTTTTATGATTTTCCATATTTTTGACTTGATGATTTCATGTATGTTGGAAAGGGTTATCTTGCTCAATGAAATTAACTTGTTTACTGTACCTTGCTTCACATCTTTGATTTATTATCTGCCACTTAGTTGTGAGCCTCTGAAAAAATGGAAAGGCAAAAGGAGATATTTCTACACCAAAATCTCAAAACACACAAGTGAATAAATATGAAAATTCAATCATGGTCAAGTAAGTATTTTTTCAGATTAATTTAAAGTTGCAATATTTTGAAGGGATATCCAATTCTGATTTTGTGTTTTGTCATTAAGTTAAACAATAATTATAGGCCAGTCGAAAGCAACACCCCCCTTTCAAGTTGATCATTTAGTCATGATATCATGTCTACACAGCATAACATGACTAACTGGCAAGTCTGAGAAATAATACATATTCTAACTTAATTTCCTGAAATTAACTATTAGCACATTTTATCACATAAAGCCCTCTCTGATAGTGTCAAAATCCCATTAATTAATTATCATATGACAGTACTAGTTTGGTTTGCAGTCTTACCCTCAAGTCTTTGTTCCAGCGCAAAAATCAAACTATGAGAATGCCGTCATGTCAGCAGTTTGACATTAAATAACCTATTAAGAGTCATTTAGGCGCAAAAAACGGCAAATTTCATGCAAAATATGGTAATTATTATGTAAATGTTATGTACAATTTTTCAAATTACGCCTCATAAATTATTATTGTGATAACAAGATGTGTTTGTGAAACACTGATGGCAACATCTAGGTCAAAGGTCAAGGTCGCAAGGTCAAAAATGTTGGTACTGACAGAAAGGTCATGTCACAAGGAATACACATGTGAAATATGGTAGCCGTACCTGTTATTGTTCAAAAGTAGTGGTCAAGGTTAAAAAAAATTTCGACAGACAGACACAACATCTAGGTCAAAGGTCAAGGTCGCAAGGTCAAAAATGTTTGTACTGACAGAAAGGTCATGTCACAAGGAATACACATGTGAAATATGGTAGCCGTACCCGTTATGGTTCAAAAGTAGTGGTCAAGGTTAAAGTTTTTTTCGACAGACAGACAGGCCAAAAACTAGATGCCTATCGAATCGGCGATTCCGGGGGCATAAAAAGAATATCTCATTTGTGTTGATTTATTATCACTTTTAATAAACACGTTAACTTAGCTAAATTTGACGCTTGCCAAGGCTCGGAGCATATCAATTTAGTAAACTTAATTATTAAAAGTGATAATAAATAAACACTCATGAAATATCCCCTTTATCTGATATGTTGTCTGCTGCAGATTTGGTGTATGTAGGAAAGGGTGAATATGTGAGAAAATATGAATACAATAAAGATGTCTTACCTGGGACATATATGGGCAAATCTTCTCCAGTATAGGTAGTAAAGCTGTGGAATAATATTGACTAGGGCAGTGACAAACATAGGACTTTAGAAAAACACCTAAATAACAGTTAAGGAAATACAAGAAAAACACCTATATAATGGTTAAGGAAATACAAGACATACTTCCAATTTTACTCCCCTTTACTACATAAAACAAATATGCAGCAGACGAATTCAAACAAGAGCGCTGCAAGCGAATGCCAACGCTCTTCTGCTCTTTTCTAAGTCTAATAACGGGCATTACTGCTGAATATTTCTTAAAGCCAGAGTTATGTGACTTGGTATAGACATTCGCTTTGTTCCTAGAAACATGTGCACCAAGTTTCATTTGAAAATGTTTAAGATTTGTTGAGTTATGAGGTAAGGTTAAAGTATTGTGAACTCACAATACCCTGACTTTTTTTCTTTTAAAAACAGACAAGCTAATTATATGAAAAAAATTATATAAATGAGGGTATAAATATTGAATATTAGTGAAAACATTGTGGCAAACATTTTGTCACTATGTTTACATGCAATGTCAGCTGCAGAGCTGCAAAATGCGTCTGAGGGAAAGGGTTGAGAATAACACATCATGTAAATGATAAGAACAGCAAAGGATACGAATAATAGGCCTAAGTCTGTAGTCTGGTATAGCATCTAGATGGGAGAGGGCTGTACAAACTAAGGATTCCGCCAGTGAGGGAATGGCATAAAACTCACTGCCCAGGCATTGACCAGCATTACCCAGGATATGATAACTGAAAAATAGACAAAGTATATGATGAACAAAAAAAGACCCAAAGTAATTTACTGTATTACATATACTTCTGAGATTTATGGAAAACAGAAGGGCCATGAGACCCTTGATCGCTCATCTGAGAATGTTCTATAAAGACAAGATCAATATTCACAGGTCACTAAATTATTCTGATCAACGCAACTGAACACTTTTCATTTTAAAGTGAATCTGCATACATTTAGTTTTGTGTTCTTAAATTATTGTATTTTATCTGTGCCATATTTCAAATGGTACAAGCAATTTCTCCTTTTCAACTATGTTTTCAAAAGTCATCTGATGAAAAATTCATGAAGTCAGTTTGTGTCTGTAAGTAATAGCAGCTAGATCGCCTGTTCTCTGTTTATCTGAGAAATTTAAGAGCTGGTAAATTATTTGTTTGTTTCAATTATAACATAACCCTTTCCAACAAATAAAAAGTACAAGATAACGAGGGCCAAGGTAGCTCTAAATCGATCACCTGAGTGATAGAATAGTAGCAAATGTTACTGCAAATAAATAGTGAAAATTTGATCAAGTGTGGGAATGGACTGCAAATTAAACATTTAATCAGTAAAGGACAGCTGTAATAATGCTCTAAATCTTAGAACAATTTGAAAGAGGACCACCCCAGGAAAATTTCTGTGAAGTGATATTGGTCAATTGGTTTAGGAGATGACATTTGAAGCTGAAAGTTAATTTTATCTTTTCAACCAATCAACATGGCTTAAATGATGAGAACGAAGACTAGAGGTTTAAATTTTTCTAAGTTTGCCCTTTTTCAGATGCTGTCTGGCGGCCATGTTTTCCAACCAATCAGTATTGCTTGGATAATTTTGTAGAGGGTCACTCAAGGAACATTTATATCCAATTATCTTGGAATCAGACTAGTGGATTCAGAGGAGAAGAATTCAAAAGTTAAGAGGTTTTTCTACCTTTCTCATAGCACAGAAACTAAAGTTCTTCATATAATATAAATCTTTGAACAATTTTGAAAGAGCACCACCAAAAAGGATCATTCCTGGGAGATTTTGTTAAAAGCTAAAAATTTACAACGCTCGAAGACAATGAACGACAACAGACACAAAGTGATCAGAATAGATCACCTTGATTTAAAACCATGGCAAAATTATGAAAAAAGTCTATTAAGTTATTGAGCAGCGTTGAAAAGAGAGTGATGGCTGAACAAGAAGTAGCTCATAATGAGAAATTACTTTTTTACATTCAGTTTTAAAATTTCGTCTGCTGCAGATGTGGCGTTTGTGTCTATACGTGGGAAAGGGTTAAATATTTACTATTTTTACCTCATGTCATGTGAAGTTGTAAGAAAGTTCTGCATCCGTTCTGGTGGCTGTTTACACATTGGAGAACTTGAGTTGTCTACGCAAGGTGGTGGTATGCCTGCATATTATTATAGAAACATATCAGAATAAAACAAAATCTTATCCCTTTCTAACACATTTTGACGCAATAGCAGCAGACAACTTTTGAAAACATTGTGGCCATAAGTGAAATTGCTTATGATGAGCAATTTCACCTTTGGTCACAATGTTTTCAACTTTATTTAACAATTAAGCTATCTTTTATGGACATTTTGCAGGTTTTTGTCACAATGTTTTCAAAGTCGTCTGCTGCAGATTTGTTGTATGAGGGAAAGGGTTATATGCAAACCAGTCTGTGTCAACTAACAAGAAGTTATTGTTTACTTGTACTCGTAATAATATTTTCAAATTTCAAGATATTACACCTTTTTTTGACGACTTCAAAATTATCAAGACCAGAGAACTATAGAAAATCTCTATAAATGATAGTATGATTATATTGACACATCTACAGCAGACAATATTTTAAAAAATTTGTGGAAATGGAACAATGTCTCAATTGCAACAATGCATTCAAGAGTTATTCTCTTATCTTTAAATTTTTTAAACATTTTGCTTTAGATGTTTTCATAATCACCTGCTTCATTTTAATTTAAAGTGGAAAACAATTTCAGTAATCTTTATCATCCAGCTTCATAATTAACCAGGACTATCAGAATGTGGGAAAAACCTTTATCAAATCTTTATTTATTGTGCTGAACACTGGAACTTTTTTTTCTTCCAATTTTTACCTCATTTTCAAGAAAAATATCAGTAAGAATCAAACTGGCATGGCCCATTTTAAAAGTGTGTTATTTAATTACCCAGTAAGACTTGTTTTTCTGAATCTGATAAATCATAGGACTTTATAAAGTTAGGATGCCTTCTTGCAAGGTATTCTTCACACCATAATATGTTCATGATCCTGAAATAAAGTTACAAACACAAACCCTTTCACAGAGAACTTTTGACGAGCAAGCACTCCTTATCCCCACTATGTTTTCATCGAAGTATTAAAATTATACTAACAATTTATAAGATACATTTTGTATTACATTATCTTCTCCAATGTTTTCAAAGCAGATGATGTTAAAGTAATCATTTCAGGTATTAAAACAGTTAATCCAGTGCTACATAATAAAACTAGAAATATCACTGAAGATGATAAATACCCCCAAAACAGCACCTTGACTCAAAATATGGCTTACAAACAACCAACAAAAGGGCCATAACTCTGTAAACAAGAAAAAGTAACAAAGGGCAATAACTCTGTATTTAGATTAAATAGAGTTATGGTTCCTATACACTGCACTTCCTCTCAATGTGTTGTATCATCCTATGAAGTTTTATTAAATTCCAACAATTAGTTTTAAAGTTATGCTCCGGACAAGACTCTACGAATATGAAAAAGTAACAAAGGGCAATAATTCTGTCATAATGTAAAGTAGAGTTATGTTTCTTGTACACTGCACTTCCTCTGATTATGCTCTACCATTATATGTAGTTTTATTAGATTCCATATATTAGTTATTAAGTAATTCTACGGACAAGAAAAAGTAACAAAGGGCAATAACTCTGTATTTAGATAAAATAGAGTTATGGTTCTTGTACACCGCACTTCCTCTCAATGTGTTGTATCATCCTATAAAGTTTAATTAAATTCCAACAATTTGTTTTAAAGTTATGCTCTGGACAAGACTCTACGAATAAGAAAAAGTAACAAAGGGCAATTATTCTGTAATTATGTAAATTAGAGTTATGGTTCTTGTACACTGCACTTTCTCTGATTATGCTCTACCATTGTATGCAGTTTTATTAGATTCCATCCGTTAGTTATTAAGTAATTCTCCGGACAAGAAAAAGTAACAAAGGGCAATAACTCGGTATTTAGATTAAATAGAGTTATGGTTCCTGTACACTGCACTTCCTCTCAATGTGTTGTATCATCCTATGAAGTTTTAATAAATTCCAAGAATCAGTTTTAAAGTTATGCTCTGGACAAGACTCTACGAATAAGAAAAAGTAACAAAGGGCAATAACTCTGTAATTATATTAATAAGAGTTATGGTTCTTGTACACTGCACTTCCTCTGATTATGCTCTACCATTGTATGCAGTTTTATTAGATTCCATCTGTTAGTTATTAAGTAATTCTCCGGACAAGAAAAAGTAACAAAGGGCAATAACTCTTTATTTAGATTAAATAGAGTTATGGTTCCTATACACTGCACTTCCTCTCAATGTGTTGTATCATCCTATGAAGTTTCGTTCAAATCCTATGTTGCATTGTTAAGATATGGTCCGGACAAAATATGGCTTCCGACCGACCGACTGACCGACACAGTGACTCCTATATACCCCCCCAAAACTTTGTTTTTTGGGGGTATAATTATGTTTTCAGGTTGTTCAAATTACAAAATGTTTTAAAAAAACCCACATCTTAGCATATACTCTACTTTACAAACGTCACATATGTGATACATATACATCCTTATGTATCAGGGCTTTACAAATCATAATTTTCCAAAATTTGCAAACAAACATTACCACGCATGTTTACATTGCTCGTTCGTATTAAAGACAGTATGACCTTTACTCAAATATAGTACTTACTAGAAAATGATTGGTCACGTACAGAAGATACAATTCTCTTATTTACTACTCTGTTTGTACTGTAAAAATTGTTTTGTCAACATAAAAATAAACCCTTACTATGTTCATTTCGTAATATCTCTTTTTCCATGCCACTGTCGCCATCTTGAAAGGTTACAAAGGTCACATAGTCTATGCAAATTTATTCAAATTCACAAAAATTCCCCAAAACCCAATCAGATGCACGAATCCATTGAGACAGCTTCCCTGATTCAGATCGGTGACCTGCATATTTTCAAGTTAAATATACCGACCATTCATGATTGTTTTTGATTTATATTCCATTTTCTAATAGATCATTATACATATTTATTTCAATAGACATTGAACATCTCATATAAGTGACTCTCTCGAAGGTTTATAGACGTGTGAGAAACAAAGACAATGTGTACTATGTTTACAAAGTGACATATAGCGTATGTGTTGGTGAGATTTATAAACAAGAGCACCGCGTACGGCACAGAAGCTCGACTGAAAGGGGGAGAAAACAGAAAAAAAAAAAGCTGAGCTGAACAAAAAACCTTAACCAGACGACCACGCCGCGGTGGACGACACCAGGGTCATGACAATAGCTCTCGTTTTTTCAAGAGTCTAGCTAAAAATATCTGGACTGATTTTTTTACAAGTTTTATGATTGAAATCGGTCCAGGCTGGCAAATTTTAAGTTTTCCTGTGGCCTGTTAAGTATAATCTACTTTACAAACATTACATATGTAATACATAAACATCCTTTAGTATAATCACAGGCGTCCGAATTTCTATTACAGCAAAAAATGCGGAAAAACACACAATACCACGTTAAAATACTCAAAGTCTCTCTATACGCTATGATAAAATTTATTTATTGATCCACCACATCAATATGTGGATCATGAGAAAAATCATTTATGAACCTGTCTCTACCTGGGAACAGGTCGTTTTAGACGTTTTTCTGCGGAAATTATTGCCCGAATCGAGCAAGGGGGTAAAATGCTGTTGCACACCTTGTCATTATTATTACACTATATGGACGTGTAGAGGGGCTATTTATAGTAACATGTGTGGGATTCCCCAAATTACCATTACAATAAATTTTATCATAGCGTATAGACAATATAGAGAGACTTTTTGAGTATTTTAACGAGGTATTGTGTCATTTTCCGCATTTTTTGCTGTAATAGAAATTCGGACGCCTGTGGTATAATCTACTTGACAAATGTCACACATGTGATACACATACATCCATAAGTATTATCTTTTTTACAAATGAATGTGCCACATATACTTCCTTAGGTATAATCTTCTTTACAAACATCACATATGTGATGCATATACTTCCCTCAGTATAATCACCTTTACAAACATCACATATATGATACACATACAGCCTTAAGTATAATCTACTTTACAAATGTCACATATGTGATACATATACATCATTAGGTATAATCTACTTCACAAATGTCACATGTGTGATACATATACATCCTAAAGTATAATCTACTTTACAAATGTCACATGTTTGATACATATACATCCTAAAGTATACTCTACTTTACAAACATCACAAACAGGATATACATACATCCTTAAGCATAATCTACTTTACAAACGTCACATAAGTGATACATATACATCCTAAAGTATAATCTACTTTACAAACGTCACATAAGTGATACATATACATCATAAAGTATAATCTACTTTACAAACATCACATATGTGATACACATACAGCCTTAAGCATAATCTACTTTACAAACATCACATATGTGATACATATACATCCTAAAGTATAATCTACTTTACAAACGTCACATTAGTGATACATATACATCATAAAGTATAATCTACTTTACAAACGGGATATACATACATCCTTAAGCATAATCTACTTTACAAACGTCACATAAGTGATACATATACATCATAAAGTATAATCTACTTTGCAAACGTCACAAACGGGATAAACATACATCCTTAAGCATAATCTACTTTACAAACGTCACATAAGTGATACATATACATCATAAAGTATAATGTACTTACTTCACAAGTGCCAGTATATTTTCCAATAACACATTTACATGACTGGTGGCTGGGTTTCTGAGGTTAAAGTCACCATTGTCCTTTTTACCAATAACAAATCCTCCTTCTTGAGCTTTCTGAAAATAAATCAGACCAGTTTTTACCCTTTCCACCTGTAGAAGTATTTTGTTGTGCTTGCAGCAGATCACTTTTTCGAAATATTTTCTCAAAAGAAGATTGATCAAGACTCTTGTCAAGATGTTTTTTTTAACTCTTTCAATAATAATACTTTCATTTATAGAAATTGGTCGTATTTTTCCTGAGATGATTTCAAAGTCATTTGCTGTAGATATGTTGTATTTAAGATAATTGCTATTTTCAACATATCAGTTAGCTAAATTTTATGCTAGTAGAATGCGATTTCATTTTAAATTTACAAGATTTGCATATTTTTCGAAATCATTATCTTTTAACACCACTTATGCTATTACTAGAAAGGGTAGGCTAAATAAGCTGGTAATCAACCCTGGATGACTTCCACATTTTTAAAACAAATGATACTTACGTATACTATCAGGTAAATAGTTAACCCTTTCCCACATTAAACAAACTGGCATCAGACAAAATTTAACCCTTTCCCTTATATAGACGCATTTTGATGTGTCTGCAGCAGACGAGTTTTGAAAACATTGTGGGAAAAGAAGAAATTGCTCAAAACGAGCAATTTCTCCTTTTGCCACAATGTTTTCAACTCTTTTTAATAGTTGAACTCTCACTTATGGAGATTTTTCATTCTGTTGTCAGTATGTTTCAAATGTTATCTGCTGCAAAAAATGTTGGATGTGGGAAAGGGTTAAGACAAAATTTGCAAAATTTGTTCAGATGAAAATTTAAGTTTAAAATAGAAAAGAAAACAATTTCTCATTTCGCCACAATGTTTTCAAAATGTCATCTGTTGCAAATACATCAAAAGGCAATACAAGTGGGAAAAGGCAATACAAGTGGGAAAAGGTTACATATTACCCCATTGTAATTATGTTTTACTTTTATTTAAACATGATCTTGTACCAATTGAAAGACCATGTATTTACCTCTGCATTGTCTGGCCATTTGCTTCTCTTCATAACAGCCAGTATCAGATGAATGCAATAAGTAATCTGAAACGATATCATGGTTTCATTATCATTATAATCATGTTTTTATTAGGGTCGACTTAAGTTAATGAGTTATTGAGTGACCTTTTAAGAAAATCAACCTGAGGGCATTTACAACAAGATTAGCCTGCAAATCTGCAAAGTCCACTCTCTATCTGCCTTAGAAACTTCTGACAAATAATATGCACTTTTATTATATCCTGCACATTTTCAGCACAAATACTTGAAGATGGTCACACACAATTCAAACAAGAGGGATTTAAATTCTGTATGGTATATGTATAAATATGGTACAAAATATGGTAATGGTACATAACTGAAATATGATGTGACGTCATTGAAATATGCTTTTATCTCATTCAAAATGTGGCAGTTGGGCATCGTTCACACACCAATCATAAATTATATTTTATGTGAAAATTATGTTATTTCTTTATTAAAAATATAGACTTTTGTATCGGTTTTCTTTATTCTGTCTTAAAAATTTGCACAGTTTCCAAAATATTCTGATACATGCTTATCTGATGATGGCATGATTAGCTAACTATTTACACTTATTGATTCACTATATGGTTTTTGAAATAGATATGCTCTATAATTTTGAAAAAGGATCTTTTTGGAATTTAGCAGCAACAAAAATAAAGCCAATTGTGATACATCCAGTATATTAATCAGTTCAAATTGCAATTATGCAGTGTTTAGTTATTATTGAGTTGACAATTATATGTTTTTTAATGTAATAAATCTTACATGTGATCTGTTAATGCCACACGTATCGGCTGAACTTGGTTCCACAGGTGCCTGGTCCAATCCTACATACGTCATAAACTTATCTGTTGACCAAAACGCTCTGTAACAATAAATTGTTAAAAATGTCAGAAGACAATGACAAATCTTTATTGAAAACCACCAGCCCATAATACATCACACGATATCATTAGAAGATAAAATTGTAGTTAGACCAGAGGTCCAGATAAGAAGGGGTAAACAGCTCTTTCCCCCACAATATCTCTCTTGTTGTCCAACCAAACCCTATGATGTGGGTAAACAAAATATTTGTCTCAATGAGATGATTATGTTGAGTACCCACATCATAGGGTTATATTGTCTAATAAATAGTTTAGAACATACAAAACCCCCTTATCTAGAGCTCTGGTAGGAGGACTATTGAAAGTATTATTATAACATAGAATTGAAAACCATCATGGAAAAGGTATAACTTGTTTTGAGCACATTGTTCTTATTTCAACAATCTTTTCAAAGGATTTTGCGGAATGGGATAATGCACTAACAATATGACTACTATGAGAGTATTATAACTATCAGATCAATTGCATATTGGAAAACAATTAAAATTGCATGCTGTTTCAGGTTAATTAACCCTTTCCCACATGCAACAATCCTGCAGCAGATGACTTACAAAACTTCTAAGCAAAACAACAGAGAATCTATAAATGAAATTAAAAATTAATTTTGAGAGTTGAAAATATTATTGCAAAGGGAGAAATTGTTGATTATGCTTTCAAAACGTCTGATGCAGATGCTTCTGCAAGCGAAAAAGGGTTAAGGACCGCTTTACTATTGGGTCTCATTACATAAATGTAAATTAGGATAAACTTGAAATAAGGAATAACTTACTGGTTGAATTCCTTTGACACCCAAAGATCTTTTACAGGCTTTATCACGTCGGCTAAAAATGAGGTCTGCTTTTCAAAGTTTTTAAATTCGTTACTGCAAGGAAACCAAAAGATTTTGTTTAATGAAAGTTATAATCATATTGAAATGTAAAAGGTGCTGTGTCTAAGTAAATAGAATAATGCTGGTAAGGTACTAAAATTTGGGATGACCAAAATAATCATTGATAATAAAATGAACACATTCAGAGTATTTTGAGTATTTTAAGAAAATTGTATGAAAATAGCTATTAAGACCAGTTTATTCAACAAGATAGTTTGAAATATAATAATTGCCTGCCAGAAGGTCAAATGTTACAGACAGACAGGTCAATGAACAGATGTGTAAACATGGATCCTTATGACACTAAACCATGATATATATCCTAACAGTGCAAATCAATGACACACCGGAAAGTGTTTACAAATCATGCCTAACTGAAATATTCACCAGCATGCCTTATCCACAATGTGTCACATAACCAATAGTTGAGGGATATCGCATTATCACAGACAATATTTATCGAAATGTCTTATGACAGATTCATTCTCATGTGGAATAAGAAAAATTGAGCAATTTCTCCTTTCCTCATAAGGTCTTCAAAGAGGCTTCATATAGTGCTTATATCAAGTAAAGAGTTAATTAATTGCTTAAGTAATTAAATTTTAATATTTACCTGATTAAAATAGTAGCCTCTACCAAAATACATTTCTCCATCTGGGACAGCTGCTCTGGGTCTTTTCCAATCTCTTGTATGTGAGTATATAGCTGATCAAACACAGGCTATGTGTAAACAATATAAAATGGATTACTTCATTTGATATTATAGTTCTTAGCTTTGTCTGCCAGGTAAAACAAGTAATGGATTAAATTTCTGACATCATTGATTTAATGCAAAAGTCACACCCCAGATGCACAGCTACAATTTTTTTTCAATTCAATTGTTTATTCTTTCCAAGTCTCAAAATGAGACATATATCATGTACAAAATAATCAAATATATATAATGTCATAAGAAAGAGGGGGATGGGAGGGGGTGGGGGAGGAGGCTAATTTAGAAATATAATGTTTCAGATTCAATTGCTATGATATCAAAATGATACACAAATAGTCATGGCAATAGTTCTAATAGTTACATTTGTAACCAGTGTAGATCTGAATCAACCTGCATATGTGCAGTCTGATATGGTTCTGCACTGTTCACCACAGAAGCTTTCAAGAAACTTTAACCTTTTCCCACATACAGATGCTTTCTTACATCTCTGCAGCAGACAACTTTTGAAAACATGGTGACAAAAGGAGAAATTGCTCATGATGAGCAATTTTTCCTTTTACCATCATGTTTTCAACTGTATGTAATGATTACTTTCATTTATAGAGATTTTCCATATGTTTGCCTAGATGTTTTGAAATTCGTCTGCTGCAAATTTGTTGTATGTGGGAAAGGGTTAAACAAACAATATCCATCTGGATGAAACTGCTTAGATTGACAGGCAGAACTTTATTTACACTTGTCATAATAACGCTAAATTCGGTTTTCATGAAGCATTTTCCTCATCATTCCTTACAAAGAAGTCTAAGCCAAAGATATAAATATCACTTACAAATACTAACTCTTTATACTGTTTACATATATCTTCACAAGACCAGAATAAGCATGTTGTCGGATATTTTTCACAGCTTTACTGACAAAGAAGACTTAGCCAAAGATATAAAAATATCACTTACAAATACTAACTCTTTGTACTGTTTACATATCTTGACAAGACCAGAACAAGCATGTTGTCGGACATTTTTCACAGCTTTACTTCGGGTTGATTTCGTCTGACCTGGTAGGTTGAACACAACAGCTGAAAATATCTGTAAATAGACCAATCAAGGTCAATCACATGGTGGCAATTTCTGTCTCCCAACAATTTTGCTTTATCTTTCCCAGAGGAATTTTATGCTTCCACAGCAATCAACCTTTGAATGAAAACACGTTCCTCAACCCTTTTTCCACATACAGACACGTTCTGACACATCTACAGCAGGCGTATTTTGAAAACATCCTAACAAAAGGAGAAATTGCTCAAAACGATCAATTTATCCTTTTGCTAGAATGTTTTCAACCTTTTTCAGTAATAATACCTACAATTATAGAGATTTTTCCATAATTTTGAGTAGACATTTTAAAAGTTATCTGCTGCATATTTGCTGTTTGAGGGAAAGGGTTAAATCTACAAATGCTCAAAACAACATATTGCCCCTTTACCTCTCTCTATCGTTAATTCTCATTCCTCAGATGTTTTCAAAGCAGAGGAATCATAGTATTTTAAATACGGAAACGGTTTTGTAGTGGACATCCTTCATCTTCCCTTCTAAAGCAATACTATTAACCCTTTCCCTCATACAACATTTCTGCAGCAGACGACTTTGAACATATTTTGTCAAAAAATAGAAAATCTCCATATTTATATGGATAACCTATGACTTAAAGTGGAAAACATTGTGTCAAAATGAGAAATTGCTCGTTTTGAGCAATTTCTTCTTTTGTCACTATGTTTTCAAAAAGACGTCTGCTTCAGAGGCGTCAGAAAGCGTCTATATGAGGAAAAGGATTAAGCAATCATTGTCTCTACAGAACATTGATGTAAAGACATAATGTGAAATGTTTCTTTTTATCCCCACAATATTTTTGAAAATTTTAGAAGCATTTTCTCAAACACATATTCTATATACTAATACAAGAAATTATGGATAAATTGATTGATTGGTGTTTAACATTGTTTTTCTCTTATATACCATGGCGGCCAGTTCACCTCACCATGTGTTACCTGGTTTGGGTCACACCAGTACTGCATATCACAACATTCACCATTTCCACATAAGACTTATTTAGCCATTGGTGGAAGACGATTGATGCTTGTTGTTATGACTTTTGTCAATCACCAGAATCAATTAATGGCTGAGCCCAGGTTCAAACTCATAACCCCTGGATTTATAGCCCTCTTTGTTACTGACTGAGTTATCATGGTTACACAGAAGAGAATAAACATACAATACCTTTTGTAATACAGTAGGTAATGTTTCAGGTGTATATCTGAGGTATACAAATAAAGCTGATATACATGACAACAGGCAGGACAGAATGAGTGGATCCTGAAAATAAGACAGAAATTATGTTTACCTTTTCCTACATGCCAACACAGTTTAACCCCTTCCCTCATATAGACGCTTTCTGACACCTCTGCAGCAGACAGCTTTTTGAAAACATAGTGACAAAAGAAGAAATTACACAAAATGAGCTATTTCTTATTTTGCCATAATGTTTTCCACTTTTAGTCATAGGTTATCCATTCAATTATTGAGATTTTCCATTTTTTGACAAAATATGTTCAAAGTCGTCTGCTGCAGAATTGTCGTATGAGGGAAAGGGTTAATGCATCTGCAGCAGATGAGTTTTAAAAAAAACATTGTAGGAAAAGGAGAAACTTCTCATATATGATCAATTTCTCCTTTTGACACAATATTTTCATATCTATTCAATAATAAGGCTTTCATTTATAAAAAATGAGGCCTCTTTGAAATTTTACAGAAAGGAGATATGGTGTATTGTCTTTTACCTGATATGACATTTTAAGATTCGTCTGCTTTAAAAACTGGGAAATTGGATGTATAATTTACATACTTGAAAATATTGTGGGAAAAAGGAGACATTGCTTGTTTTGAATTAAATTGAATTGCCTCAACCTTTATGTGTGTATTATAATCAAAATAGATGTGATATAACTATGATAATGGCAGAGGTTCAATACTAAAAAAGAAAGTCATTAAATGCAAATGGGTTGTAAAATAATAAAGGACCCAAACTGAAAAAGTTCTGAATCTGAACAAGTTCATAAAATTGACATTTCCTCTAAATATTTATCAACTGTAACAGACAACTTTGTAAACATTTTGAAAACAAGAGGGCCATGATGGCCCTGGAATCGCTCACCTGATTTTTTTTTTCACTTTAGCTATATAAGCCCCGCCATCTGGCGGGCATAGTTTCCAACCAATCAACTTGGCTTTAAGGAATCTGATAGAAGGTCACCCTAGGAACATTTCTACAAAATTATTTGAAAATCGGCCTGACACTTTTGAAGGAGAAGATTTTTTAAGTTTTCACTATAGCAATAAAAGGCAAAATAGCCCCGCCCCCTGGCGGCCATGTTTTTTGACCAATCAACATGGCTTGAAGGAATCTGATAGAGGGTCATCCAAGGAACATTTCTACAAAATTATTTGAAAATCGGCCCGACACTTTTGGAGGAGAAGATTTTTTAAGTTTGCACTATAGCTATATAAGGCAAAAAAGCCCCGCCCCCCCCTGGCGGCCATGATTTTCGACCAATCAACATGGCTTAAAGGAATCTGATAGCGGGTCATCCAAGGAATATTTCTACAAAATTATTTGAAAATCGGCCTGACACTTTTTGAGGAGAGGATTTTTTAAGTTTTCACTATAGCCATATAAGGCAAAAAAGCCCCGCCCCCCTGGCGGCCGTGTTTTTCGACCAATCAACATGGCTTCAAGGAATCTGATAGAGAGTCACCCAAGGAACATTTCTACAAAATAAGTTCAAAATCTGCCAACCAGTTAGGGAGAAGTAGAATTTTGAAGTTTTTTTCGTTTCGTTGCCATGGAAACCAGAATTCTGCATGGATCCCAAAAATTTGAAGGAATTCTGATGAGGTCATTGAGAGGATGCTTTCTGTGAAGTTTCATCCCAATTGACCCACCGGTTACTGAGGAGAAGATGTTGAAGATTTTTTAAGTTTGCACTATAACCATAAAAGGCAAAATAGCCCCGCCCCCTGGCGGCCATGTTTTTGACCAATCAACATGGCTTGAAGGAATCTGATAGAGGGTCACCCAAGGAACATTTCTACAAATTTATTTGAAAATCGGCCTGACACTTTTGGAGAAGAAGATTTTTTAAGTTTGCACTATAGCCATATAAGGAAAAATAGCCCCGCCCCCCCTGGCGGCCATGTTTTTCGACCAATCAACATGGCTTGAAGGAATCTGATAGAGGGTCACCCGAGGAACATTTCTACAAAATTATTTGAAAATCGGCCTGACACTTTCGGAGGAGAAGATTTTTTAAGAATTTTGAAGTTTTTTCATTTCGTTGCCATGGAAACCAGAATTCTGCATGGATCCCGAAAATTTTAAGGAATTTTGGTGAGGACATTGAGAGGATGCTTTCTGTGAAGTTTCATCCCAGTTGACCCACCGGTTACAGAGGAGAAAATGTTGACGGACGACGGACGACGGACGCCCGACATAGGGCGATCACAATAACTCACCTTGAGCACTTCGTGCACAGGTGAGCTAAAAACATGGAAAATATCTTTAAATGAAAGTATAATTACTGCAATTTCCCCTTTGGTCAGAAATGTTCTCAAAATGTGTTTGCTGCATAGGCATCATAAGTGTCTGTATGAGGGAAAGGGTTAAGTTTCATTGAATTCCAGCCAGCACTTAATGAGAAACATCTAGAACATAAAAATAGGACTGATCCCACTAGATCATGTTGAGCCTTCCACTCAGGTGATCTTATCCTATATACAACTGGTATTGTAAAAGAATAAAAAAAACACTACCTGAGATTGGTATTCTAACACAGATTTGAGCAGACTAATTCCATGATTCTTGCCCGTTTCAGACTGGTTTGATAATTTCATTTTACCCATCACACTTTCTAGGAACACAGTCAAGGCATCCCATTCCAAGAACGATGGAGAACTCAGATTACAGTTTCTAGATTTGGCTTCTGTTGATGAAAAATGTCATGTATAGGTACACAACATCTGTGTTGGGCAATTTGGGCTCTTTTTGCATCTGTATAGAGTACATTTCAAGGGCTTGGTGTGAAACGGTTGTAACTAAAGTTGGTATTTTTTTTACCAAGGTTAATCACCTCACCATAAAGTCTTTATAAGCGTTAAATCATTTCTCTTGGTAAACAATGGAAATTTAGGTGAGCAATGGCACCTAAATTTGCATTATTTACAAAGGGTCAAAATACCAGGGTTTTTAAAATAGGTTTTAAATAACAACCGTTTCACGCCAAACGTTCGTCTTACCAGAGCTTATGCTGACCACTTACATGTAGTTTAACCCTTTACGACATACAACAAATCTGCAGCAGATGATTTTGATAAAATCTGAGCAAAAATACGGAACATTTCTATCAATTAAAGTATAATTTTAAAATGAATGGGAGTTGAAAACATTGTATTAAAATGAGGAATTGATCATCATGAGCAATTTCTCCTTTATTCACAATGTTTTCCAAAAGTTGTTTGCTGCACATGCCTCAAATTACTTCTGTAGGTTAGAAAGGGTTAAGTCTGACTAAAATCTACAAGTGTGGCCATACAAGCCAATGACCTGATGTCCAAACATAGGTATGCATAAGACCCGAATTTCGTGTAGGAAGCTCCATTAATCCAAAAACATTATTTATAAGTAAACTGATCTCATACAAGCCAATGACCTGATGTCCAAACATAAGTATGCTCAAGGCCATAATTTCGTGTAGGCAGCTCCATTTTTCCAAAAACATTAACTCATACAAAAAATGCTTGCTATCAAGACAACTTTTTTTTTTTCTTTTTTTTGCAGGTGCCATATTTCTAATTTATTTTCTCCCTTAATATACAATATGAAGATGATATTTGAAAACATTATTGGAAAATGAAACATTTGACAGGAGTTGAAAAGCACCCAATTTCTAATTTGATCGTAACATTTTCAAATCTGTATCCAAACTTTACTTTCGGGATGATAATTTTTTCTATGTCTGATGCTTGCAAAGCACAGACCACTGCTGACCCATTTTGAAACATTTGCAGCTGACGCATTTTGATAATGTTCAGTAATTGCAGTTTACTTTTGCAAAGATCTTTTCAGTCATCTGCTACAGATGCAAGGCATCAGAAGTCTTCCATATTTTGTAATGTGTTAAGCCTTTCCCCCATACAGCAAATCTGCAGCAGACGACTTTGAAAATATACCCCAAACAAAATGGAAACTCCCTTTAAATGAAAGTACAATAATTGAATCGAGTTGAAAACATGGTGACAAAAGGAGAAAAAGCTGCCTGTTGCAGAAGCGCCAGAAAGTGTCTATATGTGGTAAAGTGTTAAATCTGGCATACCTTCACCACTATTCACTGGTTTGTCGAGTATCACCTTCAACCATTGTGAAGCGTAATTAAAGGCCAGTTGTGGACAAATTAGCGTCGCCTGCCTTATAGTTTCTGATGTCTCCGCTCTGTACTCTGTAAGTAAAGTACAGAATAACTTTTTATGAGCCATAATTTGAATTATTCCTTTACAATATAGTTTAACCTGCAGACGCATGTTGACACAATAGCAGTAGACTTCTTTTGAAAACATTGTGGCCAAAGGTGAAATTGCTCATGATGAGCAATTTCTCAATTGGCCACAATGTTTTCAACGTTATTTAACAATTAATTTAATTCTTTTATTTAGATTTTTCAGATTTTTGTCAATATCTTAAGTCGTCTGCTGCAGATTTGTTGTATGTGGGAAAGGGTTAACCCGTTACAAGATATGGAAGACTTCTGATGCCTTGCAGCAATGATGCTTCTCATATCTCTAAATGTTCATACTTTTTAAATGATGCAATTTACCTCCAGTTGTTTTAACGACATACATATATATCTGGTCATTCATCATTAGTTTATCTTTATGGCAAAACGTCTCTCTTTGCTGCAAAGCTTTTCTAAAAGGGTTTAAGATCATGTTGTCCTTTTCCCATTGCCTTAACACTTTCCCTCATATAGACGCTTTCTGACACCTCTGCAGCAGACAGCCTTTTGAAAACATGGCAACAAAAGAAGAATTTGCTCAAAACAAGCAATTTCTACTTTTGTCACCATGTCTTCAACTCAATTAAATTATTGTTCTTTCATTTAAAGGGATTTTCTGTGCTTTTGCCTAGACGTTTTCAAAGTCGTCTGCTGAAGATTTGTTGTATGTCGGAAAGGGTTAAGATTCAAGCACAAGACTAAAGATGTAGTAGTGTCTTTCTTCCTGGACACTAAGGGTTGCAGAGAAAGCATTGTGACTGATATGCCAGTTTCGTGATTAAATTACCAGTATTATTCAGAGATGATCCGGGAACGACTTTGATAATAACCTAATAACTGAAACGCAGTTCAGGAAACCATTCAAACTAATTCTACTTTTCTAAAAGTGCTCATAAGCAATTTCTCCTTTTGCCACAATGAGTCATCAGAATGTGAGTGCAAGTGGGCTAATCCTTACTTGTAAAGAACAGATTAAACTCTTCATCATTGTCAAAGTCCAGTCTTGCGTAATCACAGCTTGGAGAATTACTCTGACTTGGAAATCCAACCTGCGAGAAAAATATTGAAAAATGTTTGAAATGCAGTCAAAAACAGCAAAATGCTTGCTTCATATTTCATGTTGATCTGACAAAAACCTTTAACAAATATTGTTTTCTAAGAAAATAACTTTCATAAAAAATATTAGGAAAAGGTTCTCCTTTTGTCACAATGTTTTACACTATCAAGACCTCTTCCATAACATTCATCAGACTTTCCCTTTTTTCATCTGATCATAAATATTTCGGAGAGCCAAAACCTAGGATAAAAGGTATTTAAGATCAAATAAAGCAAAGAAATACGAGGAAATGATCCATAAATAATGATTCACAATTTTTTGTTTGTTCTGGAGGTCCCCAGTTTCAAACTTGCAAATGGATATTTTTAAACTTAAAGCATGAAAACTGAATTCATCTCCTAAAAGCAGGTTTCAGCTAGAAGCCCATTTCATAATCAATGAAAAACAAGCTTTATTGATCAAAAACAAAATCTGATTTTTGACCTTCGATCATGAAACTATGACCTTGACCTTCAAGCAAACAACAAAATTAGATCAAATTCATAGTGTACTAATTACCCACCATAAACACACCAAGTGTCATTTTATACTTTTTCAAAAAAAAAAGTCAGGAACTAATGAATGTATCTCAAATTAAGCTACTGAATCCTTACCTTAAGTAAAGTCTTTGTTGCCGTCTCCATAATTCTCGGAGTGAAAGTAGAAAAGATCTCATCTTTGGAAATAATCTCATGGCGTAAGAAAGTGGCCCACAGATGCTGAGTCAGACTGCTTAGCATCTGAAAGAAAAATCTATCCAATCATAATACATCTTAGATGATATATAGCAATTTACCCCAAAAATTTATTTGAACTTTGACTAGGGACAGAAATCTTAGGGCTTTAACTACATTTTGATGATTCCACATTTGTTTCTACTTTGACAACATATTTGACTTTTTTTTTTTTTTTATCAGTGTATCTTATCTTATCTTTCATTCCAATTCATACAATTTGGTATGATTCAAAAACAGTTTGTTAGGTTATGTGATAATCCCCCCTTTCCAACATGCAGACACAATCTGTCTCAACTGCAAAAGACAACTTTTGTCACAATGCATTGAACCCTCTTAATCCTTTCACTTGCATTAAAAAAAGATTTTCTGCAGTATTGTCTTTATGTTTTCATAGTTATCTGGAGACTTGTGCTTGTGTGAATGGGTTAACCCTTTCCCACCTGCAGACGCATTTTGTCGCAATAGCAACAGACGACTTTTTGCCACAATGTTTTCAACTATATTCACTAATTATACTTGCATTTATAGAGATATTCCTTATTTTGATATTGCCGTTTTCAAAGTTGACTGCTACAGATTTGTTGTATGTGTAAAGAGGGATTAAAAGTATTTGTTTAAGAAGAGTCCACTCTTACCTGACTAGGGTGCTGTGTAAATGCTAACAGGGCTTCCAGATATTTGTTAAAGTTGGGAGGTTGACCCACTTCTGGCAAAGATTCACAACCCTGAATTGAAAAAAAACAACAAATTAATGTTATCTACATCCCCTGCAGAATTATGGTAGGTCAAAAGAATTTAGCATTTTCTGACTACTTTGATATTAATGCTGGCTTAAACAAGAAAATGTGTCCATGGAACACGGATGCCCCGGTTGTTAACTATATTTTAAAACGGACGGACGAACAGTTGGTCCAACCTCAAATTGATACAATTTTTTAAACAATGATATGTTGATTGTCATTTGTGTGAAGTTTCATAATGATAGGACATCAGGTTCACTAAAATCTAACTTGACCAAAAACTTTAACCTGAGAATGGAATGGACGAACAGACAGACGAACAGACGAACGGACGGACGAACAGTTGGTCCAACCTCAAATTGATACAATTTTTTAAACAATGATATGTTGATTGTCATTTGTGTGAAGTTTCATAATGATAGGACATCAGGTTCACTAAAATCTAACTTGACCAAAAACTTTAACCTGAGAATGGAATGGACGAACAGACAGACGAACAGTTGGTCCAACCTCAAATTGATACAATTTTTTAAAGAATGATATGTTAATAGTCATTTGTGTGAAGTTTCATCATGATCGGACATCAGCTTCACTAAAATCTAACTTGACCAAAAACTTTAACCTGAGAATGGAATGGACGAACAGACAGACGAACAGACGGATGAACAGTTGGTCCAACCTCAAATTGATACAATTTTTTAAACAATGATATGTTGATTGTCATTTGTGTGAAGTTTCATAATGATAGGACATCAGGTTCACTAAAATCTAACTTGACCAAAAACTTTAACCTGAGCGGGACGGACGAACGGACGGACGGACGGACGGACTAACAGACCGGAAAACTATATGCCCCTCATACTTCGTATGCCGGGGCATAAAAAACAAAAAGGCGGTTAAGAAGCCTCTTAATGAAAGTGACAGATAGAAAGATGGATGGATGGGCAACAGAGAGGTAAACACTGTGACACCCTGCTGATTCAGACACACACAACATTATTAGGAGAAAAGAGCAATAACTCAGTCAAACTGAGTGTTTCTCACAAAACTTAGATTGCATGATGCAAGAAAATATCAAATAGCAAGACATTATTTGCAACATTATAATATACAAGTTTTTAATGTAAAATATTAACTACCAAGACCAGAATTCACAAGGGTCAGTCAGATTTGTGAGCCAAAAAAATGGCATAAATATTTCCAACATTAGAAAACAACTTGATACTGTCCATCTGAAGTTTGCTAAAATCTGTATATAAGTATTTATACTCTATATATGGAAAATTAAAAATTGTTGGACAAACTTGGCAGCAAGTAAGTGAATTTTCTGACGACTAAGAAACACAGGCTGTTCTAGATCTTTGCTAGCTAGAAATTTCTGAGGACCAGCCTCCCTTTGCATTGCTCAAATGAAACAAAATTCCCCATATCTTTATGTAGTACATGTACTGGTATAAAATAATGTTCTTGTAAAAAATAACATTGTATGACAGTCTTACCCATAGAAGACACAGCTGTTTACCCATCTCGACTAAGATCTGACACAATCTCTTTAGGAACAGGTAGTAATGGTCATTTTTAGATGCTTTCTCTGCCTCTCTGTAAGGATAAGGTATATTCACAAGAGTGTTTGAAGGAACACATGTATTAGGGGCCAATCTGCCACAAAGTATGATGAGAAAGTACAGGGTATAAAATTATTTATTTTAACAGAATGTTTTATGTTTTTTAACATAATCTATCCGAGTTTATTCCAATGTTTTTGTCCTCATGTGATTTAACTATTTCCCACATACAACAAATCTTCGGCATAAGACTTTGAAAACAAATTAGTGAAATATGGAATGAATGAATGAATGTATATCGTTTTATGGCGCATCGACAGCTAAGGTCATTTAGCGCGCAATTAAAGTAAAATATGGAAAATCTACATAAATGACAGTTAAATAAATAAACAGAGTTGATAGCATCATAGCAAACAAGACTTTTGAGCATTGTGCTCATTTTGCACAATTTCTTGTTTTGCCATATTTTCGAAGTAAGCCTACTGTACACATGTCCAAATAGGTCTGTAAGTGGGAAAGGGTGTAGGTGGGAAAGGGTTAATAGAGAGATACAAGAAGACAATGAGCTCTAGATAAGGGACATACTTTTTTACTCATAAACATTATGTTGCGGGTACTCAAAAGATTTGTTTCAGATCAATTCTTTGAAGACCTTCAACATATGGATACTAGGTTGGATAATAAAAAGAGATATTGTGGTGAAAGTTTACTTTTCCTCATCATGGCCCTAATACAGAGAAATAGATAACTTACACAGCAGCGTTCCATATAGTGGACATAGCACCTTCATGAAATAACAGTAACAATGGCTTCCTTTCTTCTAATTTGCCCTGCAACAATTAAAATACAATGACTCCTTTGTCAGAACGCATTATTAAATCACTTTCATTAGTGACATATCAAAAGGTTGACAACTGATGAAACTATATACTGTAGTTATAGTTCAGAAACATGATAACATACCAATCCCCTCCCAATTCTTTCAGGAAACAAATTACAAAAGTGTTCACACAGAACAAATTAAGTAATCAGAGTTGCTTCCCTTGTTTTCACACCAGATCTTAGACCTATTTACCAAGGTGTCAATAGTAGAATCTGAGAAAAAGTCTCAGTGATTATTACAAGAACTTTTTCCTTGACACTTTACCACTTGCAGACTTATTTTGGCACACCTGCAGCAGACAGATTTTGTAACCATTGTGCCACAATGCTTTTAATAGTATCCTATCATTTATCTGTTTCTACCTTGGCTGTAAATATTGTTAAACAAAAGAGATGTATAGGCCCTACGCGGCCGGGTGTTTATATTGTTTGATGTTAAATTTGTATTTGTATATTAATATATACACATGTCACTATAATAAAATGCTACTGACTTACTTACTTATCGTACTTACATATGATTAGGAACAATTTCTCCCTTTTCCAGAATGTTTTCTAATTTCTGTAGTCATCTGCTGCTGTGGTATCACAAATGTTCTCTTTTCACCTTTTCCACACAAAATCTGCAGCAGAATTATTTTAGTTGAAATTCTCAAAAATCTTTCTCTATAAACACATTTATAGAGAAAGATTTTTGAGAATTTCAACTAAAATAATTCTGCTGCAGATTTTGTGTGGAAAAGGTGAAAAGAGAACATTTGTGATACCACAGCAGCAGATGACTACAGAAATTAGAAAACATTCTGGAAAAGGGAGAAATTGTTCCTAATCAACAATGGAAAAGGGAGATGCTCCTAATTAACAATTTGTCAATTCCCCAAAATGATTACAACTCTGTATAATTGTTATATTGGTATATTACTCTTCATTTTCAGATGATTTCAAAAAAGGGGTTGGGGCCCATGTTGTTTTCAACATTATTAGTTTTATCACCGGACAGTTCAAAATGTGAATCACATAATCATGATCCCTAAACAAAACAGTACTAGGCTAGAAAATATAGAAAATGTGCCTTGCACATTGACAGTCCACCATGTATTATGAAAGACACTAAAATCGTAAAATACAATGCAAATGTCTTATCTTCATTTTGTAGTATTTACATTGCAATACAACTGACAAGCTGGTACTGGAAACAATATACTCACTTTTCTACTGACAATAATGAGGAGACATTCTGCAGCAATCAACTGAAGGTCACTGTTGCTAAGCAACAAGCACAACATTTGGAGAAGGAGGTTATCCTTGATGAGAATGTGCTGCATGTTGATCCAGTCCAGATAGCCACTCAAGGTCATCAGAACCGACTCACTCACTTTTATGTGACATTTGGCCATGTGTTTCTCCGCATCACTGTCTGATCTTGCCTGCATAAACAGAACATTTTGTGGGCTTCATGCAAAACAGTTCTTATTTCATCTTCTCACAAGGTGTAGTTACAACCATTTTGCATGAAGCCATAGATTTGTATGAGAAGACTACCAACCTTAGGGCATGTATGACCAGCATGAATCAAGATCAGCCTGAGCCTCCACACTGCTTGATCTAGATCTGTGCTGTTCACCAATTTACCAACGATGATTTCAAAAGGAAAACAAATTATAATTTGAATCAGACTGAATTTTAACCCTTTCCCACATACAACAAATCGGTAGCAGACGACTTTGCCAAGGTTTAGTCAAAATGAGCAATTTCTCCTTTAGTGGCAAGTTGTCTGCTGCAGAGGTGACAGAAAGTGTCTCTTTGTGGGAAAAGGTTAACAGAAGCCTGTGGATGGTTTTCTTTGAGCAGGTTTGAAAACATTTAACCCTTTCCCAATTTCTTACGCTTCTGCAGCAGATAACTTTTGAAAACATTGTGGCAAAATAAGAAATTGCTCAAAACAAGCAATTACTTCTTTTGCCACAATGATTTCAACTCTATTCAATAAGTAACATCAATTTATAGAGGTTTTCATTATTACTGCTCAAATGTTTTCAAAGTCATCTGCCGCAGATTTGTTGTAAGTAAGAAAGGGTAAAGAAAAGAAAAAGCTTCAACATCTCTAAAATTTCTATAAATGAACTGGTCGAGTTTTGATACAGACCTTAAAACATTGTAGGAAAATGATAAATTGTTTGTTTTGACTTTAAGATCATCCTTTCGTTTCTTCAAATGTTTGCAATTTATAAGATTCTACAAATTGATGGCATAATGTTACAGATGCACTTACAAAAGCTGTGCATAGGCCCACAAAATATATTATCAGAAATGAGACTTCAGGAAATCCTACTTACCAGTGTTTCAGCATTAGAAGTGTGCTGTTGCAGTAAAGAAACAAACAGCTCAAATAGTTCAGCTATATTTCCCGTCATGGCAGTCATAACTTCCCGTCGCCTTTTGTGGTTGAGATTTTGAAATATCACTATGTCCTCTGCTAGACGTAGAAAAACTTTCAGGACTAACTCAGTCTGTGCTGGCTGTAGTTAAAAAAAAACGTCTTCTACTAATGTTCCACCTGAGATGATATCTCAGAAAGCATTAGATCAATTATCAATTCTGCATCACAATTATACTACCAATATTCAAGATGTTATACTTATTTTAGTAAGAAGAATTTTAACCCTTTTCCACTTGCAGATTCATTCTGATGCTTCAGCAGCAGACAACATATGAAAACATTGAGACTAAATGAGAATTTGTTCCTGATGAGCAATTTAACCATTCGTCACAATGTTTCAAATTCTATATGATAATCAAAATTTCATTTTTAGAGATTAACCTAATTTCTGCATAGGTGTTTTCAAAACTGCCTGCTGCAAATGTGTTGTATGTGCAGTGTCCGACGAATCCATTGCCCGGAGCCCGCGGGCTATCACAATAATTGCTAGGTCTACTGTAATTTTCAAATGAAAGCCCACCGGGCTACTGTTTATTCCTGTGTCTGGTAACCCGGCTTAATTACTTACACACATGTCGTGTATAAACAGTGATTGTATGTTACAAGTGAAAATAACATTAGGCGGAGGTACCCACCTGTCAGATCGCGTGGTTTCAGCCAACCGAATCGCGTTAGTAATAATCAATTAACGTGATATATATACCCAATAAGGCGGTTCAATCATTAGTTACAATTGTTCTCTGGGGCTATGAATGCTAGCGAATAACCAATGAAATATATGAAATACCCTTTTGATCAACATTGTATTTGTAATATCAGGGACACTAGTAACATCAAAGAAAATGTTTGGAATGAAATCTATAAATGATTCCCCGAGAATAATATATGCCCAATCACGGCTTTGTTTACCAAAATTAATTAGCATAACCGGCGGGAAAATATCATATGACCCTAATAATTGCGATTTCATTGGATGAAATGAGAAATTGGGTCAAAAACGTTCACGACCCGACGATCCTGATCATTCTCGAATGTAATTATAGCCGATAGTGTAAGACTACTAAGAGAGTGGACCCCGATGTTTACATTCAACATGTTTACAGATTTCTAATTCTCAGTATGGAACCATGATTAACATTGCGCAATTATCAAAATGGCGGCTATGTTGCAAATAATACCGTAACACATGAAACAAATTTAACGTTTTGTTGTCTGTCATTGTTTTTGACAATATTTTATGATTTAATAACTACATTGAACCTGATAAATTTGACTTTTGGTTAATAAAATTGAATTTTATTTACTATGTCTTTCTTTGTAAAACTGACACTCGTATCGTATGCCCTGTTTCAGTGAGGGACCTAAATCGGTGACCTTTTATTTTTTTATCTCCAATTTGAAGAGTTATATTACATCATTTGATTTTTTTATCTCAAGTTTAAACATTTCTGTCATTAGCTTTTGAATCTTTTGTAAATACGGATAAAATACATACATTTTATGCAGAATATTTCAAATAACCTTGGGAAAAATAATCTTTAAAAACGTAGTACCAATTTCCTCCTATCTGTCAAGCTCCACCAAAAACTCTCTTTTCCAAATTTCATTTTTTTTTAACTGAATGCTGCACTTCAGGTCTTTTGCAACACAGTCATGTTATTTGAATTGGTAACTACCCTTAAATCATGTTCATGGTGTGCTCTTATTATTATCTTTGTACAGAAGTAGAAAAATAACCATAATTCGGGCTACCAGCTTCCAAATCTGGTAGCCCAGTGTGAGACACTGGGTATGTGGAGAAAGCGATACAAGTTATACCTATAAAACATTAACAATGCAGAAACTTTCCCACGAAGTTGCAGCAAAACCCTTACTTACATTATGCAGTTCTATGTTTTGATTCACATGTCTTCACAATAAGAGATAGAAAAACAGTCCAAAATCAAAGAATAAATAATTTTATTTTACCAACCCCAATTGAGCAAAGTTTATGTAGATCTGCAAGTAAAGTTGGCCAGAGGTTTGGCCATTCATGTTTCATCAACTCAACTACGATTTTGGACACTGCATCTTTGATATGTAAATGCTCTTCAAGAATTGAGCCAGTACCCTACAAGAAAGAAAATTAATTCTCTACAAATGAAAATGTTAAAAACTTAAAAACACAGACAAATAAATGTGTGTTTGTCCAACAATATGCAATATGAATCTCTTTATTCAGGCTACGGGAAAGTCGTCAGTCCTTCAGTCCTGACTGACAACAATTCATTCGGACTGACAAATTTTCATGCAATAATTGGTTGAACAAAGAGGAAAATATATGAAAAATAAGCTTTCGGACTGACAAGTTTCAAAAGATTTCATGAAGACTGCTTTATTTATTGTTTACCTTGAAGCTACAGACATGGATTCTGCATGTGACCAATTGTCTTAAAAGGTAAACATACGTGGAAATCACAAGATGGGTGTGTTATATTATAATAGCTTATTTTTGAGATAATAATGAACAAACAAAAACTTCACAAATCATTTTTTCTCAAAATCGGTATTACAAATCTAATTTCTAAATATAAGTATTTCGAAACGTTACATTATAAGTAAGTAGCTAATCAATGTCAGTTTGTAATGGCTGACTTACATGTTTATTATAATTAAAGGATAAATACTGTCTTCTGTTTTGCCAATAAACAAATTCTTTATCATAAAAATTCAAAGCAACATTTTTTCATTGAAAACAATATTTGATTGATATGAAAATTAATAAAGTATTGGTCAAGTCTCCCTCTTTAATCGCCAGAGGCAGTATCTTTTTTCCTGGCAAACTATTTAGAATAGTCCTAAAAAACAAATGGCTTTGCCAGGATTGGGTCTCACTACACCTAGCTTAAAAGCTCTTTTCTTACAGACTGATGAGCTAACAGAACTCAGAACATAGAATAACTCACCTCCTGTATCAGAGTAATAGAGCAGCTCTTCAAATGGAGTTTTTCGTCTTCTCTTAATGAATTCCATTTAAACCTGCCACATAGAAAAGAGATTATGGAAAATGATAAAGTACAAGAAACCAATTCTCCTTTTTCCCACAATATTTTCTAATCTATTCTAAAAATGTATTTAACAACAAATTCCTATATTTTTCAACTGGTATTTTCAAAGTACTCGTCATCTGCTGCAGAATTTGCTCTATGTTGGGAAAGGTTGATGATGCATAAGTACACTTTTGTTTAAAGATATTTTACAAATTTATGTTTAGCTGCTGCATAACAGTTGTATGATAAAAAACTACTTACTTTATACTATGCTCCAGCAATTGCAGCCCGAAGTGTCTAATAATGTGAGAATATTCCCGTCTGGCAAGTACCAATCCACATTTTATACAATGGGGCGAGTTGTCTTTGAACTCATCACATATCTAGAATAAAGGAATATATGATAACATATACATGTAGTTCATACAAATGGTCAATCCTAATTCAGTTCTACCTATCACTTAACCCTTTCCCACATATAGACGCTTTCTGATGCTTCTGTAGCAAACAGCCTTTTGAAATCATGGTGACAAAAGAAGAAATTACTGAAAACGAGCAATTTCTTCTTTTGTCACCTTGTCTTCAACTCAATTCAATTATTGTACGTTCATTTAAAGGGAGTTTCCAAAAATATTTGGGCATGTTTTCAAAGTCGTCTGCGGCAGATTTGTTGTATGTGGGAAAAGGTTAATTCAAACTCTCTGAAATACATGGAGAACATCCACAACCCTGGTTCTTTACAACAAATTCTTAACCCTTTTCCACATACAACAAATGTGCAGCAGACGAAATCAAAAACATGTGGTTAAAATATGGTAAACCTCTATAAATGAAAGTTATTTAAACTATCAGTGAACAAGCTATTTCTGAAATAGCAGACAACATTTGAAAACATTTTGGCAAAAGGAGAATTTGCCAATATGTTTTCGAAGTCTTCTGCTGCAGAAGTGTTGTAAGTGGGAAAGGGCTAATAGACTCTACCCATCTTTCAACTAATCAAACGGACAAGACTAATAAATTGTCAGGTGAAACAAACATTGAATTCATATATAGAAGACTTGTGAACAATTTACATGTATCTAGAATCAATATTTTTAACAACTATAAGCTAGACTACCCTGGATTCTGGATCAACTGAGGTTTCAATTTTTTGCTTATCCAATAATGCATTCAAGTAAGGAAAACCTCCAAAAACATAGTGAATAGCTCTGTGTTATTTGTGCATGGGTGGAGGATTGTACAACTACCAGTGCTTAAATTTGCTGCACATCCCGAGTCTTAAGACTATTAAAATGTGAAATGTGAAAAAAAGGGGAGGATGCATTGTTTAGTGAGAAAAAGTGAAAGGACTCTGGTAGAAATTTCAAACTGAAACACTACATCAACAGATGGTCCTCCCTGGAGGGAGGTTAAGAAGACTACATAGGGAGCTTTGAAAATTTTCAGTATTTCAATTTTGAATCCTATTTGTGATACTATAGGACCTATATAAAGTATAAAGGACTACAATGCCGAAGACAAATAAAGTCTTTCAACACTTTACAGTTGACCCGTCACCGGTAGTACAAATTTACATCACCCAAGAATAATGAATGTCATGAATAATGATGTCATGAACTTGGGACAATGAATCACAAAGTTAGAATACTCCATGATAAAGCAACTCAACTGTATCAGGCATTTTCACAATCAATTTTTAAATTTACAGATTAGAAAATCTCAATAATTAAGTCTTAAAACAGATATACTGTACTGCACTGTAGTGTCAAATCGGTATCATGTCAAAAAGGACAATTCCTAAAAAGGCCCGATCCAAAAGGGACCGGGTTAAAAAGGACTACTTTTAATCTCTAATGTACACACATAAGATTTACCTGATGCTCGTTTAATTATGTTTGCGTCATAAAAATAGTTGTTGATTTTATCTTTTTGTCTATATTTCGTATTCACAATTTTGCTTATTCAAGTTATTGATTGTCGCTAAAAAATGTACGTCTGCTATATTGTTTGGCTAGACACACAGCGAGTGTTTAAGTCTTTGTGGAAATAAAGTATGGTATATCAAAACACGCAATTGTAATTATCTTAGTTATTGTTGTTGGTATTAAAGTTAAATTGCAACTATAAATGAATTATCGTAGATTCTGCCAACTTCGTGATCTACCTTACTCCTTAGTTTCTGTATTTTTAATGCTTCTGTTCACGAACTTGTTAAGTAATCACAAAGTGGGCCTTTTTAACCTGATCTTTTTTGTCCCTTTTGGTTTTGGTCCTTTCTGACCTCGATTCCGACGAATCTAGGTTTCAAAAACAAGGGGAGAATTTAATCGGAAATTTTATTTTAATAAACAAATTAAGGCATTTTTCCTTTTTTGAAAAGTAAACCCCCCCCCACTTCCATACTAATTTAGGGAGAATATACAAAACAGTGGGAGAATTGGCACGACCCCCCCTCATAGATTGGACAATGGTACTGTAGTCTGTACTGCACTATGTTTTTTTCGGAGCAATATATGCAGTTGGCTTCATCTAAGTTGTTATTATGCGTCTTTACTCCGGTTCAGGTAAATGCTTTTAAAAGGGTTTTAAAGTCCAGTCTAAGGCTGCATTGTAGCAGGGTGAGTGTATTTAATACACTCACCCTGATTGTAGTGATATTTCGAATCACTTTCAGCTCCACAGATATTCTGCAATTGTAAATAAAGCTCTTTCTTAGACCTATAAATGGACAGCCTTATAGCGATATTCTGGTTCCTCACACAAAATATGTCTTACTTGGTGAGCTCTGGCTCTGTCTGATTGTGATGCATTTGGACTCAGGATGATTTCTACAGCCAGGGCCTTTTTTCCAGAAATTGGGAAGAGGCCTTAGCCTTTCATTTTGGGAAATTTTAGCGCGATTTTTTGCCAAATTGGGAAAAATTAGACATATAACATGTGGCTATATAAATAGTCCTTTTTACAATAACTTAAGACTTTTGGTTTATATAATGCAATTAAACAATCATATTACCTTAAACAAGACAAATATATCTGTTAATAGTGTATTCCACTTCACTTCACT
Source organism: Serripes groenlandicus (assembly GCA_031761405.1). Taxonomy (NCBI): domain Eukaryota; kingdom Metazoa; phylum Mollusca; class Bivalvia; order Cardiida; family Cardiidae; genus Serripes; species Serripes groenlandicus. Next base: position 61,221,928 of record JASEVX010000001.1, read on the forward strand.
TAAAAAAAAAAAAAAAAAATTTTTTTTTTTTTTTTTTTTTTTAGATTTTGGGAAATATTTTTTTCCAATTGGGAAAAAAAGATACTTTTTGCAATTGGGAAGCCACCGAAGATCGGCCTCTATTATAGAAGGAAATAAGGCCCTGACAGCTGATGTTAAATTTGCTACAATACTAGCAAGTTCTGCATCCATGCTTGCTTTGCGAGTTACTTCCCTTGAAATATGGTACCCGAGGACCTTAACGCAAGGTGTTAAGTAAATAAAGAATCAGAGACCAGTTCAACCGGAACCTGTTTATGCTGTTCTTCGAAAGGAAAGGAGATGATAAGAAATTTGGCTTGAAGGAACATTATAGATTACAATGTATCGAGGTATTAATGAACATCAAATGTTTAACATACATTCTTTTCAAATATTCACTTTTTATTAAAAGTTTCACCACGCGTTTATTCACTTTTTAATATGTAACTAGTTTTCGTGTAGTCTACCTATACTACGGTGTAAATTGGTAAAATATCATTATAGAGAAAACGCTTGAGAGGTTTCGGGAAAATGTATTATATAGTTGGATTATGTTATACGTATCCAATTGTCCTAATTTCTATGAGTGAATAAACTCTCAATTACTGTTTATTTTAATGTAAAGTAACATAGATTTTGGAACTTTTGGAAATTGTTTTTATATTTTCAAATTAGTCTGCAACAGATTTAGTTTATGTGGGAAAGACCCGGTTAAGACCAAATTGTTCAAAATTTGGATATAAGTGCCAAAAATATGAGCCAGGCCTTCTAATGATCTAAGGTTACATTTGTAAACCCTTTTTTTCACCTGAGGAACATGAAATAATGATAGTACTTGCAGTGGCTGCCAGATTGCAAGAATAGCAAATTACATCACTACAGATAAACTTGTGTTGCAATAAACTTACAGGTAGTACTGATTATTAACTCATAAAAATTAGTGATATAACTGAAATACAGTTTAAAACCGTTGAGCAAACGAACTCACCTACAGACACATCAAAGCACAAGTGTTTGAAACCATGCTAGTTATGGTGTTGTTGGTATCATACTGCATCATGCTTAATTAACCCTTTACTACTTGTAGACACTTTCTGACACCTCTGCAGCAGATGACTTTTGAAAACATTGTCACAAACGCAGACATTGCTCAAAACAAGCAAATTCTCCTTTTACCACAATGATTTTAACTCTATAATCTATTTAATAATAATACATTTGTACTATCATTTATAGAGATTTTCCTTAGTTTTGCCTAGATATTTGTTAAAGTCGTCTGCTGCAGATTTCATGTATGTGGGAAAGGGTTAAAAGGAACTTGGCAATATTAAATAAGTTTGTCAGTGCGAGTAGTGTCAACATTTCATGCACTGCAGACTAATCTCCCATTGCGAATGAAAACTAGGGGATATTTGGGCATTCAAAATAAAAACTTTCTGGGAAACTATACTTATAAGACCAAGTACGAACCTGAATTCTACGAAATGCAACCCTTGGTAAGTTGGTAGAACCTTGTGGTGGTCAAATTATGATTGAATTAACCCATATATGTTTTATTTACTAATTAAATACAGAGATCCATTCTAGGGGCATTTTTCATTTTATGAAATCCTTATTTGGCACTCAAACCCTATGCTGCGGGTACCCAATAGAAACGTATCGGTGAGACATTTGTTTTGAGTACCAGCAACATAGAGTTTGGTTGGGTAATAAGAGGGATATTTTGGGAGAAGGACCAATTTGCTCCTCCTTATTCTGGTCCTCTGTAAATAAATATATTTTTTAATTTTCTACTTTTTCAGAATATCTTTCTAAGCAGAAAGGTCATGGCAAAAAGAAGACACATGTGGGGAGGAATCTCAGCGGGTATACAGGTCCATACCCGTATAGCATGCTGAACGATGCCCGACATTTATTAATGCGGACAACAGACATGAGGGATAAAGCTGTATGGCAGCGTATTCGGCTCAAGACGGGTATATTAAACCCAATTGGGGATGGGGATGAGACGTTTAATGGATGGGGTGAAGCCTCCACTTACTTTTCTCATGCAGATTTATTTGAGGAAAATTCCATGGAAGGGAATTATGGACTTTATGGTTCACGGTAAAGTGCATTTGAAAAAACCAACATTTTGCTCAAAAACATTCAAATGAATCAATATAAAAAAATTGGATGTCTTTTTATTAGCTCCACTGGCTGAAAGCCAGTCGAGCATATGTCATGGCGAATTGTCCGTTGTGCGTGCGTGCGTTAACTTTTTCCTCTCAATGTTCTCTCTTAAATTCCTTCAAATTTTTGTGATCCATCATGATCCATAATTCTTGTTTCCATGGCAACCTAAAGAAATAAATAGTGAAAACTTAAAAAATCTTCTTCTCAAGTGTGAGGCTGAATTTTAAATAATTATGTAGAAATGTTCCTTGGGTGACCCTTTATTAGATTTCTTCAAGAAATGTTGATTGGTTGAAAAACATGGCCGCCATAGGGCGGGGCTAATTTGCCTTGTATGACCATAGTGAAAACTTAAAAAATCTTCTTCTCCGAAAGTGTTGAGCAGATTTTCAAATAATTTTGTAGAAATGTTCCTCTCAATGTTCTCTCTTAAATTCCTTCAAATTTTTGTGATCCATCCATAATTCTTGTTTCCATGGCAACCTAAAGAAAAAAATAGTGAAAACTTAAAAAATCTTCTTCTCAGAAAGTGTGAGGCTGATTTTTAAATAATTATGTAGAAATGTTCCTTGGGTGACCCTTTATTAGATTTCTTCAAGAAATGTTGATTGGTAAAAAAACATGGCCGCCAGAGGGCGGGGCTATTTTGCCTTAATATACGGTTAAAGAGAAAACTTAAAAAATCTTCTCCGACGAAAGCGTTTTTCAAATAATTTTGTAGAAATGTTCCTTGGGTGACCCTTTATTACAAACTTGAAACTTTGCCTGAAGGTAACCAGCAACAGGTTCTATTGATTTCTATGGTTACTTTGACCTTGACCTTGGATTGTCGATTTTCAAGGTCAAATTGCCGACAATCTGGCCTTACTGTCTTCAGCGGTTTCTTGTCTTGTTTATAAAACATAGGGGTCAGTTGAGCTTATTCATGAAATGCATGCTTTTCCCATAAGTAATCCCCATCATTTTAAGCTACACTGGCGCTTATGTCATGGCAAATTGTCTGTTGTGCTTTCGTGCATGCGTCTGTATGTGCATCATTGATCAAAATGTTCTCTTCTTTTACGGATGGGTCAATTGGGATGAAACTTTACAGAAAGCATACCCTCATTTTATTTTATTCATGCAGAATTCTGGTTTCCATGGCAAGTGAAAGAAATAAAAACTTAAACAATTTCTCCCAAACCTATTATCTGATTTTCAAATAATTTTGTGGAAATGTTTCTTGGATGACCCTTTATCATATTCCTTCAAGCCATGTTGATTTGGCCACCAGGGGGTGGGGCTATACTGACTGAGAATTTTAAAAATCTTCTTCTCCAAAAGTATCAGATTAATTTCAAAATAATGTTGTAGAAATGTTCCTTGGGTGATCCTCTATCAGATTCCTTCAACCCATTATGATTGGTAAAAAATCATGGCCACCAGGGGGTGGGACTGTTTTGCCGTATATAGCTTTATTGAAAACATGAAAAATCTTATTCTCCAAAAGTATCTTGCCGATTTCCAAATAATTTTGTATATGTGTACCTTGGGTGACCCTCATGCCTCTATCAGATTCCTTCAAGCCATGTTATAGACAAAAATATGGAATAAAGTTGAAACAATGTAACTAAAGGAGAAATTGCTTACAGTTACACCACAATGTTTTAGCAACTCTTCTGCTGCAGATATGTCAAAATGCGATTGCATATGGGAAACGGTTAAATTTTATGACAATAACCGTTCACCGTATAATATATTTTTAAAAATTCAACTGCTTAAAAAATATATTCATGAGGAAGATGAATGATTTAGTTCAATACTCACTGAAAAGATGGTATGGAAAACATTACAATATTTTCAATTCAATTATCAGGAATGAAGATGTTACCTTATATAGACGCTTTCTGACGCCTCTGCAGCAGACAGATTTTTGAAAACATAGTGACAAAAGAAGAAATTGCACAAAACGTGCAATTTCTCCTTTTGCCACAATGTTTTACACTTTTTGTCATAGGTTATCCATTCAATTATGGAGATTTTCTATTTTTGACAAAATACGTTCAAAGTCGTCTGCTGCAAAATTGCCGTATGAGGGAAAGGGTTAACCCACCTGAGAACGAAGAGCTCAAGGTGACCTATTTTGTATGCCATTTGTCTGTCTGCATCAACAATTTGGTAAAAGTATGCTCGTATACACTGTAGAGGCCACAGGTTTCATCTAATATTCATCAAACTTTGTTCTGATATATCTTGATGATACATGTTCTTTAGGGTAAGTTTAAACACGTAAATGTTGTATTGCAAGCAGTACAAAAATCCCCTACGTGACGAGGACAGCACATTGTGTATTGTATGTGCATTTTTGGTCAAAAACAGCAATTCACTGCACACATTTTAGACACAGTCCGATCAAACATTACTCATTTTGACCTTGACCTTTGAGGTACAGGCCTGTGTCTTGCGCACAACATGTCACCTCATCATGGTGAACATGTGTGCCCAGAAACTTGGGAATTCTATGATGCATGGTTGAGATGTGAGCCGGACAAGGTACAGGTCTATCAAATAGTACTCATTTTGACCTTTGACCTCGAAGTGATGCATGTTTTTAAGGGTAAGTTCAAACAAGTTAATGTCATATCAAAATCAGTACAAAAATCCCCTACCGGACGAGGACACACATTGTGTATTGAATGTGCATTTTTGGACAAAAACAGCAATGCACTGCACACATTTTTATACCCCCCACAAACAAGTTTTGGGGGGTGTATATAGGAATCACCCTGTCCGTCTGTCTGTCTGTTCATATGTCTTGTAAGCGCAACTCCTCCTTAACGTCTGGACCGATTCTGATGAAACTTTACACAGTTGCAGTACACAACCTGAGGATGTGCATGAAGTAAGATTATCCCGGTCGGAAATATATCTGTCCGTCTGTCTGTCCATGTCTTGTAAGCGCGGGAAGGGGGGTATCCTTTTGTGAGTTCACTCACAGTTCTAGTTGATACAGTCCTAAAGAACATTTCAACCTTTCACCTGTAAGTGTGACATTGACCTTTGAGGTACAGGCCTGTGTCTTGTGCGCCACATGTCGCCTCATCATGGTGAACAGGTGTGCCTAGTAACTTGGGAATTCTATGATGCAAAGTTTCTCATATCGACCTTTGACCTCTAAGTGTGACATTGACCTTGAATGAAGATGTTACCTTATTAACTCACCTGAGAACAAAGAGGTCAAGGTGACCTATTTTGTATGCCATTTATCTGTCTGCATCAACAATTTGGTAAAAGTATGCTCGTTTACACTGTAGAGGCCACAGGTTTCATCTAATATTCATCAAACTTTGTTCTGATATATCTTGATGATACATGTTTTTTAGGGCAAGTTCAAACATCTTGGACTTGGGAATTCTATGATGCATGGTTTCTCATTTTGACCTTTGACCTCTAAGTCTGACATTGACCTTGACTTATGAGGTACAGGCCTGTGTCTTGTGTGCCACATGTCACCTCATCATGGTGAACATGTGTGCCCAGTAACTTGAGAATCCTATGATGCATGGTTGAGATGTGAGCCGGACAAGATACAGTCCTATCAAACAGTACTCATTTTGACTTTTGACCTCTAAGTGTGACTTTGACCTTTGAGGTACAGGCCTGTGTCTTGTGTGTCACATGTCACCTCATTATATGTCTTCTCATCATATGTCTTCAGCTCTTCCCTTTGCTTTGTGTCATACGGTTCAACAAGTCTGTTTGACTAACATACTATTTATAGTTATATCATCTAACAATATCAACTTATAAATGTCAATTTGATATTATTTCCTTTTACCACAATATTTATTTAAAAGTCTCACTAGCCCAAAGTGTTAAACAGTTGTATAACAACATCATTTATACTACCATATTTTCCCCAATGTTCTGGTCTTGATAGATACACCCGGATATATCTCTGCACCCTCAAGAGTGATCTGGACAGCATCTCTACCCAATAGCGTATACAATTAACATATGAGCCAATCTATGAGAAAACCAACATAATGGACTCAGCATATTGTATCAACCTATATCAGTCTGTGTGGACCAGTGCATGCTAATCCGGGTTAACACATTCCGTCTGAAGGGGATAGAGGTATAAAGTAATGATTCCCTGAAACAGAAAAGGAGGCGTAAAAAGTTTGTCCCGGTTAGCCTCCGCGGCATGCTTAGGCTTATCCGGCTCGATAATTTATGCAATGTTGTCAACAATGTTGGTTTTCTTGTGGAACAGCTCATAATTATGTTATGTATATATATATAATTCACACATATAGCGGCATCCTAAAGTGTGAATACACAAAATGCTCTTCTTTTCTGTGGTGTTATGTTTGTATTGTTTTGGAATCCACTATGGTCACATTGTTGACATGAGGTTTTAGGACTGGGTGTTGCAGATAATACATCTGTGACTGGGTATTTTTTAGTGTTCTTTGGCAAGAGACATTTCCTAGCTCAGTCCTGGTACATGAGCAAAACGGTTGTAACTGTATATAATTAAAGAAGCAGTTACAACTGTTTGACGCTGAGCCAGCGGTATGTCTTTTAGGGATCAGAATTGTACTGTCACCTTGACATAACCAGACTTGAAGTGACATCTACAGGCTGCACAGACGTAGAATATGAGTGGTCGCAGTATGGTAAAAAGCAGCAGACTTTCATTTGAAAACATTTGGTGGCAAAAGGAGAAATTGCTTATAATGTGGAATTTCTCCTTTGCCTACCATATTTTCGCAGTTGTACTATGCTGCAAATTGATTGAATGTGGGAAATGGTTAAATCACTATTACTGTTTTCTGTCTTTTTAGGTTACCATCTAATGCCTCCACAAGTGCAATGCCAAGTGCAACAGCAACTTCAGCTGACGTGAAAATGGAAGGAGACATAGAACTAATGCTTGAAAACAGTAATAATAGTAATAGTAGTGGTAGTGGTACTACAGCAGATAACATAGATGATGAGATGGATAATAGGACTGAAATAGATCAAGGGTTCTTCTCTAAACCATCTAAACATAAAGAAAATAATGTGGTTGAAATAACAGTAACATCAGAAGTGTTGGTGAATAATGATGGAAAAACTACCAAAGAACAGAAATCAGATTATAAAGAAAATAGGAAGACAGATACTCAAATGAAAAGTGCTTTTAACAAAAAGACCATGAGGCCAAGTGGGAGTGGGCATGAAACTACATTAGTTAAGGCCAAACGTTCTACGCCTGAAGAAGGAGAAATCATTGAGATAAATACAGATGACAGTGATGACGTTGTAGAGTTTTTGTCAGATGATAATGAAGTTGAAATTACAGGAGAAGAAAAGGTAAACTTTGATCCTATTGTTACAAGTAATATGGTTAGTCGTGGACAGGATGTTGATATTGAAAGTTCATGGTGGAAACCAGACATTCTGGTAGAAATTGATTCTGGAAAAGAAGATGAGGATCTTATGATTATTGATTCATCTGAAACAGGAAAAGTCCCATTCATAAATGATAAAGTCTCCAGTAAAAAGGTATCAAACAGTGTTCTTAAAACCAAAAAAAACATGGGTGATAAATCACAGATCCAAAAGTGCATTGATCTGGTGCCAGGTGTACTTATAGATTTTCCTTTAGTTGAAGTTTACAAATGTGACTTTTGTAGTCAAATTTGTGAAACACAAACAAGTATGAAGGAACATTTAAACAGCGTATGTCATTTTAGTGCAAGTAAGATACATGTAGATCAAGGTAATAACACAATTCAAGTAATCGAAAAACTGGCCATAATGGTAAAGGAACATTTGTACAAAAAAGCTGTAGCAATATGTCCCCATCCAATGTGCAAGAAAATTTTCACCACTATCTACACATGTTCTTTGCACCACAGATTAAAGCATGACGTATTTGGACGTCTTGTATATGGTATTGCTTCTGTAGAATCTGAAAGCGAATTCATAAACCCTTCCTTCTCTTTAGCCTGCCCAGTATGCAAGGAAAAAAGATATTTAAAGAAGAAAAATAAAAAAAATCCTGCAAACAGGAGTAAATCATGGGCTTCATGGTTTATACAGCATTATGAGACAAAAAATCATTATCCCTTTGACTACACCAAAGGTGATTGTCACTTTGTGTGTCCTGAATGCCGTGAAATATTTCAAGATTTACATCAAGCAATGGTTCACGAAGTTAGTCATCACACTTTAGCAATGTCGCATGATATCAAACTGACAGTCATACAAACTGGAAAAATTGAAGTTCTAGAATTACCAGAAAAAACAGAAACAATCGCAACAATGAATGCCAAAGCCAAAGCTGTGGATTCTAAAAATTGTACTGAAAGTGTTAAAAGTATTCCAATAGGAAGTAGCGCACCAAGTAAAAGTTCAGCCATGAGTATACCAGATACAAACCTTTTCTTTATTGATAGGGAACCCGCATCTGCTTATAACCCTAGCGAGTCACAGTCATCAGTTCAAGCATCACATCCCAATACCGCTCATTGTGGACATGGAACTGGAGCATCACAGCCTTATACTGCACTTGGTGGACATGGAACTGGAGCATCACAGTCCAATACTGCACTTGGTGGACATGGAACTGGAGCCTTGCAGCCCAATACTGCACATTGTGGACATGGAACTGGCGATAGGAAACAGGCAGGCATTGGAAATTCAAATGGGATAGCTTCAACTGTTGTATCCCAGCCTTTTAAGGATGGTCAAGACAATATGTTTATTGATGCAGTGGAGGTGAAGGATGAAGTGATCATTGAAGAGAATCAATTCATAAAGACTCAGCTTCTATGTGATTATTGCAAGAAATGTGATTTAAACAAGGATGAGATATATCATCACCTAATCAATGAGTGTCACAGTTCTGCAAGTACTGTACAAGTTTGCAACAACAATACACCTAATTTTATGCTCAAACCAATGTCAGTACTGAATTACAGAGCAGATTACAAACAAATGGTTGCAGCTTGCCCAAGTGAAGGCTGTAGCAAGATATTTCCAGATATATTTCAATGCAATGTCCATTGCAACGTGTACCATGCCTCTTTTGGGAATGTTTATGGTGTTGCAGACATACACAAGTCAGTAGAAGTTAAATTGACTGTTGATGCTTTTTGTTACACATGTAAATGTTCTTTTCGAAACAGGAACCTTCTGAACAAACATTTGAAAGATAAAAACCACTTTCCAGAAGAATGTAAAGATCTATGTCCTACAATGAGCATGCATTTTGTGTGCGTGTATTGTGAAAAAGATGTTAACACCTACACCAGGGCAGCAAATCATATAATCAAGAAACATAATATGAAAGCAATAAAAGGTAACTTTAGAGTCCGGGTAATCCACAGGAATAAAGAAGTCTATACACGAAATATGCTTCCTTTTCCCTTTAACAGATTTGGGGAAATTGCAAATTTGAGGAATAGTTGGGAAAGTATGGCTAAATTAAAAAAGGAAATGGGTAAACACTCAAGAAAAGATGTTGAGATAAGAAGGAAGAAATTGAAAGAAATTGGGAGAGCAATGGAACCGCAAGTAGACCTTAATTTCAGAAAGTTGAAACCAAATAGAGAAGTGACACGGGGTAAAGGAGGGGCATTAAAAGTGTTTAGAGAAAACACGTCTCCCCTCAAAAGAAAGAAAAAGAACAGAAAAGAAAGAGAAAGAACAAAAAGTAACAAGGAATTCTTCTTATTGTAAAACAGAGCTTCAGACATACAGCAAACTTTGAAAACATGTAGCAAAAATTAATTGTTAAATTATGTAGATATAACCATTGAATAGGGTTGAAACATAGTGGCAAAAGAAGAAAATTCTCTTTTTGTCACAATGTTTTCAAAAGTCATTTGCTGTAGAGACGTCAGAAAGGTTCAAAGTTTTCACTTATTTATATGAATCTTTTTTAAGAGTACTCAATATGTGTGACTGATGTATTTTCATTAACAGACGAGTTTGATATTATCTAGGCAAAAATGTGAAAAGTAACTTGAGTAAAAGTATAATTATTGAAGAGTTGGAAACATGGTTGCAAAAGGATATATTGCTCATCATGAGCAATGTCTCCTTTTGCTGCAGAGTGAAGAGGCATCAGAAAGTGTCTGCGTCTCGGAAAGGGTTTAACATCAAGGCAATAATATTTATTTAAATATTGTCATTGAATAGTGTTGAAAACAAAGTAGAAAAAGGAGAAAAATTGATCCTTGTGAGCACTTCCGCCACAACGTTTTCAAAGGATGTATACCTCAAAATGCACCTACATGTGGGAAAGGGTCAGCTAGGATTCCTAGATTAATTTCCATTGTAATGTGTCTTCATCTGACAACGTTGGAAATAACAGAGCCCTAGATAAGAAGCCTTTTGGTTGTTCTAAAATCCATTATATCCTCTAATATGACGATTATTTTGAGTACCTACAGCGTAGGGTTTAGTTTAATAATAAGAAAGATGTTTATCTGGACCTCTGAAATAAGGATGAATTACTCTTCTTCAGCAGTTTCTGGTAACTAATGCCAATGAAGTTGCTAATAATGTGAAAGTAAAAGTCTTTCCATCAGAATAATTTCAATTTTGAAACACATAAAGCAATATTCTGTAAGTGGTTGGAGGTTTTCTATGTTGCAAGTGAAACTACTTGCCTACCAAACTGGTTGTAAAAAGGGTTTTTGAAGTCTTATTGATGGAAGTCTTGGAAACTTTACACGATTAATCCCTTTCTCATGTACAAATCAGCAGCAGACGACTTTGCAAAAGAAATAAACAGTATTTAAATGAAAGTATAATTGCTTAATAATAATGAAACATTGTGGCAAAAGGAGAAATTGTTCATTATGATGAGCAATTTCTACTCTTGCAACAATGTTTTCAAAAGTCATCTGCTGCAGGTGCACCAGATAGCCTCTGTGTGTGGGAAAGATTTTCTGGTTGTCAAGTTGATGGTTGCCTTTTTAGCTCACCTGAGCAAGAAGTGCTGGGTGAGCTATTGTGATCACTCACCAGCAGTCGTCGTCGTCAGTCTGTTCACATTTTCCTTCTCCTAAACCAATGAACAAAATCAAAATCATTTCACAGTAATATTCCTTAGGTTGTCCAAAGAATTAAATTCCATGCTGTGCCATCAGACTGAGGGAAAAGTGCCAAAACTTAAAAAAAAAAAAACAATTCTGCAGCAAACGACTTTGAACATATTTTGTCAAATAATGGAAAATCTCTATAATTGAATGGATAACCTGTGACTAAAAGTGGAAAACATTGTGACAAAAGGAGAAATTGAATTGCACGTTTTGTGCAATTTCTTCTTTTGTTACTATGTTTTCAAAAAGCCGTCTGCTGCAGAGGCATCAGAAAGTGTCTATATGAGGGAAAAGGTTAATTTGTCCAAGCCATATTGATCGGTTACAAAATCATAGCAACCAGGCATCATCACAAAAGGGGTAAATTTAACTTTTATCTACAAATGACAACTCCTACTATTCCACTGGACCAATTTCAAGTTAACTTCACAGGAATGATCCTTTTGTGGTCCTCTTTCATAATTGTTCAAAGATTTAAATTCCATTGAGAACTTTGGTTGCTGGGGCATCAGAAAGGGTATGAAATATCCAAATTTCAAAAATCTTCTCTTCTGAATCGGCTTGTCAGATTCCAATATAATTTGGTAGAAATGTTCCTTGGGTGACCCTCTACAAAAGTTGTTCAAGTCATACTGATTGGTTGAAAAACATGGCAGTGAAGCGGCATCAGGAAAGGCGCAAAATGACAAAACTTTATAATTTCATTCTTATTAAAGTTCTTGTTAGATTTCAAGATACAAATAGCCTTTACTGATAAGCTATTTCTTTAACAGTGTCCACTTTTGCAGTTTCATATGCACTCTTTGATAACATTTTCTGAGATATTTGCAGTTAAATATCTGCTACTAGTTTATAATCAATCAGGTGATCGATTTAGGGCCATCTAGCCTTCTTGTTTCTGATCCGAAGAAAAACATGGCTCACTTTCCTTTCCTTTGGGTGACCTTCTGAGATTGTTCAAATTAATTAGATCTGTTGATAATTATGACCACCAGGGGGCAAAGGCTCATTTTGCTTATATGTATAGAGATAAATACTATTGAAATTCTGTTAAATCAAGTGAGTGATATAGTACCATTATGTTCCATTTTATGAGAATTTGGAAGCTTGTGGTTGTCAATGGTGGATTCAATTTTTAGCTCGCCTCGACGTTTGGCGATCCGTCCTCAACAAATTCTTTAAATGATATCTTCTCATTAACCACTGTTTGGATTTTGACTTTACTTAATAGGAATGATCCTTTAGTGATCCTCTTGCAAAGTTGTTCAAATAAATTTATTCCATGCAGAACTCTTCTTGTCTGAAACAGAGCTTAGATATTTGGTTTGTAGCCTTGTCTTACTCTTGCGCTTTATACTTGAATATATCCACGTTTCCTTAACCTTTTCCCACATGAAGACCTTTTGTGTCGTCTCTGCGGCAGACGACATTTTAAAACATTGTTCTATCTTTTATAGGAGGTTCCAAATGTTTTACTAAATGTTATCAAAGTTGTCTGCTACACATTTGTTATATATGGGTTATACAAACAGTTCATCATATTTCAATTTGCAGGAATATATCTACAAAGGGACCAAGTAGAATCTGTTGTGTGAAAAGGAGATACAAGCTGAGGACTTGTATTATTTGGTCATCATTTAAGAGTTACATGTATAAGGATAAATGCAAATGCCTTAAAATTCATGTTATTCAAAGATGTATTGTTCAAATGTAAATACATGTACATCTTCTATGTTTATGATAATATAATTAAAAAATCATGTTTTTCCTAGTTTTGTATTTTTCAAATGTAAATACATGCGCATCCGCTATGTTAATGATTATTTCAACAATATTTGTTCATGCAAAATTTAAAAGAAATAAAGTGGATTGTATATATATATATCTGCATTTTTGATCTTCCTTCCTTCATGCTTCTTGAATGGGCTGTTACATCATATACCAGTGCATTCTCGATTTGTATCACCATATCTGTATGATGGATGTGAAACTTTACCAAAGACTTGGATCAGCCATGATGGGTATAAAGAAAGATTGCATACTACTTTGCTTAAAAAGTGAACCCTTTCGAACATACAACTAATCTGCAGGCGATTTAGAAAACGGGCGAAAATATGGAAAATCTATACATGTAGAAATTATTATTGAACAGGGTTGAAAACATTGTCACAACAGGAAAAATGGTTCAATTTATCCTTTAACCCGCAATGTTTTCACAAATCTGCTGCAGTTAAGTGAAATTGACTCGGTGAAAGGGTTAACGTTTCAAAAAATAGTTATCTGGCAAGACATTCTTTGTACAATCTTGCTTTAAAAACATCTTTGCCTGGCCACAATGAAGAAGCGAATGAGAGACTTAGGTGTTGCTTTTCTTGAAACGTTAAACATTTGCGTTTAGCTAAACATTAAAGTTTTAAGACCTCCTCATACACTGGTTGGCCTATTTTCAAATAATTTTGTAGAATTGTTCCCAGGGTTAACCTCTGTCCGGTTCCTTGATTGGTTAAAAAACCTTTCTTATTGTGTCACCTGCGTAGCATGGTAGGCACTTGGGGATTACTTTTTTTTTGTCCGGCGTCTGTCTGTCGTCACACTTTTTCGTCACGTTTTCAAATAACTTTTTTTCTACTAAAAGGATTACATCAATGTGTGCGATTGGTTCACAAAAGGGGGATAATCCAAATATTTTTTATATCAGAGCTATTGCACCTTTTCTGTCAAAAATTTAAATTTTCAAATTACTTTTTCAAATTACTTTTTTTCTACTCAAAGGATTACATTGAAACTTCTGACAAATGTTTATATCAATGTGTGTGATTGGTTCACAAAAGGGGGATATATCCAAATATTTCCTGCAATATTACTTGGTATGCAGGTTGGTCATGACCAGTAGCTGACCCCAATTGATTTTGATGTCAGAAGGTCAAAGGTCAAGGTCATGGTGACCTTGTGAGGTAAAAAGTGGTTTCCGCTCAATAACTGAAGAGTGCTTGGGCCGAGGAACTCCATACTTGGTAGGCAGGTTGGCCATGCCCAGTAGAAGACCCCTATTGATTTTGAGGTCAGTACATCTAAAGTCAAGGTCACAGTGACCTTGAGCTGAAAGGTCGCGGTGACAATGAGCTGAAAAATTGTTTTTGCTTTGGACCAGGAACTACATACTTGGTGTGCAGGTTGGTCACTACCAGCAAATGACCTCTATTGATTTTGAGATCACTAGGTCAAAGGTCAAGGTCACGTCCATCACACTTGTTTCCGCTCAATAACTGAAGAACGCTTGGGCGTAGGAACTTGATATGCAGGTTGGTCATGACCAGTAGATGACCCCTATTGATTTTGATGTCAGATGGTCAAAGTCATGGTGACCTTGTGAGGTAAAAAATGGTTCCTGCTCAATAACTGAAGAACGCTTGGGCCGAAGAACTCCTTACTTGGTATTGAAGACCCCTATTGATTTTGAGGTCATACATCTAAAATCAAGGTCACAGTGACCTTGAGCTGAAAGCTCACAGTGACAATGAGCTGAAAAATGGTTTTTGCTTAATGGCTTTGGCCATGGAAGTTAATATTTGGTGTGCAGGTGTCACCACAAGCAGATGACCCCTATTGATTTTGAGGTCAGTAGGTCAAGGTCATGGTGACCTTCAGCTGAAAAATGGTTTCCGCTCAATAACTAAAGAATGCTTATGTCGAGGAACTTCATACCTGCTGTGCAGGTTAGTCCTAATTAGTAGATGACCCTTATTGATTTTGAAATCACAAGGTCAAGGTCACGGTAACCTTCAGCTGAAAAATCGTTTTTACTCAATAACTCAAGAACGCTTATGCCCTGGAACTTCATACTTTGGTGTGCAGGTTGGTCCTAACTTGTAGAGGACCCCTATTGATTTTGACTCCATCATTTCTTTTCCTCCCCCTATGACCACACAAATGGGGAGACGAGCGCTTTTTCAAAAAAGCAATCTAGTTATAATTGCCTTGATTGAGCATTATCTTTTTAGTTTGATTTCCTGAGAAAGATCTGCAGCAGTACTTAACCTCTGAATGAGTGCGAGACAATTAAAGTATCAATCCAATATTTAGCTCAACTTTTGAAGAATATGACAGCTATTGCAGTCACTTGTGCGTTGACGTTGCAACATTGGTTAAAGTTATATCTCAGTAACCACAAATTATATTGACTTGAAACTTCATTCATGTAATCAGGGATTTCAGACAGTCAAGTTAGATAACTCTTGTATGAATTTAGTACAAATTATGGCCCTTGTTTCACTGATAATTTGGTACTAACCACTGTTTACTATAGATTAAAATGGCAAATAGTCTAGCATGTTGTCTTATGGACTGCTCTTGTTCAAATAATTGTGTAGATATGTTCATTTTGGGATCTTCTACGAGGTTCCTCCAAGCCATGTTAATTGATGGAAAAACATTAATGCCAGGAGGCATGCTGTTTTGTCTTATATGGCTGTAGTAAAAGCTTATATAAATATCTTCTCCTAAAGTATGAAGCCAATTTTCAAGTAATTTGGCAAAATGTTCATTGGGTTCCCCAGTACCAGATTCCATGGATGACCTTGTTCCAGACTCCTTCATTGAACGTTAAAGTTTCGTCTTTTTGTACTTGTTCTCAAAAATATATAAGTGTTTTTTTAAGAAGGAAACGTTAGTTTTGTTGGGTTTTTAGATCACCTAGAGCCAAAGGCTCAAGGTGAGCTATTCTGATCACTCTGTGTCCGTCGTCTGTCGTCCGTCGTTAACTTTTAGCTTTAAACATCATCTCCTCCTGAATCGCAAGAACAATTTCCACCAAACATCACAGGAATGTTCCTTTGGTGGTCCTCTTTCAAAATTGTTCAAAGATTTAAATTCCATTGAGAACTTTGGTTGCTGCGGCATCAGAAAGGGGACAGAATGTCCAAACTTTAAAAATCTTCTCCTCCGAATCTGCCTGTCAGATTCAAATATAATTTGGTAGAAATGTTCCTTGGGTGACCCTCTATAAAAATTGTTCAAGCCATACTGATTGGTCGAAAAACATGGCAGTCAGGCGGCATCAAAAAAGGGGCAAAATGACAATACTTTAATAAAGCATCCTTATAAAAGTGCTTGTCTGATTTAAAGATAGTTTTGTAGAAATGTTCTTTCATTGATCATCTACATACTTTGTCAAGCCATATTGATTTGTTGAAAGGCATAGCAACCAAGCAGCATCAGAAAAGGAGTAATTAAACTTTTTGCTTCAAATGACATATGGTTATTAGATTTATGGTCTAAGGGAGGTAACACTTGGCAGAGTATTATGCAAGGGCAATCTCCTTCGCAGAGTTGTCGTTCCTTACACTCACCATACATGTATCAAAACATGAGTAAAACGACCAAACTTTAAAATCCTTTTCCTCCATAATCTGCTTGTCTGACTCCAAGATAATTCAGTAGAAAGAATCCTTAAATGCCCCTCTAAAAAAACTGTTCAAGCCATATTGGTTCTTGTTAGATTTCAAGATATAAATGACCTTTACTTATAAGCTGTTTCTTGAGAAGTGTTCACTCCTTGAAGTTCTAATTGCACTCCTTGATCTTTTTCCCAGATATTTCTACTAATTTACTATCAATCAGGTGATCGATTTAGGGTCATCTTGGCCCTCTTGTTTTCAAATCGGATCAGTGGATTTAAACGAGCGATTGAAGGTGACTGATCACAATAAAAACAAGTTTATTTGATTACTGACAATTAAATAATGTCCCTTGATGTTTCTTTAAATCAAATCACCTTAATTGGTAATAGTTTATTTCATAATTTAAGCTTACAACATTTCATCAATCTAAAAAATAGGTCAAAACTGAAGCAGACAGCTTTTCAAAACATTTTGACAACAGAACAAATATCCATTTAGGAGCAATATCCCTCTTTTGTCACAATGATTCAAGTCTATTTTGTAAAAATGTTTTCATTCTGAGAGATTTTTCATAGTTTTGCAAATATTTAAATAATAGTTGTTTACCGCAGATTTGATGTATGTGGGAAAGGGTTTATATAACGAAATCCTGGATATGAATGGAAAATATATTTAAACAAAATTACAATCAAAACTTTGTTCCAATCGATCCGGCCAGCCAATGTCAAAACGGCTGAAACAGACGCTAGGTTTGAACGTAAAACCCATACAAAACCTGTGAATGTCATCGTCAGCGAACACAACTCAAAGAAATAATAATCTGTTCTAACCAATAAAAGATGCGGCAGCAGTTGTGTCGCCTTATTAGTGAGAAATGGCACAGATTTCAATGACCCGCAGAATAAGCTGGCTAATTGACCAGTTCAGTTGTAGAAGGGGTACGTAATTCTTGCAATCTATGAATATTTCAACAGCTTACACAGTTCTTACTTTTACCATCCATGAGGACGGAGAGAAAAACTTCAAAACGACTTTCAAGTATCTCCACAAAGCTGTTCATGAAAGACGAGAAGACATCACCATAGGCCTTTATTCATCCCCGACATCAGTGTCCTGCAAAATAACACCAAGATCAGCACAACCTTATATCTGACAAAAGGCTCATCGGGTGAAAACGGCGAACAGATTTATGCTGTACATTTTTAGTCACGGAAATCCTCCGACATGAAGTTTCGCCAAATGAAAACACCATTCTAACAAACGAACAAACAAAACATTGGTCGTCTCTACAGTAGAGACAGGAAGATGTCAAACTGACAATCATCTACTGGATGACATCATGGACGCAGTCAACCTTTCTGAACACCCAACAACCCTGTGTACCAGAGAAAACTTACACATTACATATTTGTTTTGTTCAAGTACAGCCTCTTCCCTTCTGGTATTCGCCTTTGGAAAGAAGCTATTCACCTTTTATATCTGCTGCATAGTTTCAGGGTTTTAGTGGCACCAATCCTAGTCGCACGCTGTAACAAAATAGATATCTTTGTAATTTGCTTTAAATCCGAACTCGCCTTTAACAACGAAATTGCAAATAAGCCAACATTAAGTGCGATGATGCTCCAAAGTTGCTGATTATAAAAACACTGTTTGATTGTTTGTATGTTTTGATTCCGCTTCCAATACTTTTTTAGTAATATTAGGCCCCTACGGCGTTTTTCTGGTGTAGTTTCCAGTTCTACGGGTCCTCTTATCCTGACATTCATGACCAGGGGCGTAGCCCCCTTTAGGCACTGTAGGCACGTGCCTACACAATTTTCCTCAAAATGCCCCAAAATACATCTGCGTAATGTATCGACCAGATCAGCCTGCGCTGTCCGCGCCGACACATTCCGTCTTAGGAGGATAGATGTATAGAGTAGTCATTCCTGAAACAGAAAAACCACAGGAGGCGAAAGCGTCTATCCGGGTAGGCCTGTGTAGCATGGTTAAGCTGATCCGGATCGATACTTTACGCATAATCCACAATGTTGATTTTCTCACGAGACGGCCTACACATTGATTATAGCAAAGCTACGCCCCTGATGATCGATTATAACAAGAAGGTTAACATTTTTGGTTGATACACGTAAGGTTCTTTATTAATGACGTAATTACATAAAAACAAAAAAAATCTTGATCTGTAAATTAAGGCCACCGGCTCAAAATACATCATATATGATACAAAAGTAATTCACGGTTGCGGAAAGTTACAACACAGCAGAGAAGTTTGTATTGGGAAAATAAGCTAGCATTGCAACGACCTTTTTAAAGGTACAATCAACGGTTTGATCTGTAAGTTTTATTAAAACAGAGATAAACTTCGATATTTTTCTAACAACTAGAATCTTTTCACTTTTGAGTAAATTATAAAACCTTCTCAATTCATCTCTCCCATTGCACCATGAATACAATAATCAATAATGACTGTCTTTCTGCACCATACTTACCACACTAAAAGAAGACATGGTATTCATGTTCAACTATCACAATATCGTTAGAGAGCAAACAATAGGAACATACACGTTTTTCTTTTTCAATATTTAAATGTCTATCTAATTGTATTCTAAGTTTATAGCTAAAACAACGAATTTCGTATATATACGGAGAGATATCTGTCAAAAGGTATCGTTCCTGATTTAACAAAGAAGCGATATGTTTATAGAGATCACAACGTGAAGAACTGTAAATCATTTCTTGTAGATATTGAAAGGAACAATCTGAAATTGTTTGTTTAAATAAAGTGATCAATGTTTCCAACATCTTGAGAAAGCCAAGCAAATCTAAAACAATACTTAAATAAAAGACGTTTACATGTGTTGCCCAGTTGACTCATCCAATGTCATCATGGGAGTTCAGCATGAAATAACATTGATTTGGAAATCTACTTTTCGGCATTTGCAGCAGTTTACACCAATATTTAATTACTTTAGTTGTGTGTATATATATATATATAGTACATAATGGTAATCTTCCACATTCAGATAGTATCATACAAGAATTTATTGGACTATTCACGACAATATTTTAGGTGTACATTTTCTATAATACCGGGGTATTCAGTCCCCCATATTTATTCCTCGAATAAAGAATTGGAGCGACCATTATATAAACAAGAGGGCCATGATGGCCCTGGAATCGCTCACCTGATTTTTTTTTCACTTTAGCTATATAAGCCCCGCCATCTGGAACCAATCAACTTGGCTTGAAGGAATCTGATAGAGGGTCACCCTAGGAACATTTCTACAAAATTATTTGAAAATCGGCCTGACACTTTTGGAGGAGAAGATTTTTTAAGTTTTCACTTTGGCCATATAAGGCAAAATAGCCCCGCCCCCTGGCGGCCAATCAACATGGCTTGAAGGAATCTGATAGAGGGTCACCCAAAGAACATTTCTACAAAATTATTTGAAAATCGGCCTATAGCCATAAAAGGCAAAATAGCCCCGCCCCCAGGCGGCCAAGTTGTTGACCAATCAACATGGCTTGAATGAATCTGATAGAGGATCACCCAAGGAACATTTCTACATAATTATTTGAAAATCGGCATGACACTTTTGGAGGAGAAGATTTTTTCAGTTTTCACTATAGCCATATAAGGCAAAATAGCCCCGCCCCCCTGGCGGGCATGTTTTTCGACCAATCAACATGGCTTGAAGGAATCTGATAGAGGGTCATCCAAGGAACATTTCTACAAAATTATTTGAAAATCTGCTAACCAGTTTGGGAGAAGAAGAATTTTGAAGTTTTTTTCATTTCGTTGCCATTGGAAACCATAATTATGCATGGATCCCAAAAATGTTAAGGAATTCTGTAGAGGACATTGAGAGGATGCTTTCTGTGAAGTTTCATCCCAGTTAACCCACCGGTTATAGAGGAGAAAATATTGACGGACGACGCACGCCGGACGCCGGACATAGGGCGATCACAATAACTCACCTTGAGCACTTCGTGCACAGGTGAGCTAAAAAGTTAAAGGTAGGACTATTCTGTATAAGGAAAATATCCAAATTTACGTTGATTTGATTTGATAGAGAATATTGCCTAGCTTGAGCCGCAAGCTTGTATTTTGCAGATGACTCGGATAGCTTTGGAGTTAATGACAGGCCCAAATATTTATAAACAGACGTTATTTTAACTTCCCAAGTTCCATTTTTCATTTGATCTCAATGGTCCACTATTGATCACTATTCCGAAATACCATTATTTCCATTTTATTTAAATTAACAAATATTCTATACTCTTTGCATAAATCCTAAAGTTTGTTCAACTGGATTTGTAAATTATTTACTGTATCTACCTTACATCATCAGCGAATAGAATAGAATAGACATAGTAAGAGTAACGGCATCACTGGGCAGGGTAGACAGCTCTTGTATAAATAAATGAAAGGTATTGGACTACTTACGTCCCCTTGCATATAATTCTATATCATACTTTGTAAAGTAAATAATCTATTGATTACGAAAATGTTATCAAAATTATCAACCCATCTTTTTAACGTATCGTAAACAATGTTTGAGAATAATCTATATACTACATTTACAAGAGAAATACCCCTATGATTACTAGGATTGACAGTTCATTCCCTATCGCTTTCACTCGACAATTATATGAGACGTAGGTTAATGAAACTGTGTGTGTGGATAGATTGCAAATGAGATGAATTACGTCATATTTTCTTGATGGTATTACTTATTACTTTCAAGAAAATTAGATGAAAATATAATGTGTTACATGTCAATGTCATAGGTCACGATATAATACCGCAATGGTCAAGTGGTTGCAAGTGGTTGATATGAGACCCGGGTTCCTGGTTCGACTTCAGTCTTGGACCGGGTAGTCACCCGGGTATCATGGAGACGTACATTGACGTGTAATTGTGGAAACCAGATAAGATTCTATTAATTTATTTATTTCGCATTGATGGTTTTGGGGGGTTTTAAATATTATTTCACGGCGAGATATCACTTATTCTCGACCTATGGACAAGTAGGCTCATACAGAGTTAAAAAGTGTAGGACAACGTGTAGCCTTTAATGGTATTGACAGGGACGTATTAAGTAGCAAACTCGTGTGTGAACAATTTATACAGAGAGCGCATTAGTTTCCGGCATTGAAATCTACATGAAATCTACAAATTGAACAATCTATTGTGAAAAAAGAAGTGTCATACAACATTTTCGTACAGTGAACTACAGAAAGTGCTGCACCATCGATAAGCAGTGAATCCCACAATAATACCTCGCGCCACACTGGAACATAAGTGTTCACATATACCAAAAGGAAGTGACGTGAACAATTCCAATATTTTTTAAATAATATCAAAATGGGCCTACTAAAGTTTAAAGCTTATGTTCTCAACAGGGTGACTACGAACAGCGAACATCGGGTCTCTACTACTTCATTCATTCTTTGATTTTGTTTACCTTCGCCGTGCAGAGTTAACTATTTGGCGAGCATCTACTATACTATACTATATGAGCCGTTCCGCGAGAAAACCAACAGTGTGAACTCTGCGTAAATTGTCAAACCGGATCAGCCTAAGCATTGCCTCAGGCTAATCCGGACAGACACTTTTCGACTCCTGTGGATTTTTCTGTTTCAGGAATCATTACTCTATACCTCTATCCCCCCTGAGACGGAATGTGTCGGCCCGGATTAGCCTGCGCGGACTGCTCTATGATAAACAGTCCGGTACTAGACTAGGAAATGAGCTTTGTCCATGAGCACCCCAGCATGACCGCCGCGAGCGGTGATCGAACCCGGTGCTCCCAGTTCCAAATACCCCCGAGCTTATCTGTGTGGAGTACGTCAGTCCGTACTTTTGTGTACGCTAATGTGGGTAAGCCTAGTTTGAGTGTACGAAACGAAAAATATTAGTTTTCATATTTTGCAAAATGCTCCCATTGCCAACGTTCGGGAAATCTGGTGTCTCGAAAGCTCCTATACAGTTATATATAGGGAAACAATTAATAGTTAAATCAGGGGCATAGATAAGACTACGTCCCTGGTTAAATTGCTCCTACAAATTAGTTAATAAATGGATCATATCATTTCAAACAAATATGTTAGGAAAACATTTGCTCTTTTAATATGATATTTTTAATATGATTCTATGATTTTTATATTTTAGTATTTTTTTAGGTTTGTGTTGGTCATCAAAAGTTACATTGAAAAAATAAGGAGCTAATACTTATTCTGCTTTATAAAGGTTTTTAAAAACATCCGATCGCTTCATTTCAAACGGTTCAAGACTTTCATTTGTACCAATTCAAATAAATATTTTTTAAATATTTGATGGTTCTTTTTTTAACATTTATGTAAAATTCGATGCCTCAGAAAGGTGAAATGCCGGTGTATTGGTGTGTGCGGTATTGTGTCATCTCAGCTGGGTATCAATACCCCATCAGTTTATCCCACCAGTGATGACCTGATAACGGAAGTTGGCTGACCATATCGAATTTTGTACAATTTTAGAGAATTACAGAATAAGTATAAATTAACCCTTTCCCTCATATAAACGCTTTCTGACGCCTCTGCAGCAGACGGCTTTTTGAAAACATAGTGACAAAAGAAGAAATTTCTCCTTTTGCCACAATGTTTTCCACTTTTAGTCATAGGTCATCCATTCCATTCAATTATGGAGATGTTTTGACAAAAACACTTTTCAAGTCGTCTGCTGCAGAATTGTCGTATGAGGGAAAGGGTTAACAAATACATGTACATGTATTTAAACATTTAGCAAGAAATAACATAGGTAAACATTATTATGAAAGAGAACATATATAGTTATTGTATAAGTAAATACTTCCTTTAATGCTATGGCTTCTTTAAGGTATTTCGCTGTTTTAATTGTTATTGTGCTTAACGGTGCTGCACCAACTCCAGATGGAGATCAAAAGTTTGAAATGTTGAAACTTCTGCAAATATTGCTAATAGTGACAACAAAGTAAGTAATAACTATGTCAGTAAATGTTGAAAAGCTGTCAATTGAAAGTCATGAAAATGTACAAACTTTGGCTTACTGGGTATGTTTACCCAGTAAAAATGAAGCATAAACGATCAATATTTAGATGTTTATGGTACTGGAAAGTGAAATTATTACTCTTAGACAACGTTTAAGCAGTTTTAAATCTTCGACTATAATATCTATTTTCTGGAGTTCAGCAATTAGTTCGTTTAAACTTATCTTAATTTGGCTGATAATAATGTATAAGAAATGAAAGGCCTCTTCACTGGCTATCAACCTTTTATTATACACTATTGTTACTTCTGATAATTCGAAGTTGTTGGAAGTGTATCGAAGATAAATAAATGTATAAATTGCAATCCGTCTTTTAAAATGACGAAGATAGATATAAAAATAATCTTCAATCACTGCAAAATATTTTTTCATCTTTGTATACGCGCATTGGAAGATTAGAAAATACAGCAGTACTACTTTTCGTCAAAGCCTAAATAAACAAATATCAAAGTTTTCACTTTTCTAGAATAAATCGAGACTGAGAATATAGAACTTTTAATGACTCCCATAAACTACTCTAGCTTATTAATCCAAGCGGACAGCGACAGATGACTGGTAAACTAGCTTATGTTAACGCCAGTATTGCTCGTAGATAGAGATCGCTCGATAGCCTGATAAGCCCCAACGTTGGCTATGAATAATCCAGGTTTCTGTTCTCGAATGCGCATTAATATTTTGACAGTTCGCATCTGAAAAATTGCGACATGTATTAAGGCCCGAATATTTAATATTACTGACATATGACAGAAGAGGCCAAACTGCTCGACGTGATATAAATGAAATTCTAAACGGCGTAAAACTCTTACAAAACCATGTGAAAACGGCGTGAAACTCGTACAAAACCATGTGAAAAAGGCGTGAAACTCGTACAAAACCATGTGAAAACGGCGTAAAACTCTTACAAAACCTTGTGAAAACGTAAAACTCTTACAAAACCATGTGAAAACGGTGTAAAACTCTTACAAAACAATAATAATTGCGAATGTATCCATCGACCTCCATAAATATGCTTAGTCAGTGAGTAAGTTACACTTCGCACGAGATTTCCTTGTTACTTGTAGCAACCGTGACATTCAAAAAATACCTCTCACTATTCATTTCTTTGAACAATATTGCATATTCAAGGAGTATACGTGGATCTGGTCGAGTTTGTTTAACTTAGCTCGAATTGTTATAACAATCTTCGTAGAAAAGACTGCTGCTCTACTCGCATAACTTACACAGATAAACAAATGTTTAACCCTTTCCCTCATACGGCAATTCTGCAGCAGACGACTTTGAACGTATTTTGTCAAAAAATAGAAAATCTCCATAATTGAATGGATAACCTATGACAAAAAGTGGAAAACATTGTGGCAAAAGGAGAAATTGCACGTTTTGTGCAATTTCTTTTTTTGTCACTATGTTTTCAAAAAGCTGTCTGCTGCAGAGGCGTCAGAAAGCGTCTATATGAGGGAAAGGGTTAAGAATGATTTTAACTATCGAATCCACGCGGGCTTTTCACCAACCCATATATAGGTGACACGGTACTGGAAATCTGACTTTGTGTTGTCTTTGTCTATCAAGTATGCATCATTCCCAGTAGACATATGTAGCCTAGATTGTGTGTTGACTGAAAATAGAGAGGAATTTTATTAGGTGTTTTAATAATTTTATTTAAAATAAGGTAAGTGATTATTTAGAGTTTTAAAACCACTGACTTGTGTTGTGAAATAGGGGTTTGTATATTGTTGGACAGTCTGATTATGCAATTCTCCAACAAATACGGACGTCCTAGATAGTCGGATTATCAGATATCCTGGAACGTGCTGCAGCTGCTTGCTTGATCAACAATAACCCTTGATTTGTGTATAGCAATTTCTCCTTTTGCCACAATGTTTTCCACTTTTAGTCATATGTTATCCATTCAATTGTAAAGATTTTCTATTTTTTGACAACATATGTTCAAAGTCGACTGCTGCAGAATTGTCGTATGAGGGAAAGGGTTAAGATTGAATCTTCACCAACACATTTTCACAACCTTGTAGTTTTGTCCATATTCCTCTTTAAAAACTTATAGAAATGTTATGTGTTTAATCTTTAATAGTTGATTAACTCTTTCAGCGCCAAATTGTTTAAAGTAGACTGTTCCACGTTCAAAATCGGGCGTCTCCATTTCTCATGAAATAAAAGTCTGGACTATTTTGATAACTAAAAGGCAAACAATGCTGATTTCAGGTGAGACAGCTCGTTACGAGCTGACTCACCTGAATCAGTATTGTTTGCAAAAACCTGAATATTGCCTCTGGCGCTGAAAGAGTTAAGGATATTCCTATTGAAAGTAATCAGACTGACAATTAACCCTTTACCTCATGTAGACACTTTAGGACACCACAGACGGCTTTTTGAAAACATAGTGACAAAAGAAGAAATTTGTTAAAACGAGCACTTTTTCCTTTTAACACAATGTTTCCCACTTTTCGTCATAGTTTATCCATTCAATTATAGAGATTTTCTATATTTTGACAACATATGTTCAAAGTCGTCTGCTGCAGAATTGTCGTATGAGGGAAAGGGTTAAGGGTGAGAGTTAGCTTGTTCACTTGGTGGTGCTTGCAGAGAAATTATTGCATAATAATAATATATTTACCCCTCTTTTGGCACCCTGGAGAGTCCTACATCCTTCAAAGGGACCAATGACACTTTCCTTCATATGTGTGATTAACATAAATGAAAGACTCCGTTGAACTCCACCCATAACTGCCTGATAACCCACCTTTCACACCTTCTTTTAGCATGCCTTGTTTTAATAATTGATATTATCTGTTACTGTGTATTGCCTAAAAATCAGGGACTTTTATATTAATCAAAGCGCCAATGGCTCTGTAGTGGCGATCGTATGGAAAATCCTGCAAAGTAACAAGCAGTATATCGGTGTAGGGCTTGCGATGACTCTGGTGCGGGTATCACATGTTCATCACCAGGTCGCTGGGCCATAAAGATAAAATATTTTGTACACTTTAGAAATGACTAAATTATCAAGGAAGGAGAGAAAACAGTATCCATTAGTTTGGTGTTTGTTTCAATGATGTCCAATATTAAACGGTCTGTTCAATTTAGTCCCTTCACATTGCATGATTGAGGGTTGTCAGAGACATATAAACACAGTATATTTATATGTATCTGAGGTTGTTAAACCGCTTCGAAAAATGTGAGTGCAAAAACAAACACAAACATGCTCAAAAAGCACAATTTCACTATTTGCCAACTGTTCAATTTATAAAAATATAGGCATATATTATAATGCTCGATCTCCAAACTAAATTAGGCTACACTTTCAGCATTGATTGCTAATTTACTCTAAAACGTGCAGACGTGTATACATAACGTGTGTACACACTGACATCGTGTGTCCTTTAAACCTTTGTAAACCAGTCTTATCATCTAGACGCTTTCGTATATTTAAACAACTACAAAATAAAGCGTTTATAATATTAAGATAACCAGTCGCGCGCTATTTATAGAACCTTTTGGAATTTCCAGATTTGAGTTATTTGCAAGGCAGATAGAACGCGCAATGATATTTATTATCTGCCCAATCATGACGAAGATAATATTTACATATTTTAATTCTATGTAGATAATGTCTCGATAAAACTCAAGTATTAGTAACAATCCGGTACCAAAGTAGCACTGACATAATTATTATTTATCACGTCTCTGCATCAATGATGGAACTATAACGGATGTGAGTAAATTAGTTTGCAGTAAGGAAAACAAATATCAACCGATTGTTCAAAACCGACTATATAATTTTTTTTTTATTGTTGTTGTTTCTGTTAGCATTGTGGCGATTGTCAAACCAATCGCCACAAAAACATTGTGAAATTTGGTTGAATGTAGTCCAAATAGTTTAGACTTTTGGTTTCTCGTTTTATCATGTCATTTTTTGGTCAACCGCGTATGCAGGATAATAACAAAATGAAATATGAGCATATGCGATGTCTTTTTTTGAAGGACTAGGTTGAATGCAGCTATTCCAAATGATGTGGAGTACAGTCTGGCAGGGGTCATCTGATCATTATAGATTCTGACTAATTTAAACACTTATAATCATATTAGACATTGGAAAGAAATATAAGATATTAATGTTATATGTAATAAGCTTTAAGGGACGCCCCTTTCTTGTGTTTGTCACCTTGAAAGGTTCAATAACAGCTTATGGTTGATAAATATGTAGACTGTTTGTATTTATTGTATTATGATACTAATAGTTGCTTAAAGTAGAATTATTCCAAAATCTTTATTAATGTAAAATGAGTAAAAGGGTTTGGGTTCATTTTAATGAGAATTTAAAGCTGATTACCAATAAGTTATCTATATCATGAAAATTTGGACAATTTAATAGAATCGACTTTGGCAACTTTTGGCAGTCCTACCAAGGAATTTTACTGGCCTAAAAGGAGGCGTGACTTATCAGTCTAGATTTGGGATTCTGGGATTATCCAATCAAATTACCTTTCATAACTTTATAATAAGCCAATTAAGTTTGAGTCTCTGTGCGTATTGTTAATTCTGCATGGCGAGGGTAAATAAAAATAAACAAACACATTCAGTGCTTGTTGCAGACTGATCCTACAAGACTTTCTACACAGCACCATGATTTCAGTAAGATTCTAGATATTTAGTATTTGAATACTTTTATTTCATAAGTCGCCAGGCAGAAGCCCGCGACTTATATTTTTAATAGGTTTTCGGAAATGACATAGGAGGACGAGATTATAAGAAAAAAACAAATTTAAATGTCTTGAACATATTACAATTGCGTTTGTTTAAAAACACTAAAAGTTATGACACATTTAAAATGAAATAAATATTCCGATGTTTTAAGTATTTGCAGTTTCTTTATTTTGACTCGCATTTATGTTTTTAGCTCTCCTGAGCTTTGCTCAAGGTTAGTTATTGTGATCGCCTTTTGTCTGGCGTCCGTTGTCCTTCATGCGTCAACATCTTCTCAGTAACCAGTGGGTCAATTGAGATGAAACTTCACATAAAGCATCCTCTCAATGACCTTACCAGAATTGCTTCAAATCTTTGGGATCCATGCAGAATTCCGGTTTCCATGGCAACGAAATGAAAAATACTTAAAAATTCTTCTTCTACCAAACTGGTAGGCGGATTTTCAAATATTTTTTGTAGAAATGTTCCTTGGACGACCCTCTATCAGATTCCTTCAAGCCAAGTTGATTGGTCGGAAACTTTGGCCGCCAGGGGGCGGAGCTTATATGGCTAAAGTGAAAAACAAATCAGGTGAGCGATCCAGGGCCATCATGGCCCTCTTATTTTGTTTTATTTACGAAGACAAAACAGTCTCTATTAGACTTGCAGCAGACTGTTATGTGTCAATATCTCCTTTTAATAGCAATTTTAACTATCAAAAAGTTATTTTCATGTTCAAAGAAGGTCTTGATTTGTGAAGAATGCATTTAATAATGTTATATACATTTGTATATCTAAAATATGAACTGTTTCTAAGCTAAAACTGTTGATCACATGAGTAGCGAATACCGACTGCGTAGATTAATCTCCTTTACAGAGAGCCGTGCTTTACACCCACTTACAAATAGTTAATTATAGGTGATTTAAGATGTTTATTTGGTTTGAAACAAATGAAGAAAAGAACAAACTAAGATAAAACTGGTTTTAATAGAAAAATGACTGAATAAACACTCTCTGCCTATAAAGAGAGTGTAAAGAACGACAACTCTGCGAAGAAGATTGGTTAATGAATTGGGTCTTTCCTACACAATTATTCTGTCCTTGACAATTTTAGATGGGTCATTAGATTCCCTACAGGCATTTTGCTTGCGATCTGTATATTGTTATGCATCATTGACACAAGGGCGCTCATCATAATATCCTTTTAAAACATGAGTAGTTTGTTATTTTCATTATAAAAAAGAAAGGAAAGAATTACAATAAATTAACATGTTGTAGGGTTCAGTTTATGTCTGAAATTAAGTTTGAAATTATACAACAATTTCAATAAAATTTAACTATTTAGCTGATATTATATTTCGGTCTAATTTATAAATATTGGACTACATTTTAACATTTGCCAAAGTATGATATAATTAGGATGCCAAGCTAGTAACATTTTGAGAAAAAGAGAAAACTCATGTCTTCAGCGATTTAACCCTTTTCTCATGGTTTAAACGTAGATGGCTGTAAAGGTGTCCAATGTTGACTTTAATATGGGAAAGATAAAATGAAGTGCTATTGCATGCAAATCCTAAATTGTCTGTTTTGTGGTTTTATTGATAAAAAATCAAATTCAAATTTCCATTACTGTTTATGATCAATAATTAGTTGGCTGTGTGTATGGTCAACCTTCTTTGGAATGGAGATTGATCATAAACAATGAAAGGGCTTCAATTATATTTCAATAAAGGACATTCACTTCGTTGACAAACAAATGCAAGTTATGATACATTTTCACTTGACCCCACCCCTGATGATCCAATATGCCCCTCAGTTGATAACTGGTTTTGTTCAACTACTATAATGTAAGTGTTATGCATAACTGCAGTATGGATTTCCGGTGGTATTGATGCGTTGCATCAACTTTCTCTTGTAAGTATAGTTTCCCAGAAACTTGAATGCCCAAATATCCCCTATAATCTGAACATATTGAGTAGGATCTGCCTACACACCCACACCATGTGAACTGACCCAAACCCAAGTTTTCTGTGACGACCTGGTGAGACATATAAAGCCAGATCAAACTGCGCTGATGTGTTGGTTGATCTACATATGCACTGCTGGAAAATGCCTCAAAGTTGGACATTTTACGATAAGGTTGAAATTTAAACTTTAAAAACTCGTAATTTGATATTTCCGAGTTCCGAAAATGTTAGTGAAGTTTCGTAGCAAGGACCTATTCTTATAGCTTTTTTTATACGCCCGTTTTGAAAAAAACGGATCGTATTATAGTTTTACCTGCGGCGTACGGGCGGGCAAAATTATCTAAAATTGGTCTTGTCAGCTCAAAAACTTTAGAAGCCTTTGTTTAATCATGACCAAATTTGGTCAGAATGTGTATTGGCATAATTCCTTGGACAAGTTCGATAACTAGCCATATCGCTTAAGTCAATCAAGCGTTATCGCTCTTTAATTATAAAAAATACCTAAAATTGGTCTTGTCAGCTCATAATTTTAGGAGCCTTTGTCCAATCATCACCAAATTTGGTCAGAATGTGTACTGGCATAATATCTTAGACAAGTTCGATTACTAGCCATATTGCTCCAGTCGATTGAGAGTTATTGCCCTTTAATTATAGAAATTACCTAAAATTGGTCTTGTCAGCTAAATAACTTGTGAAGCCTTTATCCGATCATCAACAAATTTAGACAATATGTTGATGGGCAGAATATCTTTGTCAGGTTTGATAACTTACAACTTTATCTTAGTCACTATACAATTATGTCCCTCGAAATGGCCAAAACTGTACTAACAGTGTCCGCTCTCTAAGTTTGGCTGATGTACAACCAATTATCACTATACTTGGTCTCAATAAAATAGGACGGGCGTATTTTGTGACATTTCGCGCTCTTGTTTTATTTGAATATTTGTTGAAGCGTCTGAACCACAATACATATTGCAAAGAGTCTTGCAGGAATGGAGATTGTTTCTCCCAATTTAATTGCGCTGGACAATGAATATATGCATTAACGTAATAAAATAATTTTGTTTTCTACAGCAGATAAATTTGGAAAACACAAATTCGATGAATTAAAAGGAAAGTCTCAAAGAGCAATGTAAATATCTCATTTTATTTTTGCTAACCTGAGCATGAAGATCATTGGGTGGACATTATCCGTGGTCAGTCATCCGTTAACCATCAACAATTTCTTTAAATGACATCTCATAAATCGCTGGGCCAGAAACGTTCTTGTAAGAGATGCCATTTCAGAATTAATAACAACATTGAATAACATGTAAAATTCTGGTTACCATGGCTTCAATATGGATGTTTTAAAAAGAAATGTTCCTTAGGTAATTGTCTTTCAGAATTGCTAAAAGAATAAATTACAAGGAAAACTTTAAGAAATAAATTTAAAATTCTTTAAATGACATCTGCTACTAAACCACAAGGCCACTTTCAACAAATCCTTACTTGAACATACCATTGAATTTAATTCCATACAAAACTCTGGTTACCATGGCAATGGAAAGGATTTGTTTATATTTTTTTTAAATGGCATATCCTAAACCACTGGGCCAATCTTGACCAAACTTCACAGGAATGTTCCTTATAATGAGATAGTATTTTGGGGAAAAATAAAGTGTTCTTTACATCTTTTGGGAAAAAATAAAGTGTTCTTTACAAAATCAAGATGTACTTGAGCATTAGCCATGTTTCCAGTCTGATATATAATCAATAAATGATACCTTTTCCTTAATGTGCTAACAGTCTGTTCCTCCAGTCGAGCTCATGTCATGGCGAATTGAGCTCATGTCATGGCGAATTGTTCGTTGTGTGTGCGTGCCTGCGTTAACTTTTTCCTTTAAACAACTTCTTCTCCCTAACCACTTGACCAATTTGGTTGAAACTTCATAGAAAGCATCCTCTCAATGTCCTCTACTAAATTCCTTCAATTTTTAGCTCTACTGGCCAAAGGCCAGAAGAGCTTATGCCGTGGTGTGGTGTCCGTCGTCCGTGCGTCCGTAAACAATTGCTTGTGAACGTGATACAGTCTTCAGTTTTGATTATATCTCAATCAAATTTATACAGTAGTTAGATATCCATGAGAGCTCGGTTCCTTTCGCAAACCAGCCAGATCTGCCCATGCAAGACTGGATTATGGCCCTTGAAATTGTCAAAATTGCTATAATGGATCTTGTGAACACAATAGAGGCTCCATTTATTATCTGATCTTCACCAAACTTACATAGTAGTCAGGTATCCATGAGAGCTTGGTTCCTTTTGCAAACCAGCCAGATCCGGCCATGCAAGACTGGATTATGGCCGTTGAAATTGTCAAAATTGCTATAATACAGCTTGTGAACGCGATAAAGTCTTTAGTTTTGATTGTATCTCCATCAAACTTATACAGTAGTTAGATATCCATGAGAGTTCGGTTCCTTTCGCAAACCAGCTAGATCCGCCTTTGCAAGACTGGATTATGGCCCTTGAAATTGTCAAAATTGCTATAATACAGCTTGTGAACGCGATAGTCTTCAGTTTTGATTGTATCTCAATCAAACTTATACAGTAGTTAGATGTCCATGAGAGCTCGGTTCCTTTCGCAAACCAGCCAGATCCGCCCATGCAAGACTAGATAATTGGCCCTTGAAATTGTCAAAATTGCTATAATGGAGCTTGTGAACACAATAGAGGCTCCATTTACTATCTGATCTTCACCAAACTTACACAGTAGTTAGGTATCTATGAGAGCTTGGTTCCTTTTTGCAAACCAGCCAGATCCGGCCATACAAGACTGGATTATGGCCCTTGAAATTGTCAAAATTGATATAATACAGCTTGTGAACGCGATAAAGTCTTCAGTTTTGATTGTATCTACATCAAACTTATACAGTAGTTAGATATCCACGAGAGCTCGGTTCCTTTCGCAAACCAGCTAGATCCGCCTATGCAAGACTGGATTATACCCTTAAAAACTATATAACTATGTAGCAAATATTTTATCTTCAGAAGCAAGTTTGTGAAAACAATGCTATGTATAAATGCGTTCAAAAATTATTTGAATAAAAGAATAAATATGGAAAAACACATTGCTTTAAATGATGACAAGTTAGAATTTCATAACCGGAAATGGGCACATTTTTATTAACTAAATGTATTTGAACTGCTATTTATTTTTTAAAATCCTTAAAGTATCTAACCGAGAAAACATTTTTTCCATCTTCTATTCGAGCTTTTACTTTTTATCTATCGATCTTCTATACTTTCTATCTTTTTTCTACTTCTCAAAACTGTCAGCCTTCTATTCCTTAAAAAAATGTTTGCACCAAATATTATGTTACTTTTTTTGATGTTTTGTTTTCTGTCCTTTAAATTGTTTTTTCTCTATTTTTTCTTCTTGTTTATTTTTTAAAGAATCGTATTTAAAAAGGAAATGCACAAATAACAAATTATTGAGTGTTTGTAAAACACAAAAACAAATAATTTATAATGATTTGTTTTTTTGAAGAAAAGGAAAAAAGAAAAATGTATAAAACGTAACAAACGAAAATAATGTATTTACTGTTTTAATGTATAATATGTACCTGTTTGTAAATCATACATGAAAGAGCTATGTAAATATTTAGTGCGAATAAAATATATGATTGAAGGAAAAAAAAGCCAGATCCGCCCATGCAAGACTAGATTATGGCCCTTGATATTGTCAAAATTGCTATAATAGACCTTGTGAACACAATAGAGATTCCATTTACTATCCGATCTTCACCAAACTTAGATAGTAGTTAATTATTGATGAGAGCTCGGTTCCTTTTGCAAACCAGACAGATCCGCCCATGCAAGACTGGATTATGGCCCTTGAAATTGTCAAAATTGCTATAATAGAGCTTGTGAACACAATAGAGGCTCCATTTACTATCTGATCTTCACCAAACTTAGTAGTTAAATATTGATGAGAGCTCGGTGCCTTTTGAAAATCAGCCAGATGTGCCCTTGCATGACTGGATTATGGCCCTTGAAATTGTCAAAATTGCTATAATACAGCTTGTGAACAAAATAGAGCCTCCATTTACTATACGATCTTCACCAAACTAAGATAGCAGTTAAATTTTGATGAGAGCTCGGTTCCTTTCGCAAACCAGCCAGATCCGCCCATGCATACTGGATTATGGCCCTTGAAATTGTCAAAATTGCTATAAAACAGCTTATGAACACAATAGAGCCTCCATTTACTATCCGATCTTCACCATACATACATGCTCTGGATTGAAAATGACCAATGAACCATCCCAGTAGAGCATAGGCCCTCATGGGCCTCTTGTTTTTTATCCATTCGATGGTTTCCATGGCAACGGAAAGAAAAAAATAGTGAGAACTTCAAAAATCTTCTTCTCCGAAAGTGTTGGACCGATTTTCAAATAATTCTGTAGAAATGTTCCTTGGGTGACCCTCTATCAGATTCCTTCAAGCAAAGTTCATTGGTCGAAAAACATGGCCACCAGGGGGAAGTGCTGTTTGGAGATTCAAATTCCGCCTTAAGGCCGTAGAGCGATACTGGCCCTCTTGAGCCTCTTGTTTTTAAATTAAAAGCATTTATTTATTGGCGGTTTGTTTTGTCAGTAAAGGATACACACATCATTCAGTAACACTTGTTTCGTTACAAAATCGAGATATAAATGAGCATTAGCCATGTTTCAAGTATGATATATAAACAATACATGATACCTTTTCTTAAAAGTTTCAATTCAATTAATGCGCTGGCTAAAAGTCCATTCATTTCTTTTTGTGAAATAAAGGCATTTATTTATTAACAGTTTGTTTTGTCTGTAAAACATCCAAAAAGTTTTTTTAAAAAAACAGATGTCGGAAAAACATAGAATAAATATATGATGTCATGTTTGGGAAAACAAATGAATTGAAAAATAATTAAATTGAATGTATATGCAAACAGTAAAGAATCCATGTGCAATTTAATTGAAAAAGGAAGTGATAGCGGGATAGGTAAATAATGTTAACTTGGAATAGACAAAATAACCGGACTGTATTCTCACCTTTCCCTTACCCCTCTTCACCACTGCCCATTAAGGGTAAATTGCATTTTCAAAATGTGGGACAATTGGGAAGACACCCTGAAAACATGTTAAAAATTGAAGTACATGTACAGTTTAACTTATTCAATCTTTTCTGTGAGTTCAAATGAGTCAAGCAACACAAAAACCAACCTTTACGATTTTGCATCCAGATTAGACAGAGGTCGGTGCAGTCTGATGATGATCTTGATCTCCCCTGTTTGCGATCTAGTTGTAAAAACAAAACAAGAGGGCCAAGATGGCCCTAAATCGATCACCTAATTGATAGTAAATTAGTAGCAAATATTTAACTGCAAATATCTGGGAAAATTTTATCAGGGAGTGTAAATGAAACTGCAAAGGAGTGGACACTTCTCAAGAAACAGCTTATCAGTAAAGGCCATTTATATCTTGAAATCTAACAAGAACTTTAATAAGAATGGAATTATAAAGTTTTTGTCATTTTGCACCTTTCCTGATGCCGCCTTGCTGCCCTGTTTTTCAACGAAATCAATATGGCTTCAACAGTTTATTTAGAGGGTCACTTAAGGAACATTTAGTAGAAGTAGATTATGGAGGAAAAGGATTTTAAAATTTGGGTATTTTTCTCACTTTCTGATGCCGCAGCAACCAAAGTTATCAATGGAATTTAAATCTTTGAACAATTTTGAAAGAGGACCACCAAAGGAACATTCTTGATTCGTATTATATTTTCTTAAAATCAGACAAGCACTTTCATAAAAATGGAATTTTCAAATGTTGTCATTTTGCCCCTTTTCTGATGCCGCCTGACTGCCATGTTTTTCGCCCAATCAGTATGGCTTGAACAATTTGTATAGAGGGTCACCCAAGGAACATTTCTACCAAATTATATTTGAATCTGACAGGCAGATTCGGAGGAGAAGATTTTTAAAGTTTGGACATTTTGTCCCCTTTCTGATGCCGCAGCAACCAAAGTTCTCATTGGAATTTTAATCTTTGAACAATTTTGAAAGAGGACCACCAAAGGAACATTCCTGTGATGTTTTGTGGAAATTGGTCTATTGGAATGGTAGGAGTTGGTTGTCATTTGTAGCTAAAAGTTCAATTTACCCCTTTTGAGATGACGCCTGGTTGCTATGATTGTGTAACCAATCAAAACGCCTTAATCAAATTAAATAGAGGATCATTACAGTAAGATTCATATTATATTTTCTTAAAATCAGACAAGCACTTTCATAAAAATGGAATTTTCAAATTCTGTCATTTTGCCCCTTTTTTGATGCCGCCTGACTGCCATGTTTTTTGCCCAATCAGTATGGCTTGAACAATTTTTATAGAGGGTCACCCAAGGAACATTTCTACCAAATTATATTTGAATCTGACAGGCAGATTCGAAGGAGAAGATTTTTAAAGTTTGGACATTTTGTCCCCTTTTCTGATGCCGCAGCAACCAAAGTTCTCATTGGAATTTTAATCTTTGAACAATTTTGAAAGAGGACCACCAAAGGAGCATTCCTGTGATGTTTTGTGGAAATTGTTCTATTGGAATGGTAGGAGTTGGTTGTCATTTGTAGCTAAAAGTTCAATTTACCCCTTTTGTGATGACGCCTGGTTGCTATGATTGTGTAACCAATCAAAACGGCTTAAACAAATTAAATAGAGGATCATTACAGTAAGATTCGTATTATATTTTGTTAAAATCAGACAAGCACTTTCATAAAAATGGAATTTTCAAATTTTGTCATTTTGCCCCTTTTTAGCTCACCTGAGCTTTGCTCAAGGTGAGTTATTGTGATCGCCTTTTGTCCGGCGTCCGTCGTGCGTCGTGCGTCAACTTCTTCTCCTCAGTAACCAGTGGGTCAATTGGGATGAAACTTCACAGAAAGCATCCTCTCAATGACCTCACGAGATTTCCTTCAAATTTTTGGGATCCATGCAGAATTCTGGTTTCCATGGCAACGAAATGAAAAAAACTTCAAAATTCTTCTTCTCCCAAACTGGTTGGCAGATTTTCAAATAATTTTGTAGAAATGTTCCTTGGATGACCCTCTATGAGATTCCTTCAAGCCGTGTTGATTGGTCGAAAAACATGGCCGCCAGGGGGGGCGGGGCTATTTTGCCTTATATGGCTATAGTGAAAACTTAAAAAATCTTCTCCTCCGAAAGTATAAGGCCGATTTTCAAATAATTTTGTAGAAATGTTCCTTGGGTGATCCTCTATCAGATTCCTTCAAGCCATGTTGATTGGTCAAAAACATGGCCGCCAGGGGGCGGGGTTATTTTGCCTTTTATGGCTATAGTGAAAACTTAAAAAATCTTCTCCTCCATAAGTGTCAGGCCGATTTTCAATTAATTTTGTAGAAATGTTCCTTGGGTGACCCTCTATCAGATTCCTTCAAGCAATGTTGATTGGTCGAAAAACATGGCCGCCAGGGGGCGGGGGCTATTTTGCCTTATATGGCCAAAGTGAAAACTTAAAAAATCTTCAACATCTTCTCCTCAGTAACCAGTGGGTCAATTGGGATGAAACTTCACAGAAAGCATCCTCTCAATGACCTCACCAGAATTCCTTCAAATTTTTGGGATCCATGCAGAATTCTGGTTTCCATGGCAACGAAACGAAAAAAACTTCAAAATTCTTCATCTCCCAAACTGCTTGGCAGATTTTCAAATAATTTTGTAGAAATGTTCCTTGGATGACCCTCTACCAGATTCCTTCAAGCCATGTTGATTGGTCGAAAAACACGGCCGCCAGGGGGCGGGGCTATTTTGCCTTATATGGCTATAGTGCAAACTTAAAAAATCTTCTCCTCCAAAAGTGTCAGCCCGATTTTCAAATAATTTTGTAGAAATGTTCCTTGGATGACCCACTTTCAGATTCCTTCAAAACATGTTGATTGGTCAAAAAACATGGCCGCCAGTGGGCAGGGCTATTTTGCATTATATGGCTATAGTGCAAACTTAAAAAATCTTCTCCTCCAAAAGTGTCAGCCCGATTTTCAAATAATTTTGTAGAAATGTTCCTTGGATGACCCTCTACCAGATTCCTTCAAGCCATGTTGATTGGTCGAAAAACACGGCCGCCAGGGGGCGGGGCTATTTTGCCTTATATGGCTATAGTGCAAACTTAAAAAATCTTCTCCTCCAAAAGTGTCAGCCCGATTTTCAAATAATTTTGTAGAAATGTTCCTTGGATGACCCTCTACCAGATTCCTTCAAGCCATGTTGATTGGTCGAAAAACACGGCCGCCAGGGGGCGGGGCTATTTTGCCTTATATGGCTATAGTGCAAACTTAAAAAATCTTCTCCTCCAAAAGTGTCAGCCCGATTTTCAAATAATTTTGTAGAAATGTTCCTTGGATGACCCACTTTCAGATTCCTTCAAAACATGTTGATTGGTCAAAAAACATGGCCGCCAGTGGGCAGGGCTATTTTGCATTATATGGCTATAGTGCAAACTTAAAAAATCTTCTCCTCCAAAAGTGTCAGCCCGATTTTCAAATAATTTTGTAGAAATGTTCCTTGGATGACCCTCTACCAGATTCCTTCAAGCCATGTTGATTGGTCGAAAAACACGGCCGCCAGGGGGCGGGGCTATTTTGCCTTATATGGCTATAGTGCAAACTTAAAAAATCTTCTCCTCCAAAAGTGTCAGCCCGATTTTCAAATAATTTTGTAGAAATGTTCCTTGGATGACCCACTTTCAGATTCCTTCAAGCCATGTTGATTGGTCAAAAAACATGGCCGCCAGTGGGCAGGGCTATTTTGCATTATATGGCTATAGTGAAAACTTAAAAAATCTTCTCCTCCAAAAGTATCTGGCCGATTTTCAAATGATTTTGTAGAAATGTTCCTAGGGTGACCCTCTATCAGATTCCTTCAAGCCAAGTTGATTGGTCGGAAACTATGGCTGCCAGGGGGCGGGGCTTATATATCTAAAGTGAACAAAAAAAAAAATCAGGTGAGCGATTCAAGGGCCATCATGGCCCTCTTGTTTGATGCCGCCTGACTGCCATGTTTTTCGCCCAATCAGTATGGCTTGAACAATTTTTATAGAGGGTCACCCAAGGAACATTTCTACCAAATTATATTTGAATCTGACAGGCAGATTCGGAGGAGAAGATTTTTAAAGTTTGGACATTTTGTCCCCTTTCTGATGCCGCAGCAACCAAAGTTCTCAATGGAATTTAAATCTTTGAACAACTTTGAAAGAGGCCAACCAGAGGAACAGTCCTGTGATGTTTCACGGAAATTGTCCTTGGAGTTTGGGAGGAGATGATGTTTAAAGCTAAAAGTTAACGCCGGACGGCGGACGAACGACGGACGACGGACAAAAAGTGATCAGAATAGCTCACCTTGAGCCTTCGGCTCAGGCGATCTAAAAAACCTGGGTAGGTTGGTTCTCATGTGACATGCATGTCTCAATAAAACAATCTCTCCATATGTTCATTTCAGTTACAAGTAGACATGTAAAGACAAGACGTAATGCCTAAAAGACCAAGGACAGTGTGCTGCGTCATGGACATCCAAGAGAACGAGGACTTACCTGCATGTAAGGTAAGGAAGATCTTTGACCATGTGGGAGAGGAGTTACGGAAAATAAGGAGGAAAAGTGAGAGTGACACTTACAACAGTTCAGCCAGAAAGGATAAACTATTACCTAAAGGTGATCATGTAGATTGTGATATAGGGGATCTATATAGAACAAAAGATACAAGCACAAGTAAGAAGACTGAGTTTGATACATGCCATGATTTCTTAGATCAGATAATGATGTTTAAATCAAAGACAGTCAAGGAGCATGCCAATTTTTTCATGCATTATGATGGACACCAGGATGAAACAGAACATGCTAATTGCTTCGTTGAAAGAGATGACACTAGTTATGCCGCTAATGTGAAGAAGGAATCAGTTTCTAGTGTTAAAAGCCCCACATTTGTGTTTGGTAAAGGTAGCAGCATGTATAATCCTATTGTGGTATTCGATGGTGAAAGAGTAGATTTTAATGACGATGGTGTGGAGGTGGGAGATACTCAGGAAGAACATATAGAGATAATCAACCTAGATGAAACTGTTGATAATGACACAAAGGGTACTAGAACAGACAAAGGACATTGCAGATGTAAACAATCAACTGAACAGATAAAGAAGGGTTCAGCTAAGGTGAATACTAGTTCAGAGGTAAAAGTGAAGAAAGATACTAAAGA
This sequence comes from Serripes groenlandicus, assembly GCA_031761405.1. Taxonomy (NCBI): domain Eukaryota; kingdom Metazoa; phylum Mollusca; class Bivalvia; order Cardiida; family Cardiidae; genus Serripes; species Serripes groenlandicus. Next base: position 61,262,613 of record JASEVX010000001.1, read on the forward strand.
ATTGACTGAGAGATATGAACCTGTTTTATCTATAACATTTAATGGAGGTAAGAGACAAGTAAAATCACACATAAAAACAGTTCCTCAAAAGAGTTCTGGTATGTTGGATAAGCACAAAGAAAATACTGGTGCTACACTCAAAAATGAAACAGCGAAATGTAATGAGCTTGGAAAGTGTAACATGCAAAGATATCCATATGTTTCTGTTGGTGCAGAGCTGAATACAGACCATAGAGATAAGATTCATCAGAAGACTAATTATATAACTGTAGCAAGTGAAAAACCTTCATCTCACAGCTTAGACACTAGACGTATCCAGTCTAGAAATCATAGAGACGAATCTCAAACTTCTAGCCAAGGTGAGAAACAAAATTGTTGTGATATTCATATGAGAAAAGAAACTTGTGGGATGAACAATAGTAACACAGAGAATATAAGGAAACCTGATAGAGAAACGGAAAATGGACAGTCAGGGAAAGAAGTTCAGAAATCTATCCCTGGAAGAAAAACTAGACAAAAATGTCTGAAAAGGAGCAAAAAGATATACAATGACAAAAAACTGCATCTTAATAACTCGAATGCAGCTAATTGTAGAGATATGCATATTGGAAAAGAAAATTGCGAAAAGAAAGATAGTAAAACAGAGAATATAGGGAAAAATGAAAAACAGAAGGAAAGCAGACAGTCTGAGAGAGAAGTGCAGAAATCTTCCACTGGAAGGAATAATAGAAAACCCAGGCAAAAGCGTAGGAGAAGGAGACCAAACGATTACAAAGACAAACGACAGCCTTTTAATAACTCAGTAAATTTCTTTTTAAGGAATCCTAATAATGTATGGAACCAGACAGACATGACTCATAGATACACTGCGCGAATTGAAAATCAGAAAATACCCCCCTTCAATTACAGGGAGAGGCGTTCTAGTAGAATTGAGAAGTTAATCAGCTGGTACCCGCTATTTTGTGAAGTCTGCGGATCAGAGTTCAGGTTCAGACACGACTTTTTATCCCATATAAGGAAGTTTAATCACTGTCCTTTTGAGGCGTGTAACCATGGAAGGGTCGAAACATATCTCTGTAGCTACTGTCCATATGACTCTAAGACTCTGTTTAAAATAATGCTTCATTACTTTGACAGCCATGCTTTTTACTTCAAACAAAATGGTAAAAGGGAAGTGCTCCTTCAGGCTTCATGTAAAAACTAGAATTTTATTTTGTTACTCAGTCATTTCCCAGAAAGGATCAATTAATCTTTTCCCATATACAAATGCTTTCTGATGCCACTGCAGCAGGCTATTTTTGAAAACATTGTAACATAGAAATTTCTCCTATTGCTACAATGTTTTATAACCTTATTCAATAATCAAGCTTTCATTTAAAGAGATTTTCCATGTTTTTGTCAAAGCCATCTGCTGCAGATTTTGTTGAATGTGGGAAAGAATTAAGTAACGAAAAGAAAGATTGTAGGATAAGAAGCAAAGTAAGGAAAGCTTGTACTCCATAGTACAAATGAGCCGTCCTGCGAGAAAACCAACAGTGTGGACTGCGTAAAGTATCGACTGGATCAACCTAAGAATCTTGTGCAGGCTTACCGGGATAGACACTTTTCGCCTCCTGTGGATGTTATGTTTCAAGAATCGTAACTTTATACCTCTATCCCCCAAAAGATGGAATGTGTTGGCCCAGATTAGCCAGGCTTATCTGGGTCAATACATTATGCAGAGTCCACAATGTTGGTTTTCTCGTGGGCTGGCTCAAATGTAGTTGAAGAATGTCTTGCATCAGCACTAACTTTGTTCCTAGTAATAGGAGAATATTTCTATTTACCATGTAGTTTATATAAATTGAAATAATTACAGGAACTTTTAATTAAATCATGTGATCTATCAGAGACATATATGTCTCTGGATCTATATACATGTTCACAGTGCCCAGATCTTTAACATTACCTTCCCTGTCGGCCATATTGATTAGCAAATTTCTTAACCCTTTCCCTCATATAGAAGCTTTCTGACGCCTCTGCAGCAGGCAGCTCTTTGAAAACATAGTAGCAAAAGAAGAAAAGAGAATTCTGCAGCAGACGACTTTGAACGTATTTTGTCAAAAAATAGAAAATCTCCATAATTGAATGGATAAGCTATGACAAAAAGTGGAAAACATTGTGGCAAAAGGAGAAATTGCACGTTTTGTGCAATTTCTCCTTTTGTCACTATGTTTTCAAAAAGCCGTCTGCTGCAGAGGCATCGGAAAGCGTCTATATGAGGGAAAGCGTTAAAGTACAAGTAATTCAGTGTTTTGTCCTATTTTAACATATTTCCCTGATTGTGTCTAATTGATTTCATCCTAAAACTACTTTCTTTGCATGAATAGTTTGATGAAAGAGATATAAAATAGTGGTTTAGTTTCCCATCAATTGTTCTAGATTGAGTAAAAAGGGAAAACACAGTAGATTATGATTAGCATGCATGTTTGTTTTTATACTTTCTCTGAGATTGTGGATGAGTTTGTTGTAACAGACATCTTTTATAATACACCATAGAAATAGCTCATTATAAGCAATTTCTCCATTTTCCACACTGTTTCCATCTCTGTTTTGAAAGTATAACCCTTTCCCATATACGACAATTTTGCAGCAGACAACTTTGAACACATTTTGGGAAAAAATAGAAAATCTCTATAATTGAATGGATAACCTATGACTAAAAGTGGAAAACATTGTGTCAAAAGGAGAAATTTTGTTTCGTTTTGAGCAATTTCTTCTTTTGTCACTATGTTTTCAAAAAGCTGTCTGCTGCAGAGGTGCCAGAATTATTGAGGAATTTAAAGATGAGTAATATCAAATGGTAGAAATCTACTGGTAGTTTGTTGAACATATTCATTCAATTAACCCTTTCCCTCATATAGATGCTTTCTGGCGCCTCTGCAGCAGACTACATTTTGAAAACATAGTGACAAAAGAAGAAATTGCACTAAATGTGCAATTTCTCCTTTTGCCATACTGTTTTCCACTTTTTGTCATAGGTTATCCATTCAATTATAGAGATTTTCCATTTTTTGACAAAATATGTTCAAAGTCGTCTGCTGCAGAATAAGCAGAATAGGGTTAAGATCTTCTGTGAAAAGTGAAAGTGACAAAATTATGTGAACGTGACTGAGTGATTATCGTGTCTTTTCTCAATGATGATCTCCGTTTATCAGTTCAAAATCAACTTTTTCGATTTCCGATTCACATCACATTTTACTAATGCATTGTATTGTCCATCAAGGGGTACACGTTTAACCCTTTCCCTCATATAGACCCTTTCCGACGCCTCTGCAGCAGACAGCTTTTTGAAAACATATTGACAAAAGAAGAAATTGCTCAAAATGAGCAATTTCTCCTTTTGCCACTATGTTTTCCACTTTTAGTCATAGGTTATCCATTCAATTATAGAGATTTTCCATTTTTTGACAAAATATGTTCAAAGTCGTCTGCCGCAGAATAAGCAGAATAGGGTTAAGGTCTTCTGTCTGCTACTTCGGAAGAATTTAATGACAGTTTACTAGCTAATTTGATGGAATAAACTTTATAGCTGATTGGTCTCCCATTTGTAGACGCCTTAAGTCATATCTGAAGCAGATGACTTGTGTTAACATTGTGGCCACGGTGTTTCGAATTAAGATTTTAAATACATGTATATTTCAAAATATTTTATAAGTTGAATAAAGTTTAATTTTAGTCAAATATTGTTCATTATTATTGATTAAAGGTAAAAAAAAATACTTGCTAACCAGAGTGTTACATGTTTAGCCTGCCAGGTTTTCAAACATAACGTGACTCGAACATTTGATACCTATTAAGGACAAAAGTAAATTTCTGTCATTGGCTACTTTATTCATTATTTAACCCTTTACCTCTTATAGACACTTTCTGATGCCTCTGCAGCAGACAGCTTTTTGAAAACATAGTGACAAAAGAAGAACGAGCAATTTCTCCTTTTGCCACAATGTTTTCCACTTTTAGGTTATCCATTCAATTATAGAGATTTTCTATTTTTTGACAAACTATGTTCAAAGTCGTCTGCTGCAGAATTTTTGTATGAGGGAAAGGTTTAACTCTTTCCCACTTGCAGATGTATTTCAGTGCATCAGCAGCAGATGAAGTTTTTAAAAAAAAAATGGCAAAAGCTGGAATTGCTCATCATGAACAATTTCTCCTTTTGCCGCAACTCTTTTCAATAATTATACTTTCATTTATAGAGTGGCCTCGTGACTGGGAACACTCAATATGAATGGCAGCACTAGTCAGACCCTTGCTTGAACCATAAGAGCAGGCTAAATGGGTCTGAATGATTGGAGTCGATGCAACTGTTGATCTACAGCAGGTGATGAGGTATTGGTCTCATACCTTATATATTTCTATCTCGATGTAAATATAAGATGTGGGACCAATATTATCTTTCCTGTTCGCCGCAATATGACCCTAGCTGCTGAAAGTGGCGTACAACCCAAAACAAACAAAGCTTCTTATTAGAGATACTCCACATTTTTACACAGATGAGTTCAATCTTCTGCTGCCTATTTGTTTTATATGGGAAAGGAATATATATAAAATCGGGAATGTAGATAAGCAAAAACAGATGATTGACATGGCAGGGTAAATGACCTTAACCAAATATGCCATATTTGGAATCATCTGTGGGAACATTATGTAACTTTGAGATGTTTTTGATACAGATTTGAAAACATGGCCGACGGCTTTTTGTAAACGAGGCAACAAAAGAAGAAATTGCTCAAAACGAGTAAGTTCTCCTTTCGTTACCTACCATGTTTTCAACTCTATTCAATTATTGTTCTTTCATTAAAGGAGATTTGTTTGTGCCTTTGACTAGACGTTTTCAAAGTTGTCTGTTGCATATTTGTTGTAAGGGGAAAAGGTTAACCCTTTCCCTCATATAGACGCTTTCTGACGCCTTTTTGGAAACACCAAATAAACATTTCTACAACATTATTTGTGAATCCGCCAGATACTGTTGGAGAAGTTTTCACTATAGCCATAATAGGCAAAACAATCACACCCCTTGACGGTCATGTTTTTTTGACCAATCATCATGACTTGAAGGGAATTAATAGAAGATTACCCAGGGATCATTTCTATGAAATTATTTGAAAATCGGCCCTAAACTTGTCAGAGATTTTATTATTTTCACTGTAGCAATATAAGACAAAACAGACCTGCCCCCTCGTTGCCATGTTTTCCAACCAATTAACATGGCTTGTAGGAAACTGATAGAAGATTTCTACAAAATTTGTTTTGGAAAGAATTTTTAAGTTTTTCTTTCGGTTGCCCTGGAAACCAAATTTTACCCCCAGATATAGACCCTGCAGCAGACGATTTTTGAAATCATTATCTGCTACAGATTTCTTGTATGTGGGAAAGGGTTGACCTCTCTTGTGCACATCATAACTGGATTACATGATGATATTTTGCAGGCACCTTTGTGATTAAGAAAGTGGGCCATGTAAAATGAACGGTAAATTTTGCTGCCTTACTCTCGGAGTTATCTCAATTTGTGACAGAGAGCCTTTAGCAGATTTCTTGTTGGACTAAATACTATAAGATGTGTTTGTGTGTGTTGCACCAAAAAGCAATGCTCTTGTAAATCTTATTTTCTTTAATTTTTGATATAATATGATAATCATCAAGTCCTCTGCTCTTTAGCTTTCGCGCATCGTCAACATCTTTTCCTCAGTAACCAGAATGAAACTTCACAAAAAGCATCCTCTCAATGACATCACCAGAATTCCTACAAATATTTGGGTTCCATGCAGAATTCTGGTTTCATGGCGACCAAACGAAAAAAACGTTTAAAATTCTTCTTCTCTCAAACTGGTAGGCCGATTTTCAAATCATTTTGTAGAAATGTTTCTTGGATCACCCTCGTTTAGATTCCTCCAAGCCATGTCGATTGGTCGAAAAACATTGCCGCCAGGTGGCGGGGCTATTTTGCCTTATATGGCTTTAGTGAAAACTTAAAAATATTCTCCTCCGAAAGCGTAAAGCCGATTTTCGAATATATTTGTAGAAATGTTCCTAGGGTGACCTATCAGATTCCTTTAAGCCATGTCGATTGGTTGAAAACTATGACCGCCAGGGGGGGGGCGGGGCTTTTTTGCCATATATGGCTATAACTAAAAAAAATCTTCTCCTCCGAAAGTGTCTGGCCGATTTTCAAATAATATTGTTGAAATGTTCCTAGAGCGACACTCTATCAGATGGCTACCAGGGGGCAGGCTGTTTTGCCGTATATGGCTATAGTAAAAACTTAAACAATCTTCTCTGACAAAAGTATCTGGCCGATGTTCAAAAAACATGTTCCCCTCCCAAAACTGCAAGAAGTGGACAATGTTAAAGAAATAACCATTTTAAAGGTCATTTGTATCTTGAAAGCTAACAACTTTAATAAGAATGAAATTATAAAGTTTTGTCATTTTGCCACTTTTCTGATGCCGCCTTGCATGCCCTATTTTTCAACGAAATCAATATGGCTTGAAAAGTTTTTGTAAAGGGTCACTCAAGGAACACTTCTATGAAATTATCTTGCAATCGGACAAGCAGATAATGGAGAAGGATTTTTAAATTTGGGTATTTTTCTCATATTCTGATGCTGCAGCAACCAAAGTTCTACACATAATGTAAGTCTTTGAACAATTTAGAAAGAGGACAAACAAAGGAACATTCCTGTGAAGTCAAGTTGAAATTGGTCCAGTGGAATGGTAGGAGTTGTAATTTGTAGCTAAAAGTTCAATTTACCCCTTTTGTGATCACGCATGATTGCTATGATTTTGTAACAAATCTATACGGCTTGAACATATAAAGTAGAGGATCACAGAAGTAAGATTCCTATTGAAATTTGCTTAAAATTTTATCATTTTGCCCCTTTTCTGATGCCGCTTGACTGCCATGTTTTTCGACCAATTAGTATGGCTTGAATAATTTTTGTAGAGGGTCGCCCAAGGAAAATTTCTACCAAATTATATTGGAATCTGCAAGGGAATTTAAATCTTTGAACAATATTGAAAGAGGACCACCAAAGGAACATTTCTGTAATGTTGTAATGTTTTGTTCTTGTGGTTTAGGAGATGATGTTTAAAGCTGAAAGTTAACGACGGACAGAGCCTTCGGCTCAGGTGATCTAAAAAAAAAAAAAACATGGCCACCAGGGGGCGGGTTGTTTAGAGATTTAATTTTTGCCTAATGGCAGTGGAGTGATGATACTCTCTTTAGCCTCTTTTATTAACTTACCTGACCACAAAATGACGTAATATGATGGACTGTGTGGTTGAATGACAAGTCAGGTGAGCGATCCCTATTGTTTAGTTCAAGATGGAAACATCATGGAAGAAAGAAAAATTGCTCTTTTTGTGGTCCGCTGAAGAGGCATAAAAAATCCTCTGTAACAGGAAATGGTTTTACAAAAGGAATTTTATAAAAAACATTAGTCAATGCATATATACAATATTTTATTGTAGATTAAAACAATTCACATTTAATAAAATTGCATTCTATCTTAATGGCAATTTGGTCCATATAAATCAACCATTTGAAAACTTCTATAAAATAAAAGCTGCCGTTTTTAACCCTTTCCCACATAAAAGAAATCAGCAGAAGACGACTTTGTAAACATCGATGCAAAATAGACATGTTGTCTGTTGGATTGATTTAAAATGCTTCTGCAAGCAGGAAAGGGTTAATCTTTGCTATAGAATAGTTCTTAACCTGGTTTGTCAAGGTTAGATTTTTCTCTTAACCTTTTCCCATATACAACAAATCTGCAGCGGTCAACATTAAAACCAGATAAGACAAAAATATGTTATTTTAATTTTAACAAGATGACAAACTGTCACAATATACGCCCGTCAGGGAGGCATTAATGGAACAACTTAAGTGATTCACACCAATATCTGATGAAGATGGATAAAGACTGCTCCAGTAAGAGAGCAGACAAACGTTGTGAATGCCACAGGTTTTCCCACAATACGACCCTATCTGAAGATGGGCATACACAACAGAGCAGTGCGCAGGAGTAATTGTTCATAATTTATGCTTAGACAAGTGGCCATCATCGCTCCACGGCCATTAGGCAAACATTTAAATCTCCAAACAGCCCCGCCCCCTGATGGCCATGTTTTTGACCAATCAAAATGGCTTGAAGGAATCTGATAGAGGGTCTATTTATTTGAAAATCAGCCTGAAATTTTCTGAGAAGATTTTTTTTAGTTATCACTATAGCCATATAAGGCAAAATAGCCCCACCCCCCCTAGCGGCCATAGTTTTCAATCAATCAACTTGACTTGAAGGAATCTGATAGAGGGTCACCCAAGGAACAATTCTACAAAAAAAGATTTTTTAAGTTTTCACTATTTTTTTCTTTCGGTTGCCATGGAAACCAGAATTTTGCATTGATCCAAAATATTTGAAGGAATTTAGGAGAGGACATTGAGAAGATGCTTCCTATGAAGTTTCATTCCAATCGGCCAAGTGGTTAGGGGGGAGAAGTCGTTTTAAGCAAGAAGTTAACGCACACACGCACGCCGGACAATTCGCTATGAAATAAGCTTGACTGGATTTCAGCCAGTAGAGCTAAAAATCATTTGCTGTGGATGTGTCTGCCCGGTCTGTAGACCTGAGATACATCTATTTCTCATTTTAAAATAAAATAATTTCTAAATCTTTCACATATATCCAAACTCCGCTTAATTAACCTGCTAACTTATACAGACAACACTCAATGCCTCTGAAATGAACAGCTTTTTTAAAACATTGTGATAAAAGGAGCAATTGATAATAATGATATTTTGATTCAAAATTCTCTTTTGATTTGCCTGGGTCACAAATTCTACCGAAGAAACATTCGCTATTTTTCTATTTCAAGGGGCAAAGGCACAAACAATTTGTTCAAAAAAGATGTCTAGCTAGATTACCTGTATAACCCTTCCTTTATAAAACAAGTGTGCAGCAGACGACTTTGAAAATATCTTGGCCAAGATATGAAAAGTCTCTATTAAGCCTTTCCCTCATATAGACGCTTTCTAATACCTCTGCAGCAGACGCCTTTTTGAAAACATAGTGACAAAAGAGTTTGCTCAAAACGAGCAATTTCTCCTTTTGCCACATTGTTTTCCAATTTTAGTCATAGGTTATCCATTCAGTTATAGAGATTTTCTATTTTTTGACAATATGTTCAGTCATCTGCTGCAGAATTTTCGTATGTGAGAAAGGGTTAATAAAGTATAATAATTGAATAAGAGTTGAAAACATCGCGGGTATAGGAGAAATTGTTCATTATGAGCAATTTCTCCTTTTGTCACTATGTTTTCAAAAGTCCTCTGCTGCTGATGTGTCTGCAAGTTTGAAAGTGTTTATATATTCTATCACTTTGACATCCATTTGACAAACCTTTTACCACATTTAAAAACATTTTGACGCATCTGCAGCATGAAGCTTTTGTAAAAACATTTTGCCACAATGTTTTCAAATTTATTCAAGGTATATACGTGCAGTTATAGAGATTTTTCAAATGTTTACAAAGTTGTTTTTAAAGATGTTTCATATGGCATTCGTGTTTAACCCTTTCCTACATACAACAAATCTGTAGCAGACGACTGAAATCATCTATGTAAAAATAATGAAACTCTATAAAAGAAAGTAAAATTTTCATATGAGGGTAATTTCACCTTTTGCTACAATATTTTTAAAAGTCGTCTGCTGCACAGGTGTCAGAAAGCATCTGTATGGGCGATAAGGTTAACAATTTTCACATTATAAGCGACTCTTTGCAAGATATTATTTTCGAGAATGTTTTCTTACCTAAGTTTTATTTCTTTTGTCTATATTTTCTACAATGTTCTGAACAAATTTCCACTTTAAAAAGTAACATGTCAGACAAAGGATAAACAAGAACAAAAATGTTGTAGTAGTTTTACTTTACAATGCAAGGCATAACTAGTGTCCAAATGATTATTACAAAAATATACATTCATGACAATGATAATAACAATAATAATAATAATAATAATAATAATAATAATAACAGTTACAAGGAAATGTTCTCCAAGACCTTTGCTTAAAGTTAACCAAGGAGCTTGTTTAAATAAACAATTTTTCACAAATGAGGTTTTAAAGAGTTATTTCCTTATAAAATATTAGAAAAAATCTATGAAAGATCATGTTTTTTTAGGGGGAAATAGTAGTATAGATATGGTAACACGTCGGCTCAATGTCAACATTTTGTATAATATGAGTACCTCCTCTTGGCAAAACTTCACCACCAAATTTCCCACTTTTAACCTTCCCAAACTGAAAATATTTGAGTGGAAAAATTTGAATATCTCGACAAAAAGATGTCAGATATCAAATTGTCCATGCAAAAAGCAATTTCTACTTTCTCACAATGTCTTAAAAAGTCTGCTACTAAGGCGTTAAAATATTGTCTGCATTTGGTAAAATGATAATATGTCATAGAAAGCCATGCCCCGTCTGTAACTGTTGAGAAACAGCGCTGAAAACTTCACAAGGTACGGTAGGTACATGTACACACACAGACAGAGAAGTGCCGTCTTTGGGAAGCATAAAAACATCATTATACAGCAGATTTTAGTTTAAAGTCAGGATCTCTAATAAAAAATCGGCAAACCTCTTCTTGTCATATCTCAGTCACCGCTAAAGCTCATCTCATCATTAATGTCCATCATATTAACTTAACCCCCTTCCCAACATACAACAAATCTACAGCAGACGAAAGAAAAACTAGGCAAAATAGGAAAATTTCTATAGATGGAAGAACATTTATTGAACAAAGTTGAAAACATTGTGGAAAATGCAATAAACTGTTCATTATGAGCAATTTCTCCTTTTACCACAATGCTTTCAATAGTGGTCTGCTGCAGATGCATAAAACTATGTCTATTACTTGGAAAGGGTTAATATACCAGCTGTGATACATAGAATCAACCTCAGGGCAGACTGGGCAGTTGTGACAAGTGTACCGTAGCTGAACTGTTTTCCAACATACAGACGCTTTAAGACGTCTCTGTAGCAGACAACTTTTGAAAACAAAGAGACAAAAGGAGAAATTGCTCATAATGAGCAATCTATCCCTTCCTTTGCCACAATCCTTTAAACTCTTTTAAAAAATTGTATTCACTATAATAGAGATTTCCTATATTTTTGCCTAGTTATATCACAAGTGATTTCATCTTTTCAACAGTTGTCTGCAGCACATATTTCAGAATAAGTCTGTATTGGTGAAAAAGATAAAATTCCCTTTTAACCCTTTCCCTCATAAAGACGCTTTCTGACGCCTCTGCAGCAGAAGGCTTTTTTAAAGCATAGTGACAAAAGAAGAAATTGCACAAACGTACAATTTCTCCTTTTGACACAATGTTTTCCACTTTAAGTCATAGGTTATCCATTCAATTATAGAGATTTTCTATGTTTTGACAAAATATGTTCAAAGTCGTCTGCTGCAGAATTGTCGTATGAGGGAAAGGGTTAACAGAAAACCAGAAATGTAAATATCATTTTAAAACACTAACCTTTTACAGCTTTTTCTCAGGTCATAAACAAGGAACTTTTTCTATTTTAAGAATCTTTTAAATGAGGTGTTGTAATATCAACTTAACATTTTCCAAGATACAGTAAACATTTGACATCTTACGAAAAGTGTGGAGAAAGCGTTCAAAACAAATAATTTTATTCTGTTCCCAAAATGTTTTAACCCTTTCCCTCATATAGACGCTTTCTGACGCCTCTGCAGCAGACGGCTTTTTGAAAACATAGTGACAAAAGAAGAAATTTCTTCTTTTGTCACAATGTTTTTCACTTTAAGTCATAAGTTATTCACAGAGATTTTCTATTTTTGACAAAATATGTTCAAAGTTGTCCGCTGCAGAATTGTCGTATGAGGGAAAGGGTTAAAATTTGATTCCATACTAAATTTGAATGTATCATAACTTTTGATTTGCTAAACCATTTTGATAAAGATTATCAGAAGTTATTTTACTTTGAGAATTTAGAATAAGATTGATGTTAAGAGAGATTCGTGAATTGGGTCCAGGTTTACTTTCAATTCATGATACAAACACCTTATTAACCCATTCCTACATATAGTCACTTTCTGACGCCTCTGTAGCAGACAACTTTTCAATAATCATACTTCATTTATAGATGCTTTTCACATTTTTGCATATAATCGAGGGCTTGGCGTGAAACGGTTGTAACTCAAAACCTATTTTGAAAACCCTCGTTTAGGGGCAATTTTGACCCTTTTGTAAACAATGCAAATTTAGGTGCCATTGCTCAGAACGAGCAATGGCACCTAAATTTCCATTGTTTACCAAGAAAAATGATTTAACGCTTATAAAGACTTTATGGCGAGGTGATTAACCTTGGTAAGAAAATATCAATTTTAGTTACAACCGTTTCACGCCAAGCCCTCGATATGTTATCGAAGTTGTCTGCTGCATATTTGTCATAAGTGGGAAAGGGTTAACTTATTCCCTAATAAAGACAACTTTTCACACCTCTCCAGGAGAAGACCTTTGAAAACATTGATACAATATTTTCAAATCTATCTATTAAATAATAATACTTTCATTTGAAGAGATTTTCCATCTATTTACCGAAACAATTTCAAAGTAGTCTGTTGCAGATTTTTTGTATGTTGGAACCAATGGGTTAACAGAATAAACAAAATCTTCTACATATATTTGGAATTCCATGAAGGCTACACGAGGTTACTCCATAGGAAAACAGACCTTATGATATTTGCAAACTGAAGATCCCAATCAGTCTGTGCCAAACACTGAAGATCTCAATCAGTCTGTGCCAAACAGTGAAGATCCCAATATGTCTGTGCCAAACAGTGAAGATCTCAATCAGTTTGTGCCTTCACAAAGTCTGAACAGAGTCTTCACTCACTGATATTAAGTTATTCTAGAATAATAAAATCAGAGAAAGGGTTAAATCTCACATAAAGCCTTTTTTCCTATGATGTAGCTCATCTGGTGTCAATAGACAAACAAAAAAAGAACAAATAAGGAAGGATAGACATTTTCAACCATTGAACAATACAAGACCAACATTTCACAACTTGATTCTTCTTTGTATATTCTTCCTTTCCCAAAACAGATTATGGACAAATTATCCTTTTACCACAATGTTTTCAACATTCATCTGCTGCATGATGTGTGTCTGCATGTGGGAAAGGATAATTGATGCCATTTCATACAGTTGCTGACGTTCCATCATCTTTTATTGTACTTGAGGACTGTCCTGTTTCTGTATTATGGACACTTATCAAGTCACTTGTGTCTTTCTGGTGTTGAGGATGAGTGTCAATACTTGTTTCAGTGTCCATTGTTTTACACTGATAATCACTAGTGTCTGTTTCACTATTACAATACTCGGTGTTCAGTTCATCAAATATCTCGATCAGACGATCCATACCATATAGATAGCCATCTTCGTGATTTCCCTCAATCCATTTGTTTCGATGCGTGGTGGATACATTCTCAGGAAGTGGGACGGTTTTACCAAAGTCTATCATCCAAATACTAGCCTGACCCCCACGATCATGGACAAATAGGAGGGAACTGCCAATTGTCTGAAATAAAAATAAATGGAAAATATAATTGTGTCTTTTTCTATTCCGTTAAACTACACTGAAAGTAATTGATTATTGATTTGTTAAAGGGAAATTTATGTTTGCCGGCAGCCGGCAGAAGGAAGTAATTGTCTGATAACTATAACCATTTAACACTTTCCAATATGAAGACATATTTTTGCAATTAACAGCAGAAGATAATTGAACAATTTCTGAAAAAAAGAGAATTTGCTGATCAGCAATTCGGTTTTTGCCACCATATTTCAACTCTATTCAATTATTATATTTTCATTTAAAGAGATTTGTATGGAGAAGAAAAATTGAAACAAACCTCGTATACTTTTTGTCTTAGGTATAAGTAAATGAAAACACTTAAAGTTTGATTTAAATATTAACAGTACTGACAAGCCGCTCTCCTCTTATAAATGAATGCATGCTGTACTAGAGATAAATGTATGCATGCTGTACTAGAGAAAAACGTATGCATGCTGTACTAGAGATAAATGTATGCATGCTGTACTAGAAATAAATGTAAGCATGCTGTACTCGAGATAAATGTATGTACGCCGTACCAGAGATAAATGTATGCATGCTGTTCCAAGAGATAAATGTATGCATGCTGTACCAGAGATAAATGTAAGCACGCTGTACTAAAGATACAACATAAAACCTTACCTCATGCGATTTAAAAAATGGTGAGAATTCTTGTGTGGCTCTGATCGCTTTCAATCTTCTCAAATATGTACTCTGGGAAAGATAAGAGAAACATGTTATGATAATTTTTTAACCCTTTCCCACCTGCAGACCTATTTCGACGCAATAGCAGCAGATGACTTTTGAAAACATTGTGGCCAAAGGTGAAATTGCTCATGATGAGCAATTTCTCCTTTGGCCACAATGTTTTATACTTTATTTAACAATTAAGCTATCTTTTATGGATATTTTTCAGTTGTTTGTCTCTATGTTTTCAAAGCCGTCTGCTGCAGATTTACTGTATGTGGGAAAGGGATAAACTGGTAAGACATTTCAAAGATCAGGTTCGAGTTGGATAATAAGTCAATATGATTCTTGTGCACTGCAAATATGTACGCTAGGTCACTATGCGTCTAGATACCAAGTCTGAAGTTGATATATTAGAAAATATGTGAGAAATGGGGGGGGGGGGGGGGGGGGGGGGAAAGAGACATTATTTATTTTAGATAACTAAAAAAAGTAACTCTTTACCACTGCAGACGCATTTGCAGCAGACGACTTTTGAAAACTGAGAGAAAAGGAGAAATTTTGGACTTGATAATTTCAAGTCTATTCAGTAATCATACTATTATTGATAGAGATTTTCTAAATTTTGGACTTGATAATTTCAAAGTCGTCTGCTACAGATTCATTGTATGTGGGAAAGGGTTAATGCAAAACAGAAGATATTTTGCATGCTGTGTTTCAAAAAGTATCACCCAAAAGTCTTCAAAAGAAGATTAAATGAGGGTAAAGATGAGGCAAAAGGCGGATGTAAAAGAATAAACCTTTATCTACAAGCATGACGTCACTACAACACATCATAGGCTTAACGGAAATCAGTTGTAACTTGTATCTTGTTGTATAATGTATTACAACTATTTGGCAATTGGTCATCAAATTGTGCAATAAATCTTCAAGGCAAGCTCATATTAAAGCAAATTGAAAACAATGACGACAAGTTATAGATATTTATCAATACCACTCACTTTTATTAGTGTATTTCCAAAACACATTAAACACTTACATGTTTTAACCCTTTCCCACATACAACAAATCTGCAGCAGACGACTTTGAAAACATAAGCATATTTTTTTTTCGAAACTCCCTTTAAATGAATGAACAACATTTGAATCGAGTTGAAAACATGGCGACAAAAGAAGAAATTGCGTGTTTTGAGCAATTCCTTCTTTTGTCGACATGTTTTCGAAAACAGCCGTCTGCTGCAGAGGTGTCAGAAATTGTCTATGTATGTGAGAAAGGGTTAAATATCTTTAGATGCATACACTTGTTATCATCATATATTTCATTTAAACTAGAATGGAGTGCTCCGCGGAGCACATGTGTCACCTGCACCTGCTCATTGAAAGTGTGACGAAAAAGTGTGATGCACAGACAGACAGAAAGACAGACGGACGGACAGACTTAAACACTTAAAAACTAATTTAAGATTCGTTTTTTTACAATGTTTTTCAAATAATTTTCTTAACATTTATAGTCGCTCTATTTCGTTTTCTCTAAATGGCAACCATCAATGACATCAACAGTTAACAGTTAACCCCTTTTTCAAATGCAGACACATTTAGAAACATCTGCAGCAGACTACTTTAAAACATTGTGCCAAATATACTTTCACTTATAGAACTATCAAGTTTTGCCCAGATTTTTGCTTGTAGATTATTATCAGGAGAGAAAGGGTTAACCCATTCCCACATACAACAAATTTGAAATGATAAAGTTCAAAATATAGAAAAACTATAAATGATAGTATGATTATTGAATCGAGTTAAAATCATTGTGGCAAATGGAGAAATGGCTCATTATGAGCAATTTCTCCTTTTGCTACAATGATTTCAAAAGTCGTCTGCTGCAGTGTCAGAACGCGTCTATATGTGAGAAAGGGTTAACAAGTTGTGAATGGGTCTCCAAGATGTATAATTTGACTTCACCTACCACAACAAAGGGGTTCTCTTCAACAAACAACTTCAAACACTCTTTTACACTATTCTTATCCTTGGTTTTCTTGAAGTTTTTTACTTGGGCCCCATCACTCTTCTAAAATACAAAATACATATTATGAAATGTGATGATTTTACAATAAATCACAAAATATACATTATATTCAAAGAAAGACTTCATTCAATACATGTGAATGATCTCCTTTCTATTGATTTGAATTAAACCTTTCCCACATATGGACGCTTTCTGAGGACTGCAGCAGACATCTTTTGAAAACGGCGTGACTAAAGGAGAAATTGCCCCAAAACAAGCAATTTCTCCTTTTGCCACAATGTTTTCAACTTTTTCAATAGTTACATAATAATTAATCATATAAAGAGATTTCCCTTATTTTTGTCTAAATGTTTTCAAAGTCGTCTGCTGCAGAATTGTTGTATGAGAGAAAGTGTTAACAAATAATCTGGCATAACAATTGTATTGGTTTAACCCTTTCCCTCATATAGACACTTTCTGACGCCTCTGCAGCAGACGGCTTTTTGAAAACATAGTGACAAAAGAAGAAATTGCACAAAACGTGCAATTTCTCCTTTTGCCACAATGTTTTTAACTTTTTGTTGTCATAGGTTATCCATTCAATTATAGAGATTTTCTACTTTTTGACAAAATATGTTCAAAGTCGTCTGCTGCAGAATTGTCGTATAAGGGAAAGGGTTAAATTCTTTTTATTAATTTCTTCAGCAATATCTCAAATGGCAACTATTTAACCTTTCTCCGACCTGCATTTCAAAGCACCTGGAACACATGCCTTTCGATAACTGTGTGACCAAATGAGAAAGTTGTATTTCACAGATGCATTGAATTAGCAATTTCTACTTTCTCCACCTACCCTAATGCCTTCTATCCTATATCCCATCTCAGAAGAGGAGCTCATATCATCTCTCCACTGCATGTACCTTGGTTTGGTAATGGCTTTCTGGTTATGTTCTTCTTCTGTTGGAGCCATAGGATCTACTTCAACCATCTTCTGGTACATATCCTGAAGAATCGTGTAATCAAACAATAGATAGAGCTCTAGATAATGGGGTTATTTCATGTTTATTAACCCTTTCCCTCATACGACAATTCTTCAGCAGACGACTTTGAACGTATTTTGTCAAAACATAGAAAATCTCCATAATTGAATGGATAACCTATGACAAAAGGTGGAAAACATTGTGGCAAAAGGAGAAATTGCATGTTTTGTGCAATTTCTTCTTTTGTCACTATGTTTTCAAAAAGCCGTCTGCTGCAGAGGCGTCAGAAAGCGTCTATATGAGGGAAAGGGTTAACCCTTTCTCTCATATAGACGCCTCTGTAGCAGACAGCTTTATGAAAACATGTCAACAAAAGAAGAAATTTCTCAAAACAAGCAATTTCTCCTTTTGTCACCATGTTTTCAACTCTATTCAATTATTGTACTTTCATTTAAAGGGGGAGTTTCCAACTTTTTCGGGTATGTTTTCATAGTCGTCTGCTGTAGATTTGCTGTATATGGGAAAGGGTTAATGAGACCATTCTTTTGGGTACCAACAATTTTGGGTTTAATTGCATAAAAATGATAATAAATAAAAACCTTTTCACTCCTCCTATTCTGGTTTGAGTAACCGGCTACTTTTTGCAGCAGTCGACTTTTGAAAATATCATGATAAAAGAGGGAAAAAATGGTCTTAGACTTGTAGACAGTATAATTATATTGGGTTCTATTAAACTGTTTATCAGATACTACACCTAACAAGTCTGCTATATGAAATTGCAAAGAAGACAATGTTATTTCTGGAAATTAATGAGTTTAGTGCTGATGAAGAGTTGAAAACAATGCAGTAAATGGAGATTTTGATCACTTTTTTCCCACCATAATGTTTTCAAAATGAGGTCTCCTGCATAGTTGTAAAATGTCATCTGTATCAGTTAACCCTTTCCCCCATATAGACGCTTTCAGATGCCTCTGCAGCAGACCACTTTTGAAAACATTGTGGCAAAGGTGAAATTGCTCATGATGAGCAATTTCACCATTTGCCACAATGTTTTCAACTCTATTTAACCCTTTCCCTCATACGACAATTCTGCAGCAGACGACTTTGAACGTATTTTGTCAAAACATAGAAAATCTCCATAATCGAATGGATAACCTATGACAAAAAGTGGAAAACATTGTGGCAAAAGGAGAATTTTTTTGTCACTATGTTTTCAAAAAGCCGTCTGCTGCAGAGGCATCAGAAAGAGTCTATATGAGGGAAAGGGTTAATAATTAAACTGTCCATTAATGGAAATCTTTCACATTTTTAAAAAGATGTTTTCAAAGTCGTCTGCTACAGATACTAAACTAATGTAATTTGTTGACTATCCAAGCATTACTTACAGCCAATTTTTTATTTAATATTTCACTAATTCAAGTTATGTTTTTGTAAATCCTGTTTTAGATGCATGCTTTCAATAAGTTGATTGATTGATTAGGGTTTAAACAACGTTTTCAACAGTTTTTCAGTCATATCATGACGGCCAGTTCACCTACTCATGCTTTTCCTGGCTTTCTCATACCAGTTATTTAACACAACATACTTTCCAAGCAACTGGCTGCTTTTCCATATAGATTGTCAGCCCACTGGTGAAAGATGAATGACGCAATAAGGAAGAATCTTTAAATAGCATCAACTAAATAAGTTCAATCATGCATAGTACTTTAATGAACATTATAGTTCAGGAAGTTATTTCAAACATGTCCCTTGCTACCAGGGGCGTAGTAGCTCCCTTTAGGCATTGTAGGCACATGCCTACACATTTTTTTTCAAAATGCCCCAAAATGCAGCTGCGGCAATAGACATCTGCGTAATGTATCGACCAGATCAGCCTGCGCTGTCCGCGCAGACTGATTCGGCCGACACATTCCGTCTTAGGGGGATAGATGTATAGAGTAGTTATTCCTGAAACAGAAAATCCACAGGAGGCGAAAAGTGTCTATCCGGGTACGCCTGTGTGGCATGCTTAGGCTGATCCGGGTCGATACTTTACGCCGAGTCCACAATGTTGATTTTCTCACGAGACGGCCTACACATTGATTATTGCCAAGCCACGCCCTAGCTACAGCAACTATGTTGTGTGTATTTTATCAACCAAATTGTAATGCATCCAATTTCTCCTACCATTCCAACATTATTTTAAACTCTGTGTCCTAAGAATTTTTCCAGTTGTTATTTATTTCCTAGGATATTTTTAATCAGGTAAATGGATAAAGTAATTTATCAAAAAAAACACCTGTATAAATATCAAAGAGTCACAAAATTAACCCATTCCCACATCAAACAAACCTGCAACAGACTACTGTGAAAATTTCTAGCCATAATTATGGAACATCGCTTTAACACTTTCCCTCAAACAGACACTTTTTGATGCCTCTTCAGTCGATGACTTTTGAAATAATTGTGACAAGTTTCAATATGAATAATATCATTTATAGAGATTTTCTTTATTTTGGACTTGATTAATTATCAAAGTCATCTGCATAAGATGGGAAAGGGATAAATGATAGTGTCTTTGTTGAAAAAAAATGAAAACACTGGCAAAAGGAGAGATAACTGATCATCAGCATTTTCTACTATTGCTTTAAATGTTTTAAAAAGTTGTGTTGAATGTGGGAAAGGAATAATATATAAAAATAAATAACCACGCCGCCGCCACAGAAAAAAAGCTGAGCTGAACAAAAAACCTTAATCGGACGACCGCGCCACCGCCGCCGACGACGCCAGGGTCATGACAATAGCTCTCGTTTTTTCAAAAGTCGAGCTAAAAATAAATAAGCACAAGTATCTACCTTTCTTAAAGATGGGTTTTCTCGTGCTTTGACCAGTTCCTCCTCGAGGTATGTTCTACATCCCATCTTCATGTCCATCACACAGGGGGCCTCAAACTCACATAACAGATCTTGTAACTGGACATAACCTAGCAACTGGTCAAGGAATTAATCATACTCTTATATCAGTTGATGGATGTTGCTTTCAACAGTATTTCTGTCGTATTCATCCTACAAATACCTATTTTGAAAATAATGTGGCAAAAGGAAAAATTGCTCATGCAAATAATGAGCAATCATTTCTTCTTTGGCCACAAATTGTTCAACTCTATTTAAAATATTTTCCAGACTTTTACTACAAATTAAGAAGTCTACTGCAGACATGTTGTATGCACTTAAGGGTTTTTGAAAAACCTTAAAGACTAAGTTAACCATTTACCCGCTATAAGAAAAATTATCAGCTTTAATTTGTTTTTTTCACCACATTTCATTGTACGTTTTTGTCATGAATCACTTATTTATTCCATCATGAACGTGACAAAATTATGTGAACGTGAACGTGACTGAGTGATTATCGTGTCTTTTCTCAATGATGATCTCCGTTTATCAGTTCAAAATCAACTTTTTCGATTTCCGATTCACATCACATTTTACTAATGCATTGTATTGTCCAACAAGGGGTACACATTTAACCCTTTCCCTCATATAGACGCTTTCTGACGCCTCTGCAGCAGACAGCTTTTTGAAAACATATTGACAAAAGAAGAAATTGCTCAAAATGAGCAATTTCTCCTTTTGCCACAATGTTTCCCTCTTTTAGTCATAAGTTATCCATTCAATTATAGATATTTTCCATTTTTTGACAAAATATGTTCAAAGTCGTCTGCTGCAGAATTGTCGTATGAGGGGAAAGGGTCCAATTTTCTATGATGTTTCCTCACTTTTTTTTTTAAAAACATATGACCCTAAATCCAACATTATCAGGTAAACAGTTTAACCCTTTCCCACATATAGACGCTTTTTGATGCCTCTACAGCAGACAACTTTTGAAAACGAGCAATTTCTCCATTTCCCACAATGTTTTCAACTGTATTAATTAATCATACTATCCTCTATAGAGATTTTCTATATTTTAACTGTATTAATTAATCATACTATCCTCTATAGAGATTTTCTATATTTTGGACCTGATCATTTCTGAGTCATCTGTTGCACATTTATTATATGTGGGAAAGGGCTAACAAGTATCTGATACTCCATTTGAAGCTGTTCAAACTTCAAAGCAGTCTGAAGGAAAGAGTGGATATATATAACCATTGCACCTTAATATAATAACAGAATAATAACCCTTTCCCTCATATAAACGCTTTCAGACGCCTTTGCAGCAGACGGCTTTCTGAAAACATAGTGACAAAAGAAGAAATTGCACAAAACGTGCAATTTCTCCTTTTGCCACAATGTTTTTCACTTTTAGTCATAGGTCACCATTCAATTATAGAGATTTTCTATTTTTTGACAAAATACAATCAAAGTCCTCTGCTGCAGAATTGCCGTATGAGGGAAAGGGTTAATTGAGTATAGAGCACTGTGGGGGAAACTTGCTCTTTCTGACAAATTATTTTTCCAACAGTTATCCCCTTATGTCACAATGTTTTCTTCCGATGCAGATGCATTTAAAAGTGGTAAAAACTTAATATATGTTGAACTACTAATGTTTTAAGCTTCTGATGTAGCCATCTTAATAAATAGTGTGGCCATTAGAGAAACTTAGCTCATTATGAGCAATGGTTCATATTCAACCAAGAAATTTGACAATGTCATTAATTTTAAAGAGAAAAACATTGAAATATAGCTGATAAAGGTCAATAAAAAATGACAACAATATGAAGACCTTGAACACTCACATCAAAGGTCGATATCAGTTTAAACTTTTTACCCCAATTATAATAAAAGGACCGTACCCTGGACAACTATACACGGATATTTTTAACATCGATTTGTCAATCAATGTGTTGTGAGAATTTACCCATACTGGCAAGACAAAATCATTTTTATTTCTATATTTAGCATAATTACTGACCCCAACATATCAAATACGGTCAGTTAACTCAAAGACAGATACAAATAATTATTTCATAATGTTTATGATAAATCATAACCTACTAATTATCTCTTATCTACGTCCCTGTTCTAATACAGCTATAATGTTTTCAATGAGCAGTTTAATACCACCGTGCTTTTTGAAAATTCCTTGATTTTGTTTTTATTCAAGATGATGGTTCTTTATCCAATTTGAAAGGAGTTAAACTACAGTATTTCAGGTAACAATTTTGAAAAAGCAGCAGTATTCAAAATGTGTCTATATGGTGGAAAGGGTTAAACTACTGAAAATCAACAGTGTTGGCTACAGGGTTAGAATGGGTTGGACAAAGGCGTTGCCTTATATATATATATACAATGTATAATGTAAAGTAAAGGTTTGACTGAAAACTCCCAAAAGTGTTTACAATAATTATCAAAAATATCAAAACTACACACCGTGCACCACCCAAAAGTTTCCTATGTCAGTAGAGCATAACATTTATTTGAAAAATATATTTTAACCCTTTCCCACATGCAGATGCTTTCTGACACATCTGCAACAATATGTGACAAAAGGAGGAATTGCTCAAATGTTTTCAACTTTTTTCAGCAATTAATCCTGCAGATATAGAGATTTTCAATATTTTTGCCTAGACGTTTTCAAAGTCATCTGCTGCAGATTTATTGTAAGTGGGAAAGGGTTAAAATATGCATCATTGAAGTCATACAACTATTTAGGATATAAAAAAATAGAAAATCTCGACACATGTAGGTAAAAAATATTCAAAACAATTTATGCTCTAATAATTATATTGAGTTATTTCTACTTTTGCCAGTTCGTCTACTGTAAATGTGTCTGCATGAAAAGACATTGTGGAATTGATTGATTAATTGGGGTTTAATGCCATTTTCAACAATTTTTCAGTCATATCACGGCCACCAGTTCACATACTCATGCATTTCCTGGTTTTCCCACACCAGTACACCACACAACATACTTTCCAAGCACCTGGCTGATTTTCCACATAGACTGTTAAACAGCTTCTTGGTGAAAGACAAACGACGCAGGTCACAGTGACTTTTGTCAAACGTTGGAAAGAATGTTGGCCTAGCCGGGATTTGAACTCACAACCCCTGGATTGACAGCCCACATCGCTACCGACATTGTGGAAAAAGATCAAAAGAAGATTATGGCTATTGATGGAGTAGATCCGAACTTGTGCACCATACGTTTTTGCTGTCCAATAAATTAGCTGTTCTGTCAGGACTTTTTTGTGCTTCTCTATACCCTTTCCCTGATACAACAAATCTGCAGAAGACAACTGTGAAAACACCAAAAACAATTTAACTATAGTAATCCCTATAAATTACAGAATACCCGGTATTTATTGAATAGAATTGAAAACATTATGGCCATAAGGAGAATGAACTTGTTATTCGCCACAATGTTTTCAAAAGTTGTCTATATGCAGGAAAGTGTCTAAAAAGCACAGGGATTTTACCTGATAGATCATGACAGTGTGATAGGACTTTATCCTTTCCCACTTGCAGAGCCATTTTGACTCACAGCCTTTGTGAGAAAAATCCCAAAGACAGAACCTGCTCATCATGGGATACAAACCCTGGACCTTTGGTATGCGAAGCAGACACTTTACCACAGCATATAACTGTCTTCCACTGTCTTGATGTGTAATTTTGCCATTTGTTACAATGTTTTCAACTCTATTTGATAATATCCCTTTCATTTGAGAGATTTAACTATTTTTGATGTTTTCAAAGTTGTCTACCAAATTATTCGTTGAATGTTTAGCATGCTTACCAACCTTTTCTCATCCTCAAGGGGGAGTTTCATGATCTCAAAGTGGGAGATTGGGGTTTGAAATGGGAGTGATGAATTTAACAATTTTTACAATAAACGGAATTTAGAAAATTTCCTCAAGACATAAACCTTTCAATATTTGTAGGAAAAGAATAAAAAAGACTCATTTTGAGAAGGTTTTCTATGTAACATAATTTTTTCAACTGTATGTTAGCATTTAAGTATATTTTGGCATGTTTTCAAATCCATGCATCATTGATGTTAAAAAAAACTTAATTTTTTGGATAATATTATGTTTTCAAAATTTATTTTATGTGGGAAAGGGTTATATACATGATTGTGTGCATTGTAATAGTAAAGTAATCCTTGTTTAACAGTTTTTTGCCTTCAAGCAAAAATGGTCACCTGGTTTGCTCCAGTATAATTTGTTATAATAGTATACGTCATCAAAGATTTAGAAAGAATGGAGACAGCTTTATTAAGGTTGATTTTCTAATGATAACTTAAAGATGCTTAACTCATTAAACAAATATTGAAACATTGTGTGAAATGGAGCATTGCTTCTTACAACAAGTGGTTTATGTACACATAATATATATTTAAGAATTCATTATGGGAAAAGATCATTTTTTTTTTTTCAAAACAAATTTCAAGATGTTTTAATTTTATCCTTCAATGTTTACAAAGCAGAAAATTATAACACTTTTGTTTGAAGGAACACATGTTTCCTGCCATAATTAGTTATAATTAAACCAATTCATCAAAGAGTGGATGGACAGTCAGACGGACGGACTGAATAGACAGATAATGAAGAAAAGATCCCCAAGTCTCACTCTTTCAAGTCAGGCGACATAAAATAACACATAATGTACAACGTTAACCCAATTTTTTTACCATTCGGTCCATGACCATTTAAGTCTATTTTGGCTGCTGATGTTCAAACTTGATAACAAAAGTAGGTTGAATAAACTATATATTTATGAAGATATTATCTCATTCAACTACTTTACAATTCAAATTTGGAAATCCTGTTTATTTCCTCATTTTACAACTGTCTTAAAATTATCCAGATTTGAAAATTTTATCATCAAGTATATTCAAAGCAGAACACCCTTTATCCAAACATTTGAAATCATTTTGGAAAAAAGGATACGATCGCCATCCTTCGAGGCCTCCCCGCGGTAATCGGGTACATATGGGCGCAGCACATCTTTCATCAACTTCTTAAATGCTGTATGTTCACGTTTGTCATATTTCTTCAGAATGGCACCTGGGTCACCTGCTTGAAAGTTTCCTGAAATGGACATAAAGATACAAGTATAAATTAACCCTTTCCTTCATATAGACCATAAAGATACAAGTGTAAATTAAACCTTTCCTACATATAGACGCCTGTGCAGCAGACGACTTTTTAAAACAAGCAATTTCTCCTTTTGTCACAATTTTTTTTATCTCTTTTTAATAATTAAACCCTTAGTTATGGACATTTTTCATGCCGTTGCCAAAATGTTTTGGAATTGTTGTATGTGGGAAAGGTTAAACAATATTTAAGGACAAAATGAAAACACCTTGGAAATTAGATGTTTCTTAACCCTTTCCCACTTGTAGACGCATTCTGACGCAACTGCAGCAGACGACTTTTGAAAACATTGTGACAAAATGAGAAATTGCTCAAAACAAGCAATATCACCTATTGCCACAAGGTTTTCAACTTTTTCAGTTATTACACTTTCGTTTTTAGAAATTTCCATATTTTTGCATGATTGTTTTCAAAATTGTTTGCTGCTGATCTGTTTTATGTGAGAAAGCATTAATTGTTACAGGATTGAACATTCCTGAGAAAAAGTAGAAATTACTTGTTTGAAGCAATTTCTCTCTTTCTCACAATGTTTTAATATTAAGTCACCAGCTACAAATGATGTCTTTTTCAGGGAAAGGGAACAACTTGGTGCTCATTAACTATTTTTTGTGGTATTTTGAAATTATTTTGAACTGAAAAAATCTGAGGAAAAGAATTGATTTTTTTTTTCATCACTTTTAATGTTGTAAGGAAAGACAATGTTCAGTGCATATTCTTATTCATTTGCCACAAAACATCACTGCATCCTAGGTCACATGGTAAAATACAAAATACAGAGAAAAACTAACCATTATTGACGTCAAACAATTATTTTGGATATCAAATTACCCATTACCTTATAAAATCCGAATGCAATGCAAGGGCTTTTTGAAAAAAACATAATTGAATGCGTCAAATAGGTACTTTGGCACAGACAATTTTTCATATATCTACAGCAGTAGATTTTTGCCAGAATGTTTAAAATAGGCTTTCATTCTTTATTAGATTTTCAACCTTTTCCTAGAAGTTTTCCAAATAGTCTTATGCACTTTAAATAGTTGTTTGTCATTTTTGGAAATGAGTTTTGCCAATTTAGATATGGTTTTCATACAAATGTATGTGAGAAAAGGTTTTATGATTAAATGGATGACTGCATGCGCCTTTGCAGACAAGGGCCCATAGGTACCTTTTCAATTCAGTATTAAACTGATACTGTAAACTAAGGCCTTAACCCTTTCCCCACATACAACAAATCTGCAGCAGACTACTTAAAAAATTGCTAAAAATAATTATGGAAAATCTCTGAAAATGAAGGTATAATGACTGAAAAGAGTTGAAAACTTTGTGGCAAAACTAGAAATTGCTCATATTGAGCAATTTCTTCTTTTGTCACAATGTTTTCAAAAGTTGTCTGCTGCAGAAGCGACAGAAAGCTGCATCTATAGGTGTGAAAGGGTTAACACATGTTCAAAGCAAACAGTAACTAGAAATATCACTGAAGATGATAAATACCCCCAAAACAGCACCTTGACTCAAAAATGGCTTACGACCGACCAACAAAAGGGCCATAACTCTGTAAACAAGAAAAAGTAACAAAGGGCAATAACTCTGTATTTAGATTAAATAGAGTTATGGTTTCTGTACACTGCACTTCCTCTCAATGTGTTGTATCATCCTATGAAGTTTTATTAAACTCCAACAATTAGTTTTAAAGTTATGCTCCGGACAAGACTATGAATATGAAAAAGTAACAAAGGGCAATAACTCTATATTTAGATAAAATAGAGTTATGGTTCCTGTACACCGCACTTCCTCTCAATGTGTTGTATCATCCTATGAAGTTTAATTAAATTCCAACAATTTGTTTTAAAGTTATGCTCCGGACAAGACTCTACGAATAAGAAAAAGTAACAAAGGGCAATAACTCTGTATTTAGATAAAATAGAGTTATGGTTCCTGAATACCGCACTTCCTCTCAATGTGTTGTATCATCCTATGAAGTTTCATTCAAATCCTATGTTGCATTGTCCGGACAAAATATGGCTTCCGACCGACCGACACAGTGACTCCTATATACCCCCACAAAAAAATTGTTTTTTGGGGGTATAATAAGATGAAATATGCATTGATTTGCAACAGTTAATATTACTTGACTGACTTTGTCTATCACCAAATCTCATGTTTGCTATGGTTAATGCTTTTATGACTTCACAAACTCATATTAAAACCCTTGGTTTATAACGAGCATAGCTCGTTATGAGGTTTAACCTTAATAAGGGGAAATTTCCTATATTCAGTATGGAAAAAAATTGGGTGCAAAGATACTACGGCCCAGCTCATGAAATCCAAATGAAATTACATAGAACAAAGCAGGGAACCATGGCCGACATTTATTCATATCCGGCCGACGTCACATCCGTCCAAATCAAGCTGGTTCCCGAGATATCGACAATAACTTTTTTGTTTACAGTAAAGGCTGATAACCAGAACCTATATATCGGCTACGATTCCCTTGTTTTAGGTAAGAATTTTTATCTCTCTCGTTTTCGTAACATATATTAACACAGATAATATCATTTTGGCGTTCTTGTAGGTAAAGATATAAGATCTAGCTGTATTGTAAATTTGAATGTTTTGCATTCATTGACGGATGTTCCTTGCGATGGAATAACTGTCTGATCCAAGATGCTCTTCGTGGTAAATTTGTTTCACTAGATCAATGACAATGCTTCACAGACCTACTAAAGTCGTCAGTCCTTCTGACAAAACTCCTTTGGACGGTCAAAGATCGATGCAAAAATTGGTTGAACATACACCCTGTGACACAAATCAGAGACATGTATTTTATGTCTCTGCCCAAATACACCAGAACAATGTTCAAGTCCCTATGCATAAATGTCACAAAAATAGCACATGATTGTATAAGAAAGTAAATCTATTTTTAGAAGTGTTCTCGAGTGCAGATTGTTTACACATTTAATGACGTAATATCTTACGTGTCTACTGCATGGCATCCACTTCATTTTTTAGTGGGGAACACATTTGCAATGTGGACGGAATATTTAAGACTAATGGCTAATCAGGTAAAACTAACAGCTTTTTAGGCGAAAAGAACCCAAGAAGAAACGTCCCCAGTGTATTCAAGAGACATATCGGGTGTCCAAAAAAGGAAGTTTGAACAAGTTTTCTAAAAGCCTTGACTGGAGCAAAGACCTAATAACACATGTATGTGTTATTAGGTCTTTGACTGGAGACACATATCCGTGGCCGAGACAGATTTATATAGGCATGCCTTGTGCTGTGTGTCCTTAACAAAATTTTAAAAAATGTTTTTACAATTGATAAATGGATGTGATAATCAAAAATTAATCTTAACAAGGAACATTGCATGTCCGGACGGTAAGCCAGAAATCTCGACCCAAAGAATTCTCGACCCCATTATCGGATTATATAGGTGTGAATGGATGGTTTAACACACAGGTGTCATAAACAAAATACTGATTCTTGATACTTACTTACCTGTTGATTGATTATTTAAATGATCTCGATGTGTTCTAAATAGTTAATCTGCTGCGGACGACTTTGAAAACATTTGGTGAGAAAAGGAGAATATGTACATGACAGGTTGACTTCTGGCTAAGGTATAGTTATATTAATGAATAAGGAAGATTGTGAGAAAAGGAGGAAATGTCCTCTATCAAACAATACTTCAAATCTTAAGAATACTTTGAAAACCATGATATAGGATAATTTATAACAATGTTGAAACATATACATCATTATTACATTAATCATTATCTAAATGTAGTGATTATACAACAAAAGAACCATCATCCATTCACACCTATATAAACTGGGGTCTAAATTGGGGTCGACTATTCTTAGGAAATTGGGGTCGAGAATTCTGGAAGCCGTCAGGACCACTGTGATGCTTTAAAAGAATCCATCCTGCAGCTAAACATCATTCAAGTAAGTATATTAGAAAATGCACAATTGATTTTAATTCAAAAGCATTGTGAGAAGTATAATTGCATATTGTCAACAATTTGACCTTTTTCACAATGCTTTCAAACATCATATGCTGTAAGGTCAAATGTCATCTTCATAAGATAAACACAAATGTAAGTTACATCTGTATCATCAGTAATTATAATAATCCTATGTCAATTAAAATGTTGATTCATCTTTGATTGTCAACAATATCTGTATAAACCCCTCAATGGCTACTTTTTCTGAACACAAGTGGGGAATTGGCCCCTTTTCAAAAAATTATAGAAGCATCTTTGCCCAAATATACTCAAATGAAAAATGTATAAAAATACCAAAATACACCGGAATCCTCAAAGTCTACCTAATTCTTAAAAAAATGCCCCAAATACCTGAATCAGAATTCAGTGAAGATTGGGATTTTCCGCACAAATTGGGCGAGAACTGGTTGTATCTCCAGAACATTTAATCCGAGACTTCTCTGACCCTAATAGCCTTTTTTTTTTTTTTTTTTTTTTGCGGCTTAGGCAGCAAAATGAAATGTCAAAATCGTAAAAAAGGCTGTGTAAGGGTCAGAGAAGGCTCGGATTACAGAACATTGTGCGTGATTAATATAAGATTAAAGCTTGTTTCACAATTGATGTAAAAAAGATAAGTTTAAAGTCACTGGTTTAAAGGAATAATCTAGATAAGACTGCACAGGGGTACAAACTGGTCTAAAACAAAACTGGTTGCAGAACCCAAAGCTTGGCTTTTTGACATAACTAATATACATGTATATTGTTTTCAATTCTGGTCTATTTTTTAAATATTAGGCTATTTAAAAGGAAAAAGGTATAAATAGTGTTTGTAATCTCATTCTTTAATTTATCATTTCGTTTTATATAATATTAGTTATTTGGTCCCAGTATTTTTAAAATTCCTAGTATTAAACCCACTATAATAATGAAATGAAACAATATCAATTTGTTTTGCTTATGAAAGGTGGTTGATGAATAAATCAGTTATTTGGTCTGTTACTGACCCATTACGGAACAATTTTGTGTTCAATTTCATAAACACAATTTACAGTTGTAATATTGTTAGTGGTTTCCGTGATTTTGAGATAGAAAAAGGTGAATCGATGAGTGGCGGCCGTTTTGTCGACTATTGACTTTGCAGTTATTGTCTGATGTCATTTATTATAACTGCATCAAGTTTTATTTTAAAACAGAATGGATTTAGAACGTCCCATACAATCATGGAATAACAGTTCTGATGGCGATTACTGGAGAGGAAATTCATATAAGCAGTTAGTGATATACCCCTTGGTCATTGGTACCTGTCTATACAATGAAAATATCATGCATCTTTGACTGTGGGGTAATATTCTTTCCTGCATACACATCAAAACAGTAAATGGATTGAGATCAACCTGTACAATCATGGAATCACAGCTGTTATGGCGATAATGGGAGAAGAAGTTCATATAGGCAGTTAGTGATATACCCATTGGTCATTGGTGCCTGTCAAAACAATGAAAATTGCATGCATCTTTGACTGTGGGATATAACTTCCTGCATCAACATCAAACAAGGGAATATATTGAGAGAAACCCATTTACTGATGGAATTACAGCCGTTATGAGGAGGACAGGAGAGGAACTTCAGCTGATTACCTTTTAATATTACTAATGGATTCATACAAGGTAATCTTTTTTAATGGATAAGTTTATCAAAATCATATCAAGCTTGTTTTATCTAATTCAATGTAGTATATAAAGGAAGTCCTGTTTTTTTATTGCACAGTTTGTGTTTTTTATGATCAGGTTTTGTCTGATGTCCTTTGGTCACACGCCATCAACAATTGCCTTGTGAACAATCTACAGGCAACATTTTACAACATCCAATATGAATGAAAGTTTATCAGAAAATCATCTCCATCAAATCTTGGCCAAGTTATAGACTGGGTCCTGTGAGGTGAAAAACTAGGTTTCAATGTCAATTTGAAGGAACATATTGAAAACACTCTGGATGCCTTATTTTAAACTTAAGCATGTTGAGATGTTTTCAGAATAACTGTTTTGATGATATCTAGGCTAAGTTTAAATATATTCGGTCATAAACTAGGTCATGTTGGGTCATAAACTAAGCAAATTGAAGGAAAATCTTGTTAGTCTAGAAACTACACTTTGCCTTGAGCAGCTTGATGCTTTGTCAGAATGTTTGTCTTGACAATATCTAGACCTAGTAAGAATAAGGGTCATGGTGGGTCAAAAACTAGGTCACTAGACCAAAATGAAGTAACATTTTGTTAACACTCAGACATTTTGAATGCTGCATTTTTTATTTTAACATGTTGAAATTTTGTCAGAACTGGTGTTTTGGTGAAATCTAAATTAAAATATAGGTCATGTTGGATAAAACCAACAATGAATTCCAAAGAAAAAACATTTGAGAAAAAGCTTGTAAACAGCTTGACCTCAAGGTTTGATTCAGCATCTTGAAACTTTGTCAGAATGTTCGCCTGATGATTATTGATATCTAAACCAAGTTCAAATATTGGTCAAGTCGGGTCAAACATAAGGTCACTAGACCAAATTAAAAGAAAATCTTGTTAACACTCTGACAGCTGTTCTTTTAATGTTAGCATGTTGAAACTTTGGCAGAATAGATATTTTGAACATTGCTTTTAACCCAGAATCTATGTCACTAAGCCTAATTGAAGGAAAAACTTGTTTTCACTATTTACTTATTTTACCTTTCTGTATTGATTATGTTCATGTGATGAATTGAATGTTAAAATTGTTGAAGATTTGACTTTGCACCAAGAGATAAAGTAGGAATAGTGTACAACAGCTGTCTCAGTTCCGACAGCTTGAAACAGATTCCTTTATCATGGTAGTCACATACCTACAGGTTAGACCCATAATAGACGCTGTGCTCGTGATGAGGCTTTGCCTTTTTCATATTACAACACCTTTTTATTTACATACCATTATAGTATACAACAAAAACCCTTGTTGAAAGTATCCTCTATTTCAATCAAGCTCAATTCTTTCATTGATGTTTTGTGTCATTGGCAAATGATTTAAGAAAATGAGGAAAACATTAAAGATATAAATTCACTAAGCGTGACTATTTCAATCATCACAAGTCATGCATCAATTTGAGTTGTAAGACAACCAGGGAACACTGGTGAATAGTGAAGACTCAGTTTAGTCTTCATGCGGTGTACACAGTCTTGCCACAGTCTTGCCAGACACTTCACTGCCTGGTTTTCATATTAATTGGCCGCAGACAGAACTTAGAAGTGTAGCGCTATATAGTTAGTTGAAGTACTCCTCTAAGAGATGCTAAAACCGAAATGCATTAAGATCCCTAATTGCTCATTAATTGTGTATCTCTTATCACAGAAACACACATTTTTTTCACTGTTTTAACCCTTTCCCTCATATAGACGCTTTCTGACGCCTCTGCAGCAGACGGCTTTTTGAAAACATAGTGACAAAAGAAGAAATTGCACAAAACGTGCAATTTCTCCTTTTGCCACAATGTTTTCCACTTTTAGTCATAGGTTATCCATTCAATTAAAGAGATTTTCTATTTTTTGACAAAATATGTTCAAAGTCGTCTGCTGCAGAATTGCCGTATGAGGGAAAGGGTTAATACAGGGGTTTCATTTTGTTTGGGGTTACTAAGCAGGATAATAATTGAAAGGAGGCGGAGTTTGGGGGTCCTCCCCCAGTAGGGGTAAAGGAAATTCTTTTAAAGTAGCCGGGTAAAGGTGCTTTAGTAGTTAGTCACTGGTATTTTTACCGGCTACCGGGTCATACCCCTGTAAATAATGTGAAAAAGGGATGTCTAGTAGTAAATAGTAATGTTTTTTTCAAATATGGTAACTTACTGTGACTTTTTGAATTTCTTTATTACTTATACATTTAAGATGTATTATATCAGACAAATGGGTAAATTCATTGAAACCAGTCAATAAATGTGGCGTTAAATGAATTTTAAGGAAAAATAAAAAGATTTCATGATGGAAATTCCCTAGACAAAGGATAGCTTCCGAATAGCCTGGACAAGAAAACAATGTGGCAACTATAATTATACTTCCCACTTCCGATAAGAGAACGTAAAAACAAAGAGTGAAACATTAAGTTTTTTATTAGTGAGGAAATTGTTTGATATATCCAGCAATTGACGTAGAAGTTGTCGTGAAAACTACACACGTAAACCAAACCAACAATCAATCACACAGCACACACATCTCAAATCTCAAAACAATTTACCTCATTGCTATGACACATTACGTTGTTATTAAACCTTTCCCTCATACAATTCTGCAGCAGACGACTTTTTTGAACAGATTTTGTCAAAAAATGGAAAATCTGTATAATTAAATGGACAACCTATGACTTAAAGTGGAAAAACATTGTGGTAAAAGGAGAAATTGCTCGTGCAATTTCTTCTTTTTTCACTATATTTTCAAAAGCTGTCTGCTGCAGAGGCGTCAAAAAGCGTCTTTATGAGGGAAGGGGTTAACAATTATTTTTCTAATTGTAAGATACTATTTAAATCTGTACCCTGACACATTTTGAAGCACCTGCAGCTGATGAGTTTTGAAAGCTTTGTGGCAAAAGGACAACTTTCTCATAAATAGCTATTTCCCATTTTTATTTGTCACAATGTTTTCAATCCTTTTCAATAATAATTCTTTCATTTACATATTTAGATGTTGCAATTTCTCTATTTCCCACAATGTTATCAACTTAATTCAATAACTGTTTTTTTCAATTACAGAGTTTCAATATTTTTGAGATAGTTGTCTGCAGCTACAGATTTGTTGTTAGTGGGAAAGTGTTAACCCTTTCCCTCATATGACAATTCTGCAGCAGACGACTTTGATCGTATTTTGTCAAAACATAGAAAATCTCCATAATTGAATGGATAACCTTTGGCAAAAAGTGGAAAACATTGTGGAAAAAGGAGAAATTGCACGTTTTGTGCAATTTCTTCTTTTGTCACTATGTTTTCAAAAAGCCGCCTGCTGCAGAGGCATCAGAAAGCGTCTATATGAGGGAAAGGGTTAAAGAACAATTGAATTGTAAAAGTTGTTCAGCTGCAAAAGATTTTTCTGACAACAAGATTTGTAATAAGACTATATAATAAGTTATGTTGCACTTTAACCCTTTCCCTCGTATAGACGCTTTCTGACGCCTCTGTAGCAGACAGCTTTTTGAAAACATAGTGACAAAAGAAGAAATTGCTCAAAACGAGCAATTTCTCCTTTTGACACAATGTTTTCCACTTTCTGTCACAGGTTATCCATTCAATTATAGAGATTTTCTATTTTGAGACGAAATATGTTCAAAGTCGTCTGCTGCAGAATTGTCGTATGAGGGAAGGGTTAATACCATTTGGGAAATTCAGTCTGTTTCCTACATGAGCACTGAATTCTTCTGATAGTTTTAACCCTTCTCAATATACATAAATCTGCAGCAGACGGTTTGAAATTATCTAGGCAAAAACACAAAAATCACTCAAAATGTAGGTATAATCACTGAAAAAAGGATGAAAACATTCTGGCAAATGGAGAAATTGCTTGTTTTGAGCAATATGTGGGAAAGGTTTAACAGGTGTCCAATGACCTGGGTAAAATAATAAATACCAGTTATATAACATAAGCTTGAATGAATTCCTTTATCCCATTCAAAACAAATCTGCAGCAGACAACTTTAACAAGAGGCCCAAGAGGGCCAGTATCGCTCCACGGCCATAAGGCAAAAATAAAATCTCCAAACAGCCCTGCCCGTGGTGGCTATTTTTTTTACCAACCACCATGGCTTAAAGGAATCTTGTAGAGTGTCACCAAAGGAATGTTTCTGCAAAATTATTTGAAAATATGCCTGACACTTTCGGAGGAGAAGATTTTTTAAGTTTTCACTATGGTCATATAAGTCAAAATAGCCCCGCCCTCTGGCGGCCATGTTTTTCGACCAATCAACATGGCTTGAAGGAATCTGATAGAGGGTCACCCAATGAACATTTCTACATAATTATTTGAAAATCTGCTGAACACTTTCGGAGAAGAAGATGTTTTAAGTTTTCACTATAGCTATATAACGCAAAAAAGCCCCGCCCCCTGGCGGCCATGTTTTTCGCCCAATCAACATTTCTTGAAGGAATCTAATTAAGGTTCACACAAGGAACATTTCTACAAAATTATTTGAAAATCGGCCTGACACTTTCGGAGAAGAAGATTTTTTAAGTTCTCACTATTTTTTTCTTTCGGTTGCCATGGAAACCAGAATTTTGAATGGATCAAAAAGAATTGAAGGAATTTAGTAGAGGACATTGAGAGGATGCTTCCCATGAAGTTTCAACCAAATTGGCCAAGTGGTTAGGGAGAAGAAGTCGTTTAAAGGAAAAAGTTAACGCACGCACGCACGCACAACGGACAATTCGCCATGACATAAGCTCGACTGGCTTTCAGCCAGTGGAGCTAAAAACATCTCGGCAAACATCATAAACAATCAGTAAAAAGGAATTGATAATTATTGAATAGAGTTTAAAACATTGTGGCAAAAGGTAGAATTACATCCTGAGCAATTTCTCTTTTTGTTATGTTTTCAAAAGCCTACTGCAGATGTGTCTGTATATATGTTATGTGGAAAAAGGTTAATGTCTTTTTGCAATACAATCATAATTATATTGATACCTCTGCATGTTTTGAAAACAATCTCAATTGAAAATCATACTTTAATTTTCATGTACTTCTTGATATGATAATGTAAAAAGACGCCTCTGCAGCAGACGACTTTTAAAAACATAATGGTACAAAACTTTTGACGTCGTATTTGCATGGTCAGACAGCAATAATTGCTCTTGATAAGAATGTTAAAACAATGGTAACTTTTTTTTTTCTTCACCTATTTTAATGGATTGATGGATTTAAAAATTTCTCAGTCATATCACAGCGGCCAGTTCACCTACTCATGTGT
This sequence comes from Serripes groenlandicus, assembly GCA_031761405.1. Taxonomy (NCBI): domain Eukaryota; kingdom Metazoa; phylum Mollusca; class Bivalvia; order Cardiida; family Cardiidae; genus Serripes; species Serripes groenlandicus. The sequence goes on from JASEVX010000001.1 coordinate 61,298,985, forward strand.
TTCCTGGTTTTCTCACACCAGTAAGTGACTCCACACAACAATCTTCCCAAGCAACTGGCTGCTTTTCCACATAGACTTAGCCCATTGGTGGAAGACAAATGACGCATGTCGCAATGACTTTTGTCAAACGTCGGAAAGAAAGTTACCCGAGTCGGGATTCAAACTCACAACCCCTGGATTGACAGCCCGCGTCGTTACCGACTGAGCTACCGGGACTCGACACCTTTTTTAATGAAACATGGCGCAGTCTACGCCGCTTACAATGTCCTATCTCCGTTTTTTTACAGGAGTTTGATTGGTGGTGTAATTTTTTCAAACACTTCGACAAACCTGTTCTCAAAATCCAGTTTTGATAATGCATCATCGGCTGTCGGCGATATTAATAAATTTTGAGAAAAGGTTCATCAAAGTGTTTGAAGAACATAAACCACTTATCAAACTCTGTTGAAAAAACGGAGATAGGGCTCTCTTAGCAGCGTAGACTGCGCCATTTTTCATTAAAAATGATGAAGAAATAAAAAAGTTACCTTTGTTTTTACATCTAAATCGAAGTAGCATATTTCTGTCTGCCGTAGCATTTGTGATGTCAAAGTCATGTGGTAAACACACACTGTATGTGGTAAAGGGTAAAAGGCACTGGCTATCTCAAGGCGTATCATTCAACAATTTGAATTATTTTGAACCTCATTGAGAGACAATGAACTAGATTGACACAAATATGAATGTGACATCTCCTTGTTTAGCCAATTTCCCACATACAACAAATCAGTAGCAGACGACTTTGAAAAAATATATAGTCTAAATGTGTAAGACCTATTAAATGAAAGATTTATCATTAAATAGAGTTGAAAACATTGTGGCAAAGGTGAAATTGCTGCAGAAGCATAAAAAAGTGTCTGAATGTGGGAAAGGGCTATTGGAACGCTGACACATCTACAGCAATGATTTGACATTGTGACATATGGATTAGTTGCTCATAATGAGCAATTTTTGGGATAGGGGCGTTTCGCCACTATCTCATAGCGAAGCTGCTTTCGAAAAGTCGAATTTAAAGCTGCAACCGCAGTCCACATGTGTATACCTACACCAAAATCGAGTTTTGATTGGTTATAATCTGCCTTTTCAACGATTTCATTGGTTCGACCGAATCACAAAACCCTCCGCTGCATAAATTTATGAGACAAAATAGTTTCTATGAATGAAACTCACTCTGAACTATGGTTGACCTTAAGGTCAGTAGTGTGAGGTAACGTCGACCGTTCTGTGACCCCATTAGTTTACAACAGTCGACTTATAGAGAAATGTGCAAAGCACTGTAAATACAATTATTGAAAGGAGTTGAAACCATTGTGGCAAAAGTAGAAATTGCCTACGAAAAGCAATTTCCCCTTTTGTCACAATGTTTTCGATTGTCGTCTGCTGCACATGCGTCTGTAGGCGGAAAATGGTTACATCCTTCCCATGGAAGCGGAACCCTTTCCGTGATACTATAACAGTTCGAATATTTAAAAAATATTGTTGAAAATGGAGCTATTGCTGACAATGAGCAATTCCTCCTTTTCACACAATGCTTTCAAACACGTTTCAAATTAATTCTTTTCATATTTAAACGTTTTACTATGGACGTTCTTTCCCTCTTTCTCCCTTCCGGACACATTTTGAATAACATGCTAGAGATGAATGATTACGAGCAATTTTGCCTTACATCAAGGGGAAAAATATATAGTTGAAACCTTTGTGGAAAAAGAGGAAATGGGTCATGATAAACAATTCTGCAGCCGTCTGCTGCAAATGCGTCAAAAAGCGACTGTAAGCGGGAAAGGGTTTAACTGTTCCCGTTATAGCTACTTAGTTACAAACAAATGTTGAAAGTATATTTGCAAACGGAGCAATTGCTGACAATGAGCAATTTCTCCTTTTCAAACATTGCTTTGAAACATGAATCAAATTGTTTCTATAACCTAGATAACGAAAACATTTGTCTACAGTTATTATTTTAACCTTTGCCCCTTTTAGACACATTTGACTAACCTTAACAGATGAATGATAATCAACAAGTTTGTCTTTTTCCACAATGTTTTCATCACTATTCAAAATCATACTTTTATTAATTCAGGTCAATAGTTATGCCTTAGTTCAATGTTGTTTGCTGTATATTTAGTCTATGTGGTCAAGGTTAAGGAATACTGTAAACAAACTTGTTACAACATAATTCGTCCAAAGAGAGAGGTCCTACTGTGTATACATGCCATGAAATAATGTTACAAACGGTCTCACCGCTACTGGGGAATTGTTGGTAAAACAGGTCGCGTTTTGTGTTGAATATTCTCATGTGTCGCTGTATGTAGACCCTACTAGGAAATAGAAATTAAATCTACAAATTATAGATAAGTTAATTTCAACATTGATTGATTGGGATTTAACGCCGTTTTTAACATTTCTTCAGTCATATCATGGCGGCCAGTTCACCTACAAATGTATTTCCTGGTTTTCTCAAACCAGTACTGCTCACAACAATCTTCCCAAGCAACTGGCTGCGTTTCCACATAGACTTAGCCATTGGTGAAAGACGAATGACGCATGTCGCATTGACTTTTGTCAAACGTCGGAAAGAAATTTGGCCGAATTTGTCAACACATCCGAGTTATAACCGCAAGGTCATTATTTATTTTATTATTGAGAAGCTTCTAGCGATTTTGGGACTAAAATTATAATGTATATGCATTTGCGTTAATTTAAGACTCAACGTTCATCAACGTGTAATATAGTCCTAGATGTATCTGTTGACAAATAAACTAGAAATGTAGTCTAAATAGGTTTTTGAAAATTAACCTTGACGGTCCGGTCCCGTTTCGGAAATACAATTAAATTGCAAATACTTTACAAATACCATAATCTAAGCTGACGTGTTTTGACGCATCGAACCAGTCTTCTGTAATCAATACTTGAGTTGTCTCCATCTGTAAAGCTTGGAGGTATAATCCGGCGTCCGGCCGGCTGTCTGCCTGAATGTGCATTCGTCCGTCCGTCATGGATTGCATGTATTGGTTAACACGTTGTTTCTGTATGGCAGATTTATTTCAAAGTGGTCACAATTATACCCGTGTGATCAGGAGAACGGCAAAGTACTAGGTACATAACTCTGGTCTGTTTTTTCAGTTATCTCCATTTTTCCTTATTTAGTTCAGCGATTGTCTCAATTAACTTTCATTGTATCAATTTCAAACTTGGTTTGTATGTAACTTATGACCTACAGATTTGCAGTGCACCATTACCATAAATTTAGCATGCTGCGTTTGGAGTGTGTATATTTTTGTCTTTCAATGTTCTCCCTTATTATATGCAACACATGCGTTCCGTGAAATTCCCCTTTTCGTTAATGAGTGCTTTCCCAAGATTTGTACTTCGTCAAATCTAGTCTGTTTTTTAGGTGTAAACTCAATTTTTTCATTTCTTCGGTTATTGTCTCAATATATGTCCAATATATCAATTTAAGACTTGGTGTATAGGAAACTCAGAGCTGCAATTGTGCAGTGCAAAAGAAACATAACTCTATCATGCTTTCGATCGTCTTTCATTTATCAGCATGATTACAATATACATTGTTGATCTTTAGTGATTTCTGAACTAGAAATATTTTAATTAAGGGTAGCTGCTCGGGTTTTTTTTGTCAATCTTTTGTCCTTCGATATTTTGTTTATACAAGAAAAGGGTAAAACTTTGACAAATGAGGTATATGTTATTGGCAGGCAATATGTGTTGCTTCAAACATTTTTGGTTTGGTTTGTTTAAAGGTCATTGTTTCATTGTTTCAACAATGTTTGTCCATATGATCTATGCCATATGTTTTCAATTTACATATGCCCCCTATACCATCAGCGCTTTCAGCGCTTTGATTCAGTTTGTCACTATAGTTTCAACATTATTCAATAAATATACTCGCATTTATGGTGAGTTTTTACACTTTTTGCTTACATGTTTTTAAAGTCGCCTGATGCCGATTTGTTGTTTGTTAAAAAGGTTTAAATAAATCCATAAATTATAAGGCCCATCCTTGCGATAATAAACTGATGAATGCAACTTCTATCAGTGTTGTCACTCCCTGGTCATCATATTGTTACTATAAATGGACCATTTGCATATCAACATGCACTCAAAGCAAATGATTACTCGCTAACCCTAAAAACCACAGCTATATTTATCACTAAAAATTCACCAGATACGATATATTTAGTAAGTATTCATTCAGAAAAAAAAAGTTTTATGCAGCTTTGAACAATTTATCAGTTTTATCACGGCATTTCCTGACTATGTAACTTGTTCATTTATCCTGGGGTTAGCTAGTCAGTCAAAAAGTGGATCAATTAACCCTTTCCCTCATACGACAATTCTGCAGCAGACGACTTTGAACGTATTTTGCTAAAAAATGGAAAATCTCTACAATTGAATGGATAACCTATGACTAAAAGTGGAAAACATTTTGGCAAAAGGAGAAATTGCTCGTTTTGAGCAATTTCTTCTTTTGTCACTGTGTTTTTCAAAAAGCCGTCTGCTGCAGAGGCGTCAGAAAGCGTCTTTATGAGGGAATGGTTTAATATCTACTCAGGATCATGACTTAATTACTGTACTTATAATGGCTTTGTGATAACAGTTTGGGAAATGAGGTATTTTACTAATAATCCTTGATGAGAAATTGTTTCTTTTTCCATCCTTTGTTTGTTTGTTTTTTATCAAAAAAGACAAAATTATTCACTCAGTATAATGTTTCTTGTCTATGCTAATTAATACATTGTACTAATGGAGCAGCATCATTTATTCATAAGATGGTTACAGGACTATATATTTCAAATAGGTTAGAAATTATTATAATACCATTAAATGTCAGCAATAATGAAATCACATTTAAAAGTGCTTAAGTACTTTTTGGTATCTGTATAAAATATATAACAAGCTAATAGTTTCATATTAATTGTTGTATAAATGTCACTTACTTTCATTAGACTATTCCATCTAATTGTTCTATTAACCCTTTCCCTCATACGACAATTCTGCAGCAGACGACTTTGAACGTATTTTGTCAAAACATAGAAAATCTCCATAATTGAATGGATAACCTATGACAAAAAGTTGAAAATATTGTGTCAAAAGGAGATATTGCACGTTCTGTGCAATTTCTTCTTTTGTCACTATGTTTTCAAAAAGCCGTCTGCTGCAGAGGCGTCAGAAAGCGTCTATATGATGGAAAGGGTTAACCCTTTCCCACCTGCAGATGAGTCTTGATGTATCTAAAAACATAATGGGACGAAAGAAGAAATTGCTTTTAGAGCTTTTCCATAATTCTGTCTAGATTTTATCAAAGGCGTCGGCTTCCGTTTATTACGCTAATAAAGGAAGAAATGATTCTATCACAAATAAATAAACAATGCACGCCATTAATAAGAACCCGCACTTTCAACATTAAATGTTAGCTAGCGTATTTTATACACACTGAGTTAATACTTTTTAGATCATTTAATAACAAATCGAGAGCTTGGTGTGAAATGGTTCTAACTACCCAGCCACAAATTCAGTACATTTAAAGCACCTTTGGAGTACAAATGAAGCATCTGTAGGAAGTATTAAGGAAGCGCAGTTGAAGTACCTGCTTTGAAATCCACACAAATTTACAAATGCAAACTTTAGAAGAGAAGCGCCTTTAAAGTCTCGTCTAAAATATGCTAATGATGCCTCAAAGGCGCTTCATTTTTCTGAAGTACCTTTAAAGCGCCTCTTGAAGTCCCAGGCCAGAAGTACCTTTGAAGCGGGAAGCGTCAATGAAGCGTCAATGAAGCCCCATTCCAGAGAAAGCAATATTTAAAAGAGAAGCGCCTTTGAAGCTCCGTCTAAAATATGCTAATGATGCCTCATATAAAAACCTATTTTGAAAAGCCTGGTTTAGGGGCAATGTTGACCCCTTTGTAAACGATGCAAATTTAGTTTTTATTTAAATTTTCATTGTTTACCAAGAAAAATGATTTAACACTTATAAAGACTTTATGGTGAGGTGATTAACCTTGGTAAAAAAATACCAATTTTAGTTACAACTGTTTCACGCCAAGCCCTCGAAATCTTCTCAACTCTATCTGACTAAATTGAAACTACAACATCGCGTATATCCTTCGTATATTGCTATTTATATTTTATTGCAATTAAAATATTTTGTATAAAATATTTTGTTTTTGTTTTTTGTATCCGGGAAAGGATGTTGATTACTTTATCGATACAACTACTATGACACCATTTTTAGGCACTTCATTACTGAAAACATCTGGAGAAAAGAATGGGTTTCAATAATTATCTTCTATGCCAATTATTATCTAGACCCTTTCCCACATGTTGACACTTTCGGACGTCTCTGCAGAAGACGACTTTTGAAGACATTTTGACAAAAAGCAGAAATGGGGCATAATAATCCATTTCTCCTTCTGTCACAATGTTTTTAACTTTATTCATTAAGTATTCTTTCATTAAAATAAAGTTTCAATATATTTGACAAGATGTTTTTAAAGAAGTCTGCTGCAGATTTGTTATATGTTGGTAAAGGTTAAACCCTTTAACTGATATAGATATTTTCAAAGATATCTGCATCTCAAAGTATTGAAACAACTAACATTGGACATTTTGATGCTATATATGAATGCATGGGGGATAAAAGGAGATTTGCTCCATTTAAGTGAATTATCTTTTTAATGGCAGAAGCAGTATGTATGTAGACAGAGATTTACCTTTATCCTACATGCAGACGTAATTTGAAGCATCTCCAGCAGATTATGGCAAAAAGAGAAATTGCTCATGATTTTTTTCAAATTGTTTTCACCTGTAGTCTCTAACTAAACTTTCATTAACCATTTCCCTCATATAGACGCTTTCTGACGCCTCTGCAGCAGATGGCGTTTTGAAAACATAGTGACAAAAGAAGAAATTGCACAAAACGTGCAATTTCTCCTTTTGCCACAATGTTTTCCTCTTTTTGTCATAGGTTATCCATTCAATTATGGAGATTTTCTATGTTTTGACAAAATATGTTCAAAGGCATCTGCTGCAGAATTGTCCTATGAGGGAAAGGGTTTTATGAGAGAATTTCAATATTTTTGCCTAAATGTTTTTCAAAATTGTCTACAGCAGATGAGTTGTATGTGGTAAAGGACTAAAAATAAAATCTAAACCTCACCTTGATGCCCTGCAAGCTGTATCCATGGATACTTGCGACGCTTAAATTGCTGAATGAATGGAGACCAATGGACAATGTTGCGTATTTTCTTCCAGGAACTTGTCTGAAAAAACATAAATAAGGAATAAGTTAACATTATATAACAAATGTCATAGAATATTTTAAGTAACCTTTTTTCTTTTCTGGTGATTCTGCTTTGAAAAAGAAATTTATGTTTGATAAAATGCAATATTAAAACATACAGACGCTTTCTGCCGCTGCTGGAGCCAACAACTTTTGAAAACATCAATGAATAAAAGGAAATAGACTAATATGTTTACAATTATATTTCAACATGATCAATGATAATAAACAATCATGAGTATAGTTATTCCTGGATTTTATACATAAAATATACAATTTAACTCAGATACTTTTTTCTAAAAGACAAATTGTTGACATACATATATTTCATCAAATACATTATCATAAGATGCATGATAATTATAACAATTAAAATAAAATAAATAATTATAAGTCATTACCAAATCAAGTAGATCAACATTTGATTTATTTTCTACATTTCCCATATTTTTAGTATCAATAAACAAACGTCTAAATCCCAGTTCTATCATTGTTTATTCTTCCTCCTTTGAGAAAAACAAAACACAGTAATCTTTAATACACAATTAAAACTATCAGCTTTTGTTGTACAACAATCCTCTAATGTTTTCTTTAATATGATTAATTCAAAGTTCCTGTGTTTGTATTAACGTCCTCACGATAAAGTGTGTACTACTATATACTACGAGATTCGCAATGCGACAGATATTGACTAAGCGAGTTATTGAAGCTTATCACTTTATACATGTATAAAGTTTCTCTATTCATAAAACTCCTGACTCAAATGACGTACCGTTCACATGACGTACCGTTCACTTTTGATAGATCAAGTATCATGTTCCCTGTTATTTATTATTAGGTATTGTTTACTTGTGTACTACACATATCTTTTTTTAAATCTTTACTCCTTAAGCCCAATTTACCTGGTTATGGTTTCTTTAACCCTGCATTAATTGAACACATGAGCAAATGCTCGTATAATTATGAAAAGGTTTTAGGAGAAGGCTGTGGGAAAAGGAGAACTGTTGAAAATTGTTCCCTTGCAGTTGGAGCCAAATATAATTTTTAACTGTAAAATATATGAAATTATCTATCTGTTACCCATTTTCTGATAAATCTTTATAGCTAAAACATAATTGGAAAAGGAGAAACCACTCAATTTGGGCAATTTTTCCTTTTTAGACAATGTATTCTTAAGTTGTCCTCCACAGAGGCACAGAAAGTAAAAGTTAATCCTAAGTGTATGTACTTTGTACTTGAAGATAATGTGCCTTGCCCAAAAGACACACCTTAGTTACTTATCATTGGTAATCACAGTACCCTTATGAACCTCCACAAACTTGTTTGATTCTTAACTATACACATGTCAGCTGCCTGTGTAACTAATAAGTCAATGTGTGACAGATGGACCATTGGACATATGCAGACAGACAGACAGACAGATGTGTTACAGATGGACCAATGGACATATGCAGACAGACATATGTGTTACAGATGGACCAATGGTTGTACACAATCATATAGTCAGAAAGTAAGATGATGGGGAATCACTAAGTGTCATCCTTATAAGACAAGTAACACAAGAATTAAAATCAGAATTAGTGAGAAAACAAAACCTAGTTGTTTTAACCAATTAACATACAACACACCTACAGCAGATTACATTAAACCATCTTAGCAAAAATATGGAAAATGACAGTTTAAGTATTAAATATAGTTCAAAATATTGTAGAAAAAAGATCAATTGCTCATCATTAGCAATTTCTCCTTTTGCTTCAATGTTTTCAAAAGTTGTCTGCTACAGATGCATCACAAAAGGGTTGATTAAGTTCAGAAAATGTATGTTATCATCTGAATTCCAAACAGATGAGATCTATACTGCAACAATTTTACCTGAAATAATTATACCTATCATTTTGTTAGAGAATGAATGAGTGGGGTTTTACAGCAATATTTTATGCAACACAAAGAGGTCAATTAGGAATGAGAAATAGAGGTGAAAGACAATATTGAAGTTGATGATGAATACTGGAAAGGAATATTATATTCTAAGCATCCTATTTAAGTAATTGAGTTTTTAGCTTTCATTTGGAGACTCTTACCACCTGCTTGGTGTGTACCGATAGCTTAAGTTTTAGGCTTTGCCAAATGGGCCCATTTTGTTCAAGAAGATTTTTAAAAATTTCACTATAAGAAAAAACTAATAAAAACTAACCTTGCCCTTTATGGTAATGTGTTGTTTTTACAACGGACATAGCTTGAACAAGTTCCCCCCTATATGTCTATGTTAAACAGGTGAACCCAAGGGAGGGCCAATTTTGACATAAAATTAAGAAGCTTGGTAGAGGACCATGAGACAATGCTACAAACAAAATATCTAAGCTCTAGGTCTTTCTGTTTCAAAAGATTTTTAAGTTTTTCCTTATATATCTCTATGTAAAACAGGTGACCCCAGGAGAGGGGCCAATTTTGAACCCAGGGACATGATTTGAGAAATCTTGGTAGAGGACCTTGAAAATATCTTAGCTCTAGGCCAATTTTGAACTGAGGGACATACTTTAAACAATCTTTGTTAAGGACCATAAGACGATGCAACACACCAAATATCTAAGCTTGAGGCCTTTCTGTTTAAGACATGAGTTTTTCCTTTTGGTTGCCATGTCAACCAGAGCTTTGCATGGAATTAATTTCTTTTAAAAAACTTTGAAAGAGGATCACCGAAGGATCATTCCTACCATTAAGTTTAGTCAATTTACTAAAAGTGGTTTAGGAGATGTCCTTTAAAGAAATTGTTGACGACGGATATTAAACCGACTCACAAGACTAAGCTCAACATGATCACTTTGTGCTCAGGTGAGCTCAAAATGAGTTTTGCAGTAAAAAATAAATCTATACAATAAAGACCTGCATTTATGTAACTAGAATGGAGTGCTCCCCGGAGCATGTGTGTCACCTGCCGGGGCCTTGTCAGAAAATCTTAATTTTTGACAGAAAAGGGGCAATAACTCGGATATAAAAAATATTTGGATTATCCCCCTTTTGTGAACCCATCACACACATTGATATAAACATTTGTCAGAAGTTTCAATGTAATCCTTTGAGTAGAAAAAAAGTTATTTGAAAACGTGACGAAAAAGTGTGACGACAGACAGGCGGATGGACAGACAGACAGACGCCAGACAAAAAAAAAGTAATCCCTAAGTGCCTACCATGCTACGCAGGTGACACAAAAATGATCTATCAAGCTCTTAAACATTTTGTACCAACATAGGGTGCAGTCCCAGTGAAAAGATTAAAATCTGTTTTGTAAACAGGGTGTTTTGAAATGATGTTTTTTTCTTCTAATTTTAACATTTTTTTTGCATTTAAATAACTAAACCCTTTCCCTGAAGCAGATGACATTAATAGGACAAATTTATCATTTTCTCACAATATTTTTGACTTCATTTCAAATCCAGACATAAACATAAAAAGTGTCAAATAATTCATGTTTTTCTTTAGAAAGATCAGTTTTCGTGCGATAAGGCTCTTTGGATACTGTAATTGCTGTCCCACATACAACATGTATCTGCAGTCGACAATTTTGAAACCATCTAGCCAAAACTTAGGGAATCTTTATAACAGAAGCTGAACAAATTGTGGCTAAAAGTGAAATTTCTCTTTTTGTCACAATGCTTAAGTTGAATGAAACTGTACAATTGTTTATTTTTTTGTCTATTTTAATATTTTTTATGTTTTAGATGGGATTTTACTTCCTTTTTCAACATAATTTCAGTTATATCACGGCGAAAGTTCACTTATTCATGATCCCTGGGTAAACAAACCTGAACTAGGCTAGGAAAATTTGAATCTGGATGAAAACATTGTGACTATAAAGGAGGAATTGCTCATTGAGTATTTTTTCCTTTTGTCACTATGTTTTTAAAAGTGGTCTGCTGCAGATCCGTCAAGATGTCTGCAAGTGTTAAATGTTTATTTAACCCTTTCCCACTTACAGACACATTTTGACACAATAGCAGCAGATGACTTTTGAAAACATTTTGGCCAAAGGTGAAATTGCTCATCGTGAGCAATTTCTCCATTGGTCACAATGTTTTAAACTCTATTCAATAAATATGTCTTCATTTAGGGAGATTTTCCATATTTTTCAATAATTTTGTTGAGATGTTTTCAAAGTCGTCTGCTGCAAATCTGTTGTATGTGGGAAAGGGTTAAATCATTGGTTGTTTATGCTGTTATCTTATCTCAACATTTTTTGCACAGTATCAATTATTATTGCATAATACAGTATTAAATATCACACAAATATTGGGCGCGAGTTGCCCTTATCAAGTGCATTTGACAACTTAGTCATAGCAATATGTTTACTATAAAATACATCACATGGTATAATCTTGGCCTGGTTATCAGACATGTCAGGATGGGGCTGCATACTGATACCTCAATGTAATTTATGTTTTAGAGGTAATTGTAATAAAGGCTTGAATTCATCCATTCTTTTCAATATTCACTCAATATGCATGTATTATTATGAGTTAAACTATAATTTATTGACTCAGTCTACATTAGCAAAAAGGGAAAATTTCTGAACCCAAAATGTTCAATTCAACTACTCTTATATGATATAAAGCCCTCCTTATAAGCCATTTCTTCCTGTATTTTGTTCACACAATATTTTCAATAGCCAGTCTGCCGTTGTCAAGATAACTGCAGCAGAAATCTTTTGAATATATTGTGATAAAATAAGACATTACTTAAATATCACTTTAGTTGCATTCAACTCTTATTTAGTATTCCATATTTTGCACAGGTGATCTTTCAAAATTGTCTTCTGCAGATTTGTTGTATTTAGGTAAGGGGTTGAAAGAGGCAGTGAGTTATAATGTAACAGATTTCCTCATTTTCATGTTCAATAGGACCAATGATATTTACTGTGAAACATTACTACCTGAATAGTCTCTGTTAGAGCATCCTTTGGCAATATTAGAAATTCTCCGTGAAGCTGAAAACATTCTGTTGATCCCACAAACTCCATGGTAGGGGGTTTAATATTCAGTTCAAAAGATACGGACATCACTCGATAATTACTGGTTTGATTCCCGTTAAAACAGTTCAAATTAAGTCATGTAAATTCGGACATCACTCGATAATTATTGGTTTAATTCCGGTTTAAAACAGTTCCAAGTCATGTAAATCATGGGATGTGAGTTCACTTAGTAAGTATTGTAAATTCTTTTTTAATTAAATAACATATAACTGTCTTGCCTGTCTATCATTTGCTGTTAAAAGTGAAAACAAATTAAGATTATTTTTTAAACACACATTATACAGAGCAATTACTTAAAATTAAAGTTAAAAATATGCAGTGAATATAAGTTAACCTAATTTTCAACTTAAGTAAAAAAATGTTCTAACATTTATATAAATAGAGAGTTTCCATGTCTCTGACTAAATATTTCTTATTTTTCTGCTGCGGATTTGTTGTATGTGGGAAAGGGTAAATATATTTCTCTAGTGACCTTCAATCAGACAGTATTTCTAAAACAGTATACCGCATAATGTTAAAGGTTTATTCTTGTTGCATCTAAATTTGGAAATTTATTTTTTGAAAGAAATTAGTTATATTTAGAATGTCTCAATATAATATTGGATATACCTTACATATTCATCAAAAATAGAACCATCTATTTCAGTCACTCAAGGCTATTTTCTCTTCGAAAATGCCAGATTTATACTAATCATAAAATGTTCATTAAATCTTCTTTTTTGTGTGAAAATAATAAGATATATATACTGAAGTCATTTTTAGACATTAACTTTATTTAGAAACTTGTAACCATAACAACTAAAAGTGCAATGATATTATTATTCTCATCTTTAGCCATAAAAGAACATCAAGTTGCCAATAATAGACTTGGCATTTCTCATTCTTTAAGTGTCCCCAATAGCCGATCACTTTTCCATTTTCTACACAAACCAGTAGAGGAGTCGTAACATTTTATTTACATGAAGAATATGTTGATTTCTTCTTTATAAATTTTAAAAACAGTTGTTAAAAAATTTAATGTAATGCAATAAAGCAGTGAAAATCCATTTTTAAGTATGAATGCTATAGCCAGTAGTCAGGGTCAAATCAGCCAATATTGCGCCACTATTATAAAAAATATAGCTTAATAATTAGCCTACTTAACCTTTTCCCTCATATAAAGGCCTTTTGACACAATGTTTTCCACTTTTAGTCATGATGATAGGACCATTCAATTATAGAGATTTCCCATTTGTTGACAAAATATGTTCAAAGTCGTCTGCTGCAGAATTGTCGTATGAGGGAAAGGGAAAGACAATGATTTGGTTCTTAAGCACTCTGGACAACTACTTAAAACATTGTGGATAAGACATTGCCAAAAACAAGCAATTTCTGCTTGTCCAACAATGTATATAAATCTGCTAATAATTCCTAAGATAAATAGGATCCACAAAACAGTCAAATTGCTCGGATTGTTGGAGATAATCTGACATAATTATGTCTTAACGAAACTGAAGAGATTGACCTTTCCCACATACAACAAATCAATGTAGCAGACGACTTTGAGAACATCTAGGCAAAAGTTGGAAATCTCTCATAAATGAAAGTATATTTATTGAAGACAGTTCAAACATTGTCACAAAAGGAGAAATTTTGAGCAATTTATTATTTTGTCCCAATGTTTTTAAAAGTTGTCTGCTGTAGAGGCATCAGAAAGCGTCTATATGAGGGAAAGAGTTAATTAAACTGCATTTTATGATGCATCTGTCAATCGACAAGTTGCTGCGTGACATGATCTATTTATAAATCAATGCATCAATCTATAATATAACAGAAATATGGTAGTATTAGGTATAGGTTAAGTAGCGATCGAGATTTCTATTTTGCCTTTTAAGTTGATCATTAATTCAGATCACATGAGAAGCTTGCCGAATTTTCCTAATGATTTGGATTTCAAATCATGAGACAATATATTTGCTATATTTTGTATTTATTTCCACAAAACATTGACCTAAATGAAATAAACTTTTCCCATTTAATTAAAAAACAATTTTTTTTCTCTCAAAGTGATCTGCTAGTGGAAGTGATCTGATATTGATGAATTGACTAGTCAAGCCATTTCAGATAAGTATATATATTGAAAAGAGTAAATTAATGTAAACATGATTTTTAAATCCAATTTTTTTTTTATTAAACTTTAGCATTATACCACGTATTTTGCTATAATCACTTATTTAAAGACAATACAAAATTGGAGAATTCAATTAAGTAATAATTATTTTAGTACATAATGATGAAAGACATGAAATGGCTCTTAAATAAAAGCAAGTTCTAAAAATCCTTCACACAGTCACTTAGACTTTAAGCCTTTCCCACATACAACAAAACAGCAGCAGATGACTTTAAAATCATCTAGGCAAAAATTTAAAACTATAAATGAAAAGTATAATCATTGAATAGAATTGAAAACATTGTGGAAAAAGGAGAAATTGCTTTTGAGCAATTCTTTCTTTTGTTTTACAATGCTTTCAAAAGCCAGCTGCTGTAGAGGCGACACAGAAAGCATCATTATGTGAAACATGAAATATGAAATGAAATATGTGCTTTGTAAAACAGATTAAAGATAATAGGTTGGAACACCTGACAGTTTATGACGCATTAAATCTTTAATATATCAGTTTTCACTACAAGGAGTTCCCTTTTTAGCTCAGTTAAAGACAGAAATACCCAATAATAATGGCATCATTATTCCTAAATGTCACTTGATTAATTCCGTTTTAGAAACTTATATGTGGTCACATTGAAGAAAAAAATAATTAACTTAAAATAACCGAATGATAAAAAAATCACCAGAAATTATTTTCTTATATTAAATCGATCCATTGTCACAAAAACCATAAAAATGTCATAATAACCTAGGAATTATTGCACTAGAAATATCTGCTAGGATAAAATACCGAGCTGAATAGCAAGTTCTTATACATTGGCACGTATTCCAAACTGTATACAATGTATTTTGACCCGTGCATTGGAGAAGCTGTCAAATAAATAGACAGTCGAATGTGTTGGCCGGGGTCAAACATTGCCACCTACGCACATGAAAATATTACAATAACCTATTGTCAATCATGCTTCAACTGTCTTCTGCATACACCTTTTCCCTGTGAACAGTTTACCTGATACATTGACTTTTGATGCTTCTGTAGCGGATATTTATGAAAGTATTATTATAAATGTAGAAATTGTTCATAAGAATTATAATGCGCATTTACTCTTTTTCCACAATGTTTTCAAGTCTGTATCTGAATTTAATTCAAAACTTTCATAATTTTGCCATATATCTCATACCTTTTAAAGAAGGAAAAATAAAAGCCAAATTGCAGAGAAAAGGAGACATTTCTCATCATGAGCAAATACAACTTGTCCCATCATTTTTTGAATTTAAGGCATCTTGCTGCAGATCGAGCTTAAAATTGCAATCTTTGTCAATGATAATCAGAAATAGACATAGTCATTCAAATTGAAAATATCTGAAACAATAAGTTATCTAAAATTCACTGAGACATGTTCTCCTGATATTACACAGAAACAAGAGGGCCATGATGGCCCTGGATCGCTCACCTGATTTTATTTGTTTTCACTTAAGCCATATAAGCCCTGCGGCCATAGTTTTCGACCAAGCAACATGGCTTAAAGGAATCTGATAGAGGGTCACCCTAGGAGTATTTCGACAAAATTATTTGAAAATCGGCCAAACACTTTCGGAGGAGAAGACTTTTTAAGTTTTCACTCAAGCCATTATAAGGCAAAATAGCCTTGCGCCTTGGTGGCCATGTTTTTCGACCAATCAACATGGCTTGAAGGAATCTAATAGTGGGTCACTTAAGGAACATTCTGAACCTTTATCTTGAAAAATACTGAGACGTTGTTGACCTTCTCCAGGAGCGAATGTAAAGGTACAATTTCTGTTTTCAATATCTGCATCATCCAACAATGTGTCAATATTGCCAATGTACAGGACATGTGACAAATAAATGAAGTTTTTATCGTGTTCACAAAGTCAATTATAACGATTTTAAAGGGCCATAATTCAGTCATGCATGGACGGATCTGGCTGGTTTTTGAAAGGAACCGAGCTCTCATGGATATCTAGATACTGAAGTACATAAGTTTGGTAAACATCGTATAATAAATGAAGACTTTATCGTGTTCACAAGAAGTTGTGGACAGACGACGGACGAAGGGCGATCACAAAAGCTCACCTTGTCACTATTCGACAGGTCAGCTAAAAATGTTGGGAAAGCTTGTCTGCTACAGAGACAAATAATGGAAGAGGGGAAAACATTAGGAAAAGTGCAGCACTGATAGCTATTCTGTAACTTTTCTAATGTTTCCCACTTTGTGGTTATTTTATTGTCCACTAGAAGTTTATCAACATTGTTTTCTACAAGAATGGTACTCTTAATTCTAAAAATATCAAATAAATAGACTCTACATGTCCAGTTCTGGCTTTAAATATCGAAATAAAAGCAAGGTCATGAAGACCACAGTAAATCTGTGTCATTGAAATCAAGATTGGATAAAAAAAAACGGAAGTGCTAATTTATACTTCCGTTTCTGCGTTCAATTCTACATAAGATAAGACATATCAACTATTCTTTAACCCTTTGCTACATACAACACTTCTGCAGCAGATGACTTTGAAAACATACCCGAAATTGTTTGGAAACTCCCTATAAAAGGAAAGTACAATAATTGAATAGAGTTGAAAACATGGTGACAAAAGGAGAAATTGCTCGTTTTGAGCACTTTCTACTTTTGTCGCAATGTTTTCATAAAACTGTCTGCTGCAGAGGCGTCAGAAAGCTTTTATATGAGGGAAAGGGTTAACCCTTTTCCACATGCAAACGGTTTTTGAAAACATAATGGCAAAAGAAGAAATTGCTCCTTAGAAAGAGCAATTTCTTTTCTCTCTTTGCTGCACTGTTTTAAACTCTTTTCAATAAGTGTATACTCTTATTTTCTATAGATTTGTCATAATGTGATCAAAGTCCTCTGCTGCAGATTTGTTGTATATGGAAAAGGGCTAATTATTCATAAAATAACACAACCAACAAACTACCTTTAAAAAGCGTCTTGGAACACCAAATCGTCTATCATGATTGATTGATTGATTGGGGTTTAACACCGTATTTAACAATTTCTCAGTCATATCACGGCGGCCAGTTCACCTACTCATGTGTTTCCTGGTTTTCTCAAACCAGTACTCCACACAACAATCTTCCCAAGCAACTGGCTGCTTTTCCACATAGACTTAGCCTATTGGTGGAAGACGAATGACGCATGTCACACGTCGGAAAGAAAGTTGGCCGAGCCGGGATTCGAACTCACAACCCCTGGATTGACAGCCCGCGTCGTTACCGACTGAGCTACCGGGACACGACTCGTCTATCATGAACACAAGGCTGCAAAAAAGGCTTTGGCAAAAGATCCTAAAAAAAGTCTTCTTATTATCCGAAACATTTGTCCAGCAATACAAGATGAGTTATTAGCACCAGATCTATGAAGTGACATTAAAAGGTGTGTAAATGTCAAAATCATATGACATTAACAGTTCTCTTATAGCAAATAAATATCACTGGAACATATTAATATCATCAATAATTTATACTTCAAACACAAAACGTTAATTAATGAATCAACTTTTATAATGATTATAGGTTCTAATAGGTTAAGTCAGGGACGTAGATAAGATATCGAAAACATTGTGGCAAAAGGAGAAATTGCTCGTTAAATATAATTTCTACTTTTGACACAATATGTTCTCAAGTCATCTGTAGATGTGTCAAAATGCATCTGTAGGCAGAAAAGGGTTAATAACACCAAATGAAAAACAAAAATCTGAAAGTATGAAGCATACTTTTGACACCCAGACCGTTTCAACATAATTGAGTTGTATACTGCATTTGCTCCGTACGTACAGTTCACAAAATGACAGACACACACATGTGGGTACGCTTCAAATGTGTAACAGTGTAATATTAAATAACAAGAGGCCCATGAGGGCCTATGCTCTACTGGCATTGATCTGGCTTGTTTTAAAAGGAACCAATATGTCATCAATATTCAAATACCATCTAAGTTTGGTGAAGATCAGATAGTAAATGGAAGCTCTATTGTGTTCACAAGCTGTATTATAGCAATTTTGACAATTTCAAGGGCCATAATCCAGCCATGCATGGGTAAATCTGGCCGTTTTTTTAGAAATGAACCAAACTCTCATGGATATCTAACTACTGTATAAGTTTGATTGAGATACAATCAAAAATAAGGACTGTATCATGTTAACAAGCCCTATTATAGCAATTTTGACCATTTCAAGGGCCATAATCCAGTCATACATGAGCGGATCTGGCTGGTTTTCGAAAGGAACCGAGCTCTCATGGATATCTAACTACTGAAGACTGTATCGTGTTAACAATAAATTGTTTACGGACGGACGGACAGACGCACGCACGACGGACGAATCGCCACGACATAAGCCCTTCTGGCCTTTGGCCAGTAGAGCTAAAAACAAATCCATAAATGGAGTGGTGTGGGAGGTCCCTTTAGGGACAAAACTATATTAACAAAGGTGGGAAAGCTTTAAGGAATAAAACAAGAAAATCAACACCAGCTGGTTTTACGGAAGGTGACAAGTTTTCCCCCATAATTCAATCAAAGTCAATTTTTATTAAACATCAAGCACAAATGTTTGAAAGCAACCTTCATAAAATTTTATCATCTCTTATTGTTTCAAGGAAATAAGGCTAGTGCACATTAAAATGTTGTAAAATCAGAGGTTCAATTGAATGAAAACTGCCACCAGGCCTTAATTTATTTAAGTCGAGTCCAATTTGCAATTTTCAACCTTATTTAAGTTATATTGCAGCCCTTGCAGGACTCCAATTACTTAATTGATTAACCCTTGCATTGGCACACGATATGATGAAATGCTTTGTTTGCTAGGCACAGTGGAGGGAAGCCACTTACTTGATTAATCCATTAAAGAGTATAAATTATATGACATCATTCTTGCATTCTTTATTTATTGTATTGCAATGGAGAAAAGCAAGTTCACCAAATTATCCAAGGAATGGTACAAAAGACAGTATGATACCCCTGCATCCCTTAGGACAACAGAGAGAGGAAAGCCATTTCAACCATTTATCCTGGGAATGGTACAATTATAGACATATTGAATCCCCTGCATCCCCAAGTACAACAGAGGAAAGCCACTTCAACCAATTATCCCAGGGATTGCACAAAGGCCAAAATGATACCCCTGTTTCACTAAGGATTATGGAGGAAAGCCACCCTATTGTAGTAACCTGGGAAAGGTTCAAAAAGACATATTGATACCACTGTATCCAAAAGAAAACTGAGGAAAGCCAGTTTAACCATTTAACAACTGGGAATGGTACAACAGACATTATGATACCCCTGTATCCCCAAGGACAGTCGAGGAAAGCCTGAGTTGGACAATTTATCCTGGGAATGGTACAATTAAAGACATATTGATACTTTTGTATCCCTAAGGACAATCCTTATTGAATTGTCCTAGCAATGAAACTGATCTATGCCATAATGATTTGACATTTAGTGATGGCAAAATAATATCCTGCTGCTAGTCATTCTGTGGTATGGGTATACATTGTACACTATACAGGTATAAAGTTTTAAATTATCCAATCACAATTAATGTCTTCTTTTGGCACAAAAACTTTCTTTCTGTAATTGTTTAAACAACTAAAATGGAATGCTCCGCGGAGCATGTGTGTCACCTGCACCTGCTCATTGAAAGTGTGACTAAAAAGTGAGACGAAAAAGTGTGATGGAAAAGTGTGACGGACAGACAGACAGACAGCGGACAAAAAAAAAAGAAATCCCTAAGTGCCCACCATGCTACGCAGGGTGACACAAAAAGCAGCCTTCAGAAAATAAAAACATAGCGTAGTGCAGAAAAATGTAAATCCTAAACTGGTATAGACAAGAAACTGTCAGAAATCATGTGGGAGAGATGGCAAGGTTACACACTTTATGACAATTCAGTTTCAATACATTTAAAATCCATGTCAACAGGTACGTTCATCCTTTCAAGTTAATTCCTTTTCTCCATAAAAACAGCTTGGGACACCTTTCTTTACTGAGGCACACTTACATTTTAAAAAGAAAATGGGAAAAAACATAAATTTCCTATAAAAACTTTACTTTAGATATATGTTTGTTCCCAAATCTTTATCTTTCGTCTTCAGCTGTTTTTAATTTAATTGTCTGATTTAAACGGAATATTAGGAAATTAAATTAAAGACTTCTGCCCACATGTTTTGATATTTTTAAATTAACATGAATATTGCATCTGTGAGAGTTAAGCATTTTCAGCTAATACCAAAATATGCTTTTTTATTTACTCAAAAAAATTGTATCACAAAATTCTTAATTTATTATTTTGTTCATGTTAATATTGGTACATTAAGTTTTTATGAAAAGGTGATACAAATTCTGCAAATGAATTTCTTGTAGAAAATTTCTTTGTTCTTTCATACATCCTTTTAACGCTCCTGTGACACTGATAGAAATGATATAGAGGTATAAGAAAGCTGATGTGCAATTACTTAATATTTTGGCAATGCAAGCAAAGCCTTTAAGCGTTTATTAATAGCATTGCACTTTTGCTTTGACCTTTTTATTTTGCAAAGCCTTCAACTGCTTTACCACATAATATGTCAGACACCTACAATTCATTAAATACACATTAATTATAATCATATAAAAAACGCTCTGCCTTTTAACCCTTCCCTCATGCAGATAACTGTTAAGGTCTTTCTAGCAAGTGACTTTTGAAAACATGATGTTCAAACACAAATTTCAAACTTAGCTTAGATGATAAGTATCAACTTGTTCAATTTAAAAATGCGGCCTCCAGTCCTTATCAAGATTTTCCTTCAATTTGACCTTGTGACCAAGTTTTTGACCTCACACAACCTAATGTCTAACTGGGTCAAGACTGGTTGGAGATGTATGGTCTAATAAACTTTCAAGAAGATTGGATGTAAAATGTTGCTTGTAGAGTGTTAACAAGGCAATTGCTGATGATGGGCGACGCCACTCTCTTACACTATCGGTGTATTACATTTACCTCTGTCACAGGCTCAAACTACTTTCGTGTTTCACTTGACTTTTTATCACGTGACTTTTTAGTCGTGTGATCATGGCCATATATTCCAAAATGATTAATCTTTAAATGTGTAAAACTACAGAAAAGTAGTCCGTAGCTTTTTGCTAAATAAATACTTTGTTTTTGATTAGCAAAGTTAGAAAAAGATCCTGTCACAAGTGTAAAAGGTTAGTGCTTACATCAGTGACAACTAAGTCAATTAAAATACAGTTATCATGTTTCGTCAATAATCTTGACATTGAGCCTGTTGCAGAGATGATAGTGAGTGCAAGGAACGGTCACTCTGCGATAGGAGATTGGGGCGACGCACACATGATAGACATAATGTGATCACAATAGCTCACCTTGCACACTTCTTGCCTTAATGAATTATAATATGCCCATTTCTTATTGATAACGATGCTTCCTTTATCAAGTGTCGTTGAATTCCAACATGCTTTTGCTGAGAAATAGCCGAGATGCAATTAGTGGTATATCAGTTAGATAGATAATTTTAAATGGCCATAATCATTCAGCTGTAACATGCTGATTACTTGCACATCTCCCCTTGTTAGTGAAGCTTTCTTTTAATTTCATGATATTCAACTGTTTGTTGCCGAGAAATAACCCGGACACAAATGGTCCTATATCATACTACATGTATATAGAAAGTCAAAGGGTCATAATTCTGTGAAAACTAGTTCAGTCAGAACATGGTGATAAAACGCTCATCTCTTGTTAGTGTAGCTTCCCATTAAGTATTTTTGAATTCTAACTGGTGGTTGCAAAGAAATAGCCCAATCACAAATTCCCATATTATATGAAAGGGCAATTACTCCAAGAAAAATCATCAAACCAAAACATGGTGATAATATTCACATCTCCTCTTGTTAAGTTCTATTGAATTCAAGTCAGTGGTTGCTGAGAAATAGCCTGGACAAAGGCAGTACAATAGAAACTAAAAGGGCAATAACTCTGCACGATGTAATTGGACTGGAACGTGTTGATAACCCTTTCCCACCTACAGATGCTTTCTGACGCCTATGCAGCAGACAACTTTTGAAGACATTGAGGCAAATGGAGAAAATGCTCATGATGAGCCATTTCTCCTTTTGCCACAATATTTTCAACTCCATTCAATAATCATATTTTCACTTAAAGGAATTATCCCAATTTGTGTTGATATATTTTCAGTCATCTTCGGCAGAAGTGTGGTATCTGGGAAATGGTTAATATGCATGTTAAGGTTCCCATTAAGTTTTATTGAATTCAAGTCAGTGTTTGCTGATAAATAGCCAAAATAAGAAACCGCTGAAGACGGTAAGGCCGGATTGTCGGCAATTTGACCATGCAAATCGACAAACCAAGATCAAGGTCAAAGTAACCATATAAATCAATAGAACTTGTTACTGGTTACCTTCAGTCAAAGTTTCAAGTTTGTAACCCTTTCAAGTGCTGAGATTTTGCCGGGCAACCTGAAACTTTAACCAAAATGTTGACGGACAGACAGACGGACGGACATCGCCAATCTATAGACTGGAATTGCTAGAGCAATCCGGCCAACAAAAGCGGATTGACAGATATAGAAATTACAAGTGCGATTATTTTGAGAAAAATCATCAAATCAGAATGTGTTGATGTTAGTGAAGCTTCCCATGAAGTTTTATTGAATTCAAGTCAATGGTTGCTGAGAAATAGCCTGAACAAAAGTGGTATAGACAGAAATGATATGGGCAATAACTTTCAATAACTTGTCCTCTTGTTAGTTGTTGATAAGAAATATCCCAGATAAAAGCGAGACAAATGGATGGATGAAGTGGCCATTTTATGCTCCCCCGTAATAATCTCGGGGAGCATACAAAAAATGCAGAAGCTATGTCCAATTCTCAAAATCAACAAAAAAGGATGTTTTTTCCATAAATATAGGTGACACTCAGCAATGAGAGCATACAATGTGATAAGCTGATGATGTAACTATGATCCAAGTTTGAAAGTCCCAGACTTGTACTCTTTGATTACTGTACATGTATTATTAAAGTAAAACAACAAAACCAACTTTAGTCAAGTGCAAATGTTTTCATCACTGACGTAGTCTGAAAGAATTTTAGAAACACTGAGAAATTGCAAGTTATGACCGATGATCCATCAGTGTCCGGATTTATAAACCTATTGCTTGTACTGTTAATTTACCCTGGAAATGAAATGATATAAGTAAATACACTGTTGAAACAGAACTTAAAACATATATATATTCAAATTATAACATTTTCCTTCTAATTTTTTGAATTTGGAAGAATCTAAAATGATCTATTCAGGGCTTATGAAAGTATTATATACCAAAAGGAGATATTGCTTGTATTAAGCAAATTCTCGTTTGCCACATTATGGTTAAATACATGTAATTATTTCATTCAAAGATATTTTTCACACTTTTTACCCTTTCCCCCATACGACAATTCTGCAGCAGACGACTTCGAACATATTTTGTCAAAAAATAGAAAATCTCTATAATTTGTCACTATGTTTTCAAAAAGCCGTCTGCTGAAGAGGCGTCAGAAAGCTTCTATATGAGGGAAAGGGTTAACTATTCCAGTCATTTGTTGTATATGAAAAAGTGGTTAAAAATACAATAATACATACATTATCATGATCTTCCAACACTAAAGCCATTACAATTTGTGAATATTCTCAGAAAATAACACATGTTCTTAAAGATTATGTGTGTGAACCTGCAATTCATTTTTATATCATCTCTCCTGTCTGGATTACATTTCTAAATTTGATTCCAAAAATAAGTAGAAACCAAGCCATGCCATGAAAAAACCTGTTCAACTTTTTACGTGCAATGATATTTTTCAGAGTTAATACCCTTTTTTTCTCATAAAGGTTTAAAAGCCATCTGCTGCAGAGGTTTCCCCATATGGAATGTTTTCAGAGTTGATTAAATAGTATGAACATACAGTAAGTGTAAGTCACGTTCAGTGGAGGAATTCATGTGACTGGATCAGAATCACTTATCAATTTTTGGTATTATGATAAATCTTTGAAAGCCTTAGGTTCAATAATTGCTTTTGCAGAAAACAGAAGCATAAGCATAGATCAGATTGTTCAGTGCCGGTCAAAGGCAGGCAAAGACGTATTTCTTCATGGTTCACTAATCCTGTTAAAGCACAGTCAAGCTTCATGGTTTAATAATAATAATCAAATTGGATAATTCAAACCTTAATTGCCATCACCATCAAAACCATTGATGTCTTGATCTACAACAGATTGTAATAACTCCTTTTCCCATAATATGTTCAACATGATAGTGTCTTTTTCCGTACTTTAACACATCAAAAAGGGCTAATTGTTTAGAAAGATTTCAAAAACTCAGGGCTGAAAAACTTATATATCCCTCTGATGATGATCCATTCTTAGCTTTTTCACCTGCAGATGCAATTTGATGCAGACGAATTTAGAAAACATTGTAAAAAAATGCTCAAATTCAGCAATGTTTTAAACTCTATACTATAAATATGCATGTTTTCACATACATTATTATGCTAATGTCAAGTACAAATCTTATTTCAGATCATGTGTAGTATCACATCTGATCAAAGGTAGGATGAAGGTAATAGAAGTAAATCAGCCGTGATTCAGCTTGTAACACAACCAAACTTTGCTGTAGAGGCTTTCCATCCACATCAATGCTTACTGTCAGCCATAATAATAATCCATCCTAGATACACAGTCTCATGAATAGTTCATGGTGCTGTAGAAAAACCACACTTAGAGAATTGGCAATCTTTGTAGACACATATCAACTTGAGCATCCTCACAGTCAAATCTGGATCTGCACTGGTCGTGAAACAGTCCTAGAAACTCTTAAAAAAACTTTGGATGAACAGTTAACATTTGAAACAGATTTTATGAATATGCAAACAGATTGTTATCTGTCAAAAATCTACAAAGAATAATTCTCCAGGAGCATGGATCTATTGTATTTTAAGGGCATGCACGCTATTAAGGTAGTCTCAATATATCGCCATTACATCTGTCTAGGATGCGAACAGTCAAAATATAAAATCGCATTCCTAGAACAGAAATCTGGACTAGGATGCGAACTATCAAAATATAAAATCGCATTCCTAGTACAGAAACCTGGACTAGTTATTAAGGTTGCCTTGCACTATAATGGACATTCCAAGCAACAGTATCAATACTGGGATATTTTGAAAAGAGCTTTAACCCTTTCCCTCATATAGACGCTTTTTGACGCCTCTGCAGCAGACGGCTTTTTGAAAACATAGTGACAAAAGAAGAAATTGCACAAAACGTGCAATTTCTCCTTTTGTCACAATGTTTTCCACTTTTAGTCATAGGTTATCCATTCAATTATAGAGATTTTCCATTATTTGACAAAATATGTTCAAAGTCGTCTGCTGCAGAATTGTCGTATGAGGGAAAGGGTTAAATCTTTTCCACATAAAACAACATCTGCAGCGTATGACAATAAATACAGCTTGGCAAAACTATGGAAAAATTTCCCCTTTCCCACATACGGCAAATCTGTAGCAGACGACTTTGAAAATGTCTACTCAAAAATATGGAAAATCTCTATAATTGTAGGTATAATTACTGAAAAAAGTTGAAAACATTGTGGCAAAAAGAGAAATGGCTCATTTTGAGCTATTTCTCCTTTTGTCTCAATGTTTTCAAAGGTTGTCTGATGCACATGCATTTTGATGCATCTATAAGTGGGAAAGGGTTAAATGAAGATAGAATTACTGAAAAGGCTGTGCTCATGAGTCCAAATGTCATCTGCTGCATATAAGTAAAAATACATATATACATATGGGATAGGGTTATATTGCTTGACTAATGCCACAATTTCGATAAATATCCAACCTAAATGTCTATATAATAATTACAACTGTATCTGGTTTATAATAATGTTCTCTTGTTATTTACCTATATACATGCAGTTGACCTTTCAAATGCCTGTTTCAGATTCAGATATTTAAGTTCATTATATTAAAATTGTGCATTTAATACTCAGGAATGTGGAAATTAACCTATTTTCTGCTTCTCTGTGTATCCATTTCTCATATATAGACGTTTTCTGACGTCTCTGCAGCAGACGAGATTATAAACAAGAGGGCAATGAGGCCTGGATCGCTCACCTGAAAATGTGCTATTTTAGCAACAATCTTAGTAGAGGGTCACCCTAGGAACATTTGAGAAACAGGACACACATTCTGACAAAGTTTCAACTTGATCAAAAGTAAAAAAGATTTCCTTCAATTTGGCCTTGTGACCTAGTTTTTAACCCAATATGACCCATATTAGAACTTGGCCTAGATATCATTAAGATAAATATTCTGACCACATTTTAAGCTGCTGAACCAAAAAAAAATATGGCTACTACAGTGTTAACAAGATTTTCCTTCAATTTGGCATAGTGACCTAGTTTTTGAACAGACATGACCAAAATTCAAACTTGGCCAACATATCATCAAGATAAACATTCTGATAGTTTCAACAAGCTCTAGTTAAAATGAAGCCTGCAGATTGTTAACAAGTGTTCCCTTCAATTTGGCATTGTGACCTAGTTTCTGACCCCCATATTACCCATATTTGAACTTGACCTACCGGTACATATCATCAAGGCAGACATTCTGATAAAATTTCAAACTGCTACCTCTAGAGTGCTAACTAGATTTTTCTTCAATTTGACCTAGTGACCTACTTTTTAAACTGGCATGACCAATTTTCGAACTTGGTCTACATATCATCAAGACAAACGTTCTGATGAAGTTTCAACATGCTCAAGTTAAAAATGCAGCCTCCAGAGTGTTAACAAGATTTCCCTTCAATTTGGCCTAGTGATATAGTTTCTGACTGAATATGACCCATATAAGGACTTGACCAAGATATTGTTCAAACTGCTGAAGCAAAAATTGCAGCCTCTAGAGTGTTAACAAGATTTTCCTTCAATTTGACCTAGTGACCAATTTTTTGACACGGCATGACCCATATTCGAACTTAACCTTCATATCATCAAGACAAACATTCTGATAAAAGTTTCAACCTGCTCAGGTTAAAAAAGTGGCCTCCAGATTCTTAACAAGATTTCCCTTTAATTTGACCTAGTGACCTAACTGTTGACCTCATATGGCCAGTCTCGAACTTGTCCAAGATTTGATGTAGACTGTAGAGTGTTAACAAGGCTAAAGTGGACGACGGACGAACGACAGACAAAAGGTGATCACAAAAACTCACCTTGAGCACTTTGTGCTCTGGTGAGCTAAAAAATAGTGGCAAATAGAGTATGTGGCTCTATTTAATAATTAAAATTATTAAGAGATGATCCATATTTTTGTTGGTATGTTTTCAAAGTTGGTTGCTGCAGGTTTGACGTATGTGGGAAAGGGATAAGTGATGTAATAAATTTCATTGAAATCTGACTTTGATCCCAACAAGAGTTTTAATATTTATTGTAGCCTGATAGCTCTATTTTAAAGACACCACAAAAGTTGCCCATCAATATTCAAACTAAAAGAATAGAAAGATAAAGAAAACCATCATTCATTATGATTTTAAATAAATGATCAGAATTTTTAAGCATTATAAGTGATATCATTGAAAAGTAATGAGCATATACACGCTTGCAACCCCTGTATTGAGAGATTAAATTGATTGGGGTTTAACGCCGTTTTTAACAATTCCTCAGTCATATCACGGCGGCCCTGTATTGAGAGACATAGGCAATACTGATCAAGCTACTATGGACATAATTATGGGCATATGTACAGTCAAGGGTTATACTATATGCATGCCCCTTCCCCCAACCTGCTCATTTTAAGTTGGGGGCATAACATTTAACATTACAACATTTAAAATATCATTTTTTCATTTTAATTCAAAGTTGTGTTTAAAATATTTCTTTTTAGGTTTTACCACACTGTTATCAAAAAGTGTCTGCAGAAGAGGAAAGTGTTAAACACATGAAGTATGTACATAGAGACCCATATATGAGATGCATATTTCAAGCCCTATGAGGGAATGGCTATTTAACCCGTTCCCACTTATAGACGTATTTTGACTCATCTGCTGCAGAAGACTTTTGAAAACATTGTGACAAAAGCAGAAATTGCTCAAAACAAGCAATTTCTTCTTTTATTAAAATGTTTTCAACTCTGTTTGAATTATTATACATGTACCTTCTTCTATTCCATATCTTGATTAGAGGTTTTCAAAGTCGTCTGCTGCAGATTTGTTGTGTGTGGGGAAAGTGTTAACAGTAGTGAAACACATACCGCTCTTAGTCTTTTCTGTAGACGCTGCTGATACCTGTATCTTGTGGGCTGACCAGACATCATAACATCTCATTTACACAAATTACAAACCAAATATCAAAAATGAATTTTAAGTACAAAAAAATCTATTTTCCAATTGATTTTTCCAGAATGATCCAACACAAACTATCATAAATTTGTCCATATTGATGTTTTTCTTTTTTAGAAATGTGATTTATTTCCTCCCAGGAAATATCTTGTAGTACGTCAAGTTGCTATGGTTTCCTTTCCAGATCGGTTTGTCTACTATCATATTATAATATTGACAAAAAGGTCTCAACAGTTTCCATA
The DNA here is from genome assembly GCA_031761405.1 of Serripes groenlandicus. Taxonomy (NCBI): domain Eukaryota; kingdom Metazoa; phylum Mollusca; class Bivalvia; order Cardiida; family Cardiidae; genus Serripes; species Serripes groenlandicus. Next base: position 61,328,150 of record JASEVX010000001.1, read on the forward strand.
GACACTGTCAATTGTCTTTTATACCTTTTTATCTATATCCCTTTTGACTTAAAATAAACAGTTTATTAATCCTATCCCACATGCTGACACAGTTGTATGCCTCTGCAGTAGTAAAAAAATAAGTAATTTCAAATGTTAACTTTTGAATTATTATGAAGCTAAATAGATATGGTAGCATCAGGAGTTTCAATTTTTCTAGTTAAACTGTTACTTAACCCTTTCCCCCATATAGACGCTTTCTGACGCCTCTGCAGCAGATGGCTTTTTGAAAACATAGTGACAAAAGAAGAAGGTTTTCCACTTTTTGTCATTCAATTATGGAGATTTTCTATGTTTTGACAAAATACGTTCAAAGTCGTCTGCTGCTGAATAGCCGTATGAGGGAAAGGGTTAAATTAATACCTTGCACAGAATGATTGTGCTGTAAGGTTGCAACACATAATTTAGACCTATTAGCTAGCACACACTGAATACAATAGAAATGGATGGAACTTTTCTGTCACAGGTTTTGCAATTAAATCGAATAACTAAATGCATGTAAATCCAATAACTTTGGAAATACAAACTCCTATCCTATTACTGTATAATTATGTTCTGTACTTAATAACATTTAGATCTTTGAAAATGTGCCAATTTTAAATCTGTCAGATTTTTGTAATCTGGTAGATCTTATAATTTCATCTCCTTTAATTAATTGGCTTCATGCAAAACTGTTACTATACATGTATTATGCCGTTTAACCCTTTCCCTCATATAGACGCTTTCTGACGCCTCTGCAGCAGACGGCTGTTTGAAAACATAGTGACAAAAGAAGAAATTGCTCAAAACAAGCAATTTCTCCATTTGCCACAATGTTTTCCACTTTGAGTCAAACATTGTCGCAAAAGGGGAAAATAATCATTCAATTTCTCCTTTTTTCATGATGTTTTCAGAATTTGTCTGTGGCTGATGTGTCAAAACGTGGAAAAGCATGTGCATAGGAAAAGGTACAAGTTGCCTTTATAAAACAGTGTAGACCCAGATCTGTATGTGCATCCGCACAGTCTGATCAAGATTAACAGTTCAAGGTTTAAGGGGAAGTTGCAACTATTTTGCATGAATCTTTTTTTTATCAATTTATATCCATAATTTTGCCACACATTATTAAGTTAAGTCCTTTCTTAGAATGAGTTCTAACCTAAATTAACCACACTGTGTTCAACTTAACATCAGAAAATCTCATTCCCCCTATAATGCATCCAAATAATAACCCCATAATTCCAGTTCACTGTTGTTTGAAAACAATAACCCTTTCCCACATACAACCAATCAGCAGATGACTTTGAACATATCTTGTCAAAAAGAAAATGTATTGAAAAATATCTGGTTCTTTTCTGAAAGTATAATAATTGAATAGAGATAAAGACATTGTGGCAAATTACTCAATGTGAGCAATTTCTCCTTTCAACACATTTTCAAAAAGTCTTCATGAGGGAAAGGGATAATAAGATACTCCTACCAAGTGATTTAGTAACATTGATGTCCAGTATAATTATTCTGATGTTCCCATGGTAATGCATAGGTACTCAGGTTAGTCATCATTATCATGCAGTAAGACTATTAACCCTTTCACCCATATAGATGCTTTCTGAATAAATTGCCTCTGCAGCAGACGGCTTTTTAAAAACATAGTGACAAAAGAAGAAATTGCTCAAAACAAGCAATTTCTTCTTTTGTCACAATGTTTTCCACTTTCAGACACAGGTTATCCATTCAATTATAGAGATTTTCTATTTTTTGACAAAATGTGTTCAAAGTCGTCTGCTGCAGAATTGTCGTATGAGGGAAGGGTTAATCTATAATTTTATTTTGTAAACGTTATGGGAAAAGAAAAAAGAAGAGGCTACTCGTCAATGAGACATAAAACAGTGCTTGTTTATGAGAAACTTCTAAATTGCCAACACATTAATTCTTTACAAGTCTTTACAAGATAATTGTTACTACAATTTACTCAAATTAAAATTCCATTTGTCCACATTTGTCATTCATTCTAATCTGACATATCTAACCCTATTCAACTTGCAGACAATTTATGTAAACAGTTTAGCAAATGGTTGATTGATCGATTGATTGGGGTTTAACCCTTTCCCTTATATAGACACTTTTTGACGCCACTGCAGCAGACAGCTTTTTGAAACCATTAAGTGACAAAAAGAAACAAGAGGCCCATGAGGGCCTATGCTCTACTGGTATGGTTCTTTGGTCATTTTCAATCCAGAGCATGTATGTATGGTGAAGATCGGATAGTAAATGGAGGCTCTTTTGTGTTCACAAGCTGTATTATAGCAATTTTTACAATTTCATGGGCCATAATCCAGTCTTGCATAGGCGGATCTAGCTGGTTTTCAAAAGGAACCAAGCTCTCATCAATATTTAACTACTATCTAAGTTTGGTGAAGATCAGATAGTAAATGGAGCCTCTATTGTGTTCACATTCTCAATTATAGCAATTTGGACAATTTCAAGGGCCATAATCCAGGTTTTCAAAAGGAACCGAGCTCTCATAGATATCTAACTACTGTTTAAGTTTAGTTGAGATACAATCAAAAGTGAAGACTGTATCGTGTTAACAAGCTCTTTTATAGCAATTTCGACCATTTCAAGGGCCATAATCCAGTCTTGCATGGGCGGATCTGGCTGGTTTTCGAAAGGAACCGAGCTCTCATGAATATCTAACTACTGTATAAGTTTGGTTGAGATACAATCAAAAGTGAAGACTGTATCGTGTTAACAAGCTCTTTTATAGCAATTTTGACCATTTCAAGGGCCATAATCCAGTTTTGCATTGGCGGATCTGGCTGGTTTTCGAAAGGAACCGAGCTCTCATGGATATCTAACTACTGTATAAGTTTGGTTGAGATACATTCAAAAGTGAAGACTGTATCGTGTTAACAAGAAATTGTTTACGGACGGACGGACGGACGCACGGACGCACGCACGACGGACACATCACCACGACATAAGCCCTTCTGGCCTTTGGCCAGTAGAGCTAAAAATTGCTCAAAACGAGCAATTTCTCCTCATGCCACAATGTTTTCCACTTTTATCCATTCAATTATAGAGATTTTCTATGTTTTGACAAAATATGTTCAAAGTCATCTGCTGCAGAATTGACGTATGAGGGACATAAAATATTACACCAGCCAGTTCACCTAGCCATGTGTTTTCTAGCTATCTCATACAAGTTCTCCACTCAACAGTAATTCCAGGCAGCTGGCTGCTTTTCTACATCAACTGTAAGCCCATTGTTGGAAGACGATAGAAGCTAAGAGTGTAACACAGCCTTTTGTAAAACATTGGAATGAATGCTGGCTGAGCTTGGATTAAAACTCGTAACTTCTGGATTTACAGCCTGCGTCACTTCCAATTGAGCTACCGGGGCTCTTTTCAATATTAAGCTTTCATTTAAAGATTTTCCATATGTTTCCTTTCATGTTTTCAAAGATGTCTGCTGCCCCTCGTATGTGGGAAGGGGTTAACTGTAAGAATGTCAGACTAGTATATCTGGTAATGGGTTTCGCCATCAAATACATGAACAAGAATATAGTTTTGAACCTATCTACCTTAATAATAACAGAACATTTGATGAAATGAAATTGAAAAGAGAAAATAAAATGATAAATCAAAGAGCCTATAACTTTTTCCTTTCTAGCTGACAGTTCAGTACAAATTTTAGTATCTTATTTGCATTTTCAAGCAATCATGTTTGTCTCTCTGGAGATTGACATATTAACGAGGGACCAATCTAGGGGGAAATGTCACGTCATCCCGCCCCCATGTATCTTATCCGAACACCGCCAAAGTCTCATGGTAATTCTTTTGTTTCTTTTGTTGCGAGACTTTATCAACAGTATTTCAATAATATCTTTCTGACTTTGAACAAATCTGCAACAAACAAATTTGAAAGTATTTCAGTAAATATTATTTAAAAGACTTATGATTATTGATAAGAATTGAAACCAATTTGGTCATATGAAGAAATTGATCAACTTCTCCTTTTGCCACAATGGTTTCAAAAGACATCTGCTGCAGAGCTTTGAAAATGTTTCTGCATGTGGGAATGGTTTATTAACATGGTGGCTAGTGTACACAGCTTTTATGTTCCCTGACCCCTCATTTATATATGATTACGGTTAAAGACTGCTACATAAATGGGCAAGACCTTGTTAACCCTTTCCCTCATATAGACGCTTTCTGACGCCTCTGCAGCAGACGGCTTTTTGAAAACATAGTGACAAAAGAAGAAATTGCACAAAACGTGCAATTTCTCCTTTTGCCACAATATTTTTCACTTTTTGTCATATAGGTTATCCATTCAATTATAGAGATTTTCTATGTTTTGACAAAATACGTTCAAAGTCGTCTGCTGCAGAATTGTCGTATGAGGGAAAGGGTTAACGCTTTCCCACATACAACACGTCTACAGCAGACGACTTTGAAAGCACAATTATTGAGTATCAATGTAGTTGCCATAAAAAAGAAGAAGAGAAATTGCCTATTATGAGAAATATCTCATTTTGCCACAATATTTCAAGTCATCTGAAACAGATGAATCAAAATGGTTCTATATGTGAGCCATAATATGGTAATCAGGATTTTGTGTTACATCACAGATTTGTTAGCTGAATTACTTGTATTTGAAAAAGAATGTGATAAATAGTTTAAAAATATGTCAGAAACTGTAAGAAACAACTAACTGTATTAATTGATGTATGACATTGACCTTGAAATGAAATGGTAATTCATTTAAATTACGCATTTCTAAGTGCATTTGGCAGGTGTCCGTCTCGACAACATTTACATGGGTGGGTGTTTGAAAAGCATATCAAAATATATTTCTTTCCATGCAAACCCTGTAAACTTATTTGAGTGAAATAATAACTTAACACATTCTTTGTAGATGTTATTATTCCCCTACCGGTCGAAGACCGGTTTGGGGACTATAGGTTTGGTCGGTTCCGTCTGTCTGTCAGTCCCATCTAACCTTGTCCGGCCCGCATCTTAACCATGCATCATAGGATTTGAAAGAAACTTGGCACAAACGTTCACCATGACGAGGCGGCGTGTCGAGCACAAAACCCAGGCCTGTACCTCAAATGTCAAGGTCACACTTAGAGGACAAAGGTCAAAATGAGTACTGTTTGATAGGACTGTAGCTTGTCCAGCCCGCACCTCAACCATGCATCATAGGATTTCCAAGAAACTTGGCACAAACGTTTACCATGATAAGTTGGTGTGTCATGCTCAAGACCCAGGCCTGTACCTCAAATGTCAAGGTCACACTTAGAGGTCAAAGATCAAAATGAGTACTGTTTGATAGGATTCCCTTGTCAGGCCTGCATCTACACCACACATCATAGGATTTCCAAGAAACTTGGAACAAACTTTCACCTTGACAAGGCGGCGTGTCGCGCACAAAACCAAGGCCTGTACCTTAAATGTCTAGGTCACACTTAGAGGTCAAAGATCAAAATGAGGACTTTTTGATAGGACTGTACCTTGTCCGGCTCACATCTCAACCATGCATCATAGGATTCTCAAGTTACTTGGCACACACGTTCACTTCAAATGTCAAGGTCACACTTACAGGTCAAAGGTCAATATGAGTACTGTTTGATAGGACTGTACCTTGTCCAACCTGCATCTCAACCATGCATCAAAGGATTTCCATGAAACTTGGCACAACCGTTCACTTTGATAAGGCAGCGTGTCGCTCTCAAGACCCAGGCCTGTACCTCAAATGTCAAGGTCACACTTAGAAGTCGAAATGAGTACTGTTTGATAGGACTGTACCTTGTCCGGCCCGCATCTTAATCATGCATCATAGGATTCCCAAGTTACTAGGCACACATGTTCACCATCATAAGGTGGCGTGTCGCGCACAAGACCCAGGCCTTTACATCAAATGTCAAGGTCACACTTAGAGGTCAAAGGTCAAAATGAGAACTGTTTGATAGGACTGTACCTTGTCCGGCCCGCATCTCAACTATGCATCATAGGATTCCCAAGTTACTAGGCACACATGTTCACCATGATAAGGTGGCATGTCACGCGCAATACCCAGGCCTGTACCTCAAATGTCAAGGTCACACTTAGAGGTCAAAAGACACAATGTGCTGTCCTCGTCTGGTAGGGGACTTTTGTATTGCTTGCAATACAACATTAACTTGTTTTAACATGTTATAGGGGAGAATAAATATGATTTTGTTCCAAATGAAATTGTGAAGTAATGAAATGTCTGCTCTGATTCAAGTCATGCCTAAAAAGCATCTAAATTCCAAACCTTGATCGCTATCTCATTCACCATGCATTTTAATCACATGTTTGCTAAACATTTTACATTTATGTCATAAACTGGTTGTTCTCGGACACATAATATAACTATGACACATAGTCAACATATCGAGTATGAAAATTGTGTCTTTTTTGTTACGTCACAACTTTTTTTTAATAATTAACAAATACTTCATCTATCTCCTAAGGAGAAAAATGAAATTGTCCGTTCTATTTAGGACATTAACTATCAAACACAATTTTGACAGAGTTTTATGACAGAGTGTGTCAATAATTGAATGGATAACCTATGACTAAAAGTGGAAAACATTGTGGCAAAAGGAGAAATTGCATGTTTTGTGCAATTTCTTCTTTTTTCACTATGTTTTCAAAAAGCCGTCTGCTGCAGAGGTGTCCGAAAGCGTTTATATGAGGGAAAGGGTTAATGTGTAGAATTTATCAATTCAAGGGGCATCACTTTGCTGTTTCTAAAGCAATAGTTGTGAAACCTGCCGATTGAATTTCCAAATTTGGTAGTTAGCATTTCCATAAAGTTTTAATCATGTCCATCCAACCATGCCTGCCATATTGCTTCAAACAGACAGACAATGGGAAGGATGGAGAATAAATTGGTTCCAGTTTCAATTGTTCAACAGGATCAAGTCTTACTTAGAAGGTTTTACTTACGGCAGATCAGAGACTTGTAATTTGCATGTCTTTGGACAAATCAGAGATACTGAAATCCACAACTCTGATGAAAAAAACTTCGGATTGCTTGTATTTTGGACTGTGCAGTGAATCTCTTCATTTCTTAAATCCTTTCTTTTAAAACATACTGGGGAATGTAGGAACTGGTCAAAAGAAGCAATATCTATTTTCCAACATTGTTTTCAACTGAGTCTACATCAAAATTAAACTTTCATTTTCTAGATGCTGAATTTTTTTCACAGCTGTTTTAACCCTTTCCCTCATATAGACGCTTTCTGACGCCTCTGCAGCAGACAGCTTTTTGAAAACATAGTAACAAAAAAAGAAATTGCACAAAACGTGCAATTTCTCCTTTTGTCACAATGTTTTCCACTTTAAGTCATAGGTTATCCATTCAATTATAGAGATTTTCCATTATTTGACAAAATATGTTCAAAGTCGTCTGCTGCAGAATTGTCGTATGAGGGAAAGGGTTAACAAAAAAAGAAGGCAACCAATAAAACTATCACATCATGTTATTGCTTCACATGAAAATGACTGTCAAACTTAAACTTACCTGAATAAATTTCCATTTTTAATCAAAGTACTGAAAGTTCTACCAGCAAGGGGCTAACTGCAGATCATGGATTACATATGGACAAGGATTTATCCGATCACAGAAGTTAATCAAATACATTTCACAAAAGCACTTTGTTATGTCCTTATTTGAATAATATTGGAGGTGAAAGAACAATATTGATATTTACAAGTATAATATTAATCAACAGTAACTGTTGAAGACATTGTGAGATAAAGAAATATTTCCCTAATTTTGCATGTTCTCATTTTGCCTTATTTTATCGAAAGTCATTTTCTGCAGAGATAGAGATGTCAAAAGTTGTGTGTATCAGGGTGCAGGGTGATACCTTTCTCTGGGACACAGACCTTTCCATAATTACTCAAAACCCCTTAAATTCCCACATAAAATACCCACAATTTAAATCATCAAGTCAAAAATATGGCAAAATCTCTTTTATTAAAAGTTGTTGAAATAGAAATAGCTCATCGTGAGCAATTTTTCCTACTTCCACAACATTTTCAAAAGTCAACTGCTGCAGGTCTGAAAGTGTCTTTATGAGGGTTGGGATAACCTGTCCACCTACAGGTTTGCAATGATGTTCTTTTATTGGTATAGTGGACAATCAATTATCCTGCACTTTTTTTATATGTCAATTTTGCACATATCTCCGTATTTGGGGGAAAACCAATTATAAGTCCTTGTGACAAATTGTGACAAATATATATATATATATATATATACCATTAGTTTAATTTTCACTCTTTAAATATTAACCCTTTCCCTCATATAGACGCTTTCTGACGCCTGTGTAGCAGACAGCTTTTTAAAAACATAGTGACAAAAGAAGAAATTGCACAAAACATGCAATTTCTCCTTTTTCCACAATGTTTTCCACTTTTGTCTTTTTTTGTTTTGACAAAATAAGTTCAAAGTCGTCTGCTGCAGAATTGTCGTACGAGGGAAAGGGTTAAAGAGTGAAAATTAAACTAATGTTTTATTTACTTCCCTACAGAGGAATTTTTAAAGAAATTATATATATATATATATATATATATATAAATATATATGAGCCGTCCCGCGTGAAAACCAACATTATGGCCTCTGCGTAATGTATTGACCCAGATCAGCCTGTGCAGTCCGTCTCAGGGGGATAGAGGTATAGAGTAATAATTCCTGAAACATAAAATCCACCGGAGGCGAAAAGTGTCTATCCGTGTAAGCCTGCGCTGCATGCTAAGGCTGATTAGTGTCTATACTTTACGCAGAGTCAACAATGTTGGTTTTCTCACGGGACGGCTCAAATCTAAGCGATATACATCTGCGTAATGTATCGACCAGATCAGCCTGCGCTGTCCGCGCAGACTGATCCGGCCGACACATTCCGTCTTAGGGGGGGATAGATGTATAGAGTAGTTATTCCTGGAACAGAAAATCCACAGGAGGAGAAAAGTGTCTATCCGGGTAAGCCTGCGCGGCATGATTAGGCTGATCCGGGTCGATACTTTACGCAGAGTCAACAATGTTGGTTTTCTCACGGGACGGCTCATATCAATACATCTGCGTAATGTATCGACCAGATCAGCCTGCGCTGTCCGCGCAGACTGATCCGGCCGACACATTCCGTCTAAGGGGGGATAGATAGAGTAGTGATTCCTGAAACAGAAAATCCACAGGAGGAGAAAAGTGTCTATCCGGGTAAGCCTGCGCGGCATGATTAGGCTGATCCGGGTCTATACTTTACGCCGAGTCAACAATGTTGGTTTTCTCACGGGATGGCTCATATGTATATACAACTCATAACCTGAACAGAAATTTCGACACTTTGTTTGATGAAAGATGCAGAAATGAACAGAAAATCTAGGCTTAACTAATGTATACTTCTGAAACGCGGCAGCATTTTGTTCTTTTATGACATAACCTCATATTGGGTTTGTAGATGCATTCAAATGCAAGTTCTATCTTCTTTTTGTTTTAAGTTCCATAGTGAGTAATTGTTAAATTTTTGAGGAGACAACAAAATACTTCATCACTGCAAAGCGTTTACAATCTGCTTATAATACTTAAGATATTGTGATAAAGATAATATAAATTGTGACAGACTGTATTTTGTGTGATAATTAAAGTCAATACCACACAAAAAACCAGATGAAACATCCTCTAGTATTCAAAACAAGCTATGCAATATCGAAAAACATCAGCGAGATAAAACTTTTCATTACTAATTGTAATGTATGATACATTATAACATTTTGATTCATTATTGAGATGAAACATCTATTGAATGGCAATAATTATGTACAATTTTCCATCAACTGAATAAAATACTTTAATTTATTTCTTTTAGAAATAAAATTTGTTTATAAATATTGAAGTCACTTTCTTCACAAAAAAAGTTGCTCATAATTGGATCCCCCCCACCCCTTTTCCAACAATTTTTATAAAATTGAGTTCCAATTAAAAACCCATCAAAAGCTTTTGCAGTGCAAGAAAATCGAACAACTTTTTTTATAATGGAATATCCATCCTTTTATCTGCGAGTAACAACTGAAGTTTTAGATCCTATGATAACTTAGGGGAGATAAATGTAGTATATCTTATTTACACATAAAATTGAGTTTTCTCCCTTACCATCTTAAAAGTTAAACATTTCTTTCTCTCTCACATAATATAGATGCAGATGTTAACACAGACAATGAATTGACAACACTTTGAAACTGAGTTGAAAATCATTAATCTTGTTTGGAAAATGAAATATTGTCATTACAATTTATTTATCCTTTTACCACAATGTTAGAATTAATAATTCTCTGCTTCAGTAACCCTGCCTTAGCACCAAATACACTTTGAGACGCATCTGCAGACACTTCTTGAAAACACAGTGAGAAATATCTTAAAGCAAGCAATTTACCCATCTCGATGAAATGTCTTTAACAGTGCGTCAAGACTAAACATGTATATTTTGGAATGCTAATTCATCACAATTTATGTTATAAAATATTTTAACAGAAATCTCTGCAGCAGACAACAATATAATATCATATTTGCTAACTGACATATCTACTTCTCTTACTCTTTCCCACATACAACAAATCTGCAGCAGACGACATCCAAGCAACAAGAAACCGCTGAAGATGGTATTGACGGCAATTTGACCTTGAAAATTGACAAACCAAGGTCAAGGTCAAAATCACCATAGAAATCAATAGAACTTGTAACTGGTTACCTTCAGGGAAAGTTTCAAGTTGTAACTCTTTCCAGTGCTGAGATTTTGCCTCAACCTGAAACTTTAACCAAAATGTTGACGGACGGACATCGCCAATCTATAGACCGGAATTGCTAGAGCAATCCGGCCAAAAATATAGAAAGTCTCTATAAATGAAGGTTTAATCAGAGAAAAGAGTTGAAAAAATCTTGACAAAAGGCCAAATTGCCACAATGATTTCAAAAGACGCTTGACTGATAGAAAACAGAAAAAAAGCTGAGCTGAACAAAAAAACATAACCGGACGACCACGCCGCCGCCACCGCCGACGCCAGGGTCATAACAATAGCTCTCCTTTTTTCAAAAGTCGAGCTAAAAATGGCAAACCAATATCCCATCCAACAATTATCGAAAGGAATTAAAAAATTGTGGCAAAAGGAGAAATTGCAAATACTGAGTTTACATGAGGGAAAGGGTTACACAGCTTGTCAGGCAAAACAGGTCTTGTTTCTTCTGTGACTACATGTGTCTACATGTGGGAAAGGGTTTAATTTATTTTCAGATAAACAGACCAAACAGCGCCCAGTTGGTGTCAGTTGTCAGCAGGATTAGTCACAGACTCATGCTTCATGTACTCTCAAAGACATGTGGTTTAGAGTGATGTCTCTTACTGTCTACAGGATTATTTATTCAACCCGTCATTGAAATAGAAAATATATTATTCTAACTCTTTCCCAATTGCAGACACACTTTGGCAAAATGAAAAATTGATTGTGATGACTGTTGTCTCATGATTTCAGATACTTTCAGTTTTGGAAAGCCAAATATGGCAATATGTAGTAATGGATTACAACCACTCAGCACCTTAATTAATTACCCCGTTCCTACCTGCAGACGCATTGACGCATTTGCAGCAGACGACTTTTGAAAACATTGTGGCCAAAGGAGAAATTGCTCATGATGAGCAATTTCCCCTTTTGCCACAATGTTTTCAACTCTATTTAATAATTAAACTCTCAGTTATCGAGATATTTCACATTTTTGCCAATATCTTTTCAGTCGACTGCTGCAGAATTGTCGTATGTGGAAAAGGGCTTTTCCACATACAACAAATCTGCAGCAGACAAATATTAAAATGATGATAGCAAAATAAAGGAAAATCTTTATAAATAAAAGTATTTCTTGAATACAGTTGAAACTATTGTGGCAAAAGGAGAAATTGCTGTGACTACATGTGTCTACATGTGGGAAAGGGTTTAATTTATATTCAGATAAACAGATCAAACAGCGCCCAGTTGGTGTCTGAAGTCAGCAGGATTAGTTACAGACTCATGCTTCATGTATTATGAAAGACATGTGGTTTAGAGTGATGTCTCTTACTGTCTACAGGATCATTTATTCATTGAAACAGAAAATATATTATTCTAACGCTTTCCCACTTGCAGACAAACTTTGACGCATCTGCAGCAAATAGCTTTTGAAAACACTGTGGTTCAAAATGAGAAATTGCTCATGATGACTCTTGTCTCGTGATTTCAGATACTCATAATGGGCAATTTCTCCTTTTGTCACAGTATTTTCACTTGCTTTAAGCAATTACACCTTCATATAGACGCTTTCTGATGCCTCTGCAGCAGACGGCTTTTTGAAAACATAGTGACAAAAGAAGAAATTGCACAAAACGTGCAATAGCTCCTTTTGTCACAATGTTTTCCACTTTTTGTCATAGGTTATCCATTCAATTAGTGAGATTTTCTATGTTTTGACAAAATATGTTCAAAGTCGTCTGATGCTGAATTGTCGTATGAGGGAAAGGGTGAAGCAATTACATCTTCATATAGAGATTTTCTGTGTTTCTGCTAAGATGTTTTAAAAGTTGTCTGCTCCAGATTTGTTGTATGTGGGAAAGGGTTTAATCCTAGTGGTAAATTGCTAAATTCCGCTGATCTTTCCAAGTGAATCTAAAAACTAAAACTTTAAAGAGCAATAGAAGGGTTAAAATTTCCCCCATTATGTTGAGGTAGTGTTACTTTTGAAAACATTGTGGGAAAAGGAGAAACTGCTCAAAAGAGAACATTCTCCTTTTCCATTAACCCTTTCCCTCATACGACAATTCTGCAGCAGATGACTTTGAACATATTTTGTCAAATAAAAGAAAATCTCTATAATTGAATGGATAACCTATGACAAAAAGTGGAAAACATTGTGTCAAAAGGAGAAATTGCTTGTTTTGAGCAATTTCTTCTTTTGTCACTATATTTTCAAAAAGCCGTCTTCTGCAGAAGCGTCATAAAGCGTCTATATGAGGATAGGGTTAAAAAAACAAGAGCAATGTGCTTAATACGAGCAATTTCTTCTTTTGTCACTATGTTTTCAAAAATCCGTCTGCTGCAGAGGCGTCAGAAGCGTCTATATGAGGGAAAGGGTTAAGGCTCTGAATCCCGTATGAAATCGAATAAAAATTATGCTTCAAATCCATTTTTTTTCTTCAGATGTTGCATTTTCAATGCAAAAGGGCATATATCATGGAATGGGTTAAGGTAAGCCCTATTTAGCAAATTATACTTCAAATTCATTTTTCAAGTTAAGCATTGGGCATATCATGCAGGGGCGTAGCGGAGTTGAAATGTGGAATACGCACCATTCCAGGGGGATCCGGGGCATATGCTCCCCAGGGATTTTGTTTTTGTCTATATGGGCTCAGGTGACTTCTGGCGTATATTTCACAATATCTAAATGAGCCTACTTGATACCCTTATGTACGGCATATATACACAAAATACCCTTAAATCATTTGCAGCATTCGGAATTTATTTTTTCTGGGGTATGCTCCCCCGAGAAAAAAAATTGTCTATATGGGCTCAGGTGACTTCTGGCGTATATTTAACAATATCTTAATGATCCTACTTGAATTGTTCTGATTTGTCAGTTTTCACCCTTTTCCCCCTTGGGGTCCATTTTTCGCATTTGTTTCATTTTTATTTTTGGAACTCTCAAAATATTTCTTACGCATGTGCATACGTGCGTAAGCCTAGCTACGCGCCTGTCATGGAACGTGTAAAGGTCACAGCCCTATTTGACAAACTTATAATATTTGAAATCCCTATTCAGAATAGCATTTTCAAAGAGAAAAGGCATATTCTGGAACGGGTTAAGGTTTAATTTAGCCCTATTTGGCAAGATTACAAAAATTGGTTGGTGTGGGGGTGTGTATTCAATTAGTGCATATTTTATTTCCTTTTCTATATTTAGTTACACAATGGAGGTTTTGTCATAACACATTGCTCTTGGTTTTTTAACCCTATCCTCATATAGACGCTTTCTGACGCCTCTGCAGCAGACGGCTTTTTGAAAATATAGTGACAAAAGAAGAAATTGCTCAAAACAAGCAATTTCTCCTTTTGCCACAATGTTTTCCACTTTTATGGGTGACCCGGATTCGATTCCCAGTCGTGACACGACGATGATGGTGGATTGCGATTGGGCAAGGCACATTTTCTAGCCTAGTACTGGTTTGTTTATCCAGGGATTATGGATAAGCGAACTGTTGCCGTGATATAACTGAAATAATGTTAAAAAGCGGTGTAAAACCCAAATAAATCAAAAATATAACCCTTTCCCACATAAAACAAATCTGTAGCCGATTACTTAGAAATGACTTAGAAATATGTGTAGGCAAAAATATGAAATATCTCTATAAATGCGTAAAACTGTTATAAAAAGTTAAAAACATTTCGGCATTTCATAATAATTAATGCTTTCAAAACTCGTCTTTGGTTGTGAGTGTTTTACCTATTAACGTACCTTTCTTCTTTCTTTTTTTTATATTCTTTACAACTCGTATATACTTTATTTCTATATAATTTCCTATCCGTTGTCACAATTTGTTCAAAATTACTCAGATATGTGTTACCATGCATCTCTAGAATACCAAATCTAAATCATGGGAGAAATGTTTGATTGATTGGTTCAAAATAATTTCAGTCATATCACGGCAGCCAGTTCACCTATCCATGTGTTTCCTGGTATTCTCACACCACACAACAATCTTTCCAAGCAACTGGCTGCTTTTCCACAAGACTAATGATGCTTGTCGCAAACATCGGAAAGAATGTTGGCCTAGCTGGGGTTCGAACTCACAACCTCTGGATTGACAGCCCGTTTCACTACCGACTGAGCTACCGCGGCCCGGTCGGGAGAAATGTACAATGCTCAGTGAGAAAAAACAAGCGGGCAACCAGGGCCAGTATCCCTCAAATGCATTAAGCAAAAATTAAATCACTAGTCATTTAAGGAAAAACAGCTCTCGCGCTGAAGACCATGTATTTTTGACTAATCAATATGGCTTGAAGGAATCTCATAGAACTACAAAATTATTTTAAAATCAGCTTTATACTTCAGTTGGAGAAGAGTTATAAAGTTGTCACTATATATATATATATTAAGCAAAACAGCCCGACTCAGACATCATGTTTTTTTTCACAAATCAACATGGCTTGAAGGCATCTGTAGGAGGGTCAGGTCAAGGTCACTCTCAGAACCTTTCTACTTAATTATTTAAAAATCACCCAACCGGTTTTGGCTGAGAAGATTTTTGAAGCTTTTTCTTTAAAGTTATTTTGGTTGCCATGGAATCATGAATTTTGCATAGTCTACATTATTTAACCCTTTCCAACATACCACAAATCAGCAACAGACAACATTAAAAACAATTAGCAAATGAGGCAAAAGTAGAAATTGCTTATGAGTAATTTTTCCTTTTGTCACAATGTTTTCAAAGGTCATCTCCTACAAGACATCAAAATGCGTCTGCAAATATCAAAGGGTTAAAGAAATTCATTTTAATTTTTCTGATGACCTTGAAAATTGTCTGAAGGTCATACAACTACTTGTATTAACCTTAAACAGCTGACAGACAATTTATCAGAGCATTGTAGGAATAGGAAAAACAAGAGGCCCAAGAGGGCCAGTATCGCTCCACGGCCATAAGGCAAAAATAAAATCTCCAAACAGCCCTGCCCCGTGGTGGCTATTTTTTTTACCAACCACCATGGCTTAAAGGAATCTTGTAGAGTGTCACCAAAGGAATGTTTCTGCAAAATTATTTGAAAATATGCCTGACACTTTCGGAGGAGAAGATTTTTTAAGTTTTCACTATGGTCATATAAGTCAAAATAGCCCCGCCCTCTGGCGGCCATGTTTTTTGACCAATCAACATGGCTTGAAGGAATCTGATAGAGGGTCACCCAATGAACATTTCTACAAAATTATTTGAAAATCGGCTGAACACTTTCGGAGAAGAAGATGTTTTAAGTTTTCCCTATAGCTATATAACGCAAAAAAGCCCCGCCCCCTGGCGGCCATGTTTTTCGCCCAATCAACATTTCTTGAAGGAATCTAATTAAGGTTCACACAAGGAACATTTCTACAAAATTATTTGAAAATCGGCCTGACACTTTTGGAGGAGAAGATTTTTTAAGTTTGCTCTTTAGCCATATAGGCAAAATAGCCCCGCCCTGTGACGGCCATGTTTTTTTACCAATCAACATGGCTTGAAGGAATCTGATAGAGGGTCACCCACGGAACATTTCTACATAATTATTTGAAAATCTGCTGAACACTTTTTGAGAAGAAGATTATTTAAGTTTTCACTATAGCTATATAAGGCAAAAAAGCCCCGCCCCCTGGCGGCCATGTTTTTCGCCCAATCAAAATTTCTTGAAGGAATCTAATAAAGGGTCACCCAAGAAACATTTCTGCAAAATTATTTGAAAATCGGCCTGACACTTTCGGAGAAGAAGATTTTTTAAGTTCTCACTATTTTTTTCTTTCGGTTGCCATGGAAACCAGAATTTTGAATGGATCAAAAAAATTTGAAGGAATTTAGTAGAGGACATTGAGAGGATGCTTCCATGAAGTTTCAACCAAATTGGCCAAGTGGTTAGGGAGAAGAAGTCGTTTAAAGGAAAAAGTTAACGCACGCACGCACGCCGGACAATTCGCCATGACATAAGCTCGACTGGCTTTCAGCCAGTGGAGCTAACTAGAACTATCACTGAAGATGATAAATACCCCCTAAACAGCACCTTGACCTACACCATAACTTAATAAGTAAAAGGGCCATAATTCTGTAAAATAACATGCAATTGTAACCCCTTTAGGATATGCACATCTCCTCTTGGTATTAAAGCTTCATGTAAAATTTTATTGAATTCCACACAGTGGTTTATAAGAAATAGGCAGACAAAAAATATGGCTTCCGACCGACCGACAGCCTGACATCCGACCGACCGACAGCCCGACACAGTGACTCCTATATACCCCTCTTCTTAAAGAAGGGGGTATAACTACTCAAAATAGGTGCTTTCTCCTTTTACCAAATGATCTTAAAAGTTTTAACATACCACAATGTGATAAATTGTACTCCGACATAAAACATTTTTCAACATTTTCCATTTCAAACATCAAATGCTTTCATGCAGGCACATTTTGACGCATCTGCAGCAGAAAACATTTGAAAATAGTGTGGCAAAATAAGAAATTGCTTTTCTCCTTTGCCACAATGCTTTTCATATGGATGTCTAAATGTTTTTTCAAGTTGTCTGCTGCAGATTTGTTGTATGGAAAATCTCAATAAATGAAAGTTTTGATCATATTGAAACAGAGTTGAAAACATTCGGGCAAAAGAAGTAATTGCTTTTTATCCCTTTCCCTCATAAGGACACTTTCTGTCGCCTTTGAAACAGATGACTTTAAAAACATTGTGGCATGAGCAAATTCTGCTATTGCCACAATGTTTCCAAATCTATTCAATTATTATGCTTTCTTTTGCGAGATTTTTCGAGATTTTTCGTAACTTTTGTCAAGAATTTATTATGCTACAGATTTGTTGTATCGAGGGCTTGACGTGAAACGGTTGTAACTCAAAACCTATTTTGAAAACCATGTATTAGGGGCAATTTTGACCCTTTGTAAACAATGCAAATTTAGGTGCCATTGCTCAGAACGAGCAATGGCACCTAAATTTCCATTGTTTACCAAGAAAAATGATATAACGCTTATAAAGACTTTATGGCGAGGTAAATAACCTTGGTAAAAAAATACCAATTTTAGTTACAACCGTTTCACGCCAAGCCCTCGGTATGTGGGTAAGTGTAAAGATTAATTTGTTTTCAAAAGTCAACTGCTGCAGATGATTCATATTTGCATCTGCAAGTGGGCAAGGGCTAATTCATTACATTGAATTGTTTATAAACCCTATAACCATTTCACACAGAACTTGAACCCTTTCCAACATACAACAAAACAGCAGTTACAAATGAATGCAGAGAATGACTGGAAAAAGTTGAAAACATCGAGGCAAAATGAGAAATTGCTTGTTTTGAGCAATTTCTCAGTTTGTCAAAATGTTTTCAAAAGCTGTCTGCTCTAGAGGCGTCACGAATCGTCTATATGTGGGAAAATGTTAAGTAACATGTAAATTCACCAAAAGGGATGGCTTTAATCTACAATTTCAAACAATGGAGATCATAATCATTCATTTAGTTGTCATTAATGTGCATGCTGACCAGGATGTTCTCCATTGTTTTATTAATTTTGTTCTGAACTATGCGTTGCTCATTTATTAACCTTTTCCCTCATATAGACGCTTTCTGACGCCTCTGCAGCAAACGGCTTTTTGAAAACATAGTAACAAAAGAAGAAATTGCATGAAACTTGTAATTTCTCCTTTTGCCACAATGTTTTCCACTTTTTGTCATAGGTTATCCATTCAATTATGGAGATTTTCTACTTTTTGACAAAATACGTTCAATGTCATCTGCTGCAGAATTGTCGTATGAGGGAAAGGGTTAATCTTGTTCTGAACTATGCGTTGCTCATTTAATAATATTTAGAACAGTTGACTTTAATTAGAAAAGAACTTGGTAAAACTGGATAATCTACATAAAGGAAATAATTAACTAGAATTGTTTTGACAAAAACATATGTCTCCCCCTCAAATATCTGTCAAAATCTCTCAAAACATTCCAACCTATAAAGCAGACAAACAAAAATTTGACCAAGTTGGACAGTACTCAATTTTTAATTACTAATGTTTTGTCTTGACCTGGTACAAAGTGGACATGATTTCAAATGGTTTACAGAAACACATATTTTTACTGCAGCTGTAACATTCAAGACTGAAGTATTCTTCAAAACAGTTAACAACTGTTGCTAAACATAAGCAAGCCGTCTTGGAGATATTGAGTGGACAGGAAATAAAGCCTAAAACCTTTGAGCTTCAAGCATGACCTTGACCTTGAACCGGTATGGTCGAGACGCGGGTTCTGCACGTCGCCTTGATGAGGTGAACATGTGACCAAAGTTTCATGAAAATTCTTTAAGCTGTTTTGGAGATATGGAGCGGCACAAAATAAAGCCTCAAACCTTTGACCTTCAAGCGTGACCTTGACCTTGACCCAGTATGTTCGAGACGCGGGTTCTGCACGTCGCCTTGATGAGGTGAACATGTGACCAAATTTTCATGAAAATCCTTCAAGCCGTCTTGGAGATATTGACTGGACACGAAATAAAGCCTAAAACCTTTGACCTTCAAGCGTGACCTTGACCTTTAACCGGTATGGTGGAGACGTGGGTTCTGCACGTCGCCTTGATGAGGTGAACATGTGACCCAAGTTTCATGAAAATCCTTTAAGGAGATATGGAGCGGACACAAAATAAAGCCTCAAACATTTGACCTTCAAGCATGACCTTGACCTTGACCCAGTATGGTCGAGACGCGGGTTCTGCACGTCGCCTTGACGAGGTGAACATCTGACCCAAGTTTCATGAAAATCCTTCAAGCCGTCTTGGAGATATTGAGTGGACACGAAATAAAGCCTAAAACCTTTGACCTTCAAGCGTGACCTTGACCTTGAACCGGTATGGTCGAGACGCGGGTTCTGCACGTCGCCTTGATGAGGTGAACATGTGACCCACGTATCATGAAAATCCTTTAAGGAGATATGGAGTGGACACAAAATAAAGCCTCAAACCTTTGACCTTCAAGCGTGACCTTGACCCAGTATGGTCGAGACGCGGGTTCTGCACGTCGCCTTGATGAGGTGAACATCTGACCCAAGTTTCATGAAAATACTTCAAACCGTCTTGGAGATATGGAGTTGACACAAAATAAAGCCTCAAACCTTTGACCTTCAAACGTGACCTTGACCCGGTATGGTCGAGACGCGGGTTATGCACGTCGCCTTGATGAGGTGAACATGTGACCCAAGTTTCATGAAAATCTTTCAAGCCGTCTTGGAGATATGGAGCGGACACGAAATAAAGCCTCAAACCTTTGACCTTCAAGCGTGACCTTGACCTTGACCCTATATTGTCGAGAAACGGGTTCTGCACGTTGCCTTGATGAGGTGAACATGTGACCAAAGTTTCATTAAAATCCTTCAAGCCGTCTGGGAGATATGGAGCGGACACAAAATAAAGCCTCAAACCTTTGACCTTCAAGCGTGACCTTGACATTGACCCTATATTGTCGAGACGCAAGTTCTGCACGTCACCTTGATGAGGTGAACATGTGACCAAAGTTTCATGAAAATCCTTCAAGCCGTCTGGGAGATATGGAGCGGACACGAAATAAAGCCTCAAACCTTTGACCTTCAAGCGTGACCTTGACATTTACCCTATATTGTCGAGACGCGGGTTCTGCACGTCGCCTTGATGAGGTGAACATGTGACCCAATTTTCATGAAAATCCTTCAAGCCGTCTCGGAGATATGGAGCGGACACGAAATAAAGCCTCAAACCTTTGACCTTCAAGCGTGACCTTGACCTTGACCCTATATTGTCGAGACGCAGGTTCTGCACGTCGCCTTGATGAGGTGAACATGTGACCTAAGTTTCATGAAAATCCTTCAAGCCGTCTGGGAGATATGGAGCGGACACAAAATAAACCCTCAAACCTTTGACCTTCAAGCGTGACCTTGACCCTATATTGTCGAGACGCGGGTTCTGCACGTCGCCTTGATGAGGTGAACATGTGACCCAAGTTTCATGAAAATCCTTCAAGCCGTCTGGGAGATATGGAGCGGACACGAAATAAAGCCTCAAACCTTTGACCTTCAAGCGTGACCTTGACCTTGACCCTATATTGTCGAGACGCGGGTTCTGTACGTCGCCTTGATGAGGTGAACATGTGACCCAAGTTTCATGAAAATCCTTCAAGCCGTCTGGGAGATATGGATCGGACAAGATTTTGGGGACGAACAGACAGACAGACAGACAGACATCAAGGACAAAAACAATATATCTCCCCTGTATACAGGGGGAGACATAATTAAATTGATTTTTTAATAGAGAATATCTTTGGAAAAGGAGAATTTCTCATGATGATCAATTACTCCTTTTGTCAAAACATTTTGAAATATTAAATATTTTTTGCTGTAGATACATCCTTTTTTTTGTTGATGTCAATAATTATGTGTCTGCATGTTGGAAAGGGTTAATAAATAGTTTAGGGTAATGAACAATTTCATATAATATTCTCTAAATAATTTGCTTGGTGGTGGATACATGTACATGTAATTTTATGTTAAATCAAGTGTGTAGTACATACAGAGAGAATTATTATTATTTAACCCTTTTCCAAATTAAACATTTCTGATTAGCATGAAAAACCTCTGTAAATGAAAGGTTGATTCATGAATAAAATTGTAAACATTGTGACAAAAGTTGAAATTGCCCATTATGAGCAATTTTTCCTTTTGCCCCAATGTTTTCAAAAATTGTCTGCAGAGACGCCAATTATAAAACACCTGCATGTGGGAATTGGTTAAATTCTAAATGATAACCTGACAAATTATTTTTCAATTATTGTACTTTCATTAACCCTGTCCCTCATATGACAATTCTTCAGCCGACGACTTTGAACGTATTTTGTCGAAACATAGAAAATCTCCATAGTTGAATGGATAACCCATGACAAAAAGTGGAAAACATTGTGGCAAAAGGAGAAATTGCACGTTTTGTGCAATTTCTTCTTTTGTCACTATGTTTTCAAAAAGCCGTCTGCTGCAGAGGCGTCAGAACGGAAAGGGTTAAAAAGGAGTTTCCATTTTTTTGGGCAATAGTGTTCGAAGTCGTCTGCTGCAGATTTGTTGTATGTGGAAAAGGGTTGAAAAAACCAAAAAAAAACAACTATTTACCCTGACTGTGGCTTTTCTCTTGGTTCTGACTTGGTTCACCGTGTCCGGTTCCATATCTAGAATACAGGCATCACATTCACAGGGCTCATCGCTGTCATTGCCTCCTACATCCACATCTGCATCAAGGACAACTACGTCTGCAGTCCTTTTGTTTCCATCATCAGACAGTTTCCCATTATCACCAGGCTCACCGCCAGACCCTGCTGTATACTTACAGCCTGAAGATTTACCATTACTGGAATCCCCATCATCCAGTCTTCGAACTTTTCTGCTGGGCATATTCTCAGAGTCTGCCTGCTTTTCTGCATTACTACTTTCATAATCATTATCCATATTTACTGTTGGTTCCATCTTATCCGTTTCTTCCACTGTCACATAATTTTCAGGAAGGTTTCCGTTTGGATCCGTTACAACGCTATTCACACTTTTTACTGCTTTCTCGGTGAAACTTGAATTATAGATATTTTCAGTGTTCACAGAGATTTGTTCACCTGTACCCTCCTTCCCAGGTGTGATGAGTTTCTCAGTGGGTATACTCCTTTTATCCTCATTACTTTGAATAGTATTCTCATGTTTGGTGTCTGTGTTGTTCATGGACATGTCATGTATACCTCCAATACACAAATCCTCCTGAGTTGTATAGTGTGACCCAGTTGACTGGTTTTGTTGTGGTATATATTGATTATTGATTTCTTCCATATTACTATTTAGAACCAGTCTAGACCCTATAAGGTGCACTTGTTTTGAAATTTGAGAGTTCACTACAATATCCTGAGTGTTAATTAAACCGTCTTCATCACAATTGTTATTGTTATCATTGTTCGACTCCATTTTGATGGCTCTAATCCGTCTTTACTATTAACTCGACCCTTTCATTCCCGAAAAGAAACATATTTTGAAAAATTTGAGGGGGAAGAGTAAATATACAAAACTGTACCATTTTCCCTCAATATTTTCCACTCTCTGTGACTAAGAGCAAACATGTATTTATCAAAACGCACATAAAAATCTTTTGTGTATGATTCAGACGATTGAAATTTTGGGAGAATTCAACTTCTTTTGTTTACGGAATTTGGTTAAACAGGTTATTTTACAGAGCCTTGTGGAGATATGTTTTGTGAAATAACCATTCTACAAAGCACAGTAAAAAAATAAAAAGAATACAAACCGACAGTTTAAAACCTTAAACAATCTCTGATAGCTAACTGCTCAAAATGAAAAATAAGAAATGTTTCCACAACTTTACTAATCCCAGTGAAGAAATTGAGAATTATTTGTAAATTACACTCAAACTGTCATTGAACTCTTGTCTTATCACATTTACAAGCTGTTTCTCTGGATTTATGGGTAAAACTACCCGGGTCATAAATACTACTATCATAACTATACAAGTTCTGCCGGCAGAATAATAGGCTGTATGACATTAAATTTGACCCTGTTAACCCTTTCCCACATACAACAAATCTGCAACAGACAACTTTCAAAACAAATTGGCAAAAACAATGGAAAACCTTTATAAATGAAAGTGTAAATACTAAAATGAGTTGGAAACACTCTGGCAAAAGGAGAAATCGATCAGTATGAGCAATTCCTTCTTTTGCCACAATGTTTTCCACTTTTTGTCATGGGTTATTTTTTTTCAAAAGTCATCAGCTGCAAAGGCATCTGAAAGCTTCTGTTTGAGAAAAAGGGTTAACATTTATGCTTTCATGCATACTATATAGAGATTTTCATATTTTTGCATAGATATCTTAATGACCAATTTTTCAATTTTGCCGAAATATTTTCAACTCCATTTACTAATTACACTTTCATTTATAGAGATTTTCCAGTATACAGGCTGATTTTGTTTTACAATGATGGACAAAGCCTGTAGGCCTATTTTCTAGTGGAGTGGCTAATATAATCATATAGACTGCTCTCCCCAGTTTAGGTTCAAGTCAACATTTTCTCTGAGAGAAAACAATTCCAGAAATCTTGCAAAAAAGCTCTTTTTCTTAAAAAATAAATAAATTTGAAAACCTTGTTGAAAATTGAGAAGCGGTCCATTATAAACAATTTCTTTTTTCTGCTGTAAACACATAATTTTGTTATATTGAAGTGAGAAAAGGTTAAACTGAGATTCGTTTGCTGTAGATTTGTTGTATGTGGGGAAAGGGTTAAAAAGAACATCGAACACAATTATGTGTTAATTCTTTCAATATTATGAAACCAACATATTAACCCTTTTAAACTGAAATTTTTTGTCTAGCTTTGCGGAAGAGTCCATAGCCAATTTTAGGAATATCAAATTAAAATGTTGAGTTGAGCAGACGAAAGTATAGAGCATGGTCAGACGGCATGGATGCGCCGGGTAGCCTGGTTCTATAATGGGGGGGGGGCACATGCTTCACGAAATTGTTAAACCCTTTCCCAAATACAACACATCTGCAGCAGACGATTTTGAAAAAAAATTGGAAACTCCCTTCAAATTAAAGTACAATAATTGAATAGAGTTGAAAACTTCTTTTGTTGCCATGTTTTCAAAAAGCTGTCTACTGAAGAGTTGTTAGAAATGGCGGCACTTATAACACATCTGAAGCAGACGATTTTAAAAACATACTTGAACAAAATTGGAAACTCCCTTTAAATGAAAGTACAATGATTGAATAGAGTTGAAAACATGGTGATCCATACCAAACATGAAAAACTCTCATCCAAAAGGAAATTCTCCTTATTACAATATATCACATGTTTACTATTCACTACCTATACTGACATGTCTTCTCAGTGTAGATCTATGATCTGTATCTAGTCAGAATATTCATAAACTGACGGCAGTTTGAGAACTGTAAATTTTACTCAACAGCATTTCATGGGTGGATGAACTGAATGTAAATAACTTATTAACCCTTTCCCTCGTATCGATGCTTTCTGACGCCTCTGCAGCAGACAGCTTTTTGAAAAACATAGTGACAAAAGAAGAAATTGCTCAAACGAGCAATTTCTCCTTTTGCCACAATGTTTTCCACTTTTAGTCATAGGTTATCCATTCAATTATAGAGATTTTCTATTTTTTGACAAAACATGTTCAAAGTCGTCTGCTGCAGAATTGTTGTATGAGGGAAAGGGTTAATCCAATGATATGAGATACCTTAGTCTCAAGAAAGAATGACAACTGAATATATAATATATAAATGAAATATAAAATATATAAATGAACCATCTCAGACAAAAAAGGTTGCTGCTTTGGCTATTATTTCTAATTGTATGAAGATATATACAGAAGACTGGAAAGATTGGAAAAGTAGAAGATTATAAAGGCCACAACAGCATTCATGAAGCTGCGTTACAGTCTAATAAAACTGACCCGTCTGAAAATAAACAAAACTCTAGATGCACGTCTTCACCTGAATTTTTAATCTATACATATAAGGAAAACAAGCAACCCCCCCTGGTGGCCATGTTTTTCAACGGATCGGATTTATTTGAATAACCTTGGTAGAAGGTCACCCAGAAACATTTGTACCAAATAATTTTTCAAGGAGGTGCTTTTTGACAAGAAGATTTTTAAAGATATTACAATGCACATATAAGGAAAACAAGCCCCGCCCCTGGCGGCCATGTTTTTCAATGGATTGGATTAATTTGAACAATCTTTGTCTACGGTCCTCCAAGGAACATTTGTGCGAAATTATCTTTAAATAAGGCCAGTACTTTTTGACAAGATGATTTTTAAAGACTTAACAATGCACATATAAGGAAAACAAGCTCCGCCCCCTGGCGGCCATGTTTTTCAACGAATCAGAAAAATTTGAACAATCTTGGTAGAGGGTGCCCCAAGGAACATTTGTACAAAATTATTTTTAAATCTTAAGCCAGTACTTTTGGACAAGAAGATTTTTAAAGTCTTGGCAATTTTCTCCTTTTCTGATGCCGCAGCAACCAAAGTTCTTCTTCGAATTAAATTCTTTGAACAACTTTAAAAGAGGACCACCTGAGGAACATTTCTGTGAAGTTATTTTGAAATCAGTCCATTGATTTAGTAGAAGTCATTTGTAGGAACTTGTTAACAGACGGACGTACAGACTACGACGACAACAATGATGACAACGGACGCTGTGTGATCACAAAAGCTCACCTCGAACTTCGTGCTTAGATGAGCTAAAAATGCGAAAAATGTCCATTAATGATATTTTTATCATTTAAAAGAGTTGAAAACATTGTGGCAAATGGTGAAATTGCTCATCATGAGTTGTTTTCAAAAGTCGTCTGCTGCAGAGGCGTCTACATGAGGTAAAGGGTTAGGTTACATGAATGTCACTCAAATATTTTTTGAGATAGGTAAGTCAATAAATTCTAACTACGGTAAGTGAAGGACCATAACTCTGTCTAATCTGGGTTTTGGTGAAAGCAAAACCCCAGGTGCAAATACATGCTGACAGACAACATTCTTTTACGCATCTGCAGGTGGGAAAGGACATGTATCTGATGAAATTTAGAGATGTTGTTCAACTCTTTTCTACATACAACAAATCTGCTGCAGACGCTTTTGAAAACATCAAGGCAAAAACATGGAATATCCACATCAATGAAAGTATAATTACTGAAAAAAGTTGAAAACATTGTGGCAAAAGGAAAATTGCTTGTTTAGAGCAATTTCTTCTTTTGTCACATTGCTTTCAAAAATTGTCTGCTGCAGAGGCGTCAGAAAACGTCTGTATGTGGGAAAGGGTTAACAAGGACGCCCACACTAAGTCTAAGTAATGTCGACCCTGTCTTCAAGACAAGAGTCATGTATTGAACCCTTTCCAGAGTTTTCTGTAGCAGACAACTTCTGAAAAATTCAATCTGCCAAAACAGATTAATTGCTCATAATGAGCAATATCTACCTGTGCAACAATGTTTTCAACCATGTAGAGTAACAACACTTTCATATAAAAAGATTTTCCAAATTTTTGCTGAGATGTTTTGAAAGTTGTCTGCTGCAGATTTGTTATATACTTGGGAAAGGGTTAATAAAAGTGCCTGTTTGCAATATCAAAGGTTTGCATTAACACTCTCCCACTTGCAGACGTGTTTCGACGCATCTGCAGCAGATGACTTTTGAAAACAATGTTTTCAACTCTATTCAATATATATCATCATTTGTAGAGATTTTTTAATATTTTTACCAAGCTATTTTAAAAGCGTATACTTCAGAGTTGATGTATGTGGGAAAGGATTAAGATAAATACCAACTCTTGGATGGACAGAATAACTGATTTACAAACAGATCAGAAATATTTTCTATTTCTCTGTAATGTTCCATTTAGCACGTAAACTATCTCATCCAGTAATGGGTTTATTATAATATTAATTGCACATTTATGATTAATTAAATCCGTTTTGTTGTTTTTACTGATGCACCTGTGTAATAATTGCACCATACAAACTTTGAAGCATAATTTCATTCACCATAAATTATTAATATTATTTTGCATATCTAACACATTTTATTGATTTGAATAACCTAATTGGAATTACCTTTACATAAAATAAAAATATAATCCCTGAGACAGCTTTTTGAAAACATAGTGACAAAAGAAGAAATTGCTCAAAACGAGCAATTTCTCCTTCTGCCACAATGTTTTCCACTTTAAGTCATAGGTTATCATTTCAATTATAGAGATTTTCTATTTTTTGACAAATATGTTCAAAGTGTAGCTTATCTTATCTTTAATTCCAATTCATACAATTTGGTATGATTTAACAAGAGCGCAAAATGTCACAAAATACGCCCGTCCTGTTTTTTTGAGACCAATTAAGTATAGTGATAATTGGTTGTATATCAGGCAAATTTAGAGAGCAGACACTGTTAGTACAGTTTTGGCCATTTCGATGGGACATAAGTGTGTAGTGACTAAGATAACGTGGTAAGTTATCAAACTTGTCCAAGATATTATGCCAATACACATTCTGACCAAATTTGGTGATGATTGGACAAAGGCTTCTAAAGTTATTGAGCTGACAAGACCAATTTTAGGTAATATCTATAATTAAAGGGCGATAACTCTCGATTGACTAAAGCAATATGGCTAGTTATCGAACTTGTCCGAGATATTATGCCAATACACATTCTGAATAAATTTGGTGAAGATTGGACAAAGGCTTCTAAAGTTATTGAGCTGACAATCCCAATTTTAGGTAATTTCTTTAATAAAAGGGCTGCTGCAGAATTGTCACATCAGACATCTTTAAATACATCTGGGCAAAATTATGGAATCTATTATCAATGAAGAGTTTAAAGCATTGAGGTAAAACGAGAATTTGATGATAAATTTCTCCTTTATCCAAAATGTTTTCAAATGTCTTCTGCTGCAGATGAGATAAAACATCGCTGCGAGTCTGAACAGATTAGGGTGTTTGGAATATAAAATCAGATTTTCAAAACACTGATTATAATTATCAGGTAAAATGAATCTAAACATGTATCAAAATTATGCTTTAACCAGGTAAAACATTATCCTTTTTGCAATTTCTGTATTAAGACGACGTTTGAAAACATTATGGCAAAAGGTGAAATTGATCATGGCGAGAAATCTATCATGTTGCGACAACGTTTTCATCTGTTTACAATAATAAGAGCATCGCCTACGATACAAAGACCCTTGCAGTGTTTTTTCATACAGATGTGTTATGGTCACTGTGGCCTTTGACCTAGATCAGTGAAATGGGAACCCGTCCAAGCTCACTTTACAAAAAACCAGTGTATGAGGTATGGAGGAATTCTGTCTCCAAATGAAAGTGCTAGATCAATGATTTTGTTTCATACAGACACATTAAAGTCAATATGACCTTGACCTTTAAACTTTGACATAGCTTGGAATATGGAATGTGAAGGAATTCCGTCCACAGATGAATGTGCTAGAGCGATGAATGTATTATAGTCAAGGTAAGCTTGGACTTTGATCTAGGTCAGTGAAATGTGAACTCGTACAAGAAGAATTAATTGTAAACATATGATTTAAGTTTCATAACAACCGGATAAGAAATAAAGTTGCAAGATTGATGCCATCATTTGGTACAATTTATAAAAAGATGCAGTGACCTTGACCTTTGGCCACGTACAAGAGGCGATGTTGATGAACATGTGTATTAAGTTTCATAACAATAGGATAAGAAACAAAGTCACAAGAGCAATAACGTTCTAATGCACAGATGTATATAAGTCACTATGCCCTTGACCTTTGACATATGTCGTGAAATGCAAACTTGTACAAGAGGTGATATTGGTGAACATATGTATTCAGTTTAATGACAATTGGATAAGAAATAAAGTTGCTAGAGTGATGAAATCGCTTTTTACAGATTTTTAATAGCCATTGTGACCTTGACCTTTGACCTAGGTTGACAAACTTGTACAAGAGGCGACGTTGGTGAACAAGTGTGTCAAATTTTATCACAATCAGATCAGAAACAAAGTCGTTAGAGAGAGGACGTGATGACGTGATGACGTGAGTGATGAGTACAGACGTATAAAAGTCACTGCTACCTTGACATTTGACCTAGGTCAGTGAAACATAAACTTGTACAAGAAGCAATGCTAGTAAACATGTGTTCAAAGTTTTTTTAAAAATCAGATAAGAAATGAAGTCACTAGAGCGATGATGTCGTTGGAACACATACATACAAATGTATGTGAAGGGATAATAATTTATTGTATGTTTATTTCTTTACATACTTATACTAAATATTTCAAAGTTGTTCGCTGCAGATTTAATGTATGTGAGAAAGGTTGCAAAAAAACAATTTTACAGATGAATTAAATGTCTTGTCAATATTTTATATGGATGGGTTAATCCAATTACCTAGATGATATTATATTTCAATCCTTTTCCACATACATACACTTTCTGATGCCTCTGCAGTAGACAACTTTCGAAATGATTGTGGCAATAGAAGAAATTGCTCATTATGAGCAATTTCTCCTTTAGCCATAATGTTTTCAACTTTATTCAATATTTGTTCTTTCAATTATAGAGAGTTTCCATATTTAATACTAAATCTTTTAACCCTTTCCCTCATACGACAATTCTGCAGCAGACAACTTTGAACGTATTTTGTCAAAACATAGAAAATCTCCATAATTGAATGGATAACCTTGAGTGCAAAACATAGAAAATCTCCATAATTGAATGGATAACCTTGAGTGGAAAACATTGTGACAAAAGGAGAAATTGCACGTTTTGTGCAATTTCTTCTTTTGTCACTATGTTTTCAAATAGCCGTCTGCTGCAGAGGCGTCAGAAAGCGTCTATATGAGGGAAAGGGTTAATAAAACATCTGTTGTAAGTTTGTTATATTTTGGAAATGGATTTGCTCCATCTGCTATGGATTAAACTGTGTAATTCGTAAAATTGAGCAAAAAGTTAAAATACAGAAATAAAAACATTGTAGCAAAAGGAGATATTGCACATATAAAGCATTTTCCTCATATTCAACAAAGTTTTCACATTTGTCTGTTCCTGCCGGGTATGTGTTATCTTGCAGTCTTCATCATCTCAAGATAAAAACACATTTTGTATCAATCATAATTTTGTATTTCTGATTAGTAATAATATATTCCTTTCCTACATTTTTTCTTTTTACATGTCTCATAAGTATATTCTTCATTTGTTTAATTAACTCTTTCCCACATACAACAAATCTACAGCATATGACTTTGAAAACAGTGACAAAAACCTGAAAAATCTCCATAAAAGATAGCTTAATTGATAATTAAAGGTGAATTCATTATGGCCAAAGGAGACATTGCTCATCATGAGCAATTTCACCTTTGGCCACAATGTTTTAAAAAAGTCGTCTGATTTTATTGCGTCAAAATACGTCTGCAGGGGGGAAAGGATTAACCATTTCCCATTAGCAGACACTTTCTAACGTATATCCAAACAACTTTTGAAAACATTGATGAGGAATTTCTCCTTTTGCCACAATGTTTCCATTTCTTTTCCATAATTATGCTTTGATTTATAGATGTTTTGAAAGTCGTTTGCTGCAGATTTATTGTATGTGGGAAAGGTTTCCCTCATATAGACGCTTTCTGACGCCTCTGCAGCAGACGGCTTTTTGAAAACATAGTGACAAAACAAGAAATTGCTCAAAACGAGCAATTTCTCCTTTTGCCACAATGTTTTTCACTTTTAGTCATAGGTTATCCATTCAGTTATAGAGATTTTCTATTTTTTGACAAAATATGTTCAAAGTGGTCTGCTGCAAAATTGTCGTATGAGGGAAAGGGTTAAGAAAAGTTTATATGATGATTAAGTTGACAATGCTCTTCAATTTATGATGGCTTGTAAGTAAATAGGACACCACCCAGACTTCAAACACTCTCAGTAATTAACCCTTTCCTACTTACAGACTCATTTTGACGCATCTGCAGCAGAAAACTTTTGAAAACATTGTGGCATGACAAGCAATTTCTCCATTTGTCACAAAGTTATCAACTCTATACACTAATTATATATACAATAATTTATAAATATTTTCAATATTTTTGACTATTTAATCAGTCATCTGCTGCAGATTTATT
Source organism: Serripes groenlandicus (assembly GCA_031761405.1). Lineage (NCBI taxonomy): Eukaryota > Metazoa > Mollusca > Bivalvia > Cardiida > Cardiidae > Serripes > Serripes groenlandicus. Next base: position 61,359,684 of record JASEVX010000001.1, read on the forward strand.
GTATGTGGTAAGAGTAAGTTAAGTGTATTTGAAACAGGCAAACTCACTATCTTGTGAGATACGGTACCATGCATGCATTTGAAATAATATTTATGGTTTCATGCAGAAAAGTTGTAACTGCATCTCAAAACTAAATGTATTTACTTATATTTTACAAGACACTTATAGTATATTCATTAACATGTACAATCTACATTAAAGGCTCTGTCACTCTACCGATGTACCTCGCAGGGACTAAACCGGAGCTTACAATTAACAACGGCGAGAAAATCAGCGGAACTCCGTCGAGAAAGCACTTGAAAAATCACAATTGGCTGTAGCAATACCGATGTAGTGCTGTATCAAATCGCTAAGAATGGTAGTATATTGCTAGTGCATCGGCAGGACTACGGTATCACATAAGTACAGTTACAGTACACATTGATGCCACCGCAGAGCCGCCGATCTATTACAGGCGCTACCGGTGCTCTACTGACATAAAAGAAGCCATACCTGAAACTGCCGTTGTAGTTTCGTTGCTCTCTTCGGCAGCACAACAGCAGAAATTTTTGAGCATGTTTTAAAAATTTATACCGTCGCCTGCTGTTGCTTATTTTCTTGCCGATGTGCTGACAATGTCCTGACGATGTACTACCATTTTTAGCGATGTGATATCGTTGCGCTGCCAAACTAGCACTGATCGATAAAAATCGTTAATTTGTGCTCTGATGAGCCAAATCGGCTAGGTGTGCCAGGACCTTTAGAAAGCAACTAGTTGCATTAAATCATATAAGGCACCTCTAAATTTAAAATATTGTAAAAAAAATGTTCCTCTTTTTTAACACTTTGTCACTGAATGATTAAATACAATAAATATTATCCAATCAAGAAGTAAGACAATTTCATGATAAATTGATGTACAAGTCCGACTATTAAAAGTTTTCAAAGATGTCTATTGCAGATTTTCTGTACGTTGGAAAGGGTTAAACAGCAAGTAATATGTAAACAATGGTGATCTTGATCAGACTGAGCAGATACTACAAGCTAACAAGAATCTGCACTTTTCACAAAACCTAACTTATAACTTTTTACATTAGGAAACCTCCATGGCTGATTCGTTATCTCTAGGGACTTCATATCGGGTATTCAAGGATCTATCTCTACCCCTAGGAGCCATTGACCATGTAACCCATTCTGGCTCAGGTGATCTAAACAAGACGGCCATGAGGCCCTGGAATCGCTCACCTGAGAATGGGCTATTAAAGACTTTACTCTTTCAGTGCCAATGGCAATATCATCAAGACAAACTTTCTGACAAAGTTTCAAGCTGCTCAAGTCAAAAATGCAATCTCTATAGAGTTAACTAGATTGTTCTACAATTTAGCCTAGTGACCTAGTTGTTGACCTGACCCGTTCATATTCGAACTTGACCTAGATATCACTAAGACAAACATTCTGACAAAAATGTGGCTTCCAGAGTGTTAACAAGCTTTTCATTCAATTTGGCCTAGTGACCTAGTTGTTGACCCGACATGACCTATATTCGAACTTGGCCTAGATATCACTAAGACAAACATTCTGACAAAGTTTCAACATGCTCAAGCCAAACATGTGGCTTCCAGAGTGTTAACACGATTTCCCTTAAATTTGGCCTAGTGACCTAGTTGTCGACAGGACATGATCTGTATTCGAACTTGGCCTAGATATTATCAGGACAAACTTTCTGATAAAGTTTCAAGATGCTCAAGTTTAAAATGCGGCTTCCAGAGTGTTGACAAGATTTTCCTTCAATTTGACCTAGTGACCTAGTTTTTGACCTGACAGGACCAGCCTAGATATCACGTAGACAAATATTCTGACAAAGTTTCAACATGCTCAAGCCAAAAATGCGGTTTCCAGAGTGTTAACAAGATTTTCATTAAATTTAGCCTAGTGACCTAGTTTTTGACACGACATGACCCAGTTTCGAACTTGGCCTAGATATCACTAAGACAAACATTCTGACAAAGTTTCAACATGCTCAAGCCAAAAATGCGGCTTCCAGAGTGTTAACAAGATTTTCATTAAATTTAGCCTAGTGACCTAGTTTTTGACACGACATGACCCAGTTTCGAACTTGGCCTAGATATCACTAAGACAAACATTCTGACAAAGTTTCAACATGCTCAAGCCAAAAATGCAGCTTCCAGAGTGTTAACAAGATTTTCATTAAATTTGGCCTAGTGACCTAGTTTTTGACCCGTCATGACCCAGTTTCGAACTTGGCCTAGATTTTATGGAGATATATGATCTGATAAACTTTCATGATGACCGGATGCAAAATGTTGCTTCTAGAGTGTTAACAAGCAAATGTTGATGACGGAAGACTGACAACGGACAAAAGGCAATCACAAAAACTCACCTTGAGCACTTTGTGCTATGGTGAGCTAAAAAGTCCTATGATTGTACATAGATTAAAACATTGTGGCAAAAGAAAATTTTCCTTTTGCCACAACATTTTCAAAAGTCTCATCTGGTAGATACATCGAGATGCCTCTTCAAGTGGGAAAGGGTTCAACAACATTTATCATCTGTCATGTGACCTTAAACAGTGATAATTTGATGGCTTCATGCGAAACGGTTGTAACTAGATCTTGTATCAGATACAGTTACAACAATTCTGCAATAGGCCCTCTAAATGGGAATAACACAATCATGTAACTTTAATCCTAATTGGGCCACACTAATTATTTATCTAATCTTAGCAAAGTACTTCTCCACAACTAGAAGATATTGTCACAAATTTAGAATAATGATACTCGCCAAACTTGCAGTAATACAGCAGAATAAAAGGAGCAAAACGTCAAGACTTTATAATTCAATTCTCATAAATGTTCTTGTTGTATGAGGGAATGGGTTTAAATGCTCAACATATACAACAAATCTGCAGCCGACTACTTTAAAAACATCTAGACAAAACTACGAAAATTGTCTTTTTTGAAAATATAATTATTGAATAAAGTTGAAAACATTGTGACAAAAGGTGAAATTGCTCGTTTTGAGAAATTTCTCCTTTTGTCACAATGTTTTCAAAAGTTGTCTTCTGCGCTGCAAAGGTGTCAGAAAGCGTCTACATTTTGGAAAGTGGGTTAAATCTTCTATGCAAGAGAAATGGCTCTATTCAAACTTTATGCATATGTAAATATTTGTTGTCTATATTTTAATGCATTTGTACATTCAGTGTGTTTACTTTGTATTCATTAAATAAGCCCATTTCAATTTTGATAATAACCCCTATTATTAACCCTTTCTCACTCAGACAAAATCTACAGCAGATGACTTTGATAATAAAAACATGGACAATTTCTTTAAATGCATGGTAAATTATTTAATAGAGTTGTAAACAGTACAATTTTTAAATTTTGTTGAAAACATTGTGGCAAAGCAATTCAACCTAACCACCAAACAACAAAGGTGTTCCAAGAAAAACATGTGTTACCTGCAGTAAGTTGGATAATTAAGTGAGAAAATGGACAGATAAACAAGAGGGCCAAGATGGCCCTAAATCGATGACCTGAATATTTTTAAAGTGTTTACCTAAAAGAGTCTATCTAAAACAAGTGATTCCCAGGGTGGGGCCATTTTTGACACCAGGGCTATAATTTGACCAATCTTGGTAAAGGTCCACTAGATTATGTTAGATTTCAAATATCAACTTTTCGACAAGATTTGTTAAAGTTTTTCCCTATACAAGTATAATATTATGTAAAAAAGTGACCCGAGATGGGACGATTTTTTACCCCAGGGCTATAATTTGAACAATCTTGGTAGAGGACAACTTGATGAAGCTACATACCAAATATCAAAAGCCTGGACAATTTCTACCTTCAGACAAGAAGATTTTTGAAGTTTCTCCCTAAACGAGTCTTCGTAAAATAAGTGACCCCCGAAGAGGGGTCATTTTTGACCCAAGGGCTATAATTTGAACAATCTTGGTAGAGGTCCACTAGATGAAGCTACATACTAAATATCAAAGGCCTTGGCCTTCTTCTTTTAGACAAGAAGATATTTAAAGGTTTTTCCCTATACAAGTCTATGTAAAACAAGTGACCCTCTGGGAGGGGTCATTTTTGACCCCAGGGCTATAATTCGAACAATCTTGGTAGAGGTCCACTAGATGAAGCTACATACCAAATATCAAAGGCCTTGGACTTCACTTTCAGACTTTTTAAGTTTTGGTTTATTTCCCCTTCTTTGTTGCCGTGGCAACCAAAGTTATCATTGGAATTTAAATCTTTGAACAATTTTGAAAGAGGGCCACCAAAGGAACATTCCTGTGAAATTTGGTTGAAATTGGTCCTGTGGTTAAGGAGGAGATAATGTTTAAAGCTAAAAGTTAACGACAGACGACCGATGACAGATGACGAACGACGGTTAGAGAGTGATCAGAATAGGCTCAGGTGATCTAAAAACGTGACAAAGGGGGATACCTCAAATAATATGCAAGCTAGAATTATGGCTCTTGTGAACTGCACATTATACAGTTCAGAAGCTGTCTACATACCAAGTTGAATGATTACTATGGCAGCCATCTTGTGCAATTGAATTAAGCTGTTTAAACAATTTTAGTAGTCAGCCATCTTAGGGATATTTGTGAGAAGATTAATTGAAATTGGGTCTGTGGTTTAAGGGTCTTTTGTGAGAAGATATATTGAAATATGGTCCGTGGTATAAGAGACATTTGTGAGAAGAAAAATTGAAATTGGGTTCGTGGTTTAGGAGCAGATGTGGTTTAAAGACCCTTTTTAGCTCTTGTCCGGCTATCTTGTGCAGCAGAATGGAATATTTTAAGTTTTGGTAACAATGAATGAATGAATGTATATTGTTTTATGGCGCATCGACAGCTAAGGTCATTTAGCGCGCATTTAAATTTTATTATTCATGTTCCCTGGGTGAACAAACCAGTACTAGGCTAGAAAATGTGCCTTGCCCAAGGGCACTCCACCATGACCGAATTGCCGCGACTGGGGATTTGGTAACAATCTTGTTCAGATATGCTGAATGGTGGAGCAGTTATAGTAGACCGACACCTAAAGCACATAAGTCTCAAATTATTTTGGAATCAGGCCAGTAGCTTAGGATGTGATGACATTTTAAGACTTATTTTATTTTTAGCTCCACTGACTGGTTTAATCTGTTTTTGTAGAGGGTAAACCAAGGATCATATGTGTGAAATTATTGTGGCACTGGGTCTGAGATTTAGATGTAGTCTGGTGCAGTTGAGCAGAACAAATTGAGCAATTATGGTAACGGGGAACAAGTAACATTTGGGAGAATGCCAAATCACATTGCATAACTCAGGTGAGCGATCCAGGGCCAACATGGACCTCTTGTTTGTTTTTGTGTAAAATCTGTTTTCAAATGTAAAGATCAGGTGGTGTTAAAAGCTTGATGTTTAAATTGGTTTCATATCAAGTTTCTGTAAACTAAAACCTAAAGATGGTGTAGATGGCGATGACAAAGCATTATTTGTTTACACCTTTTAAGCATGACCTAATAATGGTGAGCTATAAGGATTATTGGCTATCTTTGGTGCATTTCTTTTGAAAATTCGCCAAACTCTTTCGCAGGAGATTTGTTTGTTTGGAGTTTAACGCCGCTTTCAACAGCTTTGGTCATATCACGACGGTCAGTGCACCTACCCATGTTTTCCTGGCTTTCCCACACCAGTACTTACACAACATTCTTTCGAAGCCACTGACTACTTTCTCACATAGATCAGAGGTGAGAGGCAATGAAAAACATCGCCCGAAAGAATGTCGCCGCAACCGGGTATCGAACCCGTGACCTCCAGATCACGAGTCAGATACGCTACCAATTGAGCTACCCGGCCGGGCTTTCGCAGGAGAAGATTTTTATAAGTTTTCACTAAAGCCATATACAGCAATATAGCCCCACCCCCGGGCAGCCATGTTTTTTGACCAATCAACTTGGCTTGAAGGACTCTGATAGGGGGTCACCCAAGGAACATTTCTACAAAATTATTTGAAAATCGGCCTGACACTTTCGGAGGAGGAGTTTTCACTATTTTCTTCTTTCGGTTGCCAGAATTGTTCATGGATCAAAAAAAAAATCATCCCAATTGGCCAAGTGGTTAGGGAGGAAAAGTTGTTTGAAGCAAAAAGTTTACTGAAGGACGGATGCACAACATAAGCTTGACTGGCCAGTGGAGCTAAAAATTGCCATGCCCCTGTCTTACAACCAATCAACATGGCTTGAAGGAATCTGATAGAGGGTCAGCCAAGGATCATTTTTACAAAATTATTAGAAAATCTATCAACTGGTTTGGAAGAAGAAAAAATCTTAAGATTGTTTTCTTTTAATTGCCATGGAACCAGAATTGAAGAAATTTTGGTGAGGACATTCAGAGAGAATGCTTACTGTAAAGTTTCACCCCAATTGTCCCACTGCCATGGTTACAATGAAGAAGAGTCTCGATATACCCAAACACCAGTATATTGCAATATGCTGTGTTAACCCTTTCCCTCATATAGATGTTTCCCGACGCCTCTGCAGCAGACGGCATTTTAAAAACATAGTGACAAAAGAAGAAATTGCACAAAGCGTGCAATTTCTCCTTTTGCCACAATGTTTTCCACTTTTAGTCATATGGATAATCTATGTTTTGACAAAAAACGTTCAAAGTCGTCTGCTGCAGAATTATTGTATGAGGGAAAGTGTTAAACTATTGTACCGTGATATGAACTCATAATACCGGTATTTGGTGATATTTCCCCCAATATGTAAAACAAGAGGGCCATGATGGCCCTGGATCGCTCACCTTAATTATACAATGTACTGCAATGCAAAACACATCAAGACAATTATTCTGAATGCAACCTCCAGTGTTAACAAGATTTTCCTTCATTTGGCCTAGCGATCTATATTTTTTTTCCATATTCCAACATGGACTAGATATCATCAAGACAACATTCTGACAATTTTCAACTTGCTCAAAGTAAAAATGTGGCCTCCTGAGTTTGTACAATATTTTCCTCTATTGACCTTGTTTCTGACCCAATATGACCCATATTGGAACTTGACCTAGATATAATTCAGACAAACATTCTGACCAAATTTCAAGATGCTGAAGCAAATATTGCGGCCTCTGGAGTGTTAACAAGATTTTCTATCAATTTGACCTAGTGACCTATTTTTTGAACAATCATAACCCATGTTCGAATTTGACCTACATATCATCAAGACAAACATTCTGATAAAGTTTCAACATACTCAAGTTGAAAATGTGGCCTCTAGAGTGTTAACAAGATTATCCTTCAATTTAGCCTAGTGACATAGTTTTTGACCCGGCATGACCCCTATTCAAACTTGACCTACATATCATCAAGACAAACATTCTGATAAAGTTTCAAGCTGCTGAAGCAAAAAAAATGCGGATTCTACAGTGTTAACAAGATTTTCCTTCAATTTGGCCTAGTGACCTAGTTTCTGACCCATATTCGAACTAGACATAGATATTTTTAAGACAAACATTCTGACAAAATTTCAAACTGCTGAAGCAAACATTGCGGCCTCTGGAGTGTTAACAAGATTTTCCTTCAATTTGACCTAGTGACCTACTTTTTGACCCGACATAACCCATGTTCGAACTTGACCTACATATCATCAAGACAAACATTCTGATAAAGTTTCAACATGCTCAAGTTGAAAATGTGGCCTCCAGAGTGTTAACAAGATTTTCCTTCAATTTGACCTAGTGACCTAGTTTTTGACCTCATATGGCCCAGATTTGATGGAGATGAATGTTCTGATAAACTTTCATGAAGATAGGATGCAAAATGTAGCCTGTAGAGTGTTAACAAGCTCAAATGTTGATGACGCACGACAGACTGACGCCGGACAAAATGTGATCACAATTGCACTTCATGCATAGGTGAGCTAAAAAAAATAGAAAATTGCGGATCTTATTCATGGTATGCTCAATGAAAACAAATTATTTGTCTGGCGCCTGTTAAGTTTAAATACCATGTGTATAAAGTATTTGATGTTGATCAAAATATTAACATAAAATGACTGAAACTAATGCTGACTTCGAAAAAGTTGCAAACAAGAAGGCAAAAAGTGAGATTTGTTTTTCACATTTTACAGTTAAAAGTTTCTAGTCTTGATATGTATAAGTTGAAAGAAATTACGTTTAATAAATATGATTCAGTATGTAATCTTCATTTCTACATTTTAGCAATATATTGTGGGACATATAGTAATACGATGATAAAATATCGCAATATATTGTGGTACGCCTCCAGCGTATCATGACACCACTAATGTTGACATGCACGAAGGACACTGGACGCCACACAAAGCGTGATCACATTTATTCACCTTGACCACTTTGAGCTCAGGTGAGCTAAAAGAGAGATATTGCTAATATTTAGCAAGTTCTTCTTCTCCCACAAGAAAATGTTTCTCCTTCTCTTTTCAAGAGATAAAGATTATTATACAAATATCTATACATGGTATTAACCCTTTCCCTCATATAGACACTTTCTGACGCCTCTGCAGCAGAAGGCTTTTTGAAAACATAGTGACAAAAGAAGAAATTGCTCAGAACGAGCAATTTCTCCTATTGCCACAATGTTTTCCACTTTTAGTCATAGGTTATCCATTCAATTATAGAGATTTTCTATTTTTTGACAAAATATGTTCAAAGTCGTCTGCTGCAGAATTGTCGTATAAGGGAAAGGGTTAAAGCAGGTAAAATGTCCAAAAACATCTACATATACTTATATAATAACAGGTAAAATGTCTAAATACATATTTATATCTCCACAAAGTTCACAAAAATTTCCCTTTTATGCACAAAACAAATTAAACTCTCACAGATTAGAAAAGTGCTCACTGTCAGTATAAACATTAACATTATCATTCAACGACAAATTTGGCCAGTGATTCATCGATAGACATTCATTAAATATTATTTAATATTTCATTTCTTAAATTAACATAGTCAGAATGCATCATGTTTAACACACATTATATACATACACACACAAAAAAAAATAGTCGAGATTTGATTTCCTGCAATATCGCAAAACAAGTCCTTATTAAACCATGACAGTTAAACGTAAAGTAAAACACGATAAGACAGGAAGATAAATTTCCCTCCCACTACCTCCCCCTATCTATCTTAGTTTTAACCCTTTCCAACTTGCAGACAACTTTTGAAAACATTGTGTCAAATAGAGATATTGCTCATAATAAGCATTTTCTCTTTTTGCCACAATGTTTTCAATTCTAATCAATGTATAAACTTTCATTTATAGATTTTCCATACTTTAGCCCTTACGTTTTCAAAGTTGCCAGCTGTATTTTTGATGTACATACAGTAAAGGGTCAAATCCTTTACATACTACAAAACAGGCTATTCCATCATTGATTTTTGGACATATTTAATGTCGCAGTGAAATGTAAATATAGAGCTGCTGAAAAAGCTTACCAAGTTCGGCAAAATATTATTTTAACTTAATGTCAATAGTTTACCTGATGTGATATAAATTGTCTTCTTTCAAAATATTTGAGAAAACAAGTAAAAACTGAGGCTTCTAGGCTGTCCATAAGTTTCAACATGCTCAAATTAAAAATGTGGTTTCCAGAGTGTTTACAAGATATTTCTTCAATTTGGCCTAGCAACCTCGGTTTAGACCCGACTATTAAACTGGCCTAGATATCATCAAGTAAGGTTTAATGAAGATTGGATGAAAACGCAGTGCTGTCTTCATGGTTGCTCGTCTGCAATTAACAGTGAAGGGGCTTTAACATTTGTATATAGTTTTAATTAAATCCATCAAACCATGCCTTAAATATGGTTATGGATGACGCTGCACAAATATCAAATATGGCGTTTGATAATTGTCTTAAAAAGTGGAAGTATGTTTTGAAAACATTGTGGGAAAAGGAGGAATTGCTCTTATCTTAAGCTATTTCTCCATTTTGAACAAATTATTTCATCTTGCTTTCAATCAAATGTTCTTCTTTTTCAAATACATCTATTCCAATTGGACAATTTATTAATGGATGGGATCCAGAATAAATTTCAACAAAATGTCACATTCCATAACTACCCTAATTTAGAATATAATCTATTTTAAGTAGGGACAGAGACCTACTTTCCATAATTTGACAGTTACCTCGTTATATTGATATAGGAAAGTGAATCATAAAAGTTGTGTAAGAACAGGAAACTTAACCTTTATATTATGAATTGGTTGTTTTATTGAGAGGAGGCTTTATACACTGTTTTTCAACATCATTTTAGTTATATCACGGGAACAGAACACTTATTGATGATCCCTGGGTAAACAAACCATTAATATCCCTTTCCCTCATACGACAATTCTGCAGCAGACGACTTTGAACATATTTTGTCAAATAATGGAAAATCTCTATAATTGAATGGATAACCTATGACTAAAAGTGGGAAACATTGTGACAAAAGGAGAAATTGCACGTTTTGTGCAATTTCTTCTTTTGTTACTATGTTTCCAAAAAGCAGTCTGCTGCAGAGGCGTCAGAAAGCGTCTATATGAGGGAAAGGGCTATGCTAGGAAATGTGCCTTCTGCAAGGGCAACTCCACTTTCACCGCTGCGAAAAGGCATCAAACCTGAGACTCCAAGATCGTAATCTCCAATGCGTACACTATGAACAGATGAACTGTTTTAACCCTTTCCCTCATATAGACGCTTTCTGACGCCTCTGCGGCAGATGGCTATTTGAAAACATAGTGACAAAAGAAGAAATTGAACAAAACGTGCAATTTCTCCTTTTGCTACAATGTTTTCCACTTTTTGTCATAGGTTAATTATCCATTCAATTATGGAGATTTTCTATGTTTTGACAAAATACATTCAAAGTCGTCTGCTGCAAAATTGTCGTATGAGGGAAAGGGTTAAACCCTTAATTCCATCATTGAAAGAATCTGCAGCATTAAGTTATTGTTTTCTCGGTTTCATTGGGGTCTAACACCGTTTTCAACACGTTCCAGTTAAATCATGGCGACAGTTCACTAATCCATGCTCCCTGGATAAATAAACCAGTACTAGGCTAGGAAATTTGCCTTGCCAAAGGGCACTCCACCATGACCACAAATGTCTTTGAAAACTGCTTGGTAAATAATGGAAACTAGAGATTGCTTTTTTGAAAAGCGCTTGTCTCCCCATTTTTGTGGTAGTAGGGGAGGAAAAGAAATGATTGAGATGAATTTTGTAGTTCACCTAGTGACCTCAAAATCAATAGGGGTCATTTGCTGGTGGTGACCAACCTGCACACCAAGTATGAGTGTTCTTGAAGTTAACTGTGACCTTGACCTTGTGACCTCAAAATCAAACAAAATCAATAAGGTTCATCTACTGGTTAGGACCAACCTGCACACCAGGAATGAAGTTCCTCAACATAAGCATTCTTTAGTTATTGAGCGGAAACCATTTTTCAGCTGAAGGTTACCATGACCTTGGCCTTTGACCTAGTGACCTCAAAATCAATAGGGGTCATCTGCTGGTGGTGACCAACCTACACACCAAGTATCAACTTCCATGGCCATAGCATTCTAGTTATTAAGCAAAAATAATTTTTCAGCTCATAGTTACCGTGACCTTGACCTTTGACCTTGTGACCTCAAAATCAATAAGGGTCATCTACTGGTTAGGACCAACCTGCACACCAGGTATGAAGTTCCTCGACATAAGCATTCTTTAGTTATTGAGTGGAAACCATTTTTCAGCTGAAGGTTACCATGACCTTGACCTTTGACCAAGTGACTTCACAAAATCAAAAGGAGTCATCTGCTGGTGGTGACCAACCTGCACACCAAATATTAACTACCGTGGCCAAAGCATTCTACAGTTATTAAGCAAAAACAATTTTTCAGCTCATCATTGAGCGGAAACCATTTTTCAGCTGAAGGTTACCATGACCTTGGCCTTTGACCTAGTGACCTCAAAATCAATAGGGGTCATCTGCTGGTGGTGACCAACCTACACACCAAGTATCAACTTCCATGGCCATAGCATTCTAGTTATTAAGCAAAAACAATTTTTCAGCTCATAGTTACCGTGACCTTGACCTTTGACCTTTGACCTTGTGACCTCAAAATCAATAAGGGTCATCTACTGGTTAGGACCAACCTGCACACCAGGTATGAAGTTCCTCGACATAAGCATTCTTTAGTTATTGAGTGGAAACCATTTTTCAGCTGAAGGTTACCATGACCTTGACCTTTGACCAAGTGACCTCACAAAATCAAAAGGAGTCATCTGCTGGTGGTGACCAACCTGCACACCAAATATTAACTACCGTGGCCAAAGCATTCTACAGTTATTAAGCAAAAACAATTTTTCAGCTCATTGTCACTGTGACCTTTCAGCTCAAGGTCACTGTGACCTTGACTTTAGACGTACTGACCTCAAAATTAATAGGGGTCTTTTACTAGGCATGGTCAACCTGCATACCAAGTATGGAGTTCCTCGGCCCAAGCATTCTTCAGTTATTGAGCGGAAACCATCTTTTACCTCACAAGGTCACCATCACCTTGACCTTTGACCTTCTGACATCAAAATCAATAGGGGTCAGCTACTGGTCATGACCAACATGCATACCAAGTATGAAGTTCCTACACCCAAGCGTTCTTCAGTTATTGAGCGGAAACAAGTGTGACAGACGGAAGGACGGAAGGACGGAACGGGCAAAAACAATATGTCACCCCCATGTATGGGGGAGACATAATAATGATTGTAATTAGTTAATTCATTATGAGACAGCTTGGTATTTTATGGAACAGTGTTTTCAAGAGTAATCAAAATGCCAAGGCAGGAACCACAACATATACCCACCCCTAAAAACAGTAAATATTCTTTGGATGTCTTTTTAAACCAAACATTTACTGGTTATCAGTTCGATAAAAGTGTTGCAACAGTTAAGAAGTACTTTTCCCTCAATGTTTTCTTTCTAGTAGAGCTCAAGAAAGTTCCTTTTGATTATATAAATGCACTTATGAAAGTAATTTAGAATAGGGGAATATTTCATCACAGTTCATTTTTGTGCAAGATGTTTTACATTATGGATGATGTTCATTGACTTTCATGGTAATTATGAAGTTAAGCAGATGGAACATTTCTCCAAACACTTTCACAAGGCACTGTGACATTGATGAAAACAAAAGTCAGTCCCTTTGACGGACCAACAGTTAAGATGTGAGTTCTCTTTTCCACTTATCATTAAGGTTAACCCTTTACAACTTACAACAAATCTACAGCAGACTTCTTTCAAAACATGATGGCCAAAATATAGAAAATCTCTAACCATCACAGGGCCACACTTACAAAATGATTATTCTAGTCTGCAGCCAGGTGCCTATCCAGACATACGCACACTTCTTCAGAAGATCTAAATATGCAATAACAAGAGGCCCATGAGGGCCTATGCTCTACTGGTATGGTTCTTTGGTCATTTTCAATCCAGAGCATGTATGTATGGTGAAGATCGGATAGTAAATGGAGGCTCTTTTGTGTTCACAAGCTGTATTATAGCAATTTTTACAATTTCATGGGCCATAATCCAGTCTTGCATGGGCGGATCTAGCTGGTTTTCAAAAGGAACCAAGCTCTCATCAATATTTAACTACTATCTAAGTTTGGTGAAGATCAGATAGTAAATGGAGTCTCTATTGTGTTCACATGCTCAATTATAGCAATTTGGACAATTTCAAGGGCCATAATCCAGTCTTGCATTGGCGGATCTGGCTGGTTTTCGAAAGGAACCGAGCTCTCATGGATATCTAACTACTGTATAAGTTTGGTTGAGATACAATCAAACGTGAAGACTGTATCGTGTTAACAAGCTCTTTTATAGCAATTTTGACCATTTCAAGGGCCATTATCCAGTCTTGCATGGGCGGATCTGACTGGTTTTCAAAAGGAACCGAGCTCTCATAGATATCTAACTACTGTATAAGTTTAGTTGAGATACAATCAAAAGTGAAGACTGTATCATGTTAACAAGCTCTTTTATAGCAATTTTGACCATTTCAAGGGCCATAATCCAGTCTTGCATGGGCGGATCTGGCTGGTTTTCAAAAGGAACCGAGCTCTCATGAATATCTAACTACTGTATAAGTTTGGTTGAGATACAATTAAAAGTGAAGACTGTATCGTGTTAACAAGCTCTTTTATAGCAATTTTGACCATTTCAAGGGCCATAATCCAGTCATGCATGGGCGGATCTGGCTGGTTTTCGAAAGGAACCGAGCTCTCATGGATATCTAACTACTGTATAAGTTTGGTTGAGATACAATCAAAAGTGAAGACTGTATCGTGTTAACAAGAAATTGTTTACGGACGCACGCACGCACGCACGCACGCACGACGGACACATCGCCACGACATAAGCCCTTCTGGCCTTTGGCCAGTAGAGCTAAAAACCGGAAAGCTGAGGGGAGTAAGGGCTATGAAGAATGAAGAATGGGTATCAGCCTGCCACTTCGTGCAGTTTGGTTAGAACTGCCTCGGTGGTATAATGGTTGTGAAGTCCGCCTCGAGAGCAGGCAACCAGTGTTTAATCCATGGCCGGGTCATACCAAAGACTTGAAAGTGGTAGTAGTTATGTCTCTCCATGGTGCGAAGTATTGCAGATAACGCCGTAAAATGACTGAAATACTGTTTTGGGCATTGTATCATTTCCCCCAAAACAGTTGTAAACGTCATCTGCTTCATCAAGTTATATATGACAGATAGATATACATATTGAAATTATTATTAAACTGCCGCCGTTGGTTACAGGTTTGAAACAAAGATTTACGTCTGAAAGTAAGCCAACATGCATGTACATCTTTTATATATATAAAAATATAGTTTAGTTTATTTATTTCAACGCCATGTGCCGCAACAAGTTACAAGTTACAACAATACAAACATTAAACATACAAGAAATTACACATGAAACATGGCAGCATGTCATTTTTTTTAAACAAACATATCCGATCTAGAAGCACTTGCACGTTATCAGAGCTCTAGGTGAGGGGCATAATTCATGTTCTTAAAACAGTAAAGAATATGGAGTCTTCCTACCATACGACTACTTAATATGAATGATCATCGGAATCAACCATGCATCCGTGATCTAAATGCATCCGTGATCTAAGTGCATCCGTGATCTAAGAACATCCTGCAAGATACGTATTGTATCCTGTGATTGTTCCTTTCCCTGTAATTGTAAGCGTATTAGAATCATTATAGTGTTTAAATAATTTTGAAGTAAACTGATTCAGTATTGTATTTGTAATTAAACATTGCTAAATTACACCTTTTAATTAATTTATCTCTATTGTTGCCCACCACTTAACAAAGATAATATGTATTCCATGTAATCACAAAAAACAGTGGGATATATTCAGGTTATTCTATTAAACTAACCGAGAACTCGGATGCTTTCAAAATCTCAATACACCCCAGATCCCTCTTTGTTCCATGGGAAAAAAATATTGTGTTAACCCTTTCCCTCATATAGACGCTTTCTGACGCTTTCTGACGCCTTTACAGCAGACGGCTTTTTGAAAACAAAACGTGCAATTTCTCCTTTTACCACAATGTTTTCCACTTTTTGTCATAGGTTAGGTTATTAACATTCCATTCAATTATGGAGATTTTCTATTTTTTGACAAAATACGTTCAAAGTCTTCTGCTGCAGAATTGTCGTATGAGGGAAAGGGTTAAAATCATACTTGATTTTAATCCAGGTCACATACCCAAGCTGTATTCTTAATGGCAGAAATAGTAGAACAAATTTCAAAGGAAGCCGATGTCAACTTTGGTTCACAAGCAATTTTTGACTTCTTACTACAGGATTGAACTTTAAAATAATCATTGATATAAACAAACTGTATTTATAAGATGAACAAGCTCTCCTGGATTTAGGTCAATTAACCCTTTCCCACCTGGAGACGAACTTTGAAGCAATAGCAGCAGACGACTTTTGAAAACATTGTGGCCAAAGGAGAAATTGCTCATGATGAGCAATTTCTCCATTGGCCACAATGTTTTCAACTTTATTTAACAATTAAACTATCTTTTATGGACATTTTTCAGGATTTCGTCCCGATGTTACGAAAGTCGTCTGCTGCAGATTTGTTGTATGTGGGAAAGGGTTAAAAGCTTAACCTTTTGCCACGTTACATTGAATCTACAGGAGACAAATTTTGTTTCGTTGGAGTTTTACACCATTTTCAACATTATTTCTGTTATATCACAGCGACAGAACATTCATTTGTGATCCTTGGGTACACAAACTAGTACGGGGCTAGAAAATGTGCCTTGCCTAAGGGAATTGCTCCATAAAACCTGCGAGTGGGGTTCTAAGACAGGACGTTCGGTTTCAAACCCATAGAAATCCTCTGTGGTAGAGTTGTTAGCATCGGGGATTTCGAAACCGGGTGTCCCCGGTTCAATCCCCAGTCGCGGCACTACGGTCATGATGGAGTGCCCATGGGCAAGGCACATTTTCTAGCCTAGTACTGGTTTGTTTACCCAGGGATCATGAATAAGTGAACAGTTGCAGTGATATAACTGAAATAATGTTGAAAGCGGCATAAAACCCCCATAAATAAATAAATAATTTCAAACCCACATTCCACCACTCAACAACTGGCAGATTCCTACTGACGACTTTGTAACATCAAGGCAAAATTATAGAAAAGCTCTATAAAAGAAAGGATAAATATTGGATAAAGATAAAAAAATTGTGGCAAAAGTAGAAATTGCTCATCATGAGCTATTTCTCCTTTTGCTGCAATGTTTACAAAAGTCATCTGCTGCAGATGCCTAAAAAGTAAAAATGCATCCATGTGTGGGAAAGGGTAATAGTTTTGTTCTACTTAACTCCACCCTGACTTCAACAGAAAACAAATAAATATGTTTGAATGTTTTAATGGGATAAACAGACCAGGAGATGACCTAGCATTTCCTCACTAACTGTCCACAAACCGTTATTGGTCAGCTTGAGTGACCTCTATTTGTCAACATTTATGTTATTTTGCTAGGGGCTAAGTTTGATTTATAACAAAATAATTAACCTAGAACTTATAATTACTCTATAAATTTGGTATATATATGATTAAACCCTTTCAACACTAACAATGCATCTGCAACCGTTTCTTAAACATTGTGGCAAAAGCAGAAAGTGTTCATAATGAATTTATCATGCCACACTGTTATCGGTGCAGACTCTTACTCAAAATTATCAAATTTTCATTTATAGAAAATTCCAAATATTTACCTAGATGTTTCAAAGTAGTCTGTGCAACAGGTTTGTTGTATTTGGGAAAGTGTCGCATGTGCAATTACATTAAATATGAAAACTTTGAGGGAAAAGCGGAAACTGCACATCTGATACTTTATTTTCCTCATCTGCTTACCATAATATCCATCCTTTTCCAACAATGCATTTAGTTATTTCTTAATTCATGTAAATTTGTCCATGTTTCTATTGATAGTTATTAACTTGGAAGAGTTATTGAATGGCATATGAGGTAAACAAAATGTAGAAATTTCTTATTTTATGCAATTTCTCCTTTTGCCACAATATTTTCAAAAGTTGTCTGCTGCAGATGCGTCCAAATGCGTCTGCAAGCGAGAAAGGTTTTTACACAATATTTTATGAAATCATCTGCTGCAGAGTTGTCAATGCCAGTACCGGTATTTTAAATGTAAGCAAGATATTGAAAGGGCATCAGAGGCCATGATAAAAATGTGTATAGTGGTATTTGATTGACAATAAGTAATTAATCCAAGAATGTGGGAACTCAACACTATTAATAGGGCTTGGAGGTCAAATAAGTATTTCTGAACAAGTGCCCCATAGCTGAGAGCTCTTTGTAGCATAACAAAAGATTGTTTTTGTTTATTTTAGGTAGAATAGAAACTTATTGATGCTAATTTATTTCTGTCCTTGAAGCAAAATAAGTGCAGTGGAATAATTAAAAACCCATATGTCCTTTCCCACATACATCAAATCTGCAGGAGACGACTTTGAAAATATTTACGTAAAAATGTTGAAAACCTCTATAAATGAAAGCTTAATTATTGAATTGAGTTGAAAATTTTGTATTGTGGCAAATGAATAAATTGCTCATGATGAGCAATTTCTTCTATTGCCACAAGGTTTTCAAAAGTCATCTGTTGAAAGGCTGTGGAAATAAGTTTAAGGCCTGAATGTCCTTTCCTACCAATCATCCTAGAATTCAATCTGAAATCATTTAAAGAAACAGGTAATCCTGTATTTCAGTCATATTTCGGAGTTCCAGTACTACTGGAACATTATCACACCAGTGCTTCAGCCCCTCAACCCTGAGCCCCAAGGAGGGAAGCTGATACTACCAGTGTTAATGTCTTACCTTAATTCTTATCAATTGGACTAATTTATTTCAAAACTACTTTAGGAATGATATCCTGGACCAGTTTGTGACCTTGAACTTTGACCTTTGAGCTAGAGTCCTGGCTCTTGTACATGACTTAGCATCTGATTAAATTAAACAATTGTGGCAATTATTCAAAATCCGATATCACTAAGAATAATAGCCTGGACAAGTCTATGAAAACATTTTTACTACCAATCTTTAATATTGAATTGTGACCTTGACTTTCAAGCTTTCAAGCTGTAGTCTTGGATCTTTCACATGTCTCACCCTCGGATCAAGATGAACAAATCATGGGCTTTATGCAAAACGGGTGTAAGTACACCATGGACAGACACACACACAAATGCATAATACAAGGTATGACCCAGACAGGGTTCGAACCTGCGATCTCTCACACCTGAGGCAGATGCCCTATCACTACGAAACCGAGCTAATCATACTTAGAACAATCACGTTATGGAAAAAGAGATATTACACAAACAAATTATAATTATGAAAATCTGAAAACCTCATATCAGGTTCATAATTATGGGTATTTTTTACCTTTTTAGTATGTATTTCATCATTCTGATTTGCATCAAAATATTTACATTATGTAAAGCGTAATTCTTGTCAAAAACATGCAGTTTATGATATCTAAACAATTTGAATTTGAATTTGAATTTGAATTAAGGCTTTCATACATAGAAATTTCTATATTTTGCCTAGATGTTTTCAAAGTTGTGTGCTGCTAATTTCTTGTTTGTTGGAAAGGGTTTAATATTGGTTATTTATATCAAAAGAAGCAAACAAGTTATCGTGATAGAAACAACTCGAGAGATATAAATAACTGACCATTTACCTGCTCCTATACTATAAGTGTCGGCTGCTTTAAAACTTTTCTGGGGATATTAACATTGTAAGATTTGCAGAACTGGAAATGCAAGTTTAATACCGAGTTAAAAAATATTGGCGGGAAAGCAGATATTGCTTGTTGTTCAGCAGTCTCGTCTTTTCTTGTTGTGCTATCAAAAGTCATCGGCTACAATGGTAAATATGATCGTCCGTCTCTGGGAAAGGGTTAAATAACTCTTTCAATGAGCGTAGCCATAGAAATTGAGAGACTATGACGTAGGTAAAACATAAAACTGTCAATGGTTTCATCCAGAGAATTTAAGATGTTTGAAATTGATCCACTACCGTCATTCAAATAATTTTAAACTTCCTCCTTCATGAATCTGTAGCTGAAACTCTTCAACAATCATTTGGACATATCATAATGCAATAAAGTTTTGATGTCTTTGCAGTCAACAAAACATTGTGGGAAAAGGAGATATTATACACTAAATACAATTTCTACTTTATCGACAATGTTTCTTGAACTTGAAATGTTCAAGGCATACAACCAAACTATAGCTCTTAACCCTTTCCCACATACAACAACTCTGCAGTAGATGACTTTTAAAACATGTAGGCAAAAACGTGAAACTCCTCCATAAATAAGATTTTAATAATTAAATAATGTTGAAAACATTGATTGTTGCAAATGGAGAAATCTTGAGAAATTTCTCCTTTTGCCACAATATTTTTAAAAGAGGTGTCAGAAAGAGTTTGTACATGGTAAATGGATAGTTGGCAATTTTCTCCTTTCCTTCAATTTTGTTCACTATCTACAATTTGGAAGAGTCAAATATTGCGTGCACCTTATCAGGAATACAGGTTAAGTTCTTTGTCAACAAAGTGAATTTTAATATAAAGATGAACTTGCTTTTGAACAAGTTTTTATCTATCTTATGTTGTTTACTCGTCCTTCTTATCCTAATAAACCACTGTGATTCTTCTCTGTTCCAGATATTATAGACTACTTTTCACAACTCTCCAGCAGATAATTTTTCAAAATATTGATTGTTTGGCGTTTTACACTGCTTTCAACAATGTTTAAGTTTTATCATGGCGTTTCTCGGGAATGTAACCAACCAGTTCTTCTGGTCTATTTATCCTAACAACAGTCAGTCGGTCATTATGCTAACCCCACAACCCTGAGCTCAAAGGAGGGCAGCCCTTACAAAGCAGTTTCTGACAACACACTTCCGATTAACTGGTAATTAGCTAACACTACACTGACATCTAACTGTCTTCAAAAAATACTCTCTGACAACACACTGAGATCTGTTGTGTTTCACACTGGTATAATTTTTTTTTCTAGAAATACACTGTCAGAAACTTTCAGTCTATTGCCAGTTGCTGACATCAGACTGTTGGTACAACTGGTTATAGACTGATAAGAATCTGTTGCAAAAGGTGGTATGACTACACACTGACAGACTTGACATTAGACTGACAATAAAAAACTTTAAATCTAATGTCACTGTTAGTATCTGAATACTAACTGACAAAAGAAGGACATTAAGCTGGTAATAAATACCATGTGTTACATTTTTGCTTAAGGTCTGACAATAGACCAACAATAATTCTCAGTCATTTTTTCAACAAACTTGTACACTGCCAATGTACTGGCAAGAAAAAACAAGAACAACAACAACATTTTTCAAAATGGAGGATTTTAATGACATGTGACGGTTAAATTTCAGCAATGTCGAAATTAGTTGTAAAAGCTTTGAGTTACCTCTTTATGTTTTGATTTTTCTTTCTGCCAGAGCCATAAAAAAAGTTTAGGATTTTTTAAAGAATTTATTAAAACCTGCTTATTGGAGAAAGCCAAAGAAGACATCGAAAAATGTATTGTGGAATAAAAGTCATGAACGACAAGTGTAACCACCAAAGGAGAGAAAAAAGAACAGGACTATATGATAGGGAAAGATATCTACTCTCCAAACAACTTCACACATTTCTTTGAAATTTATACAAGGACTAATAATCTGTGTAGAACTTTGGTTCTTCACTTGCTACTATACTATCAATCAGGTTATTGATTTAGGGCCATCTGGGCCCTGTTGTTGATGTAATGTCAGTGTGTTGTCAACTACTGATTTTTTTTTTTTTATTCCCAGCTATTGTTAGTGTCATGTCATTGTGTTGCCAGTGATATTGTTACAGCCAGGATACTGTCAGTGCAAAACCAGTGTAATTGTAATGTCAGTGCATTGTCAAATGGTTTAAAATTTAATGTCAAGTAAAATCTGACGATAAGACTGGTTATACCCTAGCAATAGACTAAAAAGGCCAAAATCTAGACTGATGTTAGTGTTATGTCATTGTGTTGCCAGACAATATGTTAATGTCAGTTTGTTGTTTGTGTGTTGTCAGTTCATTCTTGTGAGGAACTCTTCAAATTTGAAGAAAATGCAACAATTTAATGTCTCAATTATAACTCTAAAAATATAAATTTATGCATTATTTGATCTGACAATAAAATGGTTTTTGCTGGTAATACACTCACTGCATGACTTACAATAAACTGGTATTCAACTGACAACAGATTGAATCAGTGTATCGTCAGATCGGGTAATAGACTGATATTTGACTGGAAAGAAGCTGAAGTTTAGCTGGCAAGTACATGGCAATACACTGATAACACACTGACAATGTACCCAATTTCCGTAAGGGAGCCATTACTACCATCTTTTAAGTCTTTGGTATGACCCGGCCCGGGATCAAATCCTCAACCTCCCGCACCTGAGGCGGACCACTACACCATCAAGGCTGATAAATTCCTCCTTTTCTAAATGGTAATATGTTTTGTGGAGCATTTTCATTATCCTGTCTTCAGATGTCTTTAATTTGGGAGAGTCTAGCATTTGTCAGGTAAGGAGTTAGCCCTTTCCCACTTGCAGACCCATTTTTATGCATCTGCAGAAGATTACTTTTGAAAATTGCTCCTTTTACCTTAATCATGTTCTCTTCTCTATACAATAACTGTAGTTTCAATTAGAGAGCATGTCTATATTTTTGCTTAAATGTTTTAAAAGTTCTCTGCCCTAGAGAACTTTGAAAACAATTAGTCAAAAGTATGGAAGTTATCTGCAGTAGACAACTTTGAAAAAATTTAGCCAAATGTATGGAAGAACAATAGTTGATTGAATGAAGTTGTAAAATTATTGGGGCAAAAGAAGAAATTGCTCATCATCAAGGTTGTTTTTATCATTTAATTATCTGGTAAGACATTTTTAAAGTCGCCTGCCTTAAAATAAGCGATATTTTTTGTTGTAACACTTGGAAAATTGATGTCATCATTTAGGTGCAAAGTTGATACATGTAGCACTGTGGGAAAAGGAGAATTTCTCGAAAAGTTACACACACTTCCTTCTTTATCTTCAAGGTTTTTTAACAAATCTGCAGCAGACGACATTAAAAATGTCTACTCAAAAATATGGAAAATCTCTAAAATTGTACTTATAATAACTGAACAACGTTGAAAACTTTGTGGCAAAAGGAGAAATTGCTCATCTTCAACAATTTCTCGCTTTGTCACAATGTATTTGAAAATTGTTAGCTGCAGATGCGTCAACATGGGTCTACAGGTTGGAAGGGTTAAAGTTGTCTTCCACAATGGGGTATAATATTATAATAAGGAAAGGATTTACAAGTGTCAATTGTTTGGCATAAAGCCATAAACAATTTCAGTCAATTCTTTGTGACCACAGATGACGAGTTTCCTATAGGAAGTAACAATGTAACACCAGTAGTGTGATCTCAGGTGATGCTGGTGACACATTCCCACATGGTACAAAACTGCAGGACATGACTTTGAAAAAAATTATATCAAAATATGGAAACTCGAAAGAAAAACTACTGAATAAAAGTGAAAACATTGTAGCAAAAGGACAAATTGCTCAATTTTTCCATTTGCCACACTGTTTTCAAAAGTTGTCTTGAGTCGGAAAGTGTCTATATGTGGGAAAGGATCAACCCTTTCCCTCATATAAACGCTTTCGGACGCCTCTGCAGCAGACGGCTTTTTGAAAACATAGTGACAAAAGAATGAATGTATATTGTTTTATGGCGCATCGACAGCTAAGGTCATTTAGCGCGCAATTAAATTTAATTATTCATGATCCCTGGGTAAACAAACCAGTACTAGGCTAGAAAATGTGCCTTGTCCAATTTCTCCTTTTGCCACAATGTTTTCCACTATTTTAGTCATAGGTTATCCATTCAATTATGGAGATTTCCCATGTTTTGACAAAATAAGTTCAAAGTCGTCAGCTGCAGAATTGTCGTATGTGGGAAAGGGTTAAGATAAAAAAGAAGAACATGTTCATATATATTTTTAGAAACTAGAGATGACGTAATTACAAATGTTTAATTGAATCAGCACATAAATTATACGATGTTGATGAAGAGTTTTAACCTTTTTATAATTGAACAAGAAGAACGTATGTGTCACCTTCCTATATATCAGAAAATGAAAGCCTGAGAGGTACGTATAGTGGGGATATATGCATTTATTATACCTCACTTTTGTCTACAATGGTAAAATCCCATTACCCGAAAAAGAGATATTTTGACTATCAGAAACATTTTTAACCTTTTTGACACGTGACCAAGCAAAAATTGACTGTCAGGTCATGTGACCGCAGTGATATTTTGAATGTCATATAAGGGCAAATAACTGCTTCAATATTTTAGCTAAATCATGACGTGATTGCCTCCCTTATACACAAACAGCAGTGACGCATACAGCATACAGCAATGACGTCACTTAATTGTGTTCGGTATAATAAAATAAATATCATATGGCAGCATGTGTGACATTGATATTGTCAACCCTCGAAACAGAATGTCACCCTCGGCTTACGCCTCGGGTGACATTCTGCTCTCGGGTTGACAATATCAATGTCACACATGCTGCCATATGATATTTATATATTGTCTCCATGCCTAGGCAAGGGAAACAAAAAAGCATTCTTTGATTATTTTTTTATTTGTCCATTTTTTTTATATTTTTGCATTAAAAAATCTAAACTTGACAATCGGATTATGTATTTAAGACCTTTTAAAACTAGAAGATACTTCTTTAAACACATTAAAAAAAAGGGAGAAATTTCACTAAATAAGCCATTACCCGTATACACTATTTTTCTAGATAATATTTTAATGAGACCAATCGACATGGCTTGAAGGAATCTGATAGAGGGTCACCCTAGGAATATTTCTACAAAATTATTTGAAAAACGGCCAAACACTTACAGGAGAAGATTTTTTAAGTTTTCACTCAAGCCATATAAGGCAAAATAGCCTCGCCCCCTGGCGGCCATGTTTTTCGACAAATCAACATGGCTTGAAGGAATCTGATAGTGGGTCACTTAAGGAACATTCTGAATCTTTATCTTGAAAAATACTGAGAGGTCGTTGACCTTCCCCACGAGCGAATGTAAAGGTAGAATTTCTGTTTTCAATATCTGCATCATCCAACAATGTGTCAATATTGCCAATGTAAAGGACATGTGACAAATAAATGAAGTTTTTATCGTGTTCACAAAGTCAATTATAACAATTTTGCCAATTTTAAAGGGCCATAATTCAGTCATGCATAACGAATCTGGCTGGTTTTCAAAAGGAACCGAGCTCTCATGTATATCTAGCTACTGTATAAGTTTGGTAAACATCGGATAATGAATGAATGTATATTGTTTTATGGCGCATCGACAGCTAAGGTCATTTAGCGCGCAATTAAATTTAATTACTCATGATCCCTGGGTTAACAAACCAGTACTAGGCTAGAAAATGTGCCTTGCCCAAGGGCACTCCATCATGACCGTAGTGCCGTGACTGGGGATCGAACCCGGGACACTCGGTTTCGAAATCCCTGACGCTAACCACTCGACGACCACAGCGGATTCTTGGATAATAAATGATGACTTTATCTTGTTCACAAGGTCAACTATAGCAATTTTGCCACTTTTAAAGGGCCATAATCCAGTCATGCATCAACGGATCTGGCTGGTTTTCGAAAGGAACCAAGCTCTCATAGATATCTAGCTATTGAATAAGTTTGGTATTGTAGTAAACATCGGAGAATAAATGGAGACTTTATCTTATTCACAAGAAATTGTGGACAGACGACGGTATATTTTGGTTTTCGAAAGGAACCGAGCTCTCATGTATATCTAGCTGCTGTATAAGTTTGGTAAACATTGGATTATAAATGATGACTTTAACTTGTTCACAAGTTCAATTATAGCAATTTTGCCAATCTTAAAGGGCTATAATCCAGTCATGCATGGATTGTTTCTGGCTGGTTTTCGAAAGGAAACGAGCTCTCATGTATATCTAGCTACTGTATAAGTTTGGTAAACATCGGATAATAAATGATGACTTTAACTTGTTCACAAGTTCAATTATAGCAATTTTGCCAATCTTAAAGGGCTATAATCCAGTCATGCATGGATTGTTTCTGGCTGGTTTTCAAAAGGAACCGAGCTCTCATAGATATCTAGCTATTGAATAAGTTTGGTAAACATCGGATAATAAATGAAGACTTTATTGTGTTCACAAGCAATTGTGGACAGACGACGGACGATCACAAAAGCTCACCTTGTCACTACGTGACAGGTTAGCTAAAAACAAGTGTTAATATCAGTAAATATCTAGTATCATTTTGATGGACATTTAAAAACAATTTGAGAACAAAATAAATTACTTCTTCTGAGCTATTTTCTTTTTGCAGAATGTTTTCAAAATCTGTTTACTACTAAAGCATCACATATTATCCATATAAGGGAAAAGGTTAACAACCCTTCCCACATACAACAAACCTGCAGCAGCCGACTTTGAAATTATGTAGGCAAAAACACAATAATCACTCACATTGTAGGTATAATCACTGATAAAAGGTTGAAAATTTAAGGCAAAAGGATAAATTGCTTGTTTTGAGCAATTTCTCCCATTTTGTCAATATGTTTTCGAAAGTTGTCTGCTGCAGAGGCGTCGGAAACCGTCTATATGTGGTAAAGGCTTAGACAGAATTTCGGGCATTGGGGTGAATAATGATGAGAAAGACCTTGTCATTTTTCAACTGGGTCATTTTTTCAGCAATAACAGCAACACAGCATAGTTACAACAGGACGTAGTGTGACATTTACATGGTTTCATGTTTATATGTTCACCACCCACTCATTCTCAGTGTATGTAGAACAATATTGAATCTTGACATACATAAAGGGTCCTTGTTGGTTTACCCTTTCCCACATACAATAAACCTGCAGCAGAAGACTCTGGAGCAGCTAACGTTTGAAAACAAGGTGGCAAAAAGAGAAATTTCTGCTTTTGCCACAACACTTACAACTCTATTGAACTTAATAACTATATTTTAATTCAGAGAGTTTTCATATTGCCTGTATGTTTAACACTTTCCCTCATACGACAATTCTGCAACAGACGACTTTGAACGTATTTTGTCAAAACATAGAAAATCTCCATAATTGAATGGATAACCTATGACAAAAAGTGGAAAACATTGTGGCAAAAGGAGAAATTGCACGTTTTGTGCAATTTCTTCTTTTGTCACTATGTTTTCAAAAAGTCGTCTGCAGCAAATGCTTCAAAGTGCGTCTGTAGGTGGGAAAGGGTTGCAGGAAATGTCATTCGCGGATACAGCAGCAGACTTTTGTAACACAATGTGGCAAAAAGAGAAATTGCTCATGATGAGCAATTCCTCTTTTTGACACAATGTTTTGAAACCTTTTAAAAAAGAATACTTTTATTATAAGATATTCTTAAAGTTTACAAAAGTCGACTGCTGCAGATTTGTTGTAAGTTTGAAAGGAGGATTAAATGAACAGTAAAGGTCCAGTTGAGCATGTGCATCAAGCCAGTGAGACGATTCATCTGTCTTTATTGTCTGCAGTTATGTGGAATAAACCTAACAATAACAGGCTTTTACTACAGCCCTACTGGTCAACTGTGTTTTGACGTTTATGTAATGATAGAGCCAAACACAGCATGATAGATTTTGTGAAGCCAATGCCACCAGGATAGAGCCAGGATAGAGCCAGGATCATCAGGGCCACCTAACCAGGATCTATTCTGTTCAATTTTCAACTTAACCTTTTTATCTTGATGTTCCTAGAATTAGTTATGGATATTTTCCAAATGTAAAACTTGACAAGTTCATTTTAAAAATTCAGCATTGAATCGGTTAATCTGATGTGATCCATTGAATTGATTTCTTCACAAGATTTCATGTTCAATAGCCAAATGCCTAGATCAGGAAACCCTGGGTTGCATATCTGTCTTAAATTTTATGGTTTGGGTAACTTTATAATTCGAAGTTTATTTTTACTGTTGAGCCTTTCCAGCATATAGATGCATCTGAAGCAGACAACTTTTGAAAACATTGTGGCAAAAGTTGATTTTAGTCATAGTGACCTAATTCCTCCTTTTGCCACAATGTTTTCATCTTTATTACTGAGAATTCAATTGTTAACGTTTCATTTGTCTAGATTTATTATTTTTTTCCTAGATGTCTTTTAAAGTCGTCTGCTACAGATTTTCTTGGTTACAATGTGGGAAAAGGTTAAAAAGAACATTCAACATAAACATATATCCTAAGAAAATATATTTGTTCTAAGGGAGGTAAATCCAACTTTTCATTGTAATCTGGCTGGTTTTCGAAAAGGAACCGAGCTCTCATGTATATCATTGGATAATAAATGATGACTTTAACTTGTTCAAAAGGTCATTTATAGCAATTATGCCAATTTTAAAGGGCCATAATCCCGTCATGCATGTCATGCATGTACGGATCTGGCTGGTTTTAACATAAACATATATCCTAAGAAAATATAATTTGTTCTAAGGGAGGTAAATCCAACTTCTCATTGTAAGCAATTACATACTCTTTCATTGAGTTATGTCCCTTGACAAACACAATGAGCAACAAATAAAAGAAGAAAAATACTTCAATTCAATTCTTTGTCACATATAGATGCATCTTGACGCATCTGCAGTAGACCACTTTAGAAATCATTGCTCACAATTGGCAATTTTTCCTTTAGCCACAATGTTTTTAACTCTCTTTTTTGTAGAGATATTCAATATTTTTGCCTAGATAAACGTTTTCAATGTCAAATAAGTCCAATTGTTTGAATGTGCCCGGGATATGGTTAAAGAATTATTGCTTCTTGTTAACCCTTTCCCACCTATAGACACATTCTGACATTTCCTTTTGCCACACTGTGTTTAACTCTTTTCAGTAATTATACCCTCATTTTCAGTGATTTTCCATTACTTTTTCTAGAATGTTTTCAAAGTCAGTCGATATGTCCTATGTGGAAACGGTTAACAGTTTAACCCGTTTTGAAATTTCAGTCAGGTCTTTTTCTTTCCATTGGCTCATACTAATTAACTTCCCTGTCTACTTTAGATGCCATGGCAGCAAGCATTAGTGATTGCTGTTAATCAGAAATGATCCATGACAAGGAGTTTTTCCACTTTCTCTGAGTAATTTATCCTTATAATGGGCTATCTTTTATTTATGAGACTTGCAGTTTGGACGAGTCTATATCATCATATCAGAAATATGGCTGTGAAGCTGTATCTGACAAAAAGCTGTAAAAACACTTTCAAACATACAGACGCTTTCTGACGCATCTCCAGCCGACGACTTTGAAAGCATTGTGGCAAAAGAAAAAATTGCTCACCATATTGTTGCCTGGGTGTATGCAAAGTTGTCTGCTGCAGATGTTTGAATGTGGGAAAGGGTTAATGGTTTACCTAAATATGACATGATATAGTTTGTCTGTTTTGAAATAATGTTAAGGCTGGAATATAGTAAGAACTCTTTTGATATAATGCTGTGAGAAAAGTAGAAATTGCTTGTCTCTTATCATTTTCCCAAAACTTTTATCAGAAGCGGGACTACTGCAAAGGCTTCTTAACCCTTTCCCTCATATAGACGCTTTCTGACGCCTCTGCAGCAGACGGCGTTTTGAAAACATAGTGACAAAAGAAGAAATTGCACAAAACGTGCAATTTCTCCTTTTGCCACATTGTTTTCCACTTTTAGTCATAGGTTATCCATTCAATTATAGAGATTTTCTATGTTTTGACAAAATATGTTCAAAGTCGTCTGCTTCAGAATTGTTGTATGAGGGAAAGGGTTAAGTCGTCTGAATGAAGGAAATGGTTTACAGAGGCATGATAAGAAGGAATAAATAATTATATGAGATTGTTTACCAACAATATCTCTTATTGCTTCTATAACCATTTCCCTCATACAGACGCTTTCTGACGCCTCTGCAGCAGACGACTTTTGAAAACACAGTGACGAAAGTAGAATTTGCTCAAAATGAGCAATTTCTCATTTTGCCACAGTGTTTTCAACTTTATTCAATTATTATACCATTATTTATATAGATTTTTTCACATTTTTGCAAAGATGTTGGAAAGGGTTAAACCAGGATCTTATCTATGTCCCTGGTTAAACCCAATAGTGTTGTTTTCAAATTTATCATCTTCAGGTCAAATTAAAGAACCTGAAACACTATCTTTATTTATCTAGGGCTCTGTGTCTATAAGAATATCAATAAAAATATAATCTCACTGGCACATGTTATTTATCCCTTTCCCTCATATAGACGCTTTCTGACGCCTCTGCAGCAGACAGCTTTTTGAAAACATAGTGACAAAAGAAGAAATTGCACAAAACGTGCAATTTCTCCTTTTGCCACAATGTTTTCCACTTTTTGTCATAGGTTATCCATTCAATTATGGAATTGTTCTATGTTTTCACAAAATATGTTCAAAGTCATCTGCTGCAGAATTGTTGTATGAGGGAAAGGGTTAAATTATAAATACTTTTACAAAACGTTTCTCCATTACACTTTCATTAGTAATTATTGTGAGAATGTCAAACAATATTATACTATAGACCAATTTTATGCAATCCCAATTATTTCATACATGGAGATGATGTTGGGGTAATTTATTCATTGTCATTGTGACACACAACATGATGCATGACTTATAAGTTAACTTCCCACATACAATAAATCTGCAGTAGACAACTCAGTAAAAATTCTTAGCAAAACAATCTGTTTAAATGAATGTATACATAATTATTTGATAGATTTGAAAATAATAGTAGCAAATGGAGAAATTGCTCATTATGTTTATGAGCAAATTCTCCTTCTGCCACAATGTTTTCGATGGTATTCTGCTGCAGATGCATCAAAATGCGTCTATATGTAGGAAAGGGTTAACCCTTTTGTAAACCCATTCGGATCATTTTTGATACCTCTTAGAAGTGGGAGCATTTAATTCATGAGTAGGTGAACAGGCCGCCGTGATATAACTGACAAATTGTTAAAAACGGCGTTAAACCCCAACCAATCAATCAATCAATCAAAGTCGTCAAAGCAGATTTGTTGTTTGTGGGAAAGGCGTAAAAACAAAAAAACCTTACCAAGTTGTGGGAGAATATGAAATTGCTCATTTATGCAGAAGGTATCAACAGATTTCAACATCAGGGAAATAAATGGTTAACATTAATTGCCTACTTATATAGTCTGTTAACCCTTTCCCACATACAGCAAATCTGCAGCAGATGACTTTGAACATTTCTACTCAACAATATGGAAAATCTCTATAATTGTAGGTGTAATTACTGAAAAATGTTGAAAACGTGGCAAAATTATAAATTGCTAGTTTTGAGCAATTTCTCCTTTTGTCATGACTTTTTCAAAATTCGTCTGCTGCAGATGCGTCAACATGCAAGGTGGGAAAGGGTTAGGGGCCAACTTCTGAAATCATCATTTATGAAAAGTCATTAACATAATTTAAAATACATAAACTTTGTTTGCATCACATTTGAGTTCACTTTAATTCATGCAGATCATTCTGCAGACACATTTTGACACATCTGAAGCAGACGGCATTTGAACACATTGTGGAAAAAGTAGAAATGTTTGCAACAATATGATTAATTATATTTAACAGTTATATTTTCTGATGTTTTCAAAGTCATATGCTGCAGATTTGTTGTATTTGGGTTTAATTAATAATGAATGGATGTAAACATTTGTCATTTCATATTAAGTTTCTTAATTAACAGGTTCTTTATTGATGAAAAGCATAAATTTCAAATTGAGTTAAAAACATTGTGGGAAAAGGAGAAACTGCTCATAGCTATTTATTTTTTCGTCTGCTCATAATGTTCTCAAGAGTCCTCTTTACTTAACCCTTTTCCTCATCAAAACAAGCAATTTCTTCATTTGCCACAATGTTTGCCACTTTTAGTCATAGGTTATCCATTCAATTATAGAGATTTATTGACAAAATATGTTCAAAGTCGTCAGCTGCAGAATTGTCGTATGAGGGAAAGGGTTGCAGTAGACAACTTTTGAAAAAACTTTTATTTTTGACTAAATAATTTCAAATGTGTCTGCTGCAAAGACATCTAAACTGTCTGTATGAATGAGAGTATTAATAGGTTTAGGGACCATTGTGGATTAACCCTTTGTGACAAAAGGAGAAATTGCTCAGAACAAGCAAATTCTCCATTTGCCACAATGTTTTCAACTCTATTCAAATAAATATTATACTTCCAATTATAGAAATATTCCCTTTTTTGGTCGAGATGATTTCAAACTCATCTGCTGCAGAATTGTTGTAAGGGGGAAAGGGGTTGAGATCAGCTTGCACCTCTGTGCAGCCTGATCAGGTTCTACTCTCTGTTCCACCATCTAGTCATATAAGAATCCTCAAAGCCCCTAAAGTACACTTATCACCAAAAGCCAATTAATCCTTTACCACATACAACAAATCTGCAGCAGACAACTTTAACCCTTTCCCTCATATAGACGCTTTCTGACGCCTCTGCAGCAGACAGCTTTTTGAAAACATAGTGACAAAAGAAGAAATTGCACAAAATGTGCAATTTCTCCTTTTGCCACAATGTTTTCCACTTGTTGTCATAGGTTATCCATTCAACTATGGAGATTTTCTGTCTTTTGTCAAAATACGTTCAAAGTCGTCTGCTGCAGAATTGCCGTATGAGGATAAGGGTTAAAAACAGTGACAAAAATGTGAAAAATCTCTATAAAAGAGAGCTTAATTGTTAAATAAAGTTGAAAACATCGTGGCCAAAGGAGAAATTTAGCAATTTCACCTTTGGCCACAATTTTGTCAAAATGCGTCTGCGGGTGGGAAAGGGTTAAACAGTTTGTACTTTGAGGGCAAATTTTGGCTCATCTGCAGCAGAAGACAATTGAAAATATTGTTGCAAAATGAGAAATTACTTATAATAATCCATTTCTCCTTTTGTGAAAATGTTTCAACTGTATTCAATATTCATTCATAAATCTCTAGATATTTTTAAAGCTATGCCTAGATTTTTCAAAATTTGTCTGATGAATTATGTTGGAAAAGGTTTAATTTCACCAAATGTTTACATGACTGTGGTAATTAAAGCGCCATTACAATATAAAGTTTGCCAACAAGGCTTTGTAACACAGAGGAAAGTTAACCCTTTCCCAAATATAGACGCTCTTTGATGCCTCTGCAGCTGACAACTTTTGAAAACATTGTGACAAAAAAAACAATTTCTCCTTTTGCCACAATGTTTCAACTGTTTTCAGTAAATACACCTTCATTAAAAAAGAAATTTTCAAATATTTTTATCAAAATGTTTTCAATGACTTTGCAACAGATTTGTTTTATGTGGGAAAGGTTTAATGATTAAAGTAATCAGTGACCTACCTTTGGTCTTCTGCGGACTGGAGCTTCCTCAACGTCCTGTGAGGAATCGGATGGCACTGAGAATGTACTCGACTCATTTGAACTTATTGAACAATTTGAAAGACTTCTTCTCACATAGCTCATCCCTTCAGTCAAATAACTCGTAAAAGGACCAGCACCAGCCCCTGATTCTGAATCTACTGTCTGTGAACCCTTATCTTTTAGTTTGAATCTGTTGCTAAAATCACTGATCACCACAGAAGGTGGAATTGAGCGTGATGGCACCTGAGCTAGATTTGCCGATGTTTGAAGAGAGCTCCCTTGTTTGTAAGGAACTGATTGAGGTGGGAGTGATCTCCCCTGAAAAGGAGTAGTTGGCTGTGGAGATGGCACTAATTTCTTTGGGTCAAATGTTGATGATGAAGATTGAGTCACACTACCAAGAACACTAGAAGGTTGTTGTATTGAGCTTTTATACGAAAATATAGTTGATGATGTTGGTGATGATTTTGTGTATGATCTATTATGAACATCCGAAGGAGATATTGATATTTCACTTCTGTAAATAGTCTCGAGCCTAGATGGTACAGATGATGAAGATGCATGGGGATCAGTATAAGACACAGAAAAATGACTAGGAATTGTATCATCACCAGAACAATGTGTGTGAGTGGTCTGGTTTGATCCAGGGATGAAATGTATAGCACCAGGTGAATGAACAGATTCCAATGTGTTGTGTGAGCTGGTTTTAATGGTGGACTGTCTGTTTTCCCAGAATCTAGAATCCGACGACTCTGTTGGAGAATGATCAGGAATTTCTTCATCAGGTGTCAGTATTTCTATTGCCGAGTCAGCATTGCTGGATCTGTAGCTACATATGCTGCCATTGCTGCTTCTCGGACTCAACAGAGAATGACTTTGAGGCTCTAGCCCCATCCACATTCCTGAGTTTCCAGGACTATAATCATCACATGTGTAATTAGAGTCACCAATATAAAAGCTTGACATATCAGATCTCTCATCATCTATATCTTCAACAACAACATGAACGTTACTAAACTCTATTTTTGGAACACTGGTTGGAAGATTAAATCCTGAGGTAGTGTTTCCTGCTCTTCTATTTTGAAGACTTCCCGGTCTGTCTTTAATATCATATGACCTTTTAGTGTGTAATGACAGTCTTTTAGGCAGTTTTCTTGGTAAGTCCATAAACTCAGCAGTCATACTGGAATCATTTGGTTTGTCCAGCTCAGAATCAGACAAACTCCGGTAGGTTGTATCATATATATCTGTCTCTGGTCGGAGCATGTGGATGTCAAAACTTCTTCGGAAAAACTTTGGACTCGTTTCAGGACTTTTAAAGGTCAAACTCTCCGGGTTCTTCATGGTTTCTGGGATTGTATGTCTTAACTGGGAATGTCTGTGAAACCAGTCAAACTGAAATCATTAAAATAAATAAATAAATTTAACAATAAAATGAACTAGAAATATCACTGAAGGTGATGAATACCCCCAGCTGGTACCTGACAATATACATATGTATGAGAAATTCAAGGGGCCATAACTCATTTAAAAATAATTCCAGTGCAATACGCCGAGGCTTGGTATCAATCATTCTTGTGAAGTTATATTGAATTCTGACCAAGGGTTGCTGAGAAATAGTGTTCACAAAAAATGTCTACAGACCAACGGACCGACCGACCAAACGACCAACTGACCAACCCGACAAGCATGACTCCTATATAGCCCCCATATCATATGTATCTGGGGGTATAATTAAAATTTGGAAGAGGCTACAGTAGATAATAGGTGGAAACACTGGAGAAATCTAAGAGTATGTTTCTACTTAATATATGGCTAAAGACTAAACATTAACATCTCAAATCCTGTTGTCAATATTTACAATTAGAGCAATGGTTTTGGTTTCTAGAAATAGGAGTGCCATGTATAATAAGCTGCTTAACCCTTTCCCTAATTCTGAAGCAGACGACTTTGAACATATATTGTCAAAAAATAGAAAATCTCTATAATTGAATGGATAACCTATGACTAAAATTGGAAAACATGTTTTGAAAAATTTCTTCTTTTGTCACTATGTTTTCAAAAAGTTGTCTGCTGCAGAGGCATCAGAAGGCATCTATATGAGGGAATGGGTTAATTATTCTTTCCCAGATTTTGGACAATTTTTTTTGAAAAGATGAATCACCAAATGAATATAAACTTGATTTGTTTTCCAATAATATTTTTTTCAGAGTAAACTAAACACTCAGCACTTTAAGATATTCCATGTGAATTATCTATTGAAAATTCAGTGCTGTCGTTGTCTTCAGATATTAACCCTCTGGAGAGAAATATATTGCAATGAATCTTATGTAAACAACTTATAAAAGCATTCTGAGGAAAGGAGACATTACATAATATATGTTAATTCTGTATTTTCCATAAATGCTTTCATTTGTTTAACATTTTCTATTTTCTACTTTGTGTGTGCAGTCTTAATGAATTTGGAAGGCCCTCAAGATGTCCCATGATTGACAAAATTTAGGTTTATGTAAATATTGACATTTATTTGAATATAAACCATGGACTGTGTGTTTAATCCAAGGGGGTAAGTAATGCATTAAATTCCCTGCCAATCACAATAATGATTTGGAGCATAATGTAAATAAAGCAAACAGTTAGTTTAGGGAAATTGATTTATAGATTTGGGTTTAATGTTGTTTTCAACAATTTTTTCAGTCATATCAAAGTGGCAAGTTCACCTACTCATGTGTTTCCTGCCTTTCCAACATCAGTACTACACACAACACTGACTTTCCGAGCAATTGGCTGCTTTTCCACATAGAGTGTTAACCCATTGGTGGGAGATGGATGACACTAGCCCAAGAATGTTGGCCTAGCTGGGGTTTTAACTCACAACCCCTGGATTGACAGCCCAGGTTAGCGAAAATTGCTTCTGATGGGCACAAACAAATTCTTACTGCAGCTACTAATATTTTCCCGCATGCAGATGCATTCTGCCATATCTGCAGCAGACGAATTTTGAAACAAAAATTAGCAAAAGAAGATATTGTTCATCTGGAGCAATTTTTTGCTGCTGTCACAAAGATTTCAGCCCCTATTTAACCCTGTCCCACATACAGACAGATGTTGATGCAATAGCTGCAGACGACTTTTTAAAACATTGTGGCCAAAGAAGATTTGTCATGGTTTTGTTTCTATGCTTTCAAAGTCGTCTGCAGCAGATTTGTTGTATGTGGGAAAGGGTTAAAAATGTATTCTTACTTTTACATTCAAAGTGATTTTGCCAAGTTTTCCTGGATTTCTTCAAAGTTGCCTGCTACAACCTTGTTTGTATGTAGGAATGGGTTAAACACGCTCTAACTCATGTTATAAATTCTCTATAGGCCATAGACAAAAATAATGCTATTAGATTTACGAAATGTGTTCTGTCAAAACAAGAAAAATGAACTATAGTTTTAAACCCTTTTCCAACTGCAGCAAATTTGCGGCAGATGCCTTTGAAAATATGTTGTGCATCTGCAAGTTGGAAAAGTTTAACCCTTACTTACATACAACAAATCTGCAGCAGACGACTTTGAAAATATGTAGTGCATCTGCAAGTTGGAAAAGTTTAACCGTATCCCACATACAACAAATCTGCAGCAGACGACTTTGAAAATATGTAGTGCATCTGCATGTCGGAAAACTTTAAATATTAATAGATTTACCCTAACTTTAACAAAAGTGACATATTGAGATATGACTTATATAATCTATACCCTTAAGAAATGGAACATCCCACTAGAAATTATTGTAACTTCATGTATGCATGATTTTGCAATGGAAATGGAAACACTATAGATTGGAAATCTAGAAATTGCTAGACGCCAAGGACAGAGATTTACCCCAAATTACAACCAATTTCTAATTTTTTCATCATCTTTTCAGGAAATAACTGCAACATCAGCATAAGAGAATGGGTTCACATCAAGAACAAATTTACAGAAAGCTATGATTAGCTATAGTTTTTACCTTCAGATAAGATTTTTTGTCAGAGTTTTCTTGCTGTATTTCATGTTCCTTGCTAACATCTATGGCACGATCAGAGCGTGAGCGGTCTTCCATCCCGACTCATCTCATCCATACCTGTAAGTAAAAAATACCAGGAGTACATTCCCTTCTTTTATCTTGTAGCCCGTTTCCACTTAACCATGTACCACATATAGACGCTTTCCGACGCCTCTGCATCAGACAAATTTTAAAAACATTGTACCAAAAGGAGTAATTACTCAAAACGAGCAATTTCTCCTTTTGTCACAATATTTTCAACTCTTTTTGATAATTAACCCTTTCCCTCATAAAGATGCTTTCTGATGCCTCTGCAGCAGATGGCTTTTTGAAAACATAGTGACAAAAGAAGAAATTGCTCAAAATGAGCAATTTTTTCTTTTGCCACAATGTTTTCCACTTTTAGACATAGGTTATCCATTCAATTATAGAGATTTTCTATTTTTTGACAAAATATGTTCAAAGTCGTCTGCTGCAGAATTGTCGTATGAGGGAAAGGGTAAAAATGTTCTATATAGAGATTTTCTATGTTTTTACCTAGATGTTTTCGAAGTCATCTTCTTTTTTTTTGTATTTGGGAAAGGGATAAAGAGGCGACATAAATACCAGGAGTCAATGCCTTTCAAATCTCTTCTTTTATTGGGTACCCTTTTCCAAATAAAGAGGCAACTGCAGCAGACGAATTCTAAAAGCATGATGGCAAAAGAAGAAATTCCTCATTATGAGCAATTTCTACTTTTCCAGCAACTTTCTGAACTTTTAGCAGGTACTTTACATTCCCAAATAAAACAAGTCTTTGAAATCATCTAGGAAAAAATACGGGAAAAAACTAATTATTTAGAAACACCAATTACTGAAAAGAGTTGAAAACATTGTGACAAAAGGAGAAATTGCTCATCAATGTTTTCAAAGCTCGTCTACTGCACAGTCATCAGAAAGCTCTGTTTGTGGGTAAGGGTTATTTTAAAGAGATATTATTTCCTGATTGTAAACTGCAGATTCTTTCTATGTCGGAAAGTGTTATCAAATATGGCCATACTGTCTGATAAATTTATAACCCTTTCACACATACAGACCACTTTGTATGTTATATTTTGTACAACATATGACATTTGTAAACATGGCAACAAAAAAGAAGAAATCGCTTAATCAAAATGGTTCCCATTTCCATGACGATTTCAACTTTGTATCAACTTTGTATCAAAATACTGCCAATTTTCAATATATTACCTTCAATAATCATCTTAGATATTTTCAATCCAGAGCAATTTCTCCTTTTTTCACAATGTATTTATTCAGTTGTCTCCTATTAACCCTTTCCCTCATATAGACACTTTCTGACGCATATGCAGCAGACGGCTTTTTGAAAACATAGTGACAAAAGAAGAAATTACTCAAAACAAGCAATTTCTCTTTTTGCCACAATGTTTTCCACTTTTAGTCATAGGTTATCCCTTTAATAATAGAGATTTTCTATTTTTAGCTCACCTGAGCACAAAGTGCTCAAGGTGAGTTATTGTGATCGCCTTTTGTCCGGCGTATATCATGCGGTTATCCATTGAATTATACAGATTTTCTATTTTTTGACAAAATATGTTCAAAGTCGTCTGCTGCATAATTGTCATATGAGGGAAACGGTTAAGGCATCAAAATATATTTGCAATAGGTATAGAGGGTTTTCCCTTTCTAATTTGCAGAGGCATTCAGCAGACGACTTTCAAAAGCATTGTTGCAAAAAAAATATTACTCATAACTAGCAATTCCTCCTTTAAAGACAATATCTTTAACTCTATTAAATGATTAATTATGCATTTATCTAGAACTTCCGTACCTTTAACATGTATTTTCAAAGTCGTCGGCTGCAGATTTATTGTATGTGGGAAAGGGTTAAAGGGTGGGATTCTTTGTCCGGGCATTACTCATTTACAACATGAAACAATCAGACTCTCACAATGTGAAAATGTTACCATGAGAAATTTGAAAATCTACTCAAATTACCTTTAGTGTTGAAGGAGAAGAAAACAATGAAAGATTCAATTGTTTTTCCAAGAAAGAGCTTTTATAAAACATCTTAACCATTTCCCTCATATAGACGCTTTCTGACGCCTCTGCAGCAGACAGCTTTTTGAAAACATAGTGACGAATGAAGAAATTTTTTAATCATAGGTTATCCATTCAATTATAGAGATTTTTCAATTTTTTGACAAAATATGGTCAAAGTCGTCTGCTGCAGCATTGTCGTATGAGGGAAAGGGTTAAGAAAATGTGTTGAAGGTTGTCTGAAAGGGCTATGGCAAGTGTTTCCTACCAGCCAAAGGTGATACGATATATAACTTAAATTCTAGACTAAACCGTTTCCCTCATACGACAATTCTGCAGCAGACGACTTTGAACATATTGGGTCAAAAATTGAAAATCTCTATAATTGAATGGATAACCTATGACTAAAAGGGGAAAACATTGTGGCAAAAGGAGAAATTGCTCGTTTTGACCAATGTCTTCGTTTGTTACTATGTTTTCAAAAGGCCGTCTACTGCAGAAAGCGTCTATATGAGGGAAAGGGCCAAAGCAGCTGTGAGTTTGAAACCCACCTTGGTCATTCTTTCTGTCCGATGATTTACAAGACTTTCATAGTCTAAAAGATCTAAAAGGCAAGTTACCTAGAATTTAAAAGAATAGTGTGTGAAATATCAGTGCAAGCAAGCATTGGAATTACAAGGTAGGTGAACTGGCCACTTTGACATAAAGGCCAGGTCACACTGTCGCGATTTGGAGTTACGAGTTACTAAGAGGTCTGGTGAGTTACAACTCGTCGAAATTTCCACGAGTTTGTCATAGTTTTTGATGATGGGGACATCCTCGACCCCTGCTCGAGTTCTCTTCAACATTGATACGAGAGAACTACGATAATACACGAGTTGAGGCAAATTCTTGACGATAATCTTCTTTTTAACACAAGTTGAGGCAACATCTTCACTATCTGTGCACGAAATTTTCTCAACAATCAAAGACTTTTCTACGAGAACATAAACGTATACGTGAGACCAGTCGAGTTCTGGTAACATGGGCTCAAGTTTATGACGAGAAGTGAAGAGTAAACTACGAGAACTGTACGAGTGACGGCGACATATGGCAACGTGGCTATAAATTAAAGTAGCCCTGCACTAAATTGTCAATTTGCTATCATAGATGCAATACTACAGCCATGGCCCGACTACCTGCTCAAGGGCCCAGAAACATTGCATTTCTTGTAATGATGGAGGAAGATGCTGCTGAAGATGATCTTATGATCGCACAGGTGCTAAGGTATGAAAGAAAGAGAAACATAATAGCTCATAGGAGATATTG
Source organism: Serripes groenlandicus (assembly GCA_031761405.1). Classification (NCBI taxonomy): domain Eukaryota; kingdom Metazoa; phylum Mollusca; class Bivalvia; order Cardiida; family Cardiidae; genus Serripes; species Serripes groenlandicus. Next base: position 61,400,162 of record JASEVX010000001.1, read on the forward strand.
GGTAAGGCCGTGGATTTAGAAACAGATATACTCTGGACACTATAGCTGTCTTATGTTTGAACTTATAATTGAAGACAGGCAGTCATTTGTTAATTTCCTGAGGGTTTCACCTCAGATGTTCTGAGAAATGGAACAGAAACATTCTGAAAGGTTGACGAAGATTGATACGTGGTACCGCAAGGCCCTGGAACCTAGTCTAAAGCTCGCCATTACCCTCCGGTACCTGGCTTCTGGAGATAACTACAGAAGCTGTATTTACAGATTCAGAGTGCCACACAACATCATCAGCCTGGCAACATGATGTGACAAAAAAGCACATCTACTCGACATGTACAGATATGTGTTCGAGTCCTACACGACAACAGAAGAGTTATGGCGAGGTAACTCGTAGCTCCAAATCGTGACAGTGTGACCTGAGCTTAACTGAAATACAGTTGAAACTCTAATCAATCAGTCTGTACAATAGGATACAAGCAAATGAAAATTTATTATATACTTTAATCCTTTCCCTCATATATACGCTTTCTGACACCCCACAGCAGACAGATTTTTGAAAACGTAGTAACAAAAGAAGAAATTGCTCAAAACGAGCAATTTCTCCTTTTGCCACAATGTTTTCCACTTTTAGTCATAGGATATCCATTTAATTATAGAGATTTTCTATATGTTGACAAAATACGTTCAAAGTCTGCTGCAGAATTGTCGTATGAGGAAAAGGGTTAAAAGAAACAAGAGCAAGATATTGTTTTTACCTAAGGGAGAAAAAAGATCATAATTTGTCAAGATAACAAATGTAACTTGCGTGATACAGCAGGAACATATCATCAAACCCACGAAGTTAAACAATTTCTTGTAACTACATAATTTCCCTGTATACATGATCTTTCCCACATGCAGACAAATTTGCAGCAGAGGACTTTTGAAAACATTGTGAGAAAAGGAGAAATTGAGCAAAATGAGCACTTTCTTCTTTTACCAAAATGCATTCAACTCTTGAAATCATTGTAAGGAAAGAGCAATTTCTCCTTTTCTCACAATGTTTTCAAATGTATTAAAATCATACTCCACACATGACAAAACTGCAGCAGATGACTGAAAACGTCAGATATGGTCTGTGTCAGTGTCAAGGGTCTAACATTCTGACCATAAACTTTCCCTAATGAAACATCTGTGAAAACATCCTTACTATTAAATAAACAATGTGAACCTCATCACACTGGCTAAGTTCACGACGAACCCGAGTTCCGACTATAGTTATCTGGATTCCTCATGAACGGCAAAAGTAAAATTCTAGTGACGTCTAGTGACCTTCTGACCCCGATTATTTGCAACCCTGCTTCGATCTAGAGTTAGAAGGGTCCCAAAATGGCAGAGGGTGGCAATTCTGGATGCTGGTGTTTAAATAATTCGAAAATAGGAACCTCTGGGTTCAGTAATCAGTGATATGTTTATTTGTAAGACGGATATATGTTTAATTGGGCACTTGCAAATAATTCGATCCGTAATTTAGACAACAGGAAAATGAGCTTTCTGGTATCGATAATGAAAACAAGCGGATACAACACGGAGGCTTCCATTTTGCATTTTGACTCCAGAGTAGTGATGTGCATTCAGGATAACCAAGTGTCTGCACATGCGCCATCGGTGCATGTGTCGCCTGACCCTAACCTCCTTGTCTTCGTCATGAACTTAGCCACTAAAAACCCATAGATTTTGAAATTAATGTGATGACAACCCATTCCCTCCCACATACAGATCATTTCTGACGTCTTAGCAGCAAACAACTTACGAAAACATTGTGGCAAAAGGAGAAATTGCTCATCTTGAGCAATTTCTCCTTTTGCCACAATCGTTTCAACTGTTTTAAATAATTGTTCTTGCAATTAACCCTTTCTCACATACAACAAATCTGCAGCAGACGACTTTGAAAACATCTTGGTAAAGTTACAGAAAAGGTCCATACAAGTAGGTAAAATTACTAAAAAGTGTTGAAAACATTGTGGAATAATTATAGCAAATAAACCAGGCTAGCACTTCGCCGTAAGCGCGGGTAGACGGCGGATCCTGCCTTAAAGCATATGCGGCCCCGCTCACATTTCCCCTACCAGCTGCCGAGAGCTCGCTTGAAACAAGGCCAGCACCACGTCGAAAGTGCGGGTAGACAGCGGGACCTCAGAATTCCCCGGCCAGCAGCCGAGTGCTTCCCATATACATGTGACAGACTCTGTGAGAAACCCGCCTACTAAAGGCCGGCGTTCCACTCCTGTGACAAAAAAAAAGTGTTCCACTCCACTGACAGGGGCTGCTGGGCCCGAGTGCTCCTCTAATTCATGCAACGGACTCTGCGAGAAACCCGACTACTAAAGGCCGACGTGAGATAATAAAGAAAAAGAAAGTGTTCCACTCCGGCGACAAAACAAGTGTTCCACTCCACTCCGGTGACCAAAAAAAAAGTGTTCCACTCCGGTGACAAAACAATAGACCTGAGTATTGTTAACATAATTTGGGGCTAGTATTTGTTTGCTATTTTAGCTCTATTTTAGAGAAAAGATGACTTTGACTGCTGCAGATTTGTAGTAAGTGTGAAAGGTGAACTAAGGAGCTCATGAATGCCAAGTTGTCAATTGTTGTGGTAATAGGTTGTTTATGCAGTTTGATGCCTTGCCCTGCCTTTATTGCCATCATTTTGCACAAACAATGACACAAGTATTTAAATTACATCTTCTGTTTACTTGATCTCTGACAGCCTTCCTGAAAACTTTCCAAATGTCTGTTCATATAATTGGCACTGGTAAAAAAACATTAACCCTCTCCCACTTGTAGACTCATTTTGACAAATCTGCAGCAGACGACTTTTGAAACCATTGTGACAAAAGGAGAAATTGCTCAAAACAAGCATTTTCTCCATTTGCCACAATGTTTTCAACTTTTTTGCAGTCATTTATAGAGATTTTCCAGGTTTAATGCCAACATGCTTTCAAAGTTGTCTGCTGCAGAATTGTTAGATGTGGGAAAGGGATAATACATGGACCAGGCCAAACGGAAAACAGACCTAATGATGTCTTAAACTAGACCCTCTCCAACTTGCAAAAACATTTTAATGCATCGATCTGTAGCTGACAACTTTTAGAAAATATTATGGCAAAACAAGAAATTGTTCATCATAACAATTTCTCCTTTCACCCCAATGTTTTCTACTATATTAAACAAGAGGCCCTGGATCGATCACCTGCAAATGTGCCTTTTTAAACTTCTCATTTAAAATGAATCTGCATTATAATTCCTCCTTTGTTTCCATGTAAATCAACCAGCTTCAAACTTTAATTGTCACACTTACTAAGAGTTTCTCAGGTAGAACACCTAAATCATTGAAAAGAGTTACATCTAAGCTTTAAAATAACCGAAAGAAAATGAGAGGTCATATATTATTCAATAAACACTTCACCCTGCAAAGATGGTTACTGTCATTTTAGATGAAATCGAGGTTGGGACGAAACTGCTTTTTCACATAATACTCAAAACTTTCACTTTCAAACAAGGTTAAAATACTAAAAATGATCAACTCAATCATTTCCACTGCATCCTATACACATTTACGTCGGCTGTCAATTAAGGGTTGTGAGTTTGAACCCCAGCTAGGCCAACATTCTTTCAGACTTTTGAAAAAAGTCACTGTGACTATAGCGTCATTTGTCTTCTATCAATGGGCTAACAGTCTATGTGGAAAAGTAGCCAGTTGCTTAGAAAGACTGCTGTGTGGACTACTGGAGTGAGTAGGTGAACTGGCTGTCGTGATATGACTGAAAAATTGTTGAAAACAATCAATCAAAACATTTACTATGAATTTAAACTCAATGTCATATATTCAATGCATTCCGAAGAAGGTAGACACTGACAAGGTTTTTTTAGGGACTATTTAGCTTTAGATCAGCATGGCCGCATAGTTGGCGTAATTTGACCTCTAGCAATATCTGGTTTGCATCTTAACTCAGAAAGTTAAATGTTTCACAGTAAATACATTTATAGTTTTAATTATACAGAAGACCATTTTCACTTGTCAATATGAATCAGCCATACATGTACATAGATGAGTGGTTAGCGTTGCTTTGATACTTGTTCCCCCAGGTTCATTCAATCCCTGCTTGCAGATGGTATGTAGGAGTTAGTGCCCTTAGGCAATGTACATTTCCAAGCCTTGTATTGTTTAACCCTTTCCCACATACAACAAATCTGCAGCAGACGAAACATCCCCGAAAACAATTGAAAACTCCCTTTAAATGAAGGTACAATAATTGAAAACAGTTGAAAACATGGTGACAAAAGGAGAAATTGCTCATTTTGAGCAATTTCTTCTTTCGTCGAAATGTTTTCAAAAAGCCTTCTGCTGCCCTCTATATGAGGCAAAGGGTTAATAATCCAGGTATCATGGATAAACTTTTGGCCTCAGTAATGCAACTGAAACAAGGGCACCGCAAAATTTTAAAATATGGCCAATGACCTGGATATTAATGTTATGTACCAGAAAACTAAGTGTAATTTGTCCTTGTCTCCGCATTTGGCCTTTGCCAAATGACCCCGCCTTTGCCCATTTACAATCAATAGGCTTCTAGACCTTGCCATATACTAACTGTATACCAAGTTTGGTTAATATCAGTCAAAGGATGTTCAGTGTAGATCAGTGGTCACAAGGTTGTTATATGGGAAAATAGTCAAAGTCAAATTTTGACATTGACCTTGACCCTATGACCTTGTAAATAAAAAGGCTGCTAGACCTTGCCATATCCTAACTGTATACCAAGTTTGGTTAAGATCGGTGGAAGGATGTTCAGTGTAGAGTGGTCACAAGGTTGTTATATGGGAAAATAGTCAAAGTCCAATTTTGACCTTGACCATATGACCTTGAAAATAAATAGGCTTCTAGACCTTGACATATACTAACTGTATACCAAGTTTGGTTAAGATCGGTCAAAGGATGTTCAGTGTAGAGTGGTCACAAGGTTGTTACGGACGGACGCACAAACAAACAGCCCTGTTACTATATCCCCTCTCAAACTCTGTTTGACGAGGGGATAATAATGTTAAACAAGAGCACCGCGTTCGGCACAGACGCTCGACTGATAGAAAACAGAAAAAAAGCTGAGCTGAACAAAAAACCTTAACCAGCCGACCACGCCACCGCCGCCAGACGACCACACCGACGACGACGCCAGGGTCATGACAATAGCTCTCGTTTTTTCAAAAGGCGAGCTAAAATGGCGAAAGAATTGTCTAAAATTAATCCTCTGCTTCTTAAGGGCTCACTCTGTCTATACTTACAAACAATATTTTCCTACCACTTCACATATCTCTCTCTCTTATCAGCGATATATCAAGAGAGTTTTTTGTTTTAAATCTACTTATTATATTTTGCCAGAATTTATTACAAGTTAACTTTTTCCCTCATGCAACAAATCTGCAGCACGTCACCTTAGTGCAAAAAATTGCAGCATAAATAACACTAATTTCTGTTTCTTCATACTTTCCATAATATATACAACTTTTGACACCTCTGTAGCAATTAAACAACTTTCAAAAACATTGCAGAAAAGGGAAATATTGCTCATGTCGAAAAATATTTTTTTCAATTTTTATCAGATTTTTTAGAAATAACTTGTGAAAATTTGAGTTTCATTTTATCAGACTTCTCATTTTCTTCTAAGATCTCTCCATTTTTAAGAGAATTATACATAATAGGAACTAAATATGGCATTGACAAAATAAAACTGGATGGACGGTCAAATGATGAGAAAAACCTATAGTCTCCCTCAGTCCCCTACCGGTCAGAGATCTGTTTGGGGACTATAGGTTTGCTCATGTCCATCACCCAGATCTGGCGCCATCATACACTTGGCATTCCTAAACCAAGAATAGAATTTTACAGAAAAACTTTGACATACTCTGGACCAAAAATATGGAATCCACTGCATATCAGGAACTGCGAAAAATTAAAGAAATTTGAATCAACATATCTTTCATATATCATTTGTCAATATAAATAGGAGTATTATACTTTATATATGTGAATGTTAGTAAATGTTAAAGCAGAAGACCACAGGGAAGACTGTGCATGACTAACTGCATGTGCTGCCTCTATAAATAAAGTCTATTATTATTACATGTATTATTATTAAACTGAGGCAACTTTTTTATTCATTCTAAATCTAAATTTACAATAAGCTTATTGTTTTCATTTTGTTGCATTTTAGTGTTGCTTCAGTTGTATTTCAGATTTATCAAAGCGTTTCCTAGGTTATCATAGAACAGAGTAAATATTAATATCAATCTTGGGAGTAATAATAAATCAATATTTGTCTATCTGTTCACATCTAGTAAAGGATAAATGGCGGCTTATGTAGTTTTTGCCCCAAAATATCAAGTGCAATAAAGTGATAGGTGCACTTATAATTTTATTGCTTCAAACAAGTTCAGTGAAATATAAACATATAAGTGCATCTTTTCCAAATATATCTTTTATTACAAATCTATTTCAGAAAATATTATTTGGATTATTTTGTTTCTTTGTTTTTAAATAAAAACTTAAAAAGAAATTAAAATCAAGTGTCATTTCTCTAAGAATATCAGTTTAAGCCTTTCCCTCATATAGATGCTTTCTGACGCCTCTGCAGCAGACGGCGTTTTGAAGACATAGTGACAAAAGAAGAAATTGCACAAAACGTGCAATTTCTCCTTTTACCACAATGTTTTCCACTTTTTGTCATAGGTTATCCATTCAATTAAAGAGATTTTCTATTTTTTGACAAAATATGTTCAAAGTCGTCTGCTGCAGAATTACCGTATGAGGGAAAGGGTTAAATGCTCTCCTGTAAAATTACAAAAATGTACTTATTGAGTTTTTACACTAAGGTGACGAGCAGCAGACAACTTTTAATACAATTAGGCAAAATCATAAAAATATCTCGGCAAATAAAAGTACAATTATAAAATCATGTTGAAAACATGAAGCCAATTGAGAAATTGTTCATGATGAGCAATTTCTTCTTTTGCCAAAAAGTTTTCTAAGGTCGTCTGCTGCAAAAATGTGTTTTCTGCGGCAAAAATGTGTTTTTGCCTTGGATAGGGTAAAACATGCTGTGAAGAACACACTGATCTTTCCAACTTTTCCTCATAGTCCCTTTTCAATATACAAGTCAAAGTTTCATCAGACAAATAAGAGATCTTTTGACATTCCCCATTACAGGCTTACAGGAAATGGGTGGGGCCATTATTTTTCATCAATAGTTACATCATCAACTCTTCTAGGTGTTACAGTCACCGACACTGAAGACTCTGACTAGAAACTGTGCAGATGTATAGACTTCCCAAGTCTTCAGTTCTTGGATGCAGCAAGACCCCTTCACACTTAACCCTTTTCCCTCATATGGCAATTCTGCAGCAGACGACTTTGAACGTATTTTGTCAAAACATAGAAAATATCCATAATTGATTTAATATGTTTTCAAAAAGCCGTCTGCTGCAGTCGTCAGAAAGCGTCTATATGAGGGAAAGGGTTAAATGTATCTTGTATGTTTGTTTATGTGTTGTTTGTCTACTGATGGATTCAGAAATTAATTTGAAGTATTCAAAATTCTTTCCCTGATACATATTATTCTTCGTTCCACTGCATTAGATGACTGTCTGAAAACATTGTGGGAAAATAAGATTTATTCAACTTTAGAAGACAAAAGTGATGAACTGTTGTTCATCATAAATCAGCTATTTTCATATTTTATAATGTTGCCTGAATTTGTCATTTAAGTTTTATATTTCAAGATTAAATTTCTATTCTGCAGCAGACAACTTTTGAAAACATTGTGGCAATTTCTCCATTTGCAACAATGATTTCAACTCTTTTCAATTATCATACTATCAATAATTGGACTTTCTATATCTTATATAAATACGGGAACATTTCAAAGTCGTCTGACACAGATGTATTGTATGTGGGAAAGGGTTAAACTCGATGTTTTCAACAGGAAAAGTCCAAAATAACTTATAAGATTAAGTAAGTTACCTGTGATGGATAATTAGTGTGAGAACATAACCTGGTGTGAAAAAAGTCCGAAACCACATGGGATGGTGAACTTGACAGCATGGTATAACTGAAATCTCATTGAAAATTGACTTAAGTCTTTCCCAGATAATTATATAGACACATTTTGAACCATCGGCAGCAGATGACTTTTGAAAACATTGTGACAAAAGGAGAAATTGCTCAAAACGAGCAATTTCTCCTTTAGCCACAATGTTTTCAACTTTTTTCAGTAATTAGACATACAATTATAGAGATATATATTTTTAGTAGACCTTTTAAAAGTCGTCTGCTGCAGATTTGCTGTATGTGGGAAAGGGTAGACTCCATCAATCAGTCGAATAAAGATATGGGTTAACCCTTTCTCACATACAGCAAAACTGCAGCAGACGACTTTGAAAACATGGTGACAAAAACCTGAAAAATCTCCATAAAATATAGCTTAATTGTTAAAAAAAGTTGAAAACATTGTGGCCAAAGCAGAAATTGCTCATCATCTGCTGCTATTGCGTCAAAATGGGTCTGCAGGTGGGATAGGGTTAAGGATTCACCATGACCTTATTCAAAAAGAAACTTGTTACATTGAAAAACACATAAAAATAAATCATTATTGTAGTAAAAAGATAAAAAAAAAGTTCAATTGATCAATAAAAGTTTGTTGAAAATGTTCATAAAGTATCAAATCCTTTTCCCTTATATTAATATATTTAACCTTTTCTTATGTACAGTTTAATCATAACCCAATTTTTAAAAACATTGTGGCAAAAATAAAAAATTATGCTAAATGAGCATGAACTAATTTCTCTATTTGCTAACTTTAATTAACATTTTACAATGATAATTAATACTATCATCTTCAATAGTTATGTCAATATGTTTTCACAGCCGGCTGCTAAAGATTGTTGTATGGGACAATGACAACGGCAATGACAAATAAGTTATTGTTTAAAGCCTTTAAGGGTTAAACCCCTTAAACAGAGCAGTTAAGTCACATCAACTTCCTAAATCATGAAGAATTTATTGATTCTTTGTGTTTGAAAGGTGTTTTATAGGCTTTCTATAGTAAATGTATTCAGTTAAACCAGTATTTTCTTGTTAAATTACCACAGGTGGATCATTTACTTTACAGAAGTCTTTTTTGTGACATTAGTTTTTTGTTTTTCCGAATGGTGTTACAGTTTTCAACAATATTTTAGATATATCACAGCATTTTCCGGATTATTTACCAGTACAACCGATACTATTTTACCTTACACTGCTGTGCATCAGTGCCAACTATCACTACTATATCTTTAAAGTCTTTGGTATGACCTGACCAGGGATCAAACCCTGGTCTCCCGTTCCCAAGGTAGACACTTTAACCACTTCACCATGGTTGATTGATTTGGGATAAACATCGTTTTCAACAATTTTTCAGTCATTTCACGGTGGCCAGTTCACCTACGCATGTGTTTTCTAGCTTTCTCACACCAGTACACCACACACGACATACTTTCCAGGCAACAGGCTACTTTTCCACATAGACTGTTAGCCCATTGGTGGAAGACGAATGACAGTGACTTTTAACAAAGGTTGGAAAGAATGTTGGCTGAGCTGGGATTTGAACTAACAACCCCTTGATTGAAAGCCAATGTCGCTACCGACTGAGCTACCGGGACTCGGCCACTTCACCATGGAGACAGTTTGTGTCTTTAGTTAAAAGCTCTTATTTGATTGATGAATTCACTAGTTAGTCTAGAATCACAGTTAATGCAACCCAGTATTATGAGTGTTAATTCAAACCTGAAACTCATAATGGTATCCCTGCATCTTTAAGAGTCTTTAACCCTTTCCCACATACAACAATTCTGCAACAAGAGTGCCAGTGCCGCCACAAAATATAAAGATCAAGATTGGTCCTTTTAATTATTGCTTTTAACATGTCTGTATACATAAGCTCAAAATGAAATCTGTGAGACCAGTTAGCTTAGCTGGAAGAGACAGGGACTTGAGATCATGGTTGCCTGGGTAGTAGGTTCGATCCCTGCAGGGGCAGCCGGATGTTTCCTTGAGCAAAACAGTTTATCCACACTTGTTCAGAGTTAAAAGTCTTACTCTGCTTACCAGCCTAGCTGACTTTGGTATTAACTAAAGAAAATAGGATACATATAAACAGAGATAGAACCATATAGAGGCTTCCGATATGAAAGTAGGTCAAATGGCAGTGTTGATATGTATCCTTTTTTCCTTCTGAGCATAACTCTTGCAAAAATCACTCTACCGGATAATCCCTGCTTTATGCACTTCTACCTGTTTGGAAACTTGGAGTTGCGTTCTCAAGTGAATATGCTATAGAGACCCAAGTTTCGAAAGGCATAACTATTGCAAAAATTGCTGAACCGGAAAATCCCTGCTTCATGCACATCTACCCATTATAGTAATGATATTGACCAAGTTTTGAAAAGATTCAGTCAGAAACGTAGGAAGAGTTGCGTTCACAAGCCGCAATATCAATCAGCTACAGAGACTAAGTTACAAGGGACATAAATCTTGCAAAAATCAATGAACCGGAAAATCGCCGCTTCATGCACATCTACCCATTATAGTCATGACATTGACCAAGTTTTGAAAAGATTCGGTCAGAAACATAGGAGGAGTTGCGTTCACAAGGCTGCAATATCAATCAGCTACAGAGACTAAGTTACAAGGGACATAAATCTTGCAAATATCAATGAACCGGAAAATCGCCGCTTCATGCACATCTACACATTATAGTTGACATTGACCAAGTTTTGAAAAGATACGGTCAGAAACGTAGGAGGAGTTGCGTTCACAAGAAATGGACGTACGGACGGACAGACAGAGAAGATGACGCCAATATACGACCGCCTCTGGCGGCGTATAAAAAACTATTGCGTTAAATGTGAAATAACTCACATAAAATGAGAGTTTAATAATTAATTTAGAGTTGAAAACATTGTGGCAAAAGGGGAAAAAAAAGGGGAAATTGCTCATCAAGAGCAATTTCTCGTTTTTTCATGATGTTTTCAAAAGTCGTCGGCTGCAAAACCGTTGGAATGCGTCTGCAATTGGGAAAGGGTTAAGCACCAATACATCTAGGAGTATACAACAAATCTGCAGCTGACAATTTTGAAAACATCTTTGCAAAACTAGAAAATATCTCTATAAAAGAAAGTATATATTGATTGAATTATATAGAGTTTTAAACATTGTGGCAAAAGAAGAAATTGCTCGTTTTGAGCTTTGACTTCTTTTGTCAAAATGTTTTCAAAAGCTATCTACTGTAGAGGCGTCAGAAAGTGTCTAAATGTGGGAAAGGGTTAAGCGTAATTACATCTAGGGGTAAACAACAGATCTGCTGCTGACAACTCTGAAAACTTCTGGGCAAAAACATGCAAAATCTCTATTAATGAAAGTATAATTATTGAAAAAAGTAAAAACACTTTTTGATCTATTACTCATTTTGTAACAATGTTTTTTAAAATTGTCTGCTGTCGTGGCTTCAAAAAAGCAATATTTGGTAAAAGTATTAGGTTACTAAAGAACATTTTACACCAAAAGAGTTGATGATATTTAACACTTCCTTTCTGCCATCCTAACAAGCACCATCATGTCTCACATTTTATTCAAATTGAAGCAATTAATTCCTTTCTTCCTTATTCCAAAAAGCTTTTAACTCTATTTAACTTTAAACTTGATTAGTTTACATTGATTGCAAAACAAGTTTTCTTGAGACATAACCAGTTCTCATGCTGTTTGTGTGGAAAAATCCAAAGGTAAGAATCTGCTCACCACAGGACTCAAATCTGGGACCTTTGGTATGAGAGGCAGACACTCTACCTCTGCACCACTGTTTTCCACTAAACTCTATTTAATGATTTTGTTTTCATTAATTGGGATTTGCCATATATTTTCAAAGTTGTTAGAAGCAGATTGTTTGCATTATGGGAAAGGATCAACAACCAATATTGTCTTCTGTTGACATTGTTCATGCCATTGCATTAATTATGATAATTGAGCAATGACAAAATATATTTATGTTTGATTTAAATTTTAGATTAACAGGTTATTCAATTGTTAAGTTCAAAAAGGGCTTTTGCCTTTAAACTATTCCTTCTCTCCTCTTTTTTTTCAATGAATCATTACCATAACTCTTATCACTGTTGATGTGCCATAAAACACTATAAATTCATTCATTCATAAGTCTTAAATCCAGACGTCTTTTGAAAACAAATAAACAATTTCTTCTTTTCACACATTGACTTAAAACTCTGTACCAAATGTTTTCAACCAATTTTCCTGATACATCTTTATTTTCCTCTAGATGAACATACAAACCCAAGTCAATTATTTTCCCACATATAACAAATCTGCCGCAGTTGACAATGAAAACATCATGGCCAAAATATGGAAAATCTTCATAATTGAAAGTTCAATTATTAAATAGAGTTGTAAACAATGTGACAAAATGAGAAATTGCTCTTTTTTGGTACAATGTTTTCAAAAGTCCTCTGCTACTGAGGCATCAGAATGCGTATTTATGTTGGAAAGCGTTTACATTTTCAAAAGGAAACAATGTAATTATTTACCTAGTAAAAATCTTCCCGGTCAAAATATCTCTTCCTGCTTCAATAACCTGAAATAAACAGAAAGCAAACATTAACATTTTCCTTGATATAAACTTCTTTTGATGCATTCGAAGTTACAGTACCCTTTCAGAGTAGATTTTTTATTCAAGTTTTGACATTTAAATCCCTTGTTTGATGCCACCTGGAGGCCATGTTTTTCCACCAATCAACATGGCTTGAACAAGTTTTGTAGAGGGACACCTGTTGAACTTTTCGAATTCAAATCAGCAATGTCAGAGAAAAAGAATTGTTAAAGTTGTGATGGAGCCCACCTTCTGATGCTGCAGCAGAATTCTACATATAATTAAATACATGAACAATTTTTAAAATGGACAACTGATGATGCCTCCTCTATAGTTTGGTGGAATTCACCTAGTACATGTAGTTCAGGAGGAGAATACTGATGTTGTTTTAACGATGACTAACATAGGGTGATCACCCGTACTCCATCAATGTGTTCATACATAGATCATTTATGGCACTTATGTTTAAGTAGATATACTTTATCAAGGATAAATTCTTCAAAATATACCAGAACTGAAAACATAATATAGTTTTTAAATGGGCAGATAAAGTAATAAATCAAGCTGAGGGGTCAGATTTAGTGCTCAGCTGTATATATATATATATATATATATATACATAATCTATACAAACAGGAAGGAAAATTAAACAAAGTAAAATGCGCTTTCTGTCTTTGGACTATGAATGTTTGTACCACAGGGTCAGATTGAGTTCTCAAGTTTTCCTTAATAATTGATGTGCTATTTTGTAACTTGACACTACATTCATTTTTTTTTTTTTTCACATCATGCTGCAAGATTCAGTGCTATAATAATTGGGCTGTCAGAAAATCAAGCGCCATTTCTCAACACACAATTATTTTTTTAAGTAAATGAAGGGCAGTAACTCCGCACATACTAAGCGAATCAACAACAAAAACCTGGTGCTGGTTGCTGGTGAACAATCCTGTAAGGTTTTGTGACTCTTGCTCATACAGTTTTAAAGATATAGTCACAATGAAGAATGCATGCTCTATAGGCTCTTTATTTTAGTTAAATATTTTAGAAGCATTAAACTGATATTGAGTTTCTCCCACAATCTTTGTCTGCTTTAGAGCCATATCAGGCAAATTGTTGAAAGTGTTGAACTATTCATCCAAATAAGAGTCCAACATCCCTCATTAAATAAATACTGTATTTAGCATAATGACACCTTTTTATGAAATTTAATCTGCATACATTTTACAGCAATTATAAATTGGAAGTGTCTCAGCTGCTGATATAGGATGTTTCTGTTGCTGTTTCTTGCTTTTTTAACTATTTATCTGATATGAAATTTTTAAACTTGTGTGCTTTTTAAACATTGGAGAAAAAGCTGAAGCATCTAGAAATTTCAAACATATAAAAAAGATATCGAGGAAAGAGGAGAAATTACTCAATTAAAGCAACTATGAATCTTCTATGCATCTTTTATCTTCATAGTCCATGCAAAAAGGTACAAGATGATGTTGGTGAAAGTGTACATTCAGATCAGCCTGCACATCTACTTCATTTTATCAGAATCTACACATCTTGCAGTGTCTATTCAAGGATTCGAATACAAGGGCAAATTTATCAAATATTTAAAACAGTAAGAGAATTAGCATGATTCCCCATTCCTAGAATAGACACTGCTCTTGATAGACACTTCTAACAATCTTACGTAAGCAATATGTGACCAGCATTAGATCTAGATCTACTCTGTTCAGAAAAGCCAACTAGTACCTTTTCCAATAACCATTTAGCCTTTCTCTGACGCAGACAATTGATGGCTCCTAAGCAGCAGATGACTCATGAACAATTTCTCCATTTCCAATAACATTTCTAACTATTTTTTATCAAAATTATATTATTTCCTAATAACATTTCTCTCTCACATTAGACTTGAATCTTTGCTCTGGCATTTAGCTACCTTTCCTTATAATTCATATAGAGTAAAGTAAAAGGCTGACTTAATCTTTCCTACACACAACAGAACTAATATCACTGAATAAAGCTGAAACGACTTTAGGAAAAGGAGAAGTTTCTCATAAAGGGAAAGAGAGTTTTCATAAAATGTCAATCACCAAATCTGTATAAACTGGCTGCATGGTACATGTAACAACAAACCTAAGTTTTTTTTGTTTTTCAAACAGAATTGCAGCTATTATTATCCCAGTATTAGAAGTTCAGAACACTGTTCAAGTATTCAGACTTTCCTACATAGAACAAATCTGATGCAGACGACTTTTTAAACTGCTGTATAAGCAAAAATATGGAACATTTCTGAAAATGAAATTATGATAATTGAATAGAGTTGAAAACATTGAGGCAAAAAAAGAAATTATTCATTATGAGTAATTTCTTCTTTTGTCAGTGTTTTCAAAAGCTGTCTGCTTCAGAGGAGTCCGAAAGTCTCTATTTGTGGGAAAGGGTTAATATAAGATACAAGAACTTGCTTCATAATCCATAAGTAAGATAAACAATGCTGAACAGAACCCTTATTCATAATCCCTGGGTAATAAATCACAACAAGAGGGCCATGATGACCCTGTATTTCTCACCTGATTAAAGCCATGTGATTTGTCATGCCAACCACAATAACTTTGGTTTATACAAACCAACTTGGCTTATTGTAATGTCGTAGAGGATCACCGAAGGAACATTTCTATAAAATTACTATAAATTACTTGGAAATTGGTCAGATAATTTCAGAGAAGAAGATTTTTTAAAGTTTTCATTATAGACAAATTAGACAAACAGAACCAACCCTCAGGCGAACACTCTTTTTTTTAACAATCAACATGGCTTGAAGGAATCAGTTAGAAGGTCAGTTAGGTCACCTAAGGAACATATTTCTACAGAATTATTTGGAAATCAGCCTGATACTTTAGGAGATTATTTGTTTTACGTTTTCACTTAAGCAATTAAAGACAAAACAGCCCGCCCCCTGGTAGCCATGTTTATCGACCCATCAATATGGCTTGAAGGTATCTGATAGAGGGTCACCCAAAGAACATTTCTAAAATTTCTTTTGGAAATTCGAAAGATACTTTTGGAGAAAAGGGTTTTTTAAAGTTTTCACTTTAGCTGTATAAAGCAAAACAGCCCTGGCCCTTACATCCATGTTTTTCGACCAATTAATATGGCTTGAAGGAATCTGATAGAGGGTCACCAAGAAATAATGCAACAAAATAAATTAGAAATTGGCAATGTATACTTTCAGAGAAGAAGATTTTTAACGTTTTACTATAGCCATATAAGGCAAAACAGCTGCGCCTCCTGGTGGCTACATTTTTCAACCAATCAACATGGCTTGCATGGGATCTAATAGAGGTTCATCCAAGGAACATTTCGACAAAATTATTTGTAAATCGGACAGATACTTTTGGAGAAGAAGATTTATCACTATAGCCATGAAAGGTAAAACAGTCCTGCCTCCTGGTGGCCACGTTTTTCGACAAATCAACGTGGCTTGAGTGAATCTGATAGAGGGACACCCAATGGGCACTTCTACAAAATTATTTGAAAATCGGCCAACCAATTTGGGAGAAGAATCTTTTAAAAGTTTATTTCTTTTGATTGTAATGGAAACCAGAATTGTGCATGTATGACGGATGATGCACAATGCATGACAGACAAGGGGAGATCACAATAACTCACCTTGAGCACTTTGTACTCAGGTGAGCTAAAAAGCTAGGTAATGTGCTTTGTACTCTTAGTCCGACTCTACAAAGAATGGATCACTTCTTGGATGCCTGGAACTAATACTCCAATGGTAACCACCAGAAATGCATGATGCCTGGTTTGTAAATGAAAACTGTAATGATGTATCAAAATGGATACATTTCTTTCTATGAACCATAAATATACTTTATTCTCAGAAGATAATTGGGGTTTTAATGATCAAATGGACATTTTATAGCTCCTTTGTCCAATTTTAGTTCACCTGAGCTAATGATGTATCAAAATGGATACATTTCTTTCTATGAACCATAAATAGACTTGATTCTCAGAAGATAATTGAGTTTTTAATGATCAAATGGACATTTTATAGCTCCTTTGTCCAATTTGTGTTCACCTGAGGACAAAGTGCTCATAATGAGCTATTGTGATCACATTTAGTCCGCTGTCAGTCCGTCATCAACAATTGCCTTGTGAACACTCTACATGCAACATTTTGCATCCAATGTTCATGATAGTTTATAAGAATGAGACAGACTCCATCAAATTATGGCCAAGTTTGAAACAAGGTCATGTGAGGTCAAAAACTAGCTCACACAAGGTAGGAGGCTGATTTTCACTTGAGCATGTTGAAACTTTGTCAGAATAATTGGCCTTGATGATATCTAAGATGAGTTCGAATTTAGGTCATGTCCAGTCAAAAACTAGGTCACTAAACCAAATTGAAGGACAAGACACACATTCTGACAAAGCTGCTGAAGCAAAAAATGCGGTCTCCAGGGTGTTAACCCTTTCCCTCATACGACAATTCTGCAGCAGACGACTTTGAACGTATTTTGTCAGATGGATAACCTATGACTAAAAGTGGAAAACATTGTGACAAAAGGAGAAATTGCACGTTCTGTGCAATTTCTTCTTTTGTCACTATGTTTTCAAAACGCCGTCTGCTTTAACCCTTTCCCTCATACGACAATTCTGCAGCAGACGACTTTGAACGTATTTTGTCAAAACATAGAAAATCTCCATAATTGAATGGATAACCTATGACAAAAAGTGGAAAACATTGTGGCAAAAGGAGAAATTGCACGTTTCTTCTTTTGTCACTATGTTTTCAAAAAGCCGTCTGCTGCAGAGGCGTCAGAAAGCATCTATATGAGGGAAAGGGTTCATAACCATAAACTGCCCTGGACACTTGGATTATGGTCCTTGGGTTATCTAGAAATTGGCCAAATGGGCCTTGACCATTCTATAGCCTAGACAATTCTTATTATTTTTTAATATTTTTAACTTGAGCATGTTGAAACTTTTTCAGAATTGGTCTCTTAAGGCTAAGTTTTAATATGGGTCATTAAAAACTAAGTCACTTGGCAAAAGGGAAGGAAAATCTTGTAAACACTCTGGAAGTCATATTTTTAACTTGAACATGTTGAAATGTTGTCAAAATGATTGTCTTGCTGATATCTAAGACAAATTTAATTATGTTGGTTCAAAAACAAAGTCACTAGGCCAAATTGAATTATAATAATGTTAACATGAGCTTACCTGACGGTGAAATAAGTTATTTTGATTATCATGGCTCTCTTGTTTTTATGATTAATTTGATATTTGACACCTGATTAATTTACCTCCACCGTTAATAATATTTTTTTTAAATAATTTAACCCATTTTCACTTATAGATGCTTTCTGATGCCTCTGCAGCAAACGGCTGTGAAAACTTTCTGACAAAAGGAGACATTGCTCAAAACAAGCAATTTCTCCTTTTGCCACAATGTTTTTAACTTTTTTCAGCAATTACAACTTCAGTCATATTGAATTTCAATGTTTTTCTTTTTAAAGGGTTAAAAATTTAAGGAACTGTCTTACAGTTATCTCAAAACAAGATGTACTTATTTCTCCATATAATTGATACAACTAGTATTGATCGTTGACGTTAATAGCAATCTGTCAAGGAATCATTAACATTTTCATCATATAAAAAACGGCAAAAGAAAAAATATTTTGATGAGATAATAATCAAATTCCTAGTTTGAACATTACAGCGGTCTGATTTTTTTCCATAAATTTGTCCTTGTGAGTTTTTGACCCAACAGGACCTATATTCAAATTTGTATGAGATATCACCAAGACAAATATTCCGAATAAGTTTCATGAGGATGGCATGCAAACTGTAGCCTAAAGAAGTGTCCGAACGCAAATTTATAACGATCATGGACAATGCACATTAAGGACAATTTAAGATTGAAAAAGAAATATCAACTTGCGCACTTTGTCTGCAAGTCAGGGGCTAGAATTGTAACTGGCCATTTTCACACATTCCTACATACAGACACTTTCTGATGCCTCTGCAGCATACATCTTTGGAAAGTATTGTGGTAAACGGAATGATGAGCAATTTCTCCGTTTGCAAATCTTTTTGATAAATTATCTCTCATTTATTGAGATTTTTTTATGTTTCTGCTGATATGTTTTAAAATTCCTCTTGCAGATGTGTTGTATGTGAGAAATGGTTAATGTTAGCACTCTACAAAATAAGCCAATCAGATGCTTACATGTACATGTAAAAAAAATCCCAGATATAGTCGCTATCTGACAACTTGACAGCAAACAGCTTTTGAAAACATTTTTGCAAAAGGAGAAATTGCTCACCATAAGCAAATTCTCCTTTTGCAACACTGTTTTCAACTCTATTCAATAATTAAACTTTCTCTTAAAGAGATTTTCCATTATTTTGTTTTTTGTTTTTAAGTTGTCTGCTGCAGATTTGTTGTATGTGGGAAAGGGTTAATAAAGTCAATTTATAGCTTTAAGATGTTACTAGCCCTTTTGAAATTGAGTAGAAACAGCGCCATATGGAAATGAATGGTTTTTTTATTAGGGTTTTACGCGGCTTTCAACGTTATTTCAGTTATATCACGGCGACAGTTCACTTATTCATGATCCCTGGGTAAACAAACCAGTACTAGGCTAGAAAATGTGCCTTTCTCAAGGGCTGCCTCCACCATGACCGTCGTGCCGCGACTGGGGATCGAATCCGGGACACCCGGTTTCAAGTCCCCGACGCTAACCACTCGACCACGGCGGATTCCTGGAAATGAATGATTCTCAAGTGAAAAAGTCAGTATATTAAGTGACCCTGCCATTTCAATTTATTTTACAATCTTCTAATAAAAATCACTTTTTCCAAAATGCGACCCAGTTCCAGTACCTGATACAGATGACTTAGATGCCTGTTACAGAAAACAACTTTCCAAAATATTGTGGAAAAGGAAAAATTGCTTAGGTTTAACAATTTTTTCTTTTCTTACAATGTTTTATTCCACCTCCCAAGTTTCTGGACTTAGCAATATTGTTTATCACATTTGTTGAAAGCAGGCAACTTTGACTATTTCATCATATTAGGTAAGTAATGAAACTGCAGAGCTATGAGAAAATGTAAAAATCCATTTCTATGAGAAAGGTTAACAAACATTTACAATTAATTTTTTGGATTCCTTCAGTGCAATAAAACATAAATGTTGAAAGCATGACCTTTAATTAGAAATTAATAACCAAATAATTTCTTCAATAAAATAAATAATTAAATCAAAACATACCTGAAATATTCATAAAAAGTAAATCAATAGACACAGACAAGAATGCGTTCAACTACGCTCCTTATTATCTCAATGAAACCATAAACAGAACATAATATTCTAATCATCCCTTGGTGTCGCTAAAAATACCAATATGATAGGCTAAAAATAAACATCCAAGCGATAAACACATTATCTATATACACATGTTTTTCTCACTGAAAGAGGTCCTTTTTGACATGTGGAATGCCAACGAAATGTCAATACATCATGAACAGTTTTTGTGTCACCCTGCGTAGCATGGTAGGCACTTAGGTAGTACTACACTTAGGGATTACTTTTTTTTTTGTCCGGCGTCTGTCTGTCTGTATGTCACACTTTTTCGTCACACATCAATGATGCAGGTGACACACGTGCTTCACGGAGCACTCCATTCTAGTTAACTATACCCACATACAACCAATCTGTAGATGACTTAAATCTAACAGAGTTTTTAAGTATATTAATAAAAGGGTGGCAAAAGTAGAATCAAATTTGCCCTTTCCCACATACAACAAACCAGAAACAAACACCTTTGAAAACATATAGGAAAAAGTATGGATAATCTATATAAAAGAAAGTATGATATTGAATCGAGTCAAAAATAATTCTCCTTTTGCCGCAAGGTTTTCAGAAGTCTTCTGCTGCAGATGTGACAAAATGAGTCTGCAAGTGGGATTTTAAAGTTTTAACAATGCACATATAAAGAAAACAAGCTCCGCCCCCCTGGCGGCCATGATTTTCACCGGATCGGATTTATTTGAACAATCTTGGTGGAGGGTGCCCCAAGGAACACTTGTGCAAAATAATTTTCAAATTTGGCCAGTTCTTTTGGACAAGAAGATTTTTAAAGTTTTTGCAATTTTCCCCTTTTCTGATGCCGCAGCAACCAAAGTTCTACTTGGAATTAAATTCTTTGAACAAATTTGAAAGGGAACCACCTAAGGAACATTCCTGTAAAGTTATTTTGAAATCAGTCCATTGGTTAAGAAGGAGAAGTCATATGTAGGAAATTGTTAACAGACGGACAGACGGTGAGTGATCACAAAAGCTCACCTTGCACTTCGTGCTCAGGTGAGCTAAAAAGGTAAAATCTAAATAAAAGCATTCAAAACTCCCTTTCAACTATTTTCAACATGCAGACACATTTTCAAAACATTATATAGTAGCTTAATGAGAACTTGTTCATGATGTGCCATTTCTCCTTTTGCCACAATAGTTGTATAAGTGTCCATCTGATCATGAAATTCTCACATATAGAAATTGGTCATATTTAAATATTTGTTGATGTCATTTGCTGCGGATTTGATAAAAAATGGGAAAGGATTAAGTAGATATACAATGTATAGTTAATTGATGAAATCTAAAGAACATCACAGGGTTAATTGGTTTGAAATACCTGATGTACCATTCAATAAAGTAATTCCACTTCACTTCAATAATTTACCTGATATGATGTTAAACCAATCCCCATATACAACACTTACTCATAAAGTTTTTGAAAAGTCTCTATAAATGAAAGTATAATTATTAAATACAGTTGAAAACATTGTGGCAAAAGAAGAAATTGCTCATGATGAGCAATTTCTCCTTTTGCCACAATGATATCGAAAGTCGTCTCTTAATTATTCCTCTCCCTCCTACAGATGCATTAAAAGTCCTTATGTTATTATAACATTGTTTCAAAAAGATAGGCTAGTCTTGATAACAATTTTAAATTACTAAATTTATAGGAGATATAGCTGGTTTGAGCAATTTCTTCATTTCCCAAAGGTCTCAGGCCTCAAAATTGTCTGAATCAATGAAGGAAAGGGTTTTCCCGTACGAAGATTTTAACAGGCCCTGGTTTGTTTGTTTTATTGGGGTTTTACGCCGCTTTCAACATTATTTCAGTTATATCACGGCGACAGTTCACTTATTCATGATCCCTGGGTAAACAAACCAGTACTAGGCTAGAAAATGTGCCATGCCCAAGGGCACTCCACCTTGACTGTCGTTCCTACAGGCCCTGGTAGGAATGTACCAGGAATCTAGCAGGATTCAATTTTTCCCGGAAAAAAGCTAATTTCCTACAAGGAAAATGTGTTCATGCTGGACAAGTTATAGTAACAGGAATCCCTTTACTGTAGCTGGAATATTGGTGAAATTCAAATTCCTACTAGGAATAATTCATCTTATAATATTTAAAATCTCCAGTTAATGAAACTCTGGCATTTTCATAGCAGGAATTCTGTACTGTAACATTAGCAGCTAACCTATTTTTTACCTCCACAAATGAGTCACGTCATGCACAAAAATGACATTTGGTCTCTGCAACCAGCCGATATTCATATAACTTGATAAACCTGCCCAGTATGGTAAGGGTCTTTCGTGTACGCCATCTAGTCACAAACGCAGCTTTAACGACACAGGGGAAAAACAATGACTTAATAATGTAAAACTTAACATAAAAGTATGAACTGTAATCGTAGTTCATTTATTTATAATGTGGGTTTTCATATGACGTGGCTCAATCTACCCAGCATTTTTAACCCTTTCCCTCATACGGCAATTCTGCAGCAGACGACTTTGAACGTATTTTTTCAAAAAATGGAAAATCTCCATAATTGAATGGATAACCTATGACAAAAAGTGGAAAACATTGTGGCAAAAGGAGAAATTGCATGTTTTGTGCAATTTCTTCTTTTGTCACTATGTTTTCAAAAAGCTGTCTGCTGTAGAGGCGTCAGAAAGCGTCTATATGAGGGAAAGGGTTAACAAAGGAATTGATATGACGCAATTTATTGAGAAGGTGTTAGACAGCCAGGATTTATGTAAAAGTAAGATGGACTTTCCCAAAGCATTTATATTCTGATCAGTCCAAATTAATTAATTGGTGACAATTGTTATAAGCTAGATTTCAAAAATGCTTCAAAAGTGTTACATATCTTCACCTCTGTGCAAATTTGTCCAGATTTTTATATATTCTTCAAACAAACAACTATTGACGCAGTTGCAGACACCATTTAAAAACATTGTGAGAAGAGGTGAAACACTTACCTTTCGAGTGTATTCAAACATCTTATATAATTTTTGATTTACACTATCAAAGAGTTTTTTTGTTTTTTGTTTTTCTTTAAGGTAACAAGCTTTTGAAAACATTGTGATAAAAAGGAGAAACAAGTAATTCTGATTCAATTAATAAACCATGCATATCTACATATCTCTACTATCAAACATTTCTTTAAAGTTTTACTTTCAGCTAACCAACTTTTAATTTTGAAACATTGTGAGAAAGGGAAAAACACCTTACGTCTGATTTAGATGCATCAAAATGCGTCTGTTAGTGAAAAAGGGTTAATTTAAGTGTGCAAACGGACATTAAGTGTGAAGTAATTTATACACATGTCTCTTGAGTAGTTCAATTATCTAAGAAAATCTGGAATAAACTCAAATTTTATTAACCTATCGATGGTCTGTAATATTTTTAATTGACTCAAAACTTTTCTGCATATTTGTTACTTTCGACAAGTCGATTTTGTTACGTCATGGCATGTGGTATGACGTCATTAAAGAAGAGGGCCAAGATGGCCCTAAATCGATCATCTGAATATTTTAAAAGTGTTTACCTAATCAAGACTATGTAAAACAAATGATCTCTAGGGTGGGGCCATTTTTGACACCAGTGCTATAATTTGACCAAACTTGGTAGAGGACCACTAGATGGAGTGAAATCTATCAACTTTAAGATAAGATGTTTTAAAGTTTTTCCCTATACAAGTTTAATATTATGTAAAACAAGTGACCCGGGATTGAGACATTTTTTACCCCAGGGCTACAATTTGAACAATCTTGGTAGAGGTCAACTAGATGAAGCTACATACCAAATATCAAAAGCGAGGACATTCTACCTTCAGACAAGAAGATTTTTAAAGTTTCTCCCTATACTAGTCTTCGTAAAACAAGTGACCCCCGGGGTGGGGTAATTTTGACCCAAGGGCTATAATTTGAACAATCTTGGTAGAGGTCAACTAGATGAAGCTACATACCAAATATCAAAGGCCTGGGCCATCATCTTTTAGACAAGAAGATTTTTAAAGTTTGTTCCCTATACGATTCTATGTAAAACAAGTGACCCCAAGGGAGGGGCCATTTTTAACCCCAGGGCTATATTTTGAACAATCTTGGTAGAGGTCCACTAGATGAAGCTACATACCAAATATCAAAGGCCTTGGCCTTCTACTTTTAGACAAGAAGATTTTTAAAGTTTTTTCCCTATACAAGTCTATGTAAAACAAGTGACCCCCAGGGAGGGGTCATTTTTTACCCCAAGGCTATATTTTGAACAATCTTGATAGAGGTCTACTAGATAAAACTAGAACTGTGAGTGAACTCACAAAAGGATTCCCCCCGTTGAGCTTACAAGACATATGGACAGACAGACGGACGGATATATTTCCGACCGGGATAATCTTACTTCATGCACATCTTCAGGTTGTGTACTGCAACTGTGTAAAGAATCAGAATCGGTCCAGCCATTAAGGAGGAGTTGCGCTTACAAAGCATATTGACAGACAGACAAGACGGATGGACAGACGGACAGGGTGATTCCTATATACCCTCCCCAAAACTTGTTTGTGGGGGGTATAACTACATACCAAATATCAAAGGCCTTAGCCATCATCTTTTAGACAAGAAGATTTTTAAAGTTTTTTCCGTATACAAGTCTATGTAAATCAAGTGACCCCAAGGGAGGGGCCATTTTTCACCATAGGGCTATAATTTGAACAACCTTGGTAGAGGTCCACTAGATGAAGCTACATACCAAATATCAAAGGCCTGGGCATTCTACTTTTAGACAAGAAGATTTTTAAAGTTTTTTAAGAAAAAAGAACATTTAAATCCACAAACATTAGAAAAATTTAATCTGTAGTCAGTAATGCTGATATCGGTATTTGAAGATATAAGTTTTATGTAAGATATTTAACCTGGCAAGTGAATGAGATATTTCTTGTAATGTAATGATCAATAATAATTTAACCCCCTTTTCCAAACGTAGACGCCCAATGCAGCAGACGAGTTTGCAAACATTGAGGCAAAAGAAGAAATTGCTCTTGATTAGCAATTTCTCAATATCACAATGTTTTGAAGTTTATTATAAAAACAAGCCGGTAGGCGACGTGGGATTCACCTTTGCATATATATTTGAAGAACTAGTGTGATAGGGTCACTATTGTGGTGAATACTGGTGAAAAGTGTGCACCTTGTAAAAACACTCTCTGATCAACCAACCATGTTTTATCAACATGCCAAGACGCATCCGTCTACACCCAACCATTTTCGCCTTTGCATATTTTGCAAACTTCCGGCTCTAGCTCGGAAACCCGAGGTCGGGGGGTCAATGACGTAATAAACCTTTTTGAAGTTCTTGAATAGCTCTATGAGATGGTGTAATAAAATCACTATCGAATACTACCACTGCAGCGCTAGGGGCGATTGAAGTAAAAAAAAGACTGTAAAATGACCCTATCTTTGAAAGGCTTTGAAAGGCTAGCATTTGCAAACAAAAGCCTAAATTAAAAATCGTTTAATCAATACATTTTTTCATGTAAAGAAAATTGCGGGCTCTTGAGTGTTAATACAAGATTTTCCTTCAATTTGACCTAGTGACCTACTTTTTGACCCAAGTTTACCTAAATATCATCAAGACAAACATTCTGATAAAGTTTCAACATGCTCTAGTTAAAGATGAGGCCTCCAGGGTGTTAACAAGATTTTCCTTCAATTTGGCTTAGTGACCTAGTTTCGGACCCAATATGACCCATATTTGATCTTGACCTACATATCATACAGATAAACATTCTGACCACATTTTAAGCTGCTGAAGCAAAAAATGCGGCTTCTACAGTGTAATGAAGCGAAAATTGCGGGCTCTTGAGTGTTAATACAAGATTTTCCTTCAATTTGGCCTAGTGACCTTATTTTTGACCAGACATGACCTAAATTTAAACGTTGCCTACAAATCATAAAGGTGAACATTCTGATAAAGTTTCAACATGCTGAAGCAAATATTGCGGCCTCTAGAGTGTTAAAAAACAAGAGGCCCATGAGGGCCTATTCTCTACTGGCATGGTTCTTTGGTAATTTTTAATCCAGAGCATGTAAGTATGGTGTAGATCGGATAGTAAATGGAGGCTCTATTGTGTTCACAAGCTATATTATAGCAATTCTGACAATTTCAAGGGCCATAATCCAATCTCGCATAGGTGGATCTGGCTGGTTTGCGAAAGAAATCGAGCTCTCATCAATATTTAACTACTATTTAAGTTTGGTGAAGATCGGATAGTAAATGGAGGCTCTATTGTGTTCACAAGCTGTATTATAGCAATTTTGACAATTTCAAGGGTCATAATCCAGTCATGCAAGGGCGCATACGGCTGGTTTTTCGAAAAGAACCGAGCTCTCATTAATATTTAACTACTATCTAAGTTTGTTGAAAATCAGATAGTAAATGGAGGCTCTATTGTGTATACAAGCTCTATTATAGCAATTTTGACAATTTGAAGGGTCATAATCCTTGCGAAAGGATATCTAACTATTGTATAAGTATGATTGATATACAATCAAAACTGAAGACATTATCGCATTCACAAGCAATCGTTTACGGACGCGCAGACGACGGACACAATGCCATCACATTCGCTCTCCTAGCCTTTGGCCAGTAGAGCTAAACAATCATTGAAATTCATATTTAAAACTAAATGTTTTTGTTTTTTGTCCTGCAACCCAAGAAATGCCAGAAAAAAGTCAATAAGAACCCAAGTCAATTTGGAGATTTAGGCTTTTATAAACTGTCCAGTGGAATGAATATAGGATCTGACATGAGTTGTCATTTCATATAAAGGTTTATTAAACAAGTTCAAGAAATAAATTTCTTGGACGAGTTTAATAAAACTTTTTATGAAATGACAACTAATGTCAGATCCAAAGCAATCTGCTTTACATGTAACCCTATCTTCACAGGCAATTCATTATCTTTTTTGTCAATTATTTGTCACTATAATATGTGGGTGGAAATTTCCTCTGTGTCTAAGTAAATGTACAATAAATAGACATGAATGTGTCCGGTTCGATCAAATCTTGCAATAATAATAAATTGCTTTCCAAAAAAAAGCATTATTAGACATGTCCTGCTTCTAGAAAATCATGTGATTGGTTAGTCAGCTAGGTGCTATCACCTCCCATATATGAATGACTACTTGGTTTGAGCCTTGGCTGAATGAAACCAAAGACTTTACAACCCTTTCTAACATACAACAATCTGTATCAGATGTGTTTATAAAAGCATGAAAAATATCTCTAAATCATATTATAGGATAATTATTGAATACAATTAAAATGATGTTAAGGTCTACAGGTCCAGCAATAGAACTGATGTTTGGTTTCAGAACATCTATTTTCAGCATACCCAAAATAGAGAATTTTCATTTATTATTGATGCACCAAAACAATCTGATATCAACTCAGAATATCAATTATTGATGTACTCAAACAGATCACAACTCAGAATATTCATTATTGATGTACTCAAACAGATATCAACTCAGAATATTCATTATCGGCACCCAAACAGATTTGAACTAAGAATATCAATTATTGGTGTACCCAATCAGATAACAACTCAGAATACATGTTTCAATTTTTTTCAAAAAATATTCTTTCATTTATAGAGATTTTCAATATTTTTGCCTACAAGTGTTCAAAGTCGTCTACTTCAGATTTATGGTATGTGGGAAAGGGTTAAATCATGTCAACAGAACACCAATTCATGATCCCTCAGCGTGAACAAAGTTGTAATTATTAAGCTAGGAAATTTGCCATGCCCAAGGGTACTCTACCATGAATGCCCCGAGAGAAACGAACCTGGGATTCCCAGTTCCAGACCTCCCATGCTAACCATTCTGCCACGGAGATACCTTCATCCTAAATAATAACTCATAATTGGATATATTTAGGGAATAATCTTTGCCAAATATGTCAGGGTGTTTCTCATTTATAAGTAAATTATTTTGCAGAAGTAATATTGCACAAAAAGCAATGCAGAAAGATAAAAAACAAGATGTGTTTGTGAAACACTGATGCCCCCCAATGGCAACATCTAGGTCAAAGGTCAAGGTCGCAAGGTATACACATGTGAAATATGGTAGCCTTACCCGTTATTGTTCAAAAGTAGTGGGGAAGGTTAAAACAAAAATTGAGAATGGCAACATCTAGGTCAAAGGTCAAGGTCGCAAGGTCAAAAATGTACTGACAGAAAGGTCATGTCACAAGGAATACACATGTGAAATATGGTAGCCGTATCTGTTATGGTTCAAAAGTAATGGCCAAGGTTAAAGTTTTTTTCGAGAATGGCAACATCTAGGTCAAAGGTCAAGGTCGCAATGTCAAAATTGTTGGTACTGACAGAAAGGTCATGTCACAAGGAATACACATGTGAAATATGGTAGCCGTACCTGTTATGGTTCAAAAGTAATGGCCAAGGTTAAAGTTTTTTTCGAGAATGGCAACATCTAGGTCAAAGGTCAAGGTCGCAATCTCAAAATTGTTGGTACTGACAGAAAGGTCATGTCACAAGGAATACACATGTGAAATATGGTAGCCGTACCTGTTATGGTTCAAAAGTAATGGCCAAGGTTAAAGTTTTTTTCGAGAATGGCAACATCTAGGTCAAAGGTCAAGGTCGCAAGGTCAAACATTTTGGTACTGACAGAAAGGTAATGTCACAAGGAATACACATGTGAAATATAGTAGCCGTACCTGTTATGGTTCAAAAGTAGTGGTCAAGGTTAAAGTTTTTTTCGTGCAGACAGGCCAAAAACTACATCTAGGTCAAAGGTCAAGGTCGCAAGGTCAAAAAGTTTGGTACTGACAGAAAGGTCATGTCACAAGGAATACACATGTGAAATATGGTAGCCGTACCTGTTATGGTTCAAAAGTAATGGCCAAGGTTAAAGTTTTTTTCGAGAATGGCAACATCTAGGTCAAAGGTCAAGGTCGCAATGTCAAAATTGTTGGTACTGACAGAAAGGTCATGTCACAAGGAATACACATGTGAAATATGGTAGCCGTACCTGTTATGGTTCAAAAGTAATGGCCAAGGTTAAAGTTTTTTTCGAGAATGGCAACATCTAGGTCAAAGGTCAAGGTCGCAAGGTCAAACATTTTGGTACTGACAGAAAGGTAATTTCACAAGGAATACACATGTGAAATATGGTAGCCGTACCTGTTATGGTTCAAAAGTAGTGGTCAAGGTTAAAGTTTTTTTCGTGCAGACAGGCCAAAAACTACATCTAGGTCAAAGGTCAAGGTCGCAAGGTCAAAAAGTTTGGTACTGACAGAAAGGTCATGTCACAAGGAATACACATGTGAAATATGGTAGCCGTATCTGTTATGGTTCAAAAGTAATGGCCAAGGTTATAGTTTTTTTCGAGAATGGCAACATCTAGGTCAAAGGTCAAGGTCAAAAATGTTGGTACTGACAGAAAGGTCATGTCACAAGGAATACACATGTGAAATATGGTAGCCGTACCTGTTATGGTTCAAAAGTAATGGCCAAGGTTAAAGTTTTTTTCGAGAATGGCAACATCTAGGTCAAAGGTCAAGGTCGCAAGGTCAAACATTTTGGTACTGACAGAAAGGTAATGTCACAAGGAATACACATGTGAAATATGGTAGCCGTACCTGTTATGGTTCAAAAGTAGTGGTCAAGGTTAAAGTTTTTTTCGTGCAGACAGGCCAAAAACTACATCTAGGTCAAAGGTCAAGGTCGCAAGGTCAAAAAGTTTGGTACTGACAGAAAGGTCATGTCACAAGGAATACACATGTGAAATATGGTAGCCGTACCTGTTATGGTTCAAAAGTAATGGCCAAGGTTAAAGTTTTTTTTGTGCAGACAGACAGACAGACCAACAGACAGACCAACAGACAGACAGGCCAAAAACTATATGCCCCCCGAATCGGAGATTCCGTGGGGGCATAAAAATTGTAAAACCGGAAATATTCACCTTTAACCCTTTCCACCATAAGAAAATACTGCAGCAGACAACTTTGAACGTATTTTGACGAAAAGAAGAAAACATTGTGGCAAAAGGAGAAATTGCTCGTTTTGAGCAATTTCTTCTTTTGTCACTATATTTTAAAAAATCCATCTGCTGCAGAGGCGTCAGAAAGCGTCTATATGAGGGAAAGGATTAACCCTTTTCTGCAAACAAGTCTGCAGCAGATGACTTTGAAAAGATCTTGGCTTAAATAAAGGACCTTTATATAAAAAAATATATGAATTATTAAAAAGAATTATGAGCAATTTCTCCTTATCCTGGGTTGAGTCCCGGTAGCTCAGTCGGTAACAACGCGGGCTGTCAATCCAGGGATTGTGAGTTCGAATCCCGGCTCGGCCAACTTTCTTTCCGACGTTTGACAAAAGTCATTGCGACATGCGTCATTCATCTTCCACCAATGGGCTAAGTCTATGTGGAAAAGCAGCCAGTTGCTTGGGAAGATTGTTGTGTGGAGTACTAGTTTGAGAAAACCAGGAAACACATGAGTAGGTGAACTGGCCGCCGTGATATGACTGAGCAATTGTTAAAAACGGCGTAAAACCAAATTCAATCAATCAATCCTTATCCAGTGAGTAAGTGGTAAGTTTTCAAACTTTGTCTGCTGCAAAAGTGTCAAAATGCATCTACATGTTATATCTGTTTTATTGGGGTTTTACGCCACTTTCAACATTATTTCAGTTATATCATGTGACAGTTCACTTATTCATGATCCCTGGGTAAACAAACCAGTACTAGGCTAGAAAATGTGCCTTGCCCAAGGGCACTCCACCATGGCCGTCAAGCTACGACTGGGGATCGAACCCGGGACACCCAGTTTCAAATCCCGGACGCTAACCACTCGACCACGGCAGAGTCCCTACATGTTAGAAAGGGTATCTTCACCAAGTGAGTTATCTTCATACTGCAGTTAGTAAATTTGTTTGGCAATGCTTTAAAAAGCCTTTAGAATATTATTCATAAAAACAAAAAATGTTTACCCTGAGACAACCATCTTTTGACATAGCTGCTGTCAGATGACTTTTGAAAATATTAATGGTTCTCTTTCAAAATTATTCAAAAATTTAAAATCTATGAACAACTTTGTTTGCTGCAGCATCAGAAAGGGGGGAAAATGGCCAATCTTTAAAATTCCTCTCCTCTGAATCCGCTAGTTCTCAATCATTTTTTCCCCCATTACATCTCTTAATTTTATGTTTGTAAATTTGTAAAGATTTTACTTTATCAGATGTTTTTTATAAAATTATAAAGAATCTAACACAATCAGGTTATGGGTTAATTTATGCGTAAAAACATTTACATGATAATGTAATATTTTACATCTCACTCAGCTAATGTAGCAAAACATTTATGAGTACTAAAATACAAGTTAACATAATAGACCCTCACCTGAAAAGCTAGACTGGCAACAGTCCTTATGGTTATTTTTCAATGTTACAATTGGGGAGAACTCTAATAGACAAAATATGCATGCCTCTGATTATCGTTCTTAGGGCTTGTCTATGTTTCGGACACCAGTTGAAATGCAGCCATATAATAATAAACATAGAGCCTTGTGCCAGGCTACTGAAAAGCATACGGACAACACTTCATTTCAACAAATGAATTCAAAACAGTGTGGGAAAAGGTGAAATTAATAACAATGAGCAGTGACTTCTTTTGCCAAAATATTTTCCACACTGTATCAACTTCATTCTTTCAAGTTAGTTCCTACATATTTGACCATTTTGCTAGACGCTTAGTTAAAAACATTGTGGCAAACGGAGAAATTGCTCATTCTGAGCAATTGATCCTTTTGCCACAATGTTTTCAAATATCGCCTGCTGCAGATGCGTCTTTAGGTGGGAAAGGGTTAAGTATTGAATGTTTTAAAATTCTTACTAATACAAAACCTACATTGTTGGTACTCAAAAACATCGTCTAATTTAGGGTTTGGATGGGAGGGATATTTTGGGAGAATACTCCTCCTTCTCCCTACCTCTGAAAAGTTTCTGCTCAGTTTCTGATCAACAAGCCAGTCTATGGTTGTGATCTAATCTCTTTGTTTACATTTTTCTTCGCAGTGCAGGTAACAACAACCATCTTAACAATTTCACACAATCAACAAATTTGCGGCTGACAACTTTTGAAATATGTGATTAAAAAATATTGAAAATCTCAATAAAGTAAAGTATAGATATTGTATCCAGTTGAAAACAGTAGGGCGTGAGGAGAAATTACATGTATATTGCTCTTCATAGCTGCACAAGACAACTGTTAACCCTTTTCCTCAAACAATTAAACGCTTTCTGACGCCTCTGAAGCAGACAACTTTTGAAAACATTGTGGCAAAAGAAGAAATTGCTCAAGATGAGCAATGCTTTCCACTTTTAGTCATTGGTTATCCATTCAATTAAAGAGATTTTCCGTTTTTTGACAAAATATGTTTAAAGTCATCTCCTGCATATTTCTTGGATGTGGGGGAAAGGGTTAAGCATTTCCCACATGAAATAACTTTGCACCAGAATACATTTAGAACAAAATATTGAAAATCGCTATAGATGAGAGTATCATTAAATACTATTGAATAAATGTGGAAAAATGCTCATTACAATGCTTTAATTCTTTCGCTGCCAAAGGCAATTGAAGGCTTTTGCAAACAATGCAGATTCAGGTGAGACAGCTCATAACAAGCTCTCTCCTGAAATCTGCATTGTTTGCTAATAAGACATTAAATTTCACAAGATTTCCTGTTGGACAAAAAATGGAGTGGTCCAATACTCAACATGGAAGAGTCTACTTTGTGGACAGGGTAAGGGTTCAAAATATGTCTGCTGATGATGCATCATATTGTTTCTGCATATGGGAAAGGGTTAATGACCTTCTTTATAGAGATTCTCCATATTGTTTTCATAGATGCTTCCTAAGCAGTCTGCTGCAAATTTGTGGGAAGTGGGAACGTACAATTCTGCAGCAGACGACTTTGAACATATTTTGTCAACAAATAGTAAATCTCTATAATTGAATGGATAACCTATGACTAAAAGTGGAAAAGATTGTGTCAAAAGGAGAAGTTGCTCGTTTTGAGCAATTTCTTCTTTTGTCACTATGTTTTCAAAAAGACGTCTGCTGCAGAGGTGTCAGAAAGCATCTATATGAGGAAAAGGGTTAAAAGAGAAACCATATTTTGAAAAAAAAAATCTCCTTATCTGTCTAGACCTCTGTCATTATATAGACTTTACAAATTATGAACATTTTCGAAAAAAAAAGGTTTTACTTATCATTATCACCAATAGATAGTGACATTTGATGTGACAACTTTAGAAAACATTATGCCTAAAGGAATATTTGCTCATAATGAGCAATTTCTCCTTTTCCCTACAATTTTCCGTCTCTAATCAAAAATATGTCTACATGTGTAAAATAAGACTCATAGGGAGCAATTTCTCTCTCTCCAGCAATGTTTTCATCTCTCTATAAAGATAATAATTCCAATTTTTTAAAATTTAACAACTTTTTCTCTAACATTTTCAAAGCAGACACTGTTCTTGTATATTCTGTGGAATAGATTTTTCAAAGAAAAAATATCTAAGTAGGCAAAAATGAAGACTAAGATTTTGCTGCTCATATATGTGCAGACTGATCTTGATCTTCATTGTTTCCAAACTTAAAAAAAATATTTTTCTCTGAATCCGCTTGTCTGATTCTAAGATAATTTGGTAGAAATGTTCATTGAGTGACAAAATTTGTTCAAACCATATTGATTGGTTGAAAAACATGAGCACCGGCGGTATCAGAAAAGGGGCAAAACTTTAAGAGTCCATTCTTATTAAAGTTCTTGTCTGATTTCAAGAAAGTTAAGCAGAAACGTTTCTTTAGTGACAATGTACATAATTTATTCAAGCCAAATTGTTTGGTTGAAAAAGATAGCTGCAAGGCAGCTTCCGAAAAAGGGACAAAGGAACTTTTACATTCAAACAACATCTCCTTTTAAACCGCAACTAAAACTGAACGTCAAAAAAATGTTCCTGTGGTGGTCCTCTTTGAAATTGTTCAAAGATTTTATGCATTATTACAAATGTCCTTTACTGATGAGCTGTTTCAATTGCAGTCGATTGCCACTTTTGATCAAATGCTCACCTTTATCAGCATTTCAAATATACTATATATAACTCAGGTGATCGATTTAGGATCATCTTGGCCCTCTTGTTAAAATTGTTATAGGAAAATTGAGCAATATATAGGGGAAGTTTCACCTCTCTCATTAATGTACACTTTATAGGACTTGGGTTGATAATTTTAAACCCAACTACATCTTGCAAGTAATAATAAATTTTATATTAATTTCAATTTCTAAATTGTCCTGTGAATAAAATAAAATTGGTACCAGGGTATCCAATACAAGAAGGAATCAAATTTTTCAAATTGAAAACAATAATGAGGTCTAAGTCCAAGTTTTGAAGGGGGTACTTCCGATGTAGATCTTATAATACATATCACTTGGTTTTAAAATATTTGGGTCAAGCAATTTGAAATATGGAAAATGAAAAAGAAAAAACATACATATATCAAAAGAAGTTGAGATTATTGTGGGAAAGTTTTCCTTTATATCCAATAATGTATCTGGGAAAAGTGTAAGGACTTATTTCCTGTCTTTCTATAAGGGGGAACATTTCCTGTGTAGAGATTACATCCTTTCTCACATACAACAAATCAGTGGAAGACAAATTTGAAAACATCTAGGGAAAATGATGGACATCTATAAATGAAGGTATACATACTGAAAAGAGTAGAAAACATTGTGGTAAAAGAAGAAATTGCTTGTTTTGAGCAATTTCTCTTTTGTCTCCATGTTTTCAGAAGTCATCTGCTGCAGAGGCATTAGAAAGCATCTATGTAGGATAAACTTGTAACACATACTACTATACATCATATTTTTCCTTAACCCTTTCCCAAGCATAGACACATTTCGACGCGTATGCAGCAGACAACTTTTGAAAACATTGTTGCAAAGGAAGAAATTGCTGAAAACAAGCAATTTCTTCATTTGCCACAATGTTTTCAATTGTATTTCATTATTAAACTCCCATTCATGGAGGTTTTTTATGTTTTTGTCAATATGTTTTCAAAGTCGGCTGCTGCAAAATTGTCGCAAAGGGTTAATAACTTCACCATATTACAACAGTAGCACGCACATTATAAAATGGTTTAAAAGTACACTACATCGTGATCTTTATTTCTGTCACCAGATATCTAAAATAATAGTTTCTTACCTTTAATTTAAAGCAAATAATTTTCATTCCAAGTTTCAGATATTGTTTACATGTCACATCTGAAAGTAAACAGAAGTTTGAGGGAAAAAATATACATTTGTCCATGTCCAGTAGGCCATGTGAATACATAGAAACATTTTTCTCTTTTATCATATATAATAGTAAATTTACATCTGTGAAGGTTTTTCAATTTGTGCCACACATTATTACTATTAGAAGTAAATAAAATCATAATCCAACTTACGAATAAACACTTTATTGTTAATATCTGCATGATCATCTTGAAGAAAAAATCTTATTCAATTTTAAATTAAATGGCAGAAAAATTTCTTGTCTTAACCCTTTCCCTCATACGACAATTCTGCAGCAGACGACTTTGAACGTATTTTGTCAAAACATAGAAAATCTCCATAATTGAATGGATAACCTATGACTAAAAGTGGAAAACATTGTGGCAAAAGGAGAAATTGCACGTTTTGTGCAATTTCTTCTTTTGTCACTATGTTTTCAAAAAGCTGTCTGCTGCATAGGCGTCCGAAAGCGTTTATATGAATAGAATAGAATTTTATTAACGTATACATATAAATGTATCTTGTCACAAAACATTTTTACATAATATTTAACATCATGTGATAAACAATACAAACTGACAAGTTCAAAGGAGAATGAACAGAAATTTTAAATTTCATAAATATAGCTTAATAATAACACAGTTTATGCTAATTTTGGCATGAAAAAATAATTATTATTGAAAAATATAAAAAAATATAATTGAATACATAGGTCTTAAATTGCACATATTTAAATTATGTCTGCATAAGTTATATGAGGGAAAGGGTTAAAAAACAATTTCATCACTAATTATCAACTGGCATTGAAATAGCATGATAAAGTAAATATAAAACAAACCTGCGTTATCCATAACCTTATTCAGATGTGGCAAAAACAGAAAAAATTCTTAGAACAAGAAAGACTGAACAATGCAAAAAAAAAAGTCTTAAAAACAATTCCTATTATCCATATACATGTATATATATGTTAAATACTTCACAAAATACCTTTTATTTCGAAGTAGAAAGCTTCAATAATAGTTAATGAGATTAATGAATGTATAATTGTCACACTTGAAGGGTTGTAATAGTTGTAATACCACAGAGGCTATCATACTTCTCCCTGAGAAATCGTCACTAATTAGTAGTGTAAATAGTGAGTTGTTTTTCATGCCAAGGTAGAGGTAAATTTCTTACCCTAATTTCTAAGTAAAAAAGGGCCATAATTTGCATAATATGCAGGATTGAGTTATCTAACTTGATTATTTAAATAGTTGTGATGGTGGGAAGGGTTGGTCCCACCTGTAGACACATTTTGAAGGATCTGCAGCAAACAACTTTTAAAAACATTGTGACAAATCAATCAATCAATCCTTTTGCCACTAAGTTTTCAAATATATTCAGTAATTACAGCTTTAATAATAGAGATTTTCCATATGTTATGTGGGAAAGGGTTAAACACATAACTTTGACCCTTTCCCACATACAACAAATCTGCAGCAGACGACTTTGAAAAGTTCTATGAAAAAAATTGAAAACCTCTTTACAATTGAGACCACAAAATCAAATTATGCCATAGAACTTTTCAAATTGAAGATAACATGCACAATAAAAAAAGTCAACAATTTAGGTCACTCACCGAAACAGGGCAGTGTACGATATGTAGGAAGGGTTTATACTAACTTATGTCATTGTATCAATTGAAAAACAAGTCCAAAAACGGCAATGAATAATACGGGTAACAATGATGTTTCCCGACAATAGGTAATGTGTATGAACTTTGCAAAACTTTGCTATACCGTCTTTCCAAAAAAAATTGTCCAGAGTTGATTTTTCGATGCAGTCGCGATTCTGCTACGTTTTGATTGAATGAAAAGAAAATATCGAAACAAAAATAACTTCTAGAGGAAATAATTGAATATGATAATACATACAGTCAAGTAACCCTTAGCGGATCATAACCAATAGCGGATCACTTTAATGTTCAAGACACGCTAACTTATTTATTAGACCAAATTATTGTGTATAAATTGGCAGGTACGTACTTCATGGTATTATTTAAATACACAATGAAAATAATGCTTGTCGGACATCAATTTTAACCATATCATCTGAACGTATGCATGTGTTTTTCGCGGCAACAGCTAGCGATCTTAATTATGTTAGTTATTTATTTTGACATTTTATGAAAGACAAATACATACACCTAATGAAATATAACAATAATTCTCATTTGTCTTTGCATGTTTACACTGAAGCGATAATAGAATAGCTAGGTGAGTTACCATTAGCGGATCGCCTCTTTGTTTCCATGACTGAGTCTGAGGGGTTTTCTCAAAATTTTATTTTCGACAATTTAGCCATTTCCAAAGATGCTAGTAATTAAATTGGTAAGCTATCAATACAAATCTGCAGTTAGATAAAACATAACTTGTACAATAGCAGCAGAAGTTTTGACAGCTAAAATGTTGCTTGAGATGACCCCCCTGATATCAGAAAGTCATGTGATCCCCTATTGCTACAATTGATCCGTTAATGCATTAATAACTCGAACTGGTAAACAACGGTCTGTACAGCTGTTTCTGCACTAAAACTGAAAAAGTGTTTGTCAATTTAAAGGAAAATGATTTTACTTGTGGACTATAATTTAGTATAAACAAACAAGTTCCGAAACATTGACCGTTTCTTTTATGCACTACGTTGTTTCGATACTGATCCGTTAAGGGTAACTTGACTGTACTCGATAAAGGAACGAGCACAAGTAATTTTATGTGTGATAATTTCTGTTTAATAACACTCGTCGTCTATTTCTAAAACGAGTTCAAATAACAACTCATAAGTTTTTTTTGACTTTCCGGAAGTTACAAATCCAAATTCCTGTAATATGCCATCATAATATGACATCATTACATTAGCGTAACGCAACTGATGAATAAATAACCAAAAGGAAAACAACAGAAACTATAGGAAACGTTAGTTGACTTGACACAAATGTAGTTCCGTAAATTATGGAATTGGTTTATTTGAAGGGCAAGTTGATTCTTTGTTGTACCCGTCATCACAATTTCATGGATTTAAAATCTTGGCTTTATATTTTAAAATTAAATATAAGCTTAACCTGATGATGAATTTTTATTTGCTTTGCTTAGGTCGGTAGGACTAGTAATTGACGTAAATAACTGATCGTGCTGCAAGCAAGGGGCTACCGAACTGCAATTCGCAGGGAATTATTTACCAATCACAAAAGTTAATAAATGTTTACCCGAAATAGGTAGCACCTATACTCATATTAAACTCCCCCCCCCCCCCCCCCCCCCCCCCCCCCGAATATTGTAAAGTTGGACGAACTAGTAGTTAGACGAAACGTTCGACCACCAACCACACTGGGAACGCTAAAGTCTAAGGATCAGTAGTTTACATAATGTATCGTATTGATTATGACCTTTTAACATGCAGATTGTCTTAACCACATTCATCTATTCTTTTATCATTAAAGTTCGAAATTATTTTAAAATTTCTCATAAAAATATCCGAGATGATCGATCAGTTATTTAAATTTTAAAGCAAGTTGTAATCTTCTCTTAAATCTTATGGAGACACCAAAGAAAGTTATTCCGTCATGAAATGTAAAAAAGAACAATTAAAAAATCGAATTCGTTTTGTTCACATTTTCCTGTTGTTATTAAATTCGATTTACAGAAATGTTTTACACACCTGTCCGTTTGTTTATGTTTTCACAAATTTATCCTCTATGTTTTGTTTGGCTCGTATTTTCGTATTAAAGCTAGTATTCCACGAAATCCTGAACGTTTCGAACTAATCAAAGTATCAATACTATATCCCGCCTGGAACAGCAAGAGACGTAACTCGACGTCCCACATTTACTCCGAGTAATCTAAAACAAAAGCATAGCTCAGAAAAAAGTGCATGATAAACTGAAATTTGTTCTAAGACTAAGGAAAGAACATTTGGCTCAATCCTAGCAGACACTTTTATAATTTTAGAAAAATAATTGTAGAAAAGAAGCATTTGTCAATTACCTAAATCTCAAGCAGTGCTACTGCTATTTTTTATTTTGAATTCCTATTCATTAATTCTGTAATTTTCAAATAAGATTTGTGCTACTGCTATTTTTTATTTTGAATTTCTATTCATTAATTCTGTAATTTTCAAATAAGATTTGTCCCAAAATACCAGAGGCTGAATCAAACTTAAACACACCAAAAACATATTGCCTTGTTATTAGATCATTTCTATATAACATACAGGTAAATCGATATGAACAGGGACGTAGAGATACACTTTAACCCCTTTCCTCATATAGACGCTTTCTGACGCCTCTGCAGCAGACGGCTTTTGGAAAACATAGTGACAAAAGAAGAAATTGCTCAAAACGAGCAATTTCTCATTTTGCCACAATGTTTTCCACTTTTAGTCATAGGTTACACATTCAATTATAGAGATATTCTATTTTTTGACAAAATATGTTCAAAGTCGTCTGCTGCAGAATTGTCGTATGAGAGTAAGAGTTAAATTAGTTTGTTTAAGGTCAGATAATAAATTTAAGGCTTAAGTCTCGTTAACCCTTTCCTTCATAGGTTTTACATGTACAGCAAATCTGCCTCGGACGACTGAAAACATATTGGCAAATATGGAAAATCTGTATAAAGAGAGGCATTTCACAGCAACTAAATTTAAATGTGACTTGTATCTTAGCATAAATACATTGTAACACAAAAAACTATATACTGACAGCTGAACGATATCAGGGACATAGATACGTCCCTGACGATTTGAAACCATGAAATCTAGGCGATAACTATGCTTAAAATGGGACACAACATTCAAACTGGATCTGCATCTTGTCTGAATATAAATTATGTACTAACCATAATTAAGTCAATGAGGTTTATAATATATTCTGGAAAAGAAAAACTAGGAGGTAACAAATTATCATCATTATGAAAGAATGAAAGGAATACCAGACATATATCATGTCTCTACATGCTAAACTTAGCCTTTAATGTCAATGGAATAAAGCACATTTTCCATTGGCTCAAACCAGGGAGACTTAATATTACAAATAATATAGTGTCCCTGCTCAAACTTAACATTTGCAGGGTGCATCAGGACAGCCAGTTGTGATTATTTTGGGACATAAAACAGGGGTCGAAAAGACAAAACTTCTGCTATGCTTCATTTGTCAGACGACTTCTTGTGAATGTTCTGCTGCGCATCCCTTTCCATGGTACGCCATTTGGTAAGCTTGAATGGCTTTCAGCCAGTGGAGCTAACAAGAGCATTGCCAAAGATACAAATTCTCTTGCAGGGTAAATTTGTACAGAATATATTATTTTCACTGTGACTTTGACCTTTGACCTACTTCAGTTAAACACAAACCCGTCCAACCTTTTTTGACACTTAACCTATATATGATGTTTGGCGGAATTCTGTCAACAAATGAAAGTGCTAGAGCGATGAAGTCGCTTCATACAGACATATTATAGTCAATATGAACTTGAACTTTGATCTAGGTCAATAAATCAATAAAAAAAAAAAAACACAGCCAAACTCTCTTTAGAATGAACCTATGTATGAAGTATTATGGAATTCCATCCACAAATGTAAGTGCTAGAGCAATGACCATGTT
This sequence comes from Serripes groenlandicus, assembly GCA_031761405.1. Lineage (NCBI taxonomy): Eukaryota > Metazoa > Mollusca > Bivalvia > Cardiida > Cardiidae > Serripes > Serripes groenlandicus. Next base: position 61,441,221 of record JASEVX010000001.1, read on the forward strand.
CTGTACAGACATATTATAGTTGCCGTGATATTGACATTTGAACTACACCAGTAAATCGCAAACCCCTGTCCAAGCTCTCTTGACACTGAATGTGTTTATGAAGTATGAAGGAAATCTATTCACATGAAAGTGCTAGAGCAATGACATCATTTCATAGAAATTTTATTGCCGCTGTGACCTTGACCTTTGACAGTTAAATAAGAACTTGTCCAAGCTCTCTTGACACTGAACCTGTCTATGAAGTATGAAGGAATTCCATCCACTAATAAAAGTGCTGGAGCCATGATGCCTTTTTGAAAAACATATTTTAGTGACCTTGACTTATGATCGTGAAACTCAAACCCGTCCAAACTCTCTCGAGTGAGAACCTGTGTTTGAAATATGAAGGAATTTGATACAAGAATGAAAGAGCTACATTGATGATGTTGTTTCATGCAGACATATTATAGTCACTGTGAACTTGACCTTTGACTAGTTCGTTAAACTCGAACATGTCTACGCTCCATTGATACAGTACCCAGAGTATGAAGTATGATTGAAATCAAATGAAAGTGCAAGAGTGATAAGGTCTTATGTTTAACCCTTTCCCTCATATAGACGCTTTCTGACGCCTCTGCAGCAGATGGCTTTTCGAAAACATAGTGACAAAAGAAGAAATTGCACAAAACGTGCAATTTCTCCTTTTGCCACAAAGTTTTCCACTTTTCGTCATAGGTTATCCAATCAATTATGGAGATTTTCTATGTTTTGACAAAAAAACATTCAAAGTCGTCTGCTGCAGAATTGTCGTATGAGGGAAATGGTTAAACATATAATAGTCATTGTGACCTAGACTTTTGAACAAGGTCGCTGAAACTTGTACACAAAGCAATGGGTTACGTTAAATAACAATTGTATAAAAAATCAAGTCACTAGAGTGACGACATCATTGGGACACTTATATAGTCACTGTGACCTTAACCTTTGTTGGTGAAATGCGAACTTGTTTAAGAGACCATGCTTGTGAGCATGTGTATGACGTTTAAGAAGCGTCGTTGGAACACATTTGTATGTGCACATCCCTATATACCATAGATGACCTCATTGTGAGGTGATTAAATGGAGTTAGGGCAGCAGTTAGAATTGTCCAAGTCATTTACAGAGGTGTACAATAAATAAAACAATGCATGTCCTTTCTAAATACCTTTAATACATCTTAGTTATTTTAGTGACCAGATATATTTCTAATATACAAAACAATATGTTATATAACACACATTATGCATATTGAACAGCACATGCAATATCCATTCAGAATCATGTACATGTATATGCATTCGAAAATAAACATACATTTAAAATGCAAATGGCAATGGGAAAGTGAAACAAGAGCACCGCATACGACACAGACGCTCGACTGATAGGGAGAAAAAAAAAAAAAAAAAAAATGAGCTAAACAAAAAACCTTAACCGGACGATTACGCCGCCACCGACGCCGACGCCAGGGTCATGACAATAGCTCTCGTTTTTTTCAAAAGTTGAGCTAAAAAGCATCATTCTGTAAACATTTTTTATTTTTTTATTAATGAAACAATTTACAGCATATCAACATTCATTAAATTGTAAATTTGAACAATTTATTTTAAATACTAATTTCGGAGGAGGCATCATTTCTGGATATATTTTTTTTTTTAAACAGTTAAAACTACAATTTTGCATAACATTTATTATGGTTTTGAATTACAATGGAAATAAATAACTTGGTAAATTCGAAAGTTCCTTTGCATTGTTTTCTCTCAATATTGTTTTAATTAGGTATAAAATAAAATTACATCTCTTTTATATATTATATTGTATGAGCAAAATTATGAGTATCTTTTGGTAGCTTTTCAAATATTCCAGAATAATTTCTTTATATAAAACCAACTCTGATCATACATTTAGAATGAGATGTTTATGTTTTACAAACTGCTACCATTAACCAACTATATCAACAGCATTATCTTATCATTCTAAACAAGACTTTAACCCTTTCCCACTTGCAGATGCATAATGCAGCAGATGACTTTTGAAAACAGTGTGACAACAGGAGAAATTGCTCACTATGATAAATATCTCCTTTTACAAAAAATGTTTTTAACTATTTTCAATACATATACTTTCATTTCTAGAGATGTTTTTATATTTTAACTAGATGTTTTCTAGGTTGTATACTGCAGATTTGTTGTATGTAGGGAAGGGTTATTAACCCTCTCACAAATAAAACAAGTCTGTAGCAGAAAACTTTGAAATCATCCAGACAAAAATGTAGAAAATTACTATAAATTAATCTTCAATTTTTGAAAACATAGTGACAAATCTCTCCTTTTGTCACAATGCTTTCTAAAGTTGTCTGCTGCAGAGGCGTCTGAATGTAGGAATGGATTTACCAATATTTGAGGATTTTTTTTTAGATATATAGCAGCCTACACATCCATGCGATCTTATCTTTTTCTACATTGATAACTGTTTCGTTTTCAATTCTTTGAAAAGAATTATTTAATAACAACTAAAATGTGACAAAAATCAACCAATTGCAGTGATGTAGCAGGACGAGGATTAACAATTTCTCATGATATATGACACATCTGCAGCAGACAACATTGAAATCAGAGAACAATATGGGGAATCTCCATAAATGAAAATGTAATGTGAAAATAAAATTGTGGCAAAAGGAGAAATTGCTCACTATTAGCAATTACTCTCTTTGTCAATTTTTTTTCAAAAACTGTCTGCTGCAGATTCACTAAAGGGTTGAACTGTCCCTCATTGGTTTTCCCACATTTGCACCCTGTATTCCCAGTGTAATGTCTTACCCTATCATTATAAGAGACAATAATATTCAGCTATAGTCATGCCATGGTCTACCACAGTCTGTGATATAGTCTTTACAAAATATACAAAAAGATATATCATAGCAGGGATATAGATAAGAGGGATAGGCAACTCCACCTGTACACCTGTTATCTGGTTAAAATATCACACATAGAAATAAAATTGTCCAAATTTTCACATTTTGTAGCAAATAAAACTTTGAAGTCACATTTGGCACATGAACAAAACATACATATTCTGCAAGCTTAACATTTCAACTTAAGTTAGAGATACAATGAACAACTGGAATTTCTTTGTATTTTGAACACTGACTGTTTAAAAGACACAGATATTGGGATTTCTGAATTATATTATTTTTTTCCAAAAATTAATAGACTGACATTTTTCATAAGGATAACATATTATCAAAACCTGTAGTATATTTTATCTACTGCAATAGAAGAATGTTTAAACTTCCAGAATTTTTATTTTTTATTTTCATATTTTGAATAGTTTTTTAGTTTTACTTGCTACAAATGTTGGCACAGGTGATAATTTAGTATACAGTTTAGTTACCTATCCCTCTACGTCCCTGATCATAGTAACAGAAAATATTATTTAGGCATATAATACTCTTGATAAGAATGCCCAAGTTGACTATAATTTTACATGTACAATTGTTTTTTTTTTTGTACATGCATGTATGCACCTGTAATAATTATCTGGATATATTGCATTTAAAAGCACAAAAGAAAAAAACAAAGAAAAAAACAACAAAAATAACAAAAGAAAGATTAGCACATGTTCAAATTATGAGCACCAATTCATTTTCATCACTTTCCTTTGTGTTTGGCTTTCTTCACAATTTAACCATTTATTTCCCAACTGTAGAGACAACTTTTATAAACAATATGGAAAAAGAAGATCTCTATTTGCTACAATATTTTTAACTCTATTCAATAATCATACTTTCGTTTGTAGAGATTTTCCATACTTCTGCCCTTTAGGTTTCATAGTCGTCTGCTGGAGACTTACTGTATTTGTGAAAGGATTAAATCAGTCAGGAATTTGCAATTTGCCATGAGAAGATAATATAATATGATGATAACAGAGTAAAGCTAGAGTGACAAACAGTCATAATATATACTGCCAGTCAAACTTCACAGACTACAAACTACCCTTTCTCACATACAACAATTCTGCAGCAGACGGCTTCTAAAACATATTGGCAAAAATGTGAAATATCTTCATAAATGAGTTTAATTATTAAATAGAGTTGAAAACGTTGTAGCAAAAGGGCAAATTGCTCGCTTTGAGCAATTTCTCCCTTTGACACAATGTTTTCAAAAGTCGACTGCTGCAAATGCGTCGGAAAGTGGGAAAGGGTTAGGTGACAGAACTGAAATCATACAACTGGTTATCAAACTTGGCCAACACATGTTCAGTGTATAATTGTGCGAAGGAAAGAGTTGAAATGGAATGTACATTATATATTAATTGCTATGTAAAAACATCAACAAACAAATCTTGAAATATTTAAAAATGTAAAGTAAGATGTATTATGTTTACATTTTAACCCTTTCCCACCTATATATGCATTTTGATGCATCAGCAGCCGAAGACTTTTGAAAACATCGTGACAAAAGGAGAAATTGCTCGAAACAAGCAATTTCTCCATTTGCCACAATGTTTTCAACTCTTTTCAGTAATTATACCTATAATTAGAGATATATTCCATATTTTTTAAAAGACATTTTCAAAGTAGTCTGCTGCAGATTTGCTGTATGTGGGAAAGGGTTAAACCATGATTTTATTTTCAAAAGAAATGAACTTAACTGAAATAAGACATATAATTGTACCTCATCACATACTTGGTTTTGACATTTTCTTGGATACAAGCAACCTCAGATTCTTCACATCAATACATGTATTTGTTTGCTGTAGGTTTACTGAAGCTATTTCTATAAGGGATGATGGTAACACATGGTAGAGGATGATCCCACATAAATATGAAATTTATTCCTACCAGAACTCCTTTTAGAAAGTAAGTATGACTACCTCCCGACAATTGATAAGTTTGAATTTATAGAAATTAATGTATAAATATAGAATGGATTTAAACACATTGTGATAAAAAGAGAAATTGCTCGTTATAAGCAATATCTCCTTCAGCCACAATGTTTTCAAATCATCAAAAACACAGATTTGTGAAATTGTGTCTGCATGTGGAAAAGGAATAAACAATAAGCTTAATTAGCATATAAAAGAACACATTCTTTACACAAACAAGCTCTATTTTTACAATAAAAAAATATTTTTTCAAAAAACTAAAGAAAACCAAGTTATTTATTCTTATTGGTGAATAATTAACAGAACAAATATAAATATATCATCGTCTTTGACTCGTATTGAAGGATTTCGCAAAATAAAGAGTGAGTAAAGTTTCTAACAAATTTATTAAATTAGACTACACACTGCAACCCCATTACTTTATGTACCAATGTACTACTATTATAAATACTGCAACTACATGTACTTCTACTACTACCACTTCCACAACTATCATTTAACCCATTACTTCACATAGACGACATTTGACGCCTGCTGTTTCAGACGACTTTTGAAAAAATTGCAATAAAAGGTGAAATTGCTCAAAACGAGCAATTTCACCTTTTATTGCAATATTTTCAATTCTTTATCAATATAATTCTATCAGTTTTCTAGATTTGTAAAATTGCTCGCCTGATGATTGTGAAGCAGACGACCTATGAAAAGCCATGTGAAGTAATGGGTAAATAAAATCACTTATTTTGGCTATGTCTAAGCAGACTATGTTCCTGGACCCAGATATCCCGTTTTCAAATAACTTTTGGCTGATGACGGCATACCTTTGTATGATATGAAAATAAATGAGATGACTACAAATACCACCTTGCAGAAGCATCTAACTCACACTGAAACAACAGCAATCGTTTCTCCAACAGAAACTTGATATCCCAGTTGTTGAATCCTTCTGAAAAAAATCTGGGAAAAAGAGGCATGAGAAATGCCTACATTTCAAACAGTCATTTTTCTAGATTTTCTTTTAATATTTTCAACTGTTTTAAGTTGATTATTCTAAACCCAGCATATTAGGGGACAGGTTACAAGATCTCATATACATATTTATACTAATATATTAACCTTTTCTCACATACACCACACTTGCAGCAGACAACTTTGAAAACATATGGGAAACATTATGGATAATCTCCATAAAGGATTGTCTTGATAGTGAATAAAGTTGAAAACATTGTGACAAAAGTCTTCTGCTTCAGATACATCAAAATGTGTCTGCAGGAGGAAAAGGGTTAAACATCTGTCTATCCTTTCCCTCATATAGACGCTTTCTGAAGCCTCTGCAGCAGACGCTTTTTGAAAACATAGTGACAAAAGAAGAAATTGCTCAAAACGAGCAATTTCTCCTTTTGCCAAAATGTTTCCCACTTTTAGTCATAGGTTATCCTTTCAATTATAGAAATTTTCTATTTTTTGACAAAATATGTTCAAAGTTGTCTGCTGCAGATTTGTCATATGAGGGAAAGGGTTAAAGCAGACGGCGTTTTGAAAACATAGTGACAAAAGAAGAAATTGCACAGAACGTGCAATTTCTCCTTTTGTCACAATGTTTTCCACTTTTAGTCATAGGTTATCCATCTGACAAAATATGTTCAAAGTCGTCTGCTGGAGAATTGTCGTATGAGGGAAAGGGTTAATCGTTTCCCACATAAAGCAAACCTATAGCCGATGACTTTGAAAACTTCTAGACAAAATCATAGAAATCCTTTCCCACATCTAGGGGCATTCTGATGCCTCCACAGCAGACATCTTTAGAAAACATTGTTTGACAAAATGTTTTCAACTTTATTCAATAATTATACTTTCACTTAGGGAGGTTTTTGACTTTTTTGTCCAGATGTTTTCAAAGTCGTCTGCTGCATATTGTCTGTATGTGGGAAAGGGTTAACATACTTTGATATGAATAACATCATAATACAACCTCTTTAAAACATCAAATTATCAAAAAAGGAAAGCTATCAGACTATCTGTAAATGGAAATGTTACCAACTTGTGATGTGTGATAAAAATGTTACACTTGTGATAGAAATATTTTGTCAACAGCAGTCTTGGGCCTGTATTCATAAACCGTTTTTTTAATATAACACTTTTCATATTTTGCCCTATCAGGTGATTAAGGTCATGTCTCACCTACATATGTGAACATATATGCAGTCTCACCAGAACATTCATTGTTCCCTTACATGTTTATAGCTTCTGGATTTATTTTCTGTCAAAAATCCATTGGTTTAGTCATAGTTAACCCTCCCTTTCCAATATACATGTACAACAAATCAGCAGCAGACCACTTAGAAAACATACATTATGGAAAATCTCTACGCGAGAAATTTAAATTATTGAAAAGAGGTGAAAACTTTGTGGCAAAAGGAGAAATTGGCTATTTATGATGAATTACTCCATTTGCAGCTATATTAACAACAGTTTTCTGCTGCAGAGGCAGCAAACGGTGTCGATATTTGGGAAAGGTTAAATATGACAGACATGCACTGCAAGTGATACCGAAAGGGAGGCGCCACAAAACCAGTTTTCACCTAAAGGTTACCCAGCTCAAATGTTGAGCCATCAAATAAAGTATTACTTCATGAAATTTAGAATGACATTTAGAATAGATAATCAATAAATATCCATCATGACATTCTTATATGACCAGACTTTCTTTTAAATAATAACTTGTATGTCCCTACCAAAGGGTATGTATGTAAAGCTGATTTGAGATCAGTAGATGAAATATTAAGATATCAAGATAGCCTGAAAACAGAGCATGAATATAATTTAATAACAGAGTACTCAACTCCGAAAACGGAGAGGAGCGGCCACAACATTTTGGCAGTGTGGTTTTCCCTAGTGATTATCTTAACCTTTTCCCGATACAGCCGAATTTAACCCTTTCCCAACTATGGACGCATTGTAGCAGACGACTTTTGAAAACATTGTGACAAAAGGAGAAATTGCTCAAAACGAGCAATTTCTCCTTTTGTCACAATGTTTTCAACTTTTTTCATTTATTGTACTAACAGTTATAGAGATTTTCCATATCTTTGAGATGATATTTTCAAAGTCGTCTGCTGCAGATTTGTTATATGTGGGAAAGGGTTAATGCCTTTGTAGCAGACTTGTTTGAAAACATTGTTGGAAATTAACATATTTGCTCATAGTGAGGAGCAATATGTCCTTTTGCCACAATCTTTCCACTCTGGAAATGAGATTTCCAAATTTCTTAACATAACAATATTTTTGTTAGATGTTTTCATAGCAGATGAACATTTTAATAGATAGACTACTAAACAATATAAATAAGATCCCCCACATAGGATACTGTAAATAAATTTATTTATTGGGGTTTTACGCCGCTTTCAACATTATTTCAGTTATATCACGGCAACAGTTCACTTATTCATGATCCCTGGGTAAACAAACCAGTACTCGGCTAGAAGGCCAAGGGCACTCTACCATGACCGTAGTGCCGTGAATGGGGATCGAATCCGGGACATCCGAAATCCCCGACCCTAACCACTCCACCACAGCGGATTCCCTCTGTAAATAAAGATTCCAGGATATATGCATGTGGATTTCCACATATTGTGCATATTTGACAAGAGAAATACCACATAACAACAACAACATCATCAATTTTGTCCGGGCATAACTAAAACCCTACTACACTTTTTGCTGTATTCAACTATCTATGAGCAATATAAGTCTTTCCCACCTTAAGATGCATCTGCAGCAGACACATTTTGAAAACATTTTGACAAAAGGAGAAATAGCTCAAAACAAGCAATTTTTTCTTTTGCCATAATGTTTTCAACTCTTTTTCAATAATTTTACATTCTTTTCTACAGTTTTTCCATATCTTAAGTAGAGGTTTTCAAAGTTGTCTGCTGCAGTTCTGTTGTATGTGGGAAAGGGATAATTGTCCAGCAATTTGGAGTCTTATTTCATCTGGGTACAGTCAGTGAGTCTCAAGGCCCAGTATAACTAATCTTTCACTGTCAAACCACATGGTATGAATATAGACTTTAACCATTTCCTCCATACTCTGATGTCTCTGCAGCAGACGACTGTCAGAACATTTTGCCACAATGTTTTCATCTCTTCAATAATTAAATTTCCCTTATAGAGATTTTCAAAAAAATTGCCTATACGTTTGAAAAGCCCTTTGCTGCAGATTTGTTGTATGTGAGAAAGGGTTAATACATCTTCTGACAAAATAAGTAAAGCCCCACTAATGTTACCTTACATACCGTAATGCCAAACCAAAGAGTCATATTTTCTCGACCTTAACCCTTTCCCTCATACGACAATTCTGCAGCAGACGACTTTGAACATATTTTGTCAAAACATAGAAAATCTCCATAATTGAATGGATAACCTATGACTAAAGTGGAAAACATTGTGGCAAAAGGAGAAATTGCACGTTTGTTGCAATTTCTTCTTTTGTCACTATGTTTTCAAAAAGCCGTCTGCTGTAGAGGCGTCCGAAAGCGTTTATATGAGGGAAAGGGTTAATTAACAGCTCTTTTTCTATTCAATATTGATTAATAAAAGTTATCCAAACATCACTAATCCTCTGTTGTTGTATTCTAATATCTTCACAGCATTATTTCCATTCTACTCAATATCCATTAATAAGTCGCCCCCTTCCAATTTCATCCCTTCCTCCAACAGGATGTTTTTTACTGTACCAGCCACTGGGGCATTCACAACCATCTCCATTTTCATGGCACTCAGTACAATAACTGGTTGACCTTTAATGACCTTGTCCCCTGCTTTGACCTTAATCTCTATGACAGTGCCAGGCATTGGGGCTCCAACTGACCCATGTACTCCCTTCAGTGCTTTAGGGTGGAAGTGTAATTCCTTAAAATAAAAAGTTCCTTATGATTATTCAATTAATGTTTTCTTCATGTTACTTTGTAAATGTGTACATACTGTGTTTCAGAGGCTCGTAACTGTGTTCACTCTTTAAATAAAGTCTTTATTATTATTATTATTATTATTATTATAATGAAATGAAATGATCGATTATGTTATACAAATGACTCGCAAATATTACTTTCAGTTTCTAGATTATGAATTTACTTCCTCAAATGTTTCCAAAGCATACAGCTCTAAAAACATCATAGGATGAAATGATAATTCCAGTCTTACCAATGAAAGTTTAACAAGGGCACCGCAAAGCGGATGCATCCCCTCGGTATTATATTTAAAAAATATGGCTAAAAATATGGCCAATGACCTGGATATTAATGTTATGTACCAGAAAACTAATGTTATTTGTCCTTGCCTTTATCAAATTGTTATTAATGTTATGTACCAGAGAACTAAGTGTAATTTGTCCTTGTCTCCGCATTTGGCCTTTGCCAAATGACCCCGCCTTTGCCCATTTACAATCAATAGGCTTCTAGACCTTGCCATATACTAACTGTATGGCAAGTTTGGTTAAGATTGGTCGAAGGATGTTCAGTGTAGAGTGGTCACAAGATTGTTATATGGGAAATTAGTCAAAGTCCAATTTTGACCTTGACCTTGACCGTATGACCTTGAAAATAAATATGCTTCTAGACCTTGCCATATCCTAACTGTATACCAAGTTTGGTTAAGATCGGTCAAAGGATGTTCAGTGTAGAGTGGTCACAAGGTTGTTACGGACGGACGCACAGACACACAAACGGACAGCCCCGTTACTATATCCCCTCTCAAACTCTGTTTGACGAGGGGATAATTATCAAATACAGATGAAAACATTGAGAAATTTCTCATTTTGAATAATTTCTTCTTTTGTCACAATGTTTTCAAAAGTTGTTTGCTACAGATGTGTCAAAGATCCTCTACAAAGATCATCTATAAGTGGGAATGGTTATCACTAGGAATCTTTTTAGAAGTAAGAAATACTCTAGCTTTGTGTTACATATAAAGCATTTAACCTATAACCATGTGCAGATAACTTTTACAAATATTGTGGCAACAAAGCAATTGCTAAAAATGAGAAAATGTTCTCTTTCTAGCACTATATTTTTAACTCTTTTCAATAATTATACATTCATTTATATAGAATTTCCATATTTTGCCTCGATATTTTCAAAGATGTCTACTGCATATTTTTGTGTATGTAGGAAAGGATTAAACATGCACTTAGGCAGGCTTGTAAGGGATGTTTGATATTCTCTCCATTCTCTCATCCATGTCATCTTACCTTGGTAGCTTCCTTATCAGTGATTAAGACAGAACGTAACTGTCCATTCAACTCAAAAAACACTTCTCGCTTCCCGTCTTTATTGAGATCACCAACAGCCAAGGTCTTGATGGACAAAGTTTTACCTTTCTCTATCTCTACCTGCAGATAAACAAATTTAATAGTTGCTAGCATCTTCTGACTGAAAAACATTAATAGTGCTATTAAGGTTCTGCATTTAAATACTCTAAAAAAGGAGAAGATACCTAAATAGTTATCAAGATTGATCTCTATTATAAGACAAAGCTTAACTAATTAATTATAATCATGTCTAATAAAATATATAGATAACAAGAAACCGCTGAAGACAGTAAGGCCGGATTGTCGACAATTTGACCTTTAAAATCGACAAACCAAGGTAACCACAGAAATCAATAGAACTTGTTACCGGTTACCTTCAGGCAAAGTTTCAAGTTTGTAACCCTTTCCAGTGCTGAGATTTTACCTCAACCTGAAACTTTAATCAAAATGTTGAAGGACAGACAGACGGACAGACGGACGGACATCGCCAATCTATAGACCGGAATTGCTAGAGCAATCCGGCCAAAAATGGGCAATGGAATTCACAAACTTTAAAAGAATCTCTTGTATATATTGTAGCTCTTTCCCTCATAACATACAACTTATGAAGCCTTTGTATCAGATGACTTTTGATAACATCTTGGGAAAAGAAATCTCTCTCCATTAACTAAGTAACCATTTCCCGCATATAGATGCATTCTAATGCTTCTACAACAGATGACTCCTGAAAACATTGTGTCAAAAGGAGAAATTGTATAAAACAAGCAATTTCCCCTTTTGCCACAATATTTTCAACTTTTTCCAGTAATCATAAGTTCATTTAAAGAGACTTTCCCTATGTTTTACTCTATGCCTTCAAAGTCGTCTGCTGCAGATTTATCATATTTATCATCTGGGAAAAAAGGTTAAGAACCTGTAAGAATACTTGCATCATCTGTTAATAGCCAATTACTAAAGTCAAGGTCAAAACATGACAAATAGACGTGATCCCTCAGTATCCTCTGCCTTACTGGTGACAGGATAAATGGACCAGTAGTACTGGTAACTTACTGAGGAAACGCCGTGATATAACTGAAAATTGTTGAAAGCGGCCTAAAACACCAATCAATCAACCTAACTGGAATGAGACACTAAAACAACATATTCAACTTGAAATACCTCAATCTCCTGAGCCACTTTAGGACCAACTAAAAACAGTTTTGTATCAAGAGCATCTACTGGTCCAAACTCTTCCTTAAAGTCCAGATAATCCTCGGTGACCTTGGGGTACATGGCAGCACTCATTACATCAACATCGCTGACAGGTTTTCCATGATTCTCTTCCATCTTAGTTTTCAATGCATCAAAGTCCATCGGTTTTAAGCTCTCCCCTGGTCTTCCTTCCACCCTTGGCTTATCTTTCAGAATCTGTATTATCAATTATTATTACATTATTTATAATAACTCTTTTCCACTTCTTGACTCATTTTTGTGCATCTGCAGCAAACGCTATTTGAAAACATTGATGTAAAAGAAGAAATTGCGCATTATGAACAATTTCTCCTTTTGTCATAATGTTTTCAACTGTGTTCAATACTTACAGATTTTCCATTGTTTTACCCTGATTTTTTCAAAGTTGTTTCCTATAAATTTGTGGTATGTGGGAAAGGGTTCAACCATAAGGGATTATTTACTTGTCATTTCAGTATATTACAAGAGAAAGTTGATGCAACGCATCAATATCGCCGGATATCCATAGTGAAGTTATACATAACACTAACATTATAGTAGTTGAATAAACAGTTATCAACTGAGGGGCATATTGGAACATCAGGGGTGGGGTCAAGTGAAAATGTATCATAACTTGCATTGTTTTGTCAACGAAGTGAATGATAATTGAAGCCTTTCATTGTTTATGATCAATCTCCATTCCAAAGTAGGTTGACCATACACACAACCAACTAATTATTGATCATAAACAGTAATGGAAATGAGTAATCTAGCCAATCATTAGTCTTAGTATGTATACAGTGCTTTCATTAAGGAATAATTATAAGATTTGTGAATTCCACATACACTTTTCAAGATGTTTGTCAGAATATTTGAATTTTATTATTTTTCAATAAAACCACAAAACAGACAATTTAGGATTTGCATGCAATAGCACGTCATTTTACCTTTCCTCTATTAAAGTCAACAGTGGACACCTTTGCAGCAATCTACTTTAAAAACAATGATCACACCTGCAAGGTCATTTGATGTCCAATAAGTGTGTGAAGTTTCAAAGCAATAGCATCTGTGGTTTTTGAGAAAAAGCCTTGCATGCAAAACTTTAACCAAAATTTCCAAGTATAAAAAGGGGCATAATTGTGTCAAAATCTGATATAGAGTTATGGGACTTGTCCTGCAAGGTCATTTGATGATGTCCAATAAGTGTGTGAAGTTTCTAAACAATAGCATCTGTGGTTTGTAATGCAAAACTTTAACCAAAGTTGCAATGCCGATGCCACTGCCGACGCCGACACACAAGTGACCCAAATTCCCCTGCTGGCAACCAATTTGAATAATATTTATGATCAGTGAAAAAAAAGTGAGGTGACAGGAGCATATTAATCCTGTATGATGTATATCTTGAAGAATAACTAAATATGTAACACTTTGAAAAACAAGAAAATGTGTCCATGGAACACGGATGCCCCGGTTGTTAACTATATTTTAAAACAAAAAATTATGTGAAGTTCACTAAAATCTAACTTGACCAAAAACTTTAACCTGAGAATGGAATGGACGAACAGACAGACGAACGGACGGACGAACAGTTGGTCCAACCTCAAATTGATACAATTTTTTAAACAATGATATGATGATTGTCATTTGTGTGAAGTTTCATAATGATAGGACATCAGGTTCACTAAAATCTAACTTGACCAAAAACTTTAACCTGAGAATGGAATGGACGAACAGACAGACGAACGGACGGACGAACAGTTGGTCCAACCTCAAATTGATACAATTTTTTAAACAATGATATGTTGATTGTCATTTGTGTGAAGTTTCATAATGATAGGACATCAGGTTCACTAAAATCTAACTTGAACAAAAACTTTAACCTGAGCGGGACGGACGAACGGACGAACGGACGGACGAACGGACGGACTAACAGACCGGAAAACTATATGCCCCTCATACTTCGTATGCCGGGGCATAAAAATTAAATTAAGTAAAGCTAATGAAATCGAATTTATTGTTAACAAGTAACTGGAGGATTGCAAGCAATACCATAGTCCCCTACCGGTTTGCACTTTTGAGTCTGTTTCTGTTGTCATAGCAACCCAATGTTTAGGTATATCAAGACAATAAAGTATGAAAATAAAGAAAGGGAAATAACTCAAAAATTAGGGAAGCAAGAGTTATGGTTCATGTACACTGCACTCCCCCTTGATACGATGTATTCATGTGTGAAATTTCATAGCCATAGCTAGTATAGTTATGGAGATATGCTCCGGACAAAAATCAAGTATGAAAATAAAGAAAGGGAAATAACTCAAAAATTAGGCAAGCAAGAGTTATGGTTCATGTCCACTGCACTCCCCCTTGATACGATGTATTCATGTGTGAAATTTCATAGCCATAGCTAGTATAGTTATGGAGATATGCTCCGGACAAAAATCAAGTATGAAAATAAAGAAAGGGAAATAACTCAAAAATTAGGCAAGCAAGAGTTATGGTTCATGTCCACTGCACTCCCCCTTGATGAGATGCATCCATGTGTGAAATTTCATAACCATAGCTAGTACAGTTTTGGAGATATGCTCCGGACAAAAATCAAGTGTGAAAATAAAGAAAGGGAAATAACTCAAAAATTAGGGAAGCAAGAGTTATGGTTCATATGCACTGCACTCCGCATTGATGAGATGTATCCACATATGGAATTTCATAGCCATAGCTAGTACAGTTTTGGAGATATGCTCCGGACAAAAATTTGCCGGACTGACTGACTGACGGACGGAGTGCAAACCTAATAGTCCCCTTCGGCACGCCGGTAGGGGACTAATAAGTTGATTAATACCATTGATCTGAGAGGTTCTAGGTATCCACCAGGGGGTGCTCCAAGGTAACCTTGGAAATATTCAACGACAGATACTGGGAATGAGAGTTCATCCGCTCGCTCCTCCACCATTTTACGTGTCAGTTTATTCTGTACCATAAACTGGGCCAAATCACCCACCACTTTGGAAGATGGAGTAACCTGCAATATAACAACTAATATTTAATAATCCATACAAGACAAAATTCAATCACTTTTTTTGTAATTTAGAGATAAATTTTCAGATTTTACTTTATCTTATGAATTGGATGTTTTCAATGCAAACAATAAGTAAAAATAAATATCTTATCAGCTAAACAATTAGCACTTAATATCCTATATATTCAGTCTAGATAAATAGAAGAAACATTTTGAAACTGATGAAAAAAAACATTGTTGGGAATGGAGAAATTGCTTGTTTTAAAGTTTAAAAAATTGCCTCCTTAACCCTTTCCCTCATATAGACGCTTTCTGATGCCTCTGCAGCAGACGGCTATTTGAAAACATGGTGACAAAAGAAGAAATTGCACAAAACATGCAATTTCTCCTTTTGACACAATGTTTTCCACTTTTAGTCATAGGTTATCCATTCAATTATAGAGATTTTCCATTTTTGACAAAATATGTTCAAAGTCGTCTGCTGCAGAATTGCCGTATGAGGGAAAGGGTTAAATTGCAAGAAAATTGTCTTCATTATTGAAAGGGTTCAGATAAACTTGGATTTACCTTTGGAATATCTCCTAACAACAAATTCGCTTCAGAATACATTTTCTTTACTTCTTCAAACTGCTCAGCTAGGCCAAGACTAAAAGCTTGGAACTGAAGATTGGTATACTGTCCACCTACAAAGAGATATTAGATTTATCAATCAATATTGATCGGTTTACTGTCAACATACAAACACAGATTAGTTCTTCAATCAATGTAGATTGGTATCTAGTACTTTCCCACAACGCTTTCTGATGCCTTTTGATGACTTTTGAAAAACATTGTGGAAAAAAGCTAAATTGCTCATCATGAGCAATTTCTCCTTTTGCCACAATGTTGCTAACTTTCAATAATTGTTCTTTTATTTATAGAGAGTTTCCATAGTTTGGACTTAATTGTTTTCAAAGTTGGCGCTACATATTGGTTGTTGGTAAGTGTTAATTACAAGACACTAGGCGAGTTTAGGGAAACAAATGTGTCACATGTCAATAAATCATGTCAGACAGACAGACAGACATCGAAGCATTGACCCATGTGTCATCCTGCTAAGACAGGTGCTTCCCAAACCTGTTGGTAGCTGTTCTGACTGGAGTTTCTAATTCTAGTTCAGATATAACACAAAATCTCAACATACCTGGAATTTCATTTCTGTATGTGTCTGCATTACCACTTTTCATGGTAACAGCACATTCAAATGGTGCATATAAATTTCTGGCTTGTTCCCAGTAAGCAGAATATGCAGTGACATCATCAAGCTGGATACCTGTAGGGCAAAATTACATTTAATTAAATGATAGCTTAATCAATTGATATCAAAACCTTTTCCATTATACATACAACTTAACTTGTTGGCGTCTTTGCAGCAGACGTTTTGGAAAATCATTATAAGCTCAAATGGATCAACTTTTCCTTCAATGATTTCAAGTTTGTAACAAAATAATTCGAACACATTTCCTAATAATATTTTTGGTCTCTGACAAATTATTTTGAAATGGGGCTTGTACTTTTGGACAAGAAGATTTTTGAAGTTTGCACTATACACATATAAGGTTAACAAGCTCTGCCATCTGGCAGCCATGTTTTTCAACGAGTCTGAACAATTTGAACATTTTTGTTAGAGGGTCACCCAAGGAATATTTGTGCAATTCTTTTATCAAATCAGACCTGTTCTTTTGGACAAAAGATTGCTAAAGTTTTGGCATTTTTCATATTTTCTGATGTGACAGCAAATAAATTCTGTATGGAACTAAATTCTTTGAACAACTTTGAAAGGGGACCACCAAAGGAACATTCCTGTGAAATTGTTTTGAATTTGGTTAATCAGTTTTTAAGGAGAAGTTGTTTGTAGGAAATTGTAAACAGACAGATGATGACGACGCTGTACGCTGAGTGATCACAAAAGCTCACCCTGCACTTATGGCTCAAGTGAGGTGAAGATCCATCAGAATACCTTCCAAAACTTTCTCTGAAATAGAAACTTTAGAATCCTCTGGGTAAGACGACTTTTTCATGAGCTATTTCTCCTTTTCCCAAAATGTTTTCAATTTTGTATTAAAAGTATAAATCTTCACTTCACTTGTTTACCAATTTTCCTCTGAGATGTTTTCAAAGAAAAATTCTAGAACATATATCATTTGTGTTAAGGTTTAATTTAAACAATACATTTACCTGTATCTTGCTCTGTTTTTTCTAAAGTTGCAACAACAGCTCCCATGCTTGGCTGTGATGTCATTCCTGACATGGAGTCACAAGCCACGTCCACAACGTCTGCTCCTGCTTCATAAGCAGCCAACATGGCCGCTACTCCAGCTCCCGAAGTATCATGTGTGTGAACATGAATTGGTATATCTGGGAACTTTTCTCTCAGCGCTCCGATTAAAATTGTAGCTGCCCTTGGCTTTAAAATACCAGCCATATCCT
Source organism: Serripes groenlandicus (assembly GCA_031761405.1). NCBI lineage: Eukaryota > Metazoa > Mollusca > Bivalvia > Cardiida > Cardiidae > Serripes > Serripes groenlandicus. Next base: position 61,459,121 of record JASEVX010000001.1, read on the forward strand.
GCAAAATAATAGGAAATATCATTACTATATCCATTTATGAGAAAAGGAGAAACTGCTTGTAAATACCTTTGTTATCTGGTCTAAAACTTTTTCCACATATAACAAATCTGAAGAAAGCTTTAATAATGACAAAAACAGAAACAAATCTCTATAAACAAGCAAATTCAGAGAATTATGGTCCCCCGCTTTGGGGGTTTTATTGGTTGGGTTGCAACGCTTCCTGGCATATTGTAACTGTCTTTTCTGTCTAGAGAAGGCTTTATTGTTTATAGTAATATGTCAGTTGTATTTGTGAAGTCTAAACAGATTGACCTCATTAAATTATATGGAAAATTAAATCATCCAAAAAGCGGTTGCAGAGAGATAGCCCGGAAATGAATTAAGTCATACATAGCCGGATGGTGGGGTAAAACTCCGTGAAAAATCATCCAACCGGAACGCAAACACGATATGCGCATCTACACTTGGTGGTGATCCTTCCTATAAAGTTTCATCAAATTCCAAAAAGCGGTTGCAGAGAAATAGCCCGGAAATGAATTTAGTCATACATAGCCTGATGGTGGAGTAAAGGGCCATAACTCCGTGAAAAATAATCCAACCGGAACGCAAACACGATATGCGCATCTACACTTGGTGGTGATCCTTCCTATGAAGTTTCATAAAATTCCAAAAAGCGGTTGCAGAGAAATAGCCCGGAAATGAATTTAGTCATACATAGCCTGATGGTGGGGTAAAGGGCCATAACTCCGTGCAAAATAATCCAACCGGAACGCAAACACGATATGCGCATCTACACTTGGTGGTGATCCTTCCTATGAAGTTTCATCAAATTCCAAAAAGCGGTTGCAGAGAAATAGCCCGGAAATGAATTTAGTCATACATAGGGGTAAAGGGCCATAACTCCGTGAAAAATAATCCAACCGGAACGCAAACACGATATGCGCATCTACACTTGGTGGTGATCCTTCCTATGAAGTTTCATCAAATTCGAAAAAGCGGTTGCAGAGAAATAGCCCGGAAACGAAAGTGTGACAGCGTGACGGACTGACGGACTGACGAATGAAAAATAATAGTCCCCGCGCTTTCGCGAAAGCGGGGGACAATAAAGTAACTTTATAGTTATTGAATAGACAAGATTAAAAGCAATTTTCCTCTTGGCATAATATTTGCAAAGGTCTTCTGCTGCAGATGCTTCAAACTGTGTCTGCATCTGGGAAAGAGTTAACATGTTATCTATATTGTTTCAAAACTATACTTCTTGAATACCAATTTGCTCTTTCACTGTTATTTACAATACAATACAATATTTTAATTGCAATAATGTTTCAAACAGCACAAACAGCAAAATACAAATAATAAACATGAGGTTGTAGTTGCAACTTGTCAGATAATCTATATAAATATTTGTTTTAGGCCTCTGTAGCAATATATATTTTAAAATTTGCGGGAAAAGCAAAGATTGTTTAATATGTACAATATGACTCTTTGTACCGTGATGTTTTTACCTTTAACCTAAAATTAATATGAAAACTGTCAATTTTTTCCATTATTTTTTTTTAACTTTGTGGATAATGCATTTCCACAAACAAACACTTTCTGAAGCCTCTGCAGCAAATCGCTTGAAAATATTGTGCCAAAAGAAGCAAATGTTCATAATGAGAAAGAGCTCAAACTTATCATATCAGTTAACCCTTTCCCACATACAAAAGATCTGCAGCAGGCGACTTTGAAAATTTCTTGACAAAAACTTGAAAAATCCTTATATATAAATGAAAGTATAATTATCAACTAAAGAATGTTTACAAAAGTCATCTGCTACAGATAAGTCAAAATGCATCTTACGATAGGGCAGGGTTTAACCCTTTCCCTCATTCAACAATTCTGCAGCAGACGAATTTGAACATATTTTGTCAAAAAATGAAAAATCTCTATAATTGAATGGATAACCCAAGACTAAAAGAGGAAAACATTGTGGCAAGAGGAGAAATTGCTTGTTTTGAGCAATTTCTTCTTTTGTCACTATGTTTTCAAATAGCTGTCTGCTGCAGAGGTGTCAGAAAGCGTCTATATGAGGTAATGGGTTAAGTATGAAAGACAGGGTACCAGTTTACCTTGATGCAGAGAATGTGTGTTCCAGCCTTCACTAATTCAGTAGCCAGGTCCATATAATACTTCAGATTGTATTTAGTTTTAGAAGGATCAGACACATCACCTGTGTATGATATAGCTGCCTCAACAACACCTCCTGTAAACACAAATAGGAATTAGATGTCATCATAAATGACTCTATTTGTTGTATTTCATTCCTTATATATATTCAACCATGTGTTGAAATAGAAATAAGAATAAAATGTTCATTGACTGTAAATATAACTGATTTGCAAAATACGTTTTAATTGCCCAAAAAAATACAATTGGGAGTAAAGATAGAATAGCCAACACATGATTTCCTCAAGGGAAGCAATGTCATGTCAGAACACTATATAGTTCCCCCACAGTTGTATCCCTTTTAGTTATTATGAATTAGAATTGAAATATATTTTAGTTTTGAGTGATATACCGGATCTTATATCACACTTTGATGTTCAGGTGTGTAGTAATTAATCACTCAATCCTTTTGGCCTTAAGCAAAAACACAGAAAATCACTCAAAATGTAGCTATAATCATTGAATAAGGTTGAAAACATTATGGCAAAAAGAGAAATTGCTCACCTATATGAGAAAAGGGTTAATCAGTAAAATATAATCTTTTATAAAGTATACAGACCTGCATTCCCAACAGCCTCCATTCCAACTTTAATATTTGGTAGATAATTCAACGAATCAAATATTCGGAAAATATCCATACCATGCTGAACAGCTAGCTCACAAAATCTGTAATAGTCAATACAAGTATGCATCTTATAAAGATAAATGTAACATTAGTAACTTAACTACATAGTTCTACCAAATGTTTGTGAAAGATAAGTGTAACATTAGTAACTTAACTACATAGATCTACCAAATGTTTGTGAAAGATAAGTGTAACATTAGTAACTTAACTACATAGATCTAACAAATGTTTGTGAAAGATAAGTGTAACAAGATAAGTGTAACATTAGTAACTTAACTACATAGATCTAACAAATGTTTGTGAAAGATAAGTGTAACATAAGTAACTTAACTACATAGTTCTACCAAATGTTTGTGAAAGAAAAGTGTAACATTAGTAACTTAACTACATAGTTCTACCAAATGTTTGTGAAAGAAAAGTGTAACATTAGTAATTTAACTACATAGTGCTACCAAATGTTTGTGAAAGATAAGTGTAACATAGTTCTACCAAATGTTTGTGAAAGATAAGTGTAACAACATAGATCTACCAAATGTTTGTGAAAGTGAAAGCAAGAGTGTCAATTTCAACTGGTCTTTATGACCATGTTAATAACAGTGTTTTTGGTGGAATAAAAACATTAGCAACCTTTTTTCACTAAACAAAATAACTTTACTACATAGTTCAACCAATTGTTTGTGCAAGTGAAAGCAATAGTGTCAATTCCCACTGGTCTGTATGACCATGTAACATTGTTAATAACAGTGCTTTAGGTGGAATGAAAAAACTGAGCAGCCATTTTTCACAAAACAAAATATCAGGTAATCTAAGAAAGGACCGTTTTAGGTAATCCCATTTATTCTTATAGTCAGTCAACCTTTCCCACTTACAGACACATTTAGACACATTTGCCACAATATTTTCTACTCTGTCAAATGATAAAACTTTTATATATAGATATTTTCAATAGTTTTGCCTCATTTTTTTTCTTCTGAAGTTGTCTGCTCCCAATTTGTTGTATGTGGGAAAGTGGTTAACAAATTCCTTCACACAGATGACATTTGACACCTGCCATTGAACATATCTTTTAAAAACATTGCAATTAAAGGTGAAATTGTTCAAAGTGAGCAATTTCACCTTTCATAGTCATATTTTCAACTTTTATCAATATAAATCTTTCAGTTTTCTAGATTGTTGAAAGTTTTCGTCTGATGATTGTAAAGCGGAAGACCTTTGAAAAGTCATGTGAAGTAATGGGTTAACCCTTTCCCTCATATAGGTGCTTTCTGACGCTTCTGCAGCAGACAGCTTTTTGAAAACATAGTGACAAAAGAAGAAATTGCACAAAACGTGCAATTTCTCCTTTTGCCACAATGTTTTCCACTTTTTGTCATAGGTTATCCTTTCAATTATGGAGATTTTTTGAAAAAATATGTTCGAAGTCTTCTGCTGCATAATTGTAGTATGAGGGAAAGGGTTAAAAGAAAGCTTAAAACAAGAGCTGTCGGAGGACAGCGCGCTCGACTATATGCCTCTTATTCACATAAAGCACTATTTCATTATATTGCACTTAAGTACTTTTAAATTATATATACTCTATATGTAAAAGCAACTGAATAGATACATACATTTAAAAGTCAATCAAGGGCAACAACTCCATATTAAAGTTAAAAATCATGAATGAAAGGTATTAGATATAATTATATTCCAAATATATGAAAAAAAATATGAAAGCCCTAGCACAAGTACTTATTGAGAAAAATTAAAAATTAAAATAAAATTCCAACTTGCCCTAAAACTTTAACCACCCAAAATCATGTTTTTTACCCCAAAAAGAAGGTCATACTCAGCATCTTCAGCATTCAATGTGAAGAAAGGTATTATATGTAATTAAATTCCAAATATGAAAGCCCTAGCACAAGTACTTATTGAGAAAAATTAAAAATTAAAATAAAATTCCAACTTGCCCTAAAACTTTAAACATCCAAAATAATGTTTTTATCCCAAAACGAAGGTCAAACTCAACATCCTCAGCATTCAATGTGAAGAAAGGTATTATATGTAATTATATTCCAAATATGAAAGCCCTAGCACAAGTACTTATTGAGAAAAATTAAAAATTAAAATAAAATTCCAACTTGCCCTAAAACTTTAACCATCCAAAATCATGTTTTTTACCCCAAAAAGAAGGTCATACTCAGCATCTTCAGTATTCAATGTGAAGAAAGGTATTATATGTAATTAAATTCCAAATATGAAAGCCCTAGCACAAGTACTTATAGAGAAAAATTAAAATTAAAATAAAATTCCAACTTGCCCTAAAACTTTAACCATCCAAAATAATGTTTTTTATCCCAAAAAGAAGGTCAAACTCAACATCTTCAGCATTCAATGTGAAGAAATGTATTATATGTAATTATATTCCAAATTTAAAAGCCCTAGCACAAGTACTTATTGAGAAAAATTAAAAATTAAAATAAAATTCCAACTTGCCCTAAAACTTTAACTACCCAAAATGATGTGTTTTACCCCAAAAAGAAGGTCATACTCAGCGTCTTCAGCATTCAATGTGAAGAAAGGTATTATATGTAATTAAATTCCAAATATGAAAGCCCTAGCACAAGTACTTATTGAGAAAAAATAAAAATTAAAATAAAATTCCAACTTGCCCTAAAACTTTAACCATCCAAAATAATGTTTTTTATCCCAAAAAGAAGGTCAAACTCAACATCTTCAGCATTCAATGTGAAGAAAGGTATTATATGTAATTATATTCCAAATATGAAAGCCCTAGCACAAATACTTATTGAGAAAAAATTAAAAATTAAAATAAAATTCCAACTTGCCCTAAAACTTTAACCACCCAAAATCATGTTTTTTACCCCAAAAAGAAGGTCAAACTCAGCATCTTCAGCATTCAATGTGAAGAAAGGTATTACATGTAATTATATTCCAAATATGAAAGCCCTAGCACAAGTACTTATTGAGAAAAATTAAAAATTAAAATAAAATTCCAACTTGCCCTAAAACTTTAACCACCCAAAATCATGTTTTTTACCCCAAAAAGAAGGTCAAACTCAGCATCTTCAGCATTCAATGTGAAGAAAGGTATTATATGTAATTATATTCCAAATATGAAAGCCCTAGCACAAGTACTTATTGAGAAAATTAAAAATTAAAATAAAATTCCAACTTGCCCTAAAACTTTAACCACACAAAATCATGTTTTTTACCCCAAAAAGAAGGTCAAACTCAGCATCTTCAGCATTCAATGTGAAGAAAGGTATAAGATGTAACTATATTTCAAATATGAAAGCCTAGCACAAATAATTATGAATGAAAATGCCAACTTGCCCTAAAACTTTAACCGGACGCCGACGCCGACGCTGGGGTGAGTAGTAAAGCTCTCATATTCTTCGAATAGTCGAGCTAATAAGCTTCTAAAAGCCAGAAAAATTTAAAGCCGACTTACTTATATACAACATTATCCGGATAGTTTGTATAACCCACAGCGTTGGCCCCTCTTAGTAACATTTGGAAGGGGATATTAGGGATCAACTTTCTCAGGGTATCCAGTCTGTCCCAGGGACATTCATGTAGAAATCTCAGGGCCACATCATATGTCGCTCCTGTAATTAACACAAAAATAGGTTTAAACCCTCCTCTCCCACACACAACAAACTTTTAGCAGACGTCTTTGAAAACTTCTCCACAAAAATTTGGAAAATCTCTATAAAGGGAAATATCATTATTGAACCGAGTTGAAAACATTTTTTGTGGCAAATGGTGAAATTGCTCATTATGAGCAATTTCTCCATTTGTCACAATGTTTTCATAAGTTGTTTGCTGCAGAGTCATCAGAAAGTGTCTGTATGTGGGAAAGGGCTAAACTAGTTTTACATCCTTTACATGCAGATATAGTTAGGGAGGATAAGCTTCACTGTAAAGAACTTTCTCATGAAATCAAGTAAAACTGTCTCAATGGAAGAATACCTTCTGCAGTGGCAAAGTAAAATGAGACCTTGACCTTTGATTAACTCACTCCAAAACCAAAAGCTATCTTCCTTTGGTCATGTGTGAAGCTATAGCTTGAAAGATAAATTACATTAGATTGCTGAGTGTCAGTGTACACTAAAATATCGCGGTTCAAAAACTATTAAAGTTTAATCTGTGCTTAGAATTTCAATTATTTGTCCTTAAGTATCTGATTGATTAGAAGCAATTAATTTTCTTTCCCCTACAATTACAAAACAGACTACTCTAATCAGTTATAAATCGGTTAATAAATATGGAAACTCTCTAAAAATTTCAGAACGATTATTGAATAAAGTTCAAATCATTGTGGCAAAAGGAGAAATTGCTTGTTTTGAGCAATCTCTCATTTTAAGACTATGTTTTCAAAAGTTGTCTGATTCAGAGACAACAAAGTAGTTGGAAAGCCCTGAAAGAATTAACATATTAACATACCACCCCAGTTCTCTAAGCTGTACAAATTGCTGAACTGATGACTGACAAAAGGTGATATTCTTTTCAGGTCATGGGTTCGAACCCTAGTTGCCAGCAAAGACTGGTGAGCATCTCTGAATGTTGTATCCATCAGCAAGAGTCCCCTGTTCTGACGAACTTTCTTTGCAAATGCTTCAGGTCCTTGGTTAAGTATGACATCTCTAAAGCCTGAAGGGGGATCTGGCACTGTTGGGTAAACAAATCATTGTAAATAACTATGTAAAACCTGTGGATTATGTGCATATTTTTTGTTTTAACCCTTTCCTATATACAATAATTCTGCAGCAGACGACTTTGAACATATTTTGTCAAAAAATAGAAAAATCTCTATAATTGAATGGATAACCTATGACAAAAAGTGGAAAACATTGTGGCAAAAGGAGAAATTGCATGTTTTGTGCAATTTCTTCTTTTGTCACTATGTTTTCAAAAAGCCGTCTGCTGCAGAGGCGTCAGAAAGCGTCTATATGAGGGAAAGGGTTAAAAATAAAATTTGTACCAGAGCTCTAGATAAGGGGTGTTTTGCATGTTCTCATATCCTTATTTGACCTTATAACTCTATGTTGTGGGTGCTCAAAAGAATCGTCTCAGTAAGACGATTCTTTTCAGTACCCTTATCATAGGATTTTATTGGATGACAAGAGAGATATTTAGGGGGAAAGAGCTGTATACGCCTCCCTATCTGGACCTTTGTTGACATTTAACCTACATGGTTATTCACAAGAATTATCCCAATAAAACAATTCTTTTGAGTTGAAAAAAGCCTTGTATCTGGCTTTTGCTCTGTGTCATTGTTTCTTGTTTTCTACTGTATCAAGAAAACAGAAATGATTGTAAAAGGAGCAAGGTCAAACACATACAGACTCGTCCACTGTTTGCATAGTACCCTGCTTGCTAATGAGTCTTTTTCGTCATAAAAAAATTAATTTTATTTGCAAAACGACTTTGCATATAATTATCTAGCATTCCATGTCTTTGTTTGCAGTAGGCATACCCCTGATACCATCATTTTAAAAGGAACCTAAATTTTTACTGCTAAATAATGAAAATGTTGTACTATAGACTATATATAGTACGTGTGTATAGTTGCTGTCATAATTTACTCTAAAAGAGAAAAGAGAAAAGGTTTATATTAAGCATGCTGCAAGTCTGAAAATCAATCATGTTACAAAACATCTGCACATCTCATGCAAGAAAATACTAACAGACCAACCCTTTCCCACATATAGCCAAATTTGGATGCATATGCATCACACAATGTTTTTTTTACTAAATGTTTTCAAAATCGTGGTGCAGATTTGTTGAATATGGGAAAGGGTTTCTCTTGTAACAAGTTATAAAAAGATGAATTTTGATGCAAAGCATCAAAGACGCCGCGCATAATTTTGAAGCATAATTTAAAGGAAGCAGATGCAGTTCAGTACATTTAAATAACGTGTAAACAGACATGATGTAAATATTTTGAACAAGAATACCCAATATCACTTTATTTTAAACAAGAAGACCAAGATGTGCAACATTGCTCACCTGACTACCATAGCCTCAGGCAGCCTATAATAAAAGGTTACCCAGAGCAGACAGGGTCAATTTTGATATAAGGATAGACGTTTATATGCTGCGATCTGTGTGATATTCAGCATGTAAAGTTCACTCGTGAAATGTCAAGTTTAGTCCTGAAACCATTTGGTTTACAGTTTGCCTAACATTTACTGCAACTTTAATGTGTCATACAAGCTGAAGTTTCTTTATTTTTTTACCAATAAACGGTTTTAAATCTGCTCTAACTAGATCAATTAGATAAAATAAAACCACATAGGTGCTTATATATTAACATATATTAAGGTTTCATGCCACTAGTTATAAGTTAAGTATGACACAACCAGAAAGTTTATTCTCCTTCAAATTTAGCAGAAGTATATAAATGAAAAATACGATGTAAATTTAAGTTTAAAGGTAAATTAATATACATGTATTAAAATGTTTATTGTGAGCTTTTAACAACTATGCGTTTAATATAGCAAGAATACACTTAAACATGAGGGCCGTGATGGCCCTTGATTGCTCACCTGATTTTTTTTACTTTAGCCCCTTGGCTGCCATAGTTTTCAACCAATCAACATGGCTTAAAGGAATCTGATAGAGGGTCACCCTAGGAATATTTCTACAAAATTATTTGAAAATCGGCTGAACACTTTCGGAGCAGAAGATTTTCTAAGTTTTCTATAAAGCCATTTTAGGCAAAAAATCCCCGCCCTGTGGCGGCCATGTTTTTCGACCAATCAACATGGCTTTAAGGAATCTAATAGTGGTTCACTTAAGGAACATTTCTGCAATTTTTTTTGAAAATCGGCCAAACACTTTCGGAGGAGAAGATTTTTTAAGTTTTCACTAAATCCATATAAGGCAAAATAGCCCCGCCCTGTGGTGGCCATGTTTTTCGACCAATCAACATGGCTTTAAGGAATCTGATAGTGGGTCACCTTAGGAATATTTCTACAAAATTATTTGAAAATCGACAAGACACTTTCCGGAGAAGATTTTTTAAGTTTTCACTATAGCCATATAATGCAAAATAGCCCGCACCCTGGTGGCCATGTCGACCAATCAACATGGCTTGAAGGAATCTGATAGAGGGTCACCCAAGGAGCATTTCTACAAAGATTATTTGAAAATCGGTCCGACACTTTCGGAGGAGAAGATTTTTTATGTTTTCACTTTAGCCATATAAGGCAAAATAGGTCCCCTGGCGGCCATGTTTTTCGACAAATCAACATGGCTTGAAGGAATCTGATACAGGGTCATACAAGGAACATTTCTACAAAATTATTTGAAAAAAGATTTTTTTCGTTTCATTGCCATGGAAACCAGAATTCTGCATGGATCCCAAAAATTTGAAAGAATTCTGGTGAGGTCATTTAGAGGATGCTTTCTGTGAAGAAGAAGTTGATGGACGACGCACGCCGGACAAAAGGGGATAAAAATAACTCACCTTGAGCACTTCGTGCTCAGGTGAGCTAAAAAGCGTAGCCTTAGAATTTGGGGAAAAGTGCACTCTGTAAACCAACTATAATAAAAGCGTAGCCTAGGAAGTTGGGTAACAGTTATTAAATAAAAATTAAATGTGTCTAAAGTTTTGTAAGAACGGTACAAGACATACGTATTTAGTATCTTGTTGTTTCTTAAGTCAGTTAATACAATTTATTCATTCATACACGTTGGTTTTTCTAACATATTACAGAGTTTTTCTTTACAATAATAATGTTTGTTGCTCCCTTTTCGATAACCTCTCCCCAAAGGTACAAAATTGAAACGTATCCCATACTGACTCTGCGCTTCCGCGCGGCGTCAATAAATAATAAAATATTACCACATAATTTATGAGGCAAATAATATAAATTATAAGGTTCGATAATTCATTGATTAATAAAAATTATACTTATTTGCAGGGACGACTAATACGTATTAGTAGTCCCTGATATTTGTTAAATGAAATCAAATTGAAAAGCATCAGTATGAATGGAATTTAAATCTCGATAAATGAAATATAACATGTTTGTTTTGTTATGTTGGAATTAAACGCCGTTTTCAAAATTATTTCAGTTATATCACGGCGACTGTTCACTTTTTCATGATTCCTGGGTAAACAAACAAGTACTAGGCTAGAAAATGTGCCTTGCCCAAGGGCACTACACCATTACCACAGCGCCGCAACTGGGGATCGAACCCGGGATGCCCGATTCCGAATCCCCGACGCTAACCACTAGGCCACGGTGGATTCCTGTAATAAGCATTCTTTCCCTTATTTTGTCTAGAAGTCTTCTCCTTCAGATTTGTTGTAAATGGGAAAGTGTTTATAGATGTAAACTATAGCTTTCTATTCTTCAACTTAAGACAGATTAACATGTCATTAAAAAAAAAAGTGGTATTATCATAGTACATGTATAATGAAACAGAATTTTCAAATAAATATTCCCAGAGGTGTTGTGCATGCCAATAATAACTTGCATTTGTTACAAATGAAGCAAAATCAAGAAAAAAAGTTTTAAATTAATCAAAATTTCTTAAAAATGAAGAAGCAGTTTGCTAATATAACATTCTGACAGACCAAAAAATCAACCAACTAAAACAGTAAATCTAGTACAACTTTGCTATAACAATGTTATCATACATAAATATTCATTCAATCAAATTCAGACATTGGGAAAGCAAATGGGACAGAGAAGCCATATGCAGAAACAGCTATTTTTTTATAAATATTTTGTTATTCTTTTGCTGACATTTTTAGAATGGCCTGCCTGCTGCAAAAAATCATTTTTTAATTATTGTTTGCTGCAAGTAACAGCAGGAATTGATGGGAAAGAATGAACCCCTGTGACATCTCATTAGGTAATGTCAATGCAATAACATTCTTAGAAATCAGGTTATTTACTAGTCATTTCAAACAATTACTACTTCTGTCATAATTTTTCCATAAACCCTGTAAAGTGTCTGGTTATATTTACTAAATGTGAGAATATTGGCTGTATAGAAGTCCAGTCAGGAGCCGAGCAAGTCTCCCGCCACCACAAAGCCAAATTCTCTCTTATTTACTAAATGTGTTTTTATTTTACAAAGAACTAAAAGCGAATCATTGGGTAAATAAACATATATGGACAGACATTGGTACAAGAAAAAAAAGCAGGGTAAAAGACAATCATCCAAGGCAACTTTACTCACATTTCTCCCGTTTCTGAGTTATCTTTACTATAGACTCATCTTTAAATCAAAACAATTAAAATTATAATTGCTATACATAAGGTCCTATAGATAACCCCCTTCTCAAATGTAGATGTATTTTGAAATATTTGCAGCTGACTACTTTTGAAAACATTGTGGCAAAAGGATAAATTGCCCATTTTGTTTCAACTCTACTCGATAATTTCTCATTTAAAGAGGATTTAACTATTTTTGCCTAGATGTTTACGAAGTCATCTGCTGCAGATATGTTGTATGTGGGAAAGGGTTAACAGACCGGCATACCATACTTCACATGTCAATGTAGACAATCTCTCACATTATACATTTGTGAATAATACCTGAAGTCATATTCCTAGAGTTACCTACTCCCATATCCCTTTCCCTCATACAACAATTCTGCAGCAGACGACTTTGAACATATTTTGTAAAAAAATAGAAAATCTCTATAATTGAATGAATAACCTATGACTAAAAATGGAAAACATTGTGGCAAAAGGAGAAATTGCTCGTATTGAGCAATTTCTTCTTTTGTCACTATGTTTTTCAAAAAGCCGTCTGCTGGAGAGGCGTCAGAAAGCGTCTATATGAGGGAAAGAGATATTACCTAGGGGAAACAAAGTTATATCAGAAAAGTATAAAGGTTTGATTTTATTAGCCACCCAAAGAAGTTATAGCAATAATATTTTTATTCGTTTTTCAGATTTCACATAAGAGAACAAGTTGTTATTAGGATTAAACTAAATGAACAAGTAAATGCCCAGAAATTTTACTGTTGTGATTGTTTAAAAACGCTTCATTATGATAGATATGAAAAGAAATGAATGAGTCAAATAATTGAAGATTTGTGTTTAATTAATTAACCTCGTTTTTCTTTTTTCTCATGCAATTTATGATTATTTACTCGGCCCTCATAAGACATGCAACAGACAAAAATTATTAAGTACCATTTCAATATCAGCAAATAACATCACTTTCTCTTTTTAGTAGAAGCTCTACATTATTTAAAGTTCTTTTCAAGTTCTCAGAGATGTCTCTATTTGTGTAGATTTCATGTAATGTATCTCTTAACCCTTTCCCATCGATAGACACATTTTGAAGCATCTGCAGCAGACAACTTTTGCAAACATATTGACAAAACCAGAAATTACTCAAAATGAGCAGTTTCTCCTTTTGCCACAATGTTTTCAGCTTCTTTCTGTAATTTTACCTGCAATATTTTTGAGAAGTGTTTCAATGTAGATTTGCTGTATGAGAAACGGGGTTAAATAGTAAAATGTATGGACAGTTTTTACTATAGACATAGTCAATACATATAAAGAATCAACACAATGACATGTGATAGCAGCTTGCTCTCTCTATGTCTATTTATTTTAAAAATAAATCCTTTTGTTAACAAGTGTCTACCTATTCACCAAAACGACTTAAATAATTTTTTTAAACCTGAAATATGTTATTTACATGAAATAAAATATGCTTTGTTGTTTTCTCTACATTGCAATGAATGAATGAATGTATAGTGTTGTATGGTGCACTTTGCTTGATTTATTCTTATCCAATTTCAAAGTTGTTACTATGACACTTGATCTTGACATGAGTGGAAAACTTCCAAAGATGCTCAAAAAACTTAATATGACACCCCAAACTGATGAAATATAGGTATATTTCTTTATTTCCTCGATAAATTGAAGATTTACAAAAGCACATGTGTATACATGAAATTCACAATTAAATGTTTATGAGAATAATATAACATTCATACACCCACATACACGCAGGTACAACCACATTTTCACACATCAACCTCACACATGAACAATAACTGTCATAAATGAATATTATTTACATTAAATACGTCCCATGCCTAATCCAACTACCAAATAAGTAATTGCAGCGGTCAAATAGATATAAACTCACATTAGCCACTGCATACTAAAAGCGAAAGCGAAAATACAGTTGAATAATCCATGGAACGTGTCAGTGCTATGAAGAGCAAAATTCATATTTAATTACAAGTATAAAGTTTCCACACATAATTCTTTACATATAACACGTCCCGTAAAATTCTGATAAAACATTTAAAAACAAAAATGAATTGGTTCTTTCGCACCCTATTAAAATGGTACTTTTTAAACGTGTCATTGGGCTCAAAACAGGCTTGCGCCATGATTATATTTTATGTATCAATGACACAAGGGTGCTCATCTTAATATATATTTTTTTCATTTTATCACTTATTAAAATGGATAAAGAAAGATAAATTATGAATTTATATAAGAATATGTGAAAAAATATTTTCTGATCTGTTATCTATGAAATTTAAAAAGTGTTTGATTTGTAATAAAAACATTTTTCTCTCTTTGAGAATTTCTGACCATCAGTTTCAGAGGAGAATTGTTTTAAAGATTTTTCTTTCTGTTGCTATGGCAACCAGAGCTCTGTATGGATCACATTTATATTTTAGCTATTTTGACAGAAAACCTTGTCAGGATCATTTATGCAAAGTTGAAAAGGAATTGACCCTATGGTGTGGTAGCAGATGGCATGTGAATAATTGTTGATGGACGACGGATGTTGAGGGATCAGAAAAGCTCACATTGAACGCTTTGTACTCATGTAAGCTTAAAAGGCTATCCACTATGTAATAATAAATAGGTGAATTTTTCAATTAATGTCATCTGTTATGTATCCATGTATATGTATGTAAAGAAACAGATACCCGATTTGATAATTAACAAACAATGTGTTTAAACCATTTTCCTCATACAGCAAACCTGCAGCAGAAGACGTTGAAAACATCTTGGCAAAAAAAATGGCAACTTTCTATACTTGAAGGAATAATTACTGAAACAATTATAGCTGTCCGCAAGACAGCATGCTCGACTATTTGGCCATTTGATACTATAGACAACAGTTGTTACTGAGATAGTGGCTTGATAGTATAGAACTATAAATCAAGTTGGATAAGTCTTGTTTGAATAGCATCTGCTGTTTGTGAGAAAAGGTCTTGCATGCAAAACTTTAACCCAAATTTCTAACTTCAAAAAGGGCCATAATTTATAATAAATTCAGTCTGGAGTTACCTAACCTGATTGTTTGATACCTTTAAAGACTATATTGAAGTTTTAAATCAATCCCTGAGTGGTTACCGAGATATGTGCATGCTAGTACCATGCATGCAAAACTTTAACCACATTTTCAAAGTCAAACAAGGGCCATAATGTGTACTAAATTTGTACAAGTTATCTAACTTGACTGTCTGACACCCCTGAAGACATGAATGCAGTTTCAAGTCAATATCATTAGTGGTTACTGAGATATATCCATGAAAGTACCTTGTATGTAAAACTTTAACCAGAATTTCTAAGTAAACAAGAGGACCAAGATGGCCCTAAATCGATCACCTAATTGATAGTAAATTAGTAGCAAATATTTAACTGCAAATATCTGGGAAAATTTGATCAAGGAGTGCAAATGAAACTGCATGGAGTGGACACTTCTCAAGAAACAGCTTTATATCTTGAAATCTAACAAGAACTTTAATAAGAATGGAATTATAAAGTTTTTGTCATTTTGCACCTTTCCTGATGCCGCCTTGCTGCCCTGTTTTTCAACGAAATCAATATGGCTTCAACAGTTTATTTAGAGGGTCACTTAAGGAACATTTCTACCAAATTTTTGCAATCGCACAAGCAGATTATGGAGGAAAAGAGTTTTAAAATTTGGGTATTTTTCTCACTTTCTGATGCCACAGCAACCAAAGTTCTCAATGGAATTTAAATCTTTGAACATTTTTGAAAGAGGACCACCAAAGGAACATTCCTGTGATGTTTTGTGGAAATTGGTCTATTGGAATGGTAGGAGTTGGTTGTCATTTGTAGCTAAAAGTTCAATTTAGCCCTTTTGTGATGACGCCTGGTTGATATGACTGTGTAACCCATCAAAACGGCTTGAACAAATTAAATAGAGGATCATTAAAGTAAGATTCGTATTATATTTTCTTAAAATCAGACAAGCACTTTCATAAAAATGGAATTTTCAAATTTTGTCATTTTGCCCCTTTTCTGATGCCGCCTGACTGCCATGTTTTTCGACCAATCAGTAGTGGCTTGAACAATTTTTATAGAAGGTCACCCAAGGAACATTTCTACCAAATTATATTTGAATCTGACAGGCAGATTCGGAGGAGAAGATTTTTAAAATATGGACATTTTGTCCCCTTTCTGATGCCGAAGCAACCAAAGTTCTCAATGGAATTTAAATCTTTGAACAAATTTGAAAGAGGACCACCAAAGGAACATTCCTGTGATGTTTTGTGGAAATTGGTCTATTAGAATGGTAGGAGTTGGTTGTCATTTGTAGCTAAAAGTTCAATTTACCCCTTTTGTGATGACGCCTGGTTGCTATGATTGTGTAACCAATCAAAACGGCTTAAACAAATTGAAAAGAGGATAATTACAGTAAGATTCGTATTATATTTTCTTAAAATCAGACAAGCACTTTCATAAAAATGGAATTTTCAAATTTTGTCATTTTGCCCCTTTTCTGATGCCGCCTGACTGCCATGTTTTTCGACCAATCAGTAGTGGCTTGAACAATTTTTATAGAAGGTCACCCAAGGAACATTTCTACCAAATTATATTTGAATCTGACAGGCAGATTCAGAGGAGAAGATTTTTAAAGTTTGGACATTTTGTCCCCTTTCTGATGCCGCAGCAACCAAAGTTCTCAATGGAATTTAAATCTTTGAACAATTTTGAAAGAGGACCACCAAAGGAACATTCCTGTGATGTTTGGTGGAAATTCTTTCTGTGGTTCAGGAGGAGATGATGTTTAAAGCTAAAAGTTAACGACGGACGACAGACGACGGACACAGAGTGATCAGAATAGCTCACCTTGAGCCTTTGGCTCTAGGTGATCTAAAAAAGGACCATAATTTGTACTATATGCTGGAAAGAGTTATCAAATTCAAACAAGATGTGTTTGTGAAACACTGATGCCCCCCAATGGCAACATCTAGGTCAAAGGTCAAGGTCGCCAGGTCAAAAATGTTGGTACTGACAGAAAGGTCATGTCACAAGGAATACACATGTGAAATATGGTAGCCGTACCTGTTATGGTTCAAAAGGAATGGCCAAGGTTAAAGTTTTTTTCGAGAATGGCAACATCTAGGTCAAGGTCGCAAGGTCAAACATTTTGGTACTGATAGAAAGGTAATGTCACAAGGAATACACATGTGAAATATGGTAGCCGTACCTGTTATGGTTCAAAAGTAGTGGTCAAGGTTAAAGTTGTTTTCGTGCAGACAGGCCAAAAACTACATCTAGGTCAAAGGTCAAGGTCGCAAGGTCAAAAATGTTGGTACTGACAGAAAGGTCATGTCACAAGGAATACACATGTGAAATATGGTAGCCGTACCTGTTATGGTTCAAAAGTAATGGCCAAGGTTAAAGTTTTTTTCGAGAATGGCAACATCTAGGTCAAAGGTCAAGGTCGCAAGGTCAAACATTTTGGTACTGACAGAAAGGTAATGTCACAAGGAATACACATGTGAAATATGGTAGCCGTACCTGTTATGGTTCAAAAGTAGTGGTCAAGGTTAAAGTTTTTTTCGTGCAGACAGGCCAAAAACTACATCTAGGTCAAAGGTCAAGGTCGCAAGGTCAAAAATGTTGGTACTGACAGAAAGGTCATGTCACAAGGAATACACATGTGAAATATGGTAGCCGTACCTGTTATGGTTCAAAAGTTGTGGTCAAGGTTAAAGTTTTTTTTGTGCAGACAGACAGACCAACAGACAGACAGGCCAAAAACTATATGCCCCCCGAATCGGAGATTCCGCGGGGGCATAAAAACAAAGGGCCATTATTTGCATTATATGCAAGATAGGGTTATCTTACTTGATTATTTATACAGGTGTGATGGTTGGAAAGGTTTGTATAAAGTTTCAATGCAATGCATCAAGTAGTTACTAGGATATGGACTCTTAATGTTGTTGCACGCAGAACTTTAACCAGGATTTCTAAGTAAAAAAAGGGCAAATGCAGAATAGAGTTATCTTACTTGATAATCTACATAGGTGTGACGGTTAGGAAGGGTTGTATAAATTGTCAATGCAATGCATCAAGTAAATATAGAGATATGGACTCTTAATGTAGATGCACGCAAAATTTAACCAGAATATCTAAGTAAAAAAAGGGGCATAATTGTGTCAAAATATGATATAGAGTTTTGGAACTTGTCTTGCAAGGTCATTTAATGACCTTGAATAAGTGTGTGAAGTTTCAAAGAATAGCATCTGTGGTTTTTGAGAAAAAGCCTTGCATGCCAAACTTTAACCAAAGTTGCATTTGATGATGTCCAATAAGTGTGTGAAGTTTTAAAGCAGTAGCATGTGGTTTGTGAGAAAAAGCCTTGAATGCAAATCTTTAACCAAAATTTTTAAGTCAAAAAAGGGGCAAAATTGTGTCAAAATCTGATATAGAGTTATGGGACTTGTTTTTCAAGGTCATTATTTAATGACCTTGAATAATTGTGTTAAGTTTCAAAGCAATAGCATCTGTGGTTTTTGAGAAAAAGCCTTGCATGCAAAACTTTAACCAAAGTTGCAACGCCGACGCACAAGTGACTGTAATTGTTCTCATATTTTTCAAATAGTCGAGCTAAAAATGTAAAAACATAGTTGCAAAAGGAGAAACTGCTTGTTTTGAGCAATTTCTGCTTTTTTCACAATGTTTTTAAAAGGTTTTTCTGACGATGCATTAAAATATGTCTAAATGTGGGAAAGGGTAAAATATGTATGCAGACAAAAATTATATACAGTGAACAGTTTTGCTCTTCCTTCTTTACTAATGTTTTCAAAGGGTGTCTGCAAAGAAGGCATCAATGGATTTCTATAACAATATTTGTTATGAGAATGAATGGTACGAAAAAACAGACTGATATTGCTTGTAACAACAGATTTTTCGAGTTCCTTCATATAGACTGCTACAAGCTATTTTCAAGGCATGTTATTTTTCCGAAGGGATTCCTTGTAGCAAATGAAAGTAGAGAGAGTATTACAATTCATTTGTCCTCACTGCCCAATTAAACTAGCTACACCGTGTAATGTAAAAAAGATTTTCCTCCGATATACATACAATTAAATCCTTCAAATTGTTCCGAATACCCTAAAATGAGGTAGTTTCAAACTTTAAATGTTAACAGAAGATATTCCAGCATGAATTGTTTACTAAAGACCTTCATAAGACGGCGAATATGCAGTCCGCCAAAATTCAAATCCACAATGTTCAAAATATTTGAATAGCATTTCATTTACTTTGATCACAAAATATATTAAAACTGATAAATACCACAATAATAATAATGCATCACAATTAAGCTGGCAAAGAAGCAGTTACTAGTGACTTGGAACACACATTTTGCATTACCAATATGGTTAATATTTGTTCATTATATTTTAAGTGCTCTTTTTCCAAAATTTCTCAGAATTAAAAATGTCAGATAGACATTATTCTAATGATGAAAGCTTACATAAATGATAAACTGCAAAAATAAAAGCGAACTTCAAAAAAAGATGTGTAAAGTTTACATGATGACAGTCGAACCTCGTTAATCTGGACGCCGTTAATCCGGGAAATTCGCGGTCCGGAAATAAAATTCAGGGAACGGATTTTTCATACTTTATTATTCTCCATTAATACGGAAATTCGCATTCTGAAACCAGACAAAACAAGAGCACTGCGTACGGCACAGACTCTCGACTGATAGGGAGAAAAAATAAATAAAAAAATTAGCTAAACAAAAAACCTTAACCGGACGACCACGCCGCCGCCACCGCCGCCGACGACGCCAGGGTCATGACAATAGCTCTCGTTTTTTTCAAAGGTCGAGCTAAAAACTGATAGGGAGAAAACATAAAGAAAAAAAATCTGAGCTGAACAAAAAACCTTAACCGGATGCCCACGCCGCCGCCGCCAACAATAGCTCTCGTTTTTTTAAAAGTCGAGCTTAAAAAGCAAAACAGAACATATAAAATGCATATTCTTTTTAAACTAGTTTATTTCTTAAAAACATATTCATTTACAACCAATTCAGTTATCGACATTCGTTAATATGAAAATGTACAATGTATAGGTTGACGAGATCCTTGACAGCTTTCCGCGGTAAATCTTACTTACACCTTTGTAATTAGTACGTTGTTTAGGTAAATATTACCTCTGATCCGAACGATTCATTAATCGGAAAAATTCGTTTGTCCGGAAAAATTTGTGGGGAACAAAGGTGTCCGGATTAACGAAGTTCGACTGTATATGTATATGCATATAATAATACATGTACCTTCAAAATTTAAAGTTTCTCCATCTAAATCTACAAGAATGATAAAAAAATGCCTTAAGTCTCATCTAGATATTATATGAAACTTATTCTAATAGCTTTGAAATATTAATGTATTCAGACTGCAATCACTTACTGATGATAAATCTCTAGACCAAAAAATAGAAAATATCTAAAAATGTCGGTAGTATTATTTGATAGAATTAAAAGCATTGTGGCAAAAGGATATTCTTCTTTTGCCACAATGTTTTCAAAAGTTTTCTGCTGCAGGTGTCAGAAAGTGTATACCCGGTACATGTTAGAAAGGGTTAAATCTTACATGTTAGCAAAATCCCTAATTAACTAAATTCCTTATTTTCATTCAGATCTTTTTTACTAAAAAAATCCTGGTAATAGAAGCCAATATTTAGTACCATAATCTACATAATTAAAAAACAAAGATGAGTCTTTTTTAACATTTGCAATATCTCGTCTAATTGAAACTAATGTTTAATTAGGAAATGTTACACAAATTTGAATGACAAGTATCTATGATTTCAAATGTTTGTTAAAACCAAAGTGCTGCAGAGCGAACTTCAAACAAGTAATTTCTCCTTTTGCCACATTGTTTTCAACTTTTCCAGTAATTTTTTAGTAGACATTTTCAAAGTCGTATATTGCAGATTTGTTGTATGTTGGAAAGGATTAAATGACAAAGTTATAACATTGTTTTCCTGGGAATCAAGAGAGTTATTTTTAATGTTAGAGCAGTAAAATAAATGATAACAATAACAATATTACAGTAATCAACGGATGCTACAATTGAGAGAAATTAAGACACCATTAACCAATAATAATAAGTATAAAAATACAGAGAGTATAAGGGTACATGGTAGTGCTCACCTGTTTCAGAATCCGAATCAGACTGGCTGACTGAGGATAGATGAAGACACTTTGGGATCAACACTTAACCCTCGCTTCCCAACATACAACAAATCTGCAGCCGACGATATAGGCAAAACTATGAACAATTTCTTTAAGGGAAAAATTAATTACTGATAAAGAGTTGAAAACATTGTGGCAAAAAGAAAAATTGCTCATCATGAGCAATTTATCCTGTTTCACAATGTTTCAAAAGTCTTCTGCTGCAGAAGTGTCAAAATGTGTATACATGCAAGGAAGGACTAACTCGTATTGGACACTTTCTCTTTCACAAAAGTTCACAATATAATAGGAAGAAATGGATGTTTTAATGAAGAGTAATTAAGACACTAATAACCAATAATAATAAGAAGAAGAACATACATGTGTACTACGTAAATACAGACATTATAAGAGTACATAGTAGTGCTCACCTGTTTCAGAATCCGAATTTGACTGTCTGACTGAGGATAGATGAAGGGACTTTGGGATTAATGCTTACATAACCTTCACGTAAGTTCATTTGGGAACTTTCAATATTTTATTCATGTAATGGAATTCAAGGTTTTAATGTTTAGCTGCAAAGTATTGTCAGAGATGATACAAATGCTTGAGATAAGCTGTGATTAATTTTCTAGAAGCATAATCATAATTTCCTTAAAAAAATAAAAGTTATTTTAGAGGAATATTCCTTTTTTCTGTTGGAAGACCTTTAAACTGTTAAATACTTGGCTCCGCCATGTTCTATTTCTTAAAAGATGTTAAAAAAGTGGAATGGTGGTTCTGCACTATGTGTCATGAGAAATCTCATTCACTGTTAAATACAACATTTGACAACATGGGGGCAATTAACACACTTTAAATGACAAAAAATCTCACACTTACATTTTTATGTAATCGTTTAAACAGGCATTATAAATAAATGCCTTAGTGGTCACCAGTTATTGATCTTTATGGAAGAGAGGGAATGAGTTGTGCTCAAGGAAGTCAAACCTTAGAATTTCATGACAGATCTGCCTGCATATCCATGCACTCTGATCCAAATGGACAGTTTGTCACAAGTTTATCGAAATGTTCTGTGATTAATGACAAACAGAGCAGAGACGGATCAATCTGTTCAAATTGATCTAGACCTACACTGGGCACTAATGCTTATTGTTGGTAGAGCACACTCAATCAAAAGTTTATTGATAACCTACCTAAGGGTATATCTGGGACTGTAGGAGTGATATCTGAGGGTTGAAGGCCTGTGGCTAGTGGAGTTGAGGGTCCGTTGACCATGACCTCACCCAGGTAATGGAGAAGTTTCTGGGCTCTGTTCTGGGAGGCCTGGAACTGGAAGAGCTGTGGGTTCTCATCTATAAAGTAAGTGTCTACCACACCAGATAAAAACTGTTTGTGCTCCAACACATTCAACAGGAATGGTATATTTGTCTGAAATAAAAACCGTATGTGGTTGAGCTGCGATAAAAACTTCAAACCTTTCCCGCACTTAACAATGTTTTCTAGAGTAGTCTGCTGCAGATCCATCAAAAATATGTTTGTGTGCGGGAAAGGGATATCCATTTACCTAATATACATTACTTTTAATGTCCCTGAAGCAGACAACATTTGAAAATATTATTAACCAAGAAGAAAGTGTTTGTGATGAACAATTTTTCAAATTATTTTTTGTTTAATTTCAAAATTACCTTAATATCTTTTGCCATTATTTTCATCATTTTTAAAAAGATCTGCCTGTAAGACAGCGCGCTCAACTATTCCATCGCTTAACCAGAATTTCTAATTCAAATAATAAAGGACCATTATTTGCATTATATGCAAGATAGGGTTATCTTACATGATTATTTATATAGGTGTGATGGTGGGGAAGGGTTGTACAAATTACAATGCAATGCATCAAGTAGTTACTGAGATATCGACTCTTAATATAGCTGCACGTAAAACAAAGAACCATCATTTGTATTATTTGCAGGATATCTGCCTTGATGTCTTACAGTGTTGTAAAGGTTAGGAAAGGTTGTATCAAGTTTCAATGGAATGCATCAAGTAGTTACTGAGATATGGACTCTTAATGTAGTTGAGTGCAAAACTAACCAGACTTTCTAAGTAAAAAAGGGCCATAATTTGCATTAAATGCAGGATCTTACTTGATTGCTTACATAGGTGTGATAGTAAGGAAGCATTGTAGAAAGTGTCAATGCAATACATCTGGTAATAACTGAGATATGGACTTTAGTTGCACGCAAAACTTTAAACAGTATTTCCAAGTCAAAAAAAGGCCATAACTTGCATTATATGCAGACTAGAGTTACCTTACTTGCTAATTTATATAGGTCTGGTATTTGGGAAGCCTTGTAGAAAGTTTCAATGCAATAAATCTATTACTAACCAAGGTGTGACGCGGACGCCAGCATGAGTAGAATAGCTCTCATATTCTCCGAATAGTCGAGCTAAAAATGTAATGTCAGACTAGATAATGGGTTTAGCTAAAAGGCAAAGACAGGTCTGTGATGATTCTAAATGTTAAGAGTTGAAGGTTAGTCCTTTTAAAATGGCATAATGCTGTGTCACTATGGTAGACACCTGTTACTCAAACAGACTACTTTTTAACATAGCATACCAGAAATCAGGTTAAAGAAAGAATAGATTGCATGCAAATTAATGATTGAATTTATCTAATAGAAAGAGACAATTTTACATAATTTCTATCAATGTATTCCCAAAGAGAAAAAATTAACCTTTTCTAACATGCATGAGTACTATAACACATCTGCAACAAACAACATATAAAAACGTTGCAGTTGAAGAAGAAAGTGCTAAAATTTTCCAGTTGTCAAAATATTTCCAGGTATGTTGAATGAGGGAGAGGTTTAAGCCTTTGACTGCTGGAAAAGATTTTATGAAGCCTGTGTCATCAGTATAATGCCAGGAAAGCCGGAGCATCCACAATGTCTGACCAGGCTCAACTCAAATTGACTATGAACCCTTCCAAATGCAAAGTTAAATTTGTTCATTTAAAAAATATCAGCATTAGAAGGTTTAACCAGTTCCAACTTACCGACGCTTTTCGACGCCTCTGCAGCAGACGACTTTTGAAATAGTTGTGGCAAATTAAGAAATTGCTCATAATAAGCAAATTCTCCTTTTGCCACAATGACTTCAACTCTATTCAATAATATCACTTTCATTTATAGAATTTTTCACATTTTTGCCAAGATTATTTCAAAGTAGTCTGTCTGCTGCAGATTTTTCATATGTGGGAAAGGTTAAGATATTATTTTAAATAATGCATTACCTTTACTCCTCGGATTCTAAATTCTTTCAAAGTTCTCAACATTTTTGCACATGCAGAGGGATGGTCCTGGGCATGGGCAATCACCTTTACCAGTAAAGAGTCATAATAAGGGGAGATAATAGCTCCAGCAAAACCAAGAGCACTGTCCAGTCTAATACCAAAGCCCTCTCCACTTCTAAAGACCTCTATCCTGCCTGTGTCAGGTTGGAATCCCCTTGCTGGATCCTCAGTGGTCATTCTACACTGTATGGCACAGCCATTCAGTTTGATTTTGTCCTGAGTAAGGCCCATCTGAGGTAAAGTCTTACCCTCCGCTATCTTGATCTGGGATTGAACCAAATCTACCCTGTAAAATAAATTATTTGGATTATTAACCCTTTCCCACATACAACAAATCTGCAGCAGACGACTTTGAAAACATCTAGGCAAACGCACCCTTTAAATGAAAGAACAATAATGGAATAGAGTTGAAAACATGGTGACAAAAGGAGAAATTGCTTGTTTTTAACAAGAGCACCAACTGTCACAAAATACGCCAGTCCTGTTTTTTTGAGACCAAGTATACTGATAATTGGTTGTACGTCAGTAAAATTCAGAGATTGTCACTGTTTATACAGTTTTGGCCATTTCGAGGGACATAAGTTTGGAGATAATGTGGTTAGTTATCGAACCTGACAAAGATATTCTGTCCATCAACATATTGTCTAAATTTGGTGATGATCAAATATAATGACTCGAGCGCTATGGCTGATTATAGCACTTCTCCGAGATATTATGCCCATACACATTCTGACTAAATTTGGTGATGATTGGATAAAGGCTTCAAAAGTTATTGCTCAGACAAGACCGATTTGAGGTAATTTCTATAATTAAAGGGCAATAACTCTCGAGTGACTGAAGTGATATGGCTGGTCCGAGAAATTATGCCAATACACATTCTGAACAACTTTGGTGGTGATTGAACAAAGGCTTCGAAAGTTATTGAGCATAAAATACCGATTTGAGGCAATTTCTGTCATTAAAGGGTGATAACTCTAGAGTGACTTGAGCAATATGGCTGGTTATAGTACTTGTCCGATATATTATGTCCATACACATTCTGACTAAACTTGGTAATGACTGGATATATAAAGGCTTCAAAAGTTATTGGTCGGACAATACCGATTTGAGGTAATTTCTATAATTACCGGGCAATAACTCTAAGTGAATTCAGCGATATGGGTGGTTATCGAATTTGTTTGAGATATTATGCCAATACACATTCTGACCAAATTTGGTGATGATTGGACAAAGGCTTCTAAAGTTATTGAGCTGACAAGACCAATTTTAGGTAATTTCTAAAATTAAAAGGCGATAACTCTCGAGTGCCTAGACCAATATGGCTAGTTATTGAACATTTCCAAGATATTATGCCAATACACATTCTGACCAATTTGATGATGATTGGACAAAGGTTTCTAAAGTTATTCAGCTGACAACATACTGGACGCCGCCTGTACGCCGCAGGAGAAACTGTAATAAAAAGCCATCTGCTGCAGAGGTGTCAAAAAGTGTCTATATAAGGTAAAGGGTTAAAGGAACAATTTTACACATGAAGTGTAGAAGAACAACAATTAATAAATAGCCCCAGTCAACAGGGATCAGGCAATAACAGTACTAGTAAAATGTTACAAAGGAACATTTCTATGAAATCATTTAAAAATCCGGCATGAAAAAAAAGTAGTTTCTGAGGAGGAGATATTTAAGGTTCTTTCTTTTGGTAACCACGGTAAGCATAATTCTGCATGGATCTTAAGATTTGAAACATTTAATTCAAGATTATTGAGAGGATGCTTGCTGTGCAATTTCATCACAATTGGACTAGTGGTTGCATAGAAGTTTGTTTGGAGACCAAAGCACACGACTGACAAATGCCACATCTAGAGCTTAACGAAATAGAATAGAAAATTCAGTAAATAAACTAACCTTACTTCATTGTAGGAACAAAGTGTGTATAAGCAAAATGTGTTATAGTTTAATTACCCTGTGACATTTTCTGTGACTGTATGTTCCACCTGCAGCCTTGCATTGACCTCTATAAAAAAATAGTTTCCACGGCTATCCACCAGAAATTCCACTGTTCCCGCATTGGCATAACCAACATGTTGCGCAAGCCTGATGGCGTCTGCTGTCATGCTTTCTTGTAGCTCTTTAGATAGAATGGGTGCCGGTGCAATCTCAACAACCTTCTGATGACGTCTCTGTACAGAACAGTCTCTCTCAAACAGATGGACAACATTACCTGCTGCGTCACCTGTAGGGGAAAAAAAACCACACAACTGTATCTTAAACCTTTCCCTCATATAGACGCTTTCTGATGCCTCTGCAACAGACGACTTTTTGAAAACATAGTAACAAAAGAAGAAATTGCTCAAAACAAGCAGTTTCTCCTTTTGCCACAATGTTTTCCGCTTTTAGTCATAGGTTATCCATTCAATTATAGAGATTATTTGACAAAATATGTTCAAAGTCGTCTGCTGCAGAATTGTCGTATGAGGGAAAGGGTTAAACATTTTGCCCACATGCAGAAGCATTTTCATTCATCTACAAGAAACTTTTGAAAATATTATGGCCAAAGGAGGAATATTAACCAATTATTGAAAAGTTTTATCATAAAACTGACAACAGAAAGAACAAGCAAATTCATGAAATTTTTGTCCCCCGCTAGCAGGAAATATTGTAGGAAAATGTAGGTTTAAACATGTCAGTAGACTTTTTATTGAACATGTATTAACGGTTCACATTTGTGGCAGTTATTGCACGGAAACAGCAACAAACGACATTTTTTGTTAAATAAGGGGCCATAACTCCACCGAATAAAGTCTACCGAAAGTGACGATCGAACTTGGTCTAGCCCTTAAGGCATTTAACGTTGTTACCAAGTTTGACAAAAAACGGTTCACATTTGTGGCAGTTATTGCACAGAAACAGCAACAAACAACATTTTTTGTTAATTAAGGGGCCGTAACTCCACCGAATGAAGTCTGCCGAAAGTGACGATCGAACTTGGCCTAGCCCTTAAGGCATTTAACCTTGTTACCAAGTTTGACAAAAAACGGTTCATATTTGTGGCAGTTATTGCACGGAAACAGCAACAAACAACATTTTTTGTTAAATAAGGGGCCATAACTCCACCAAATAAAGTCCGCCGAAAGTGATGATCGTTCTTGGTCTAGGCCTTAAGGCATTTAACGTTGTTACAAAGTTTGCCAAAAAACGGTTCACATTTGTGGCAGTTATTGCACGGAAACAGCAACAAACGACATTTTTTGATAATTAAGGGGCCATAACTCCCCCGAATAAAGTCCGCCGAAAGTGATGATCGAACTTGGCCTAGCCCTTAAGGCATTTAACGTTGTTACTAAGTTTGACAAAAAACGGTTCACATTTGTGGCAGTTATTGCACGGAAACGGCAACAAACGACATTTTTTGTTAATTAAGGGGCCATAACTCCACCAAATGAAGTCTGCCGAAAGTGACGATCGAACTTGACCTAGCCCTTAAGGCATTTAACCTTGTTACTAAGTTTGAAAAAAAACGGTTCATATTTGTGTTAAGTTATTGCACGGAAACGAAGTGTGACAGACAGACAGACAGACGGACAGACGGACAAACCGAAATTAATAACTCCCCTTTTTTTCTTCGAAAAAGCGGGGGATAATAACAGGAGCAAACTCTGCTTTTTTTAAGATTTGCATCTTTTCCTGTTATGTTTTTAAAATGCAAAACTAAGGGAAACAGTAAAGAATGTACATGTACAAGTTGCGGCAATGCCTAAACAACATCTAGAACTTCCAAAATTTCAAACCAAGAATGTCAGGACTTCCTGTTTCAAAAAGCAAGTACAAACACTTTACAACAAACAATAACATGAGCACAATATTGTTTTTGCCAGGTAAATATCACAAAGATAAGAATTTCTGTATCAAAAGTTCAATTACACATAAATTATATTACTAATGTTGAAAATCGATGTCATTTCTCAAGGTTTATTTGATAAAAGTTGCCCCATTTTCAGTACTTTCATGGCGTGACTATGAAAAGCATCATTAGTGGTGATGTTATATATGACATCATGTTGACATATCTATTTGGCCACAGATCCAATGGGAGATATTTCCTACTAATAAATAAAAAAAAATTGCATCCATCCATATTTCTGTAAATCTTTGTAATACATATAGTATATAGAGGATATTTCATGAGTGAATATTTATGATCACTTTTAATTAACGGGTTTACTAAAATGGTATGCCACAAGTTTTGTAAGCATCATATTCAGCTTAGTTAATGAGTTTATAAAAGGTGATAATAAATAAACATGAATGAGATATTCTATTTATCACATGAAGTGATTTATGAAGCGTATTTCGAAAAAATGTACATGAAATTTGCCATTTTGGGATTGCAAGTTGCACTATTTTTCACTTTAACATTTTGCGCAAACAACAACCAAATGCAGCAGACGTCTTTAATAACATCTACTCGAAATTAAGAAAAATCTCTTTAAATGAAACTGTAAATAGTTGAAAACATTGTGGCTAAAGTTTGCTGCTGCAGATGCGTCAACTTGCATCTGCAAGTGGGAAAGGGTTGCAAATGCAAAGTTTGTAAGTTGATTAGACCACTTACCTAAAATCTGTACTTCAATATGTCTTGGCCTTTCAATAAACTTTTCCAGAAACAAAGCCCCATTACCAAAAGCTGACAGAGCCTCGGAAGTTGCTCTAAGGAAATTTTCTTGTACCTCCTTTTATATATGAAGAAAAACAATGCATTATCTGTTTACCTCATATGAAGTTGTATGCTGCTTCCAACAATTGTTTAGTTATATCACAACGTTTCCTGGGTAAGTTACCACTGGTCAATATTTATAGGTTATTTAACAGTGTTCTGTACAATACGGATATATATTTGGACGAGTACACAGCTTGGAAAATCATATTGGACGAGCCGCTAGGCGAGTCCAATATGATTTTCCAAGCTGTGTACGAGTCCAAATATATTCCGTATTGTACAGAACACTGTTAAATGATCTTTTTATTCTATACCTCGACTTTTTCCCCAAAATATATTTTGTATTGTGCAGAATAATGTTAAATGACCTTTTTATTTTATACCTTCTGTCGGCACGGCCTGCGCTAACCACCTTTTGAATATTCCTACATCACTTTTAGTTTTTTTCACAGTGTTTTTTGGTTTCTGTTCAATTACAAAGTCATCTATTTCAGAATCGGATAACATTTTAATTTCAGTGTTACTCCTTGTTTGCAAACGACAATAATGATACGGTGACAACAGGAGCTTTATCGTAACGCTTTATCTAGAGCGCCTGTCGATTCAGACTTTCATTCGGAACCTTTTCACGTGTTTCTGTCTTTATCATAGGTTTAACATGGGACCTGTGAATCGTACAATACGAAAAAAATACGGGTTATTTTGTAAGCGTGTGCGTCCCGATACGGAAATATATTGTACGGTCACATGATTCGAATGAGCGTCTACGATTGGACGTATAAATTAGGTATAGAATAAATCCTGATACAAGCTAGTCAGTCTTAATGCTAACCCGGCAACTCTGAGCGCCAAGGAGGGCAGCCAGTACTACCATTTATAAAGTCTTGCATTGAAAAAGAATGAAAAAGCAAGAGTCTTCAAAGGAACACACTAGTATATCAACTGCCTAATAGTCAGTAAATGAAAGGATGACGGCGACACAGGCGACAAGATTGACACATAAACATTAACAGATGGAAAAAAGAAACAAGGGCACCGCAGAGTGAACAACATCGCTCGTATGTCTGGGTTGTTTTCTATGTCGAAAAAGGGGTATAACAGAATAATTATTTAAGCCAGAGTTATGTGACTTGGTAAAGACATGTGTCTTGAACCTAGGAACATGCATACTAAGTTTGATTTGAAAATGTTGAAGTGTTTTTGAGTAATGAGATAAGGTTAAAGTTTTGTGACGACAACGTCGACAATGCAGACAATATAGAGAATGCATACAACAGAGCCAAGGGTATCATAAAACCCCAACTTTTTTTCTTCGTTGAACAGATTGACTTAAATTATAAAATACAGACATGAAAACATTATTGCAAAATTGCTCATTACTACGCTTTCAAAAGTTTGTCTGTTGTTGAGTTAAATGTTTTATCTGTTTTAGGGATAGGATTAATGTCAGTTGTCATTTTACTTTTCTATGAGTTATATCCAAATGCTCTCATATTGAAATGAATCTTAGGAAACTAGGTTTTGCAACAATTATCCCTTGTTTTCAAAATGTTTTCTACAAAAGTCAAACATCCTATTTCAGCTTTACTTTCAAGACTTTATGCCAAGATGTTTTCAAGTCATTAGCTGCGGATGTGTCAAAATGCATCTGCATTTGGGATAAGGTTAACCAGTTCAGTTCAGTAAGGCGAACTTATGTGTACAATAGGCTTTCATCTATGTTGTAATTATAAACATATGTATATACGTGTGTTATAAAAGTTCATTCTTGAACCCCATTCCATGATAAGAAGATTTTTTGCTCTTAGCAGCAGTTTAATTTTGCAAGCCGACAAATTGCTTAACCACATTCCCACATGTAGATGCTTTCATACACCTCTGCAGCATAAGACTTTTGACTAATGAGCATTTTCTCCTTTTGTCACAATGTTTTCAACTATATTCAATAATCAAACTTTAAATTACAGAGATATTCATCAGACAGACAGAGTGAACCCTGTGTGTCATCCCATCAAAACAAGCGACACAACTAGCTGAAAGATGTTTATATTTTTTCTGGTATCCATGGAAATCTTCAAACTTTACCTCCATACTCTTGACGACCCTCATGCCCCGCCCTCCACCACCGTATGCAGCTTTAAATATCACAGGTAAACCGTATGTCTCACAAAACTCCATGGCATGCTCTGCACTATCCACTGGACCTGGGGTACCTGGGACAACCTGTACACCTAACAAGGACAAAATGGTGTATTAATTAAAGCAAGCTATTTACAAAACTTCTTATCTCTTTCACAGAAATGGAACTATTTAATATAACATTTCCTAAACATTAATTAAGCACTACAAACAAATTTTGAAAACGCTGTTGAAAAAAGAAAGCAATTTCTACCATTTTCCCCATAATATCATCGTATTTTTATCAAAACTTTACTCCCAAACATTTAGAGACTTTTTTTCATGTTTTTTTCAAGTTGTTTGCTACAAATTTATTGAATTGGGTTTTTTCACAGGTCAATTCATTTATTGATGATATAGGCCACTGGCAAAAATTATTTTTTAACCCTTTCCCTTATATAGATGCTTTCTGACGCCTCTGCAGCAGACGGCTTTTTGAAAACATAGTGACAAAAGAAGAAATTGCACAAAACATGCAATTTCTCCTTTTTCCACAATGTTTTCCACTTTTTGTCATAGGTTATCCATTCAATTATGGAGATTTTCTATGTTTTGACAAAGTCGTCTGCTGCAGAATTGTTGTATGAGGGAAAGGGTTAAATTAATACACAGTCATGTACATGAGAAAATTATATTTTGTGTGTATGTAGGAAAAAGCTAATCCATCTAAAGCTCAATATAAAGGGCATTTCTGATCCTTGTGTGACACAAAAACCATATATTGTGGCAACTCATTATTTTTGTCTTTGTAAGACAAATCTTTTGATTCCCACAATATAGAAAGATAATTTGGGACAAAAACCGTTTACTCCTTCATATTTAGACCTCCATAACTCAATGCATTACCTGCTTGAATGGCAGCTTCTCTAGCCTCCACTTTATCCCCCATACGTCGTACCACCTCCGGTGAAGGGCCGACAAACTTGATTCCAGCATCGATAACAGCTTGGGCAAAGTCTGACCTCTCAGACAGGAAACCATACCCTGGGTGAATGGCATCTACATCATTTTCCTAGAAAGAAAATTAGATAAGCTCCCGTGTATTCATAGATTTTTATTGCATCTGCATGTGAACACATTTTTAAAACAGATAAATTGATGGCAAATTAAAACAACAGTTAACCTATTACTTCAGACAGATAACATTAGAACAAAACATTTGAAAAACATTGCAATAAAAGGTGAAGTTGCTCAAAACGAGCAATTTCACCTTTTATTGCAATAATTTCAACTCTTTATAAAAATCAAAGCGCCAATGGCACTGTAGTGGCGATCGTATGGAAAATCCTGCAAAGTAACAAGCAGTATATCGGTGTAGGGCTTGCGATGACTCTGGTGCGGGTAAATTTGAGAATGTATCAACCCTGCATCTTTTGACAGTAGAATAATGTTAGTTTGCCAGAATGTTGTCTTGGTGATTTTTTAGTTACGTTCTAAAATTGGTCATGATGTGTTCAAAATTAGGCCATTCCAAAGTTATGAAAAATCTAGTTGGTATTCGATAGACTACCGTTTTAGCTCATTAGAATGGCTATTTGTAAACTAAACTGTTCAGGTAATCACATGTTCATCACCAGGTCGCTAGGCCATATTAAGATAAAATATTTTTTACACTTTAGAAATGACTAAATTATCAAGAAAAGAGAGAAAACAGTATCCATTAGTTTGGTGTTTGTTTCAATGATGTCCGATATTAAACAGGTCTGTTCAATTTAGTCCCTTCACATTGCATGATTGAGGGTTGTCAGAGACATATAAACACAGTGTATTTATATGTCTCTGAGGTTGTTAAACTGTGAGTACAAAAACAAACACAAAACATGCTCAAAAAGCACAATTTCACTATTTGCCAAACTGTTCAATTTATAAAAATATAGGCATATATTATAATGCTCAATCTCCAAACTAAATTAGGCTACACTTTCAGCATTGATTGCTAATTGACTCTAGAACGTGCAGACTTGTATACATAACGTGTGTACACACCTTTAAACCTTTGTAAACCAGTCTTATCATCTAGACGCTTTCATATATTTAAACAACTACACAATAAAGCGTTTATAATATTGAGATAACCATGCAGTCTCGCGAGCTATTTATAGAACCTTTTGGAATTTCCAGATTTGAGTATCATCAGAGTTACCGGTATTTGCAAGGCAGATAGAACGCGCAATGATATTTATTATCTGCCCAATCATGATGAAGATAATATTTACATAGTTTAACTCTATGTAGATAATGTCTTGATAAAACTCAAATATTAGTAACAATCCGGTACCAAAGTAGCACTGACATAATTATTATTAATCACGTCTCTGCATCAATGATGGAACTATAACGGATGTGAGTAAATTAGTTTGCAGTAAGGAAAAAAAATATCAACCAATTGTTCAAAACCGACTATGTAAATAGTTTTCGTTGTTGTTGTTTCTGTTAGCATTGTGGCGATTGTCAAACCAATCGCCACAATGAATCTTTCAGTTTTCTAGATTCTGGAAATTGTTTGTCTGATGATTGTCAAGCAGACGACCTTTGAAAAGTCATGTGAAGTTATGGGTTAACTCCAACACATACCTTAGCAATATGTATAATTTCAGGAATATTCAGGTATGCAGCCACGGGTGGCAGGCCTTGTCCGATCAGGTAGGACTCATCAGCCTTTTGTCGATGCATGTGCATCTTGTCTTGTTCCGAATAAATGGCCACCGTCCGTATGTTCATCTCTGTGCATGCTCGAAATACACGAATGGCAATTTCTCCTGCAATACATTATGCAGTATGTTAGTGATATTTTATACTGTTTTAAACATTTGTTTTATTTTATTTGGGATTTATGCCGTCTTCTAAAATTATTTCAGTTATATCATGGCCACAGTTTGCATATTTATGATCCCTGAGTAAACAAACCAGTACTAGGCTAGAAAATGTGCCCTGCCCAAGGGCTCCACCCTGACTGTCATGCCACGACTGGGGATCAAACCTGGGACGCCTGGTTTCAAAATTCCAGGCGCTAACCACTTGACTACTGCAGACTCCTTGTTTTAAACAAAGGTAATACCCTATTTATTTAACTTAATTCATACAAAAGTGTTTTACACTTTCCCACACTATTATGATAAAACTTAAGCAGATGTCTTTTAAAACATATTTGAGAAAAATATGGAAAACCTCCAGAAATGAAAGCATAATGATTGAATCGAATTGAAAACATTGTGACAAAAGGAGAAATTGCTCATAATGAGAAATTTCTTGTTATGTCACAATGTTTCCAAATGTCTTCTGCTCCAGAGAAAGTGTTAACCCTTTCCCGCATATAGATGCTTTCTGACGCCTCTGCAGCAGACGGCTTTTTGAAAACATAGTGACAAAAAAAGAAATTGCTCAAAACAAGCAATTTCTTCTTTTGCCACAATGTTTTCCACTTTTAGTCATAGGTTATCCATTCAATTATAGAGATTTTCTATTTTTTGACAAAATATGTTCAAAGTCGTCTGCTGCAGAATTGTGGTATGAGGGAAAGGGTTAAAGGAAAGCATGTGTCATTGGTATGTCAATATGTCGGTAAAGCATTACAGACAGAGGATGGAGAAGTGTTTCCTATGTCTCACCCTAAAACAAATGGACAGTTAAATTGGAGCAATTTCTCCTTTTGCCACAATGTTTTTGAAAGCAATAAAACTAAAGCTGCATCAAACATCCTCTGTATGAGGAAATCGTTAATTTAAAGCAGACTGCACTATACCAGATACATATAAACAAAGAGATAGGATACTCTGGCTTCACAAAGAACAAATCACGGTAAGATATCTTGGGTATTGCAAGATTTGTTAGTCATGTTACTTATTATCAATTTTAGTCGTGTCTGCTGTACAATACCACCCGCTGATTAGGGCTGTGTAGAGTAACTTCCAGCTCCATATTCCTTTGTTGTTACTTTTCATTTTATGATAATGTTTTCAGCTTTTCTCTGTGCTTGATTTAAGTAATTTTTTAACTGTAACATCCATGGATTAAATGATAGTTACTCATGAATTATGTATTATCCATAAGCAGACATTACTGTGTTTCCCCCTTTATTATTACACAATTCCAACTCAAAGATGTTGTTTAAAATTAAGATATCTCTGTGAAAAAATGCGATCAATGTTTAAATGCAGTCAACATGAATATGTATGCATTCGTTATGTATTTGTTATCTTAATAATAAAATAAATAACAATATTTTGTCTCACATTCATTCAAAGAAATATAAATATAAATTAGACAAATAAAACTCCGCTTATATTTTCATATAATATGCTTCATTCTTGTTATCATCTATGTTAACTAATGTATGCTGATTGAGTAGTCGGAGTCGTCAGACGCTTGTTATGATGGACAAGGACAATTATTTAGCGGTGATTCGAATCTGTATTTATATGTCTCAGACTATACAATGCTTTTCTTTGTCATGAAATATCTGTTATACCTCTGTTTGCCACCAGTAGTTTCTTGATAGAACCCTCTGTTGATTCCTCTGCTGGCATGTTAGATGATGTGGTAAATCTACATACTCCAGGTGGTAGTCGAAACCCTGGTGTGGGTTTCATACCTGTAACCACCTCCGACATCTGTATCCTGGCCACATGGCGCAGCTGTGTTGCTTTGGTCTGCAGCCGCAGCATCTTAGGTCCACTTTCTTGAGTTCTATCAACTTAGTTCTAGTCTAGGTATAGCCTGCGTATTGTGATGATACACAGAGGCCAAACTCTAAATCAAAGGGGTTTCTCTAAGCTTTAACACCTAAAAAAATAAATATATATATATATTATAGAAGAAATAAATCAAGAATAATCTTGAACAGTTTATGTGCTGTAGATTTGTTGTATGTGTATGGGAAGGATGGAATAGGATTAATTTCAAATCCCTTTAAGGTTAGTTTTAGTGGGACATGGATCAGTATTTCCCTTTCAGATCTTATACCTACAGGAAATATACAATGATGACATGTTGCTTTAACCCTTAACATGGTCTTTTTCCCACAATATCTCTCTTAAGACTCCACTTAACCCATTGTTGTGGTACTCAAAACAATTGTGCCTTTGTAGCAGACGACTTTTGAAAATATTGTGGTAAAAAGAGAAAATGCCCATAATGAGCAATTCTAGCTTTTCCCACTATGTTTTCAACTCTTTAAAAAAAAAACAAGAATGCCAGGATGGCCCTGGATCACTCTTGCCAACCACAGTATAGTTAATTACACAAACTTGTTTTGTGGTCAGGTAAGCCATTACTAGATTGTTTATAAGATTTTCCTTCAATTTGGTCTAGTTACCTAGTTTCTGACTAGACTAGAGCCATTTTTAAACCTAGCCTAGAATCACCAAAACAACCGTTTATGCTCAAATAGTAAATATGGCTTCCAAAGTGGTAACAAGATTGTCCTTCACAGTTTGGCCTAGTGATTGTTTTTTACCCAACCATGACCCCAAACATTCTTACAAAGTTTCAAGCTGCTGAATAAAAAAAATGAGGTCATTATAGTATTAAAAGATTTTTCTCAAACTTGGGACTAGTGACCTAGTTTTTGTCCGGACATGACCTTTATTTGAATTGTAGCTTTAATATCATCAAACACAAATTCTGACAAAGTTACATTATGCTCATATTAAAAATGTGGCATTCAGATTGTTAACAAGATTTTTCTTCAATTTGGTCTAGTGACCTAGTTTTTGACCCAACATGACCCATATTCAAATTTGGCCTAGATATCATCAAGACAATGTTTCAAGCTGCTGAAGAAAAAGAATGTGGTCTCTAGAGGGTTAACAAGGTTTACCTGCAGTTTGCCCTAATGATGTAGTTAATAACCAGACACAACCTATATTTTAACTTAGCCTAGATATCAGCATGACAAGTTTTAACATGCTTAAGATGCGGCCTCCAAAGTGTTTTTTCGTCAATTTGACTTTATGACCTTGTTTTTGACCTCACATGACCCCAGTTTCAAACTTGGCCAAGATTTGAAGGAGATGTATGTTCTGATGGAGATATATGTTCTGATAAACTTTCATGAAAATTAGATGTAGAATGTTGCCTGTAGAGTGTTAACAAGGCAATTGTTGACATAGCACAATGTACAAAGGATGGGCGACAGATAAAATGTGCACAGGTGAGTTAAGATCATTTCATTCAGTCTATTTATATTTTTGCCTAAATATTTTCAAAATTGTCTGCTGCAGAACTATTGCATGTTGGAAAGGGTTAACTCTTCAACTGTGATATACACATTAAGTCCACTTTTTCAGCTCTCTAGCAAAACCATTAATCTAATAATTCATATGATGCATCTATACCCAAGCACCAATAACAAATACAATACTGCATTCAGGGTTAGATTGATGAATAACAGGACAAACTATTTTCATAAATTTCTCCTTTTCCAATCATGCTTTCAAAACTTATCTGATACAGTCATCAAAAGTCAGATTTTTTAGAGAAAGGGAGCAGACATAGTGAGCACATTTCAGACATCTTTGTGAACCTTTATATAACATGTATGAATACAATGTACCTCTGACCTGTGAAAAGATATTTAGCATAAGAGTAGAACAATTATGGAACATTATAACTACAATTCTATTTTGCCAAATGGTGTTTCCTCAATAAATAAAGTTTTAAATCCTTATTAATCAATATATTTATCAGAATAATATTTGACATTGTCAATGACACATAATTTACTCTTACACACCAGGCCAGGTCCACGCTTGTATCATGTAGCGCAGCAAGTAAACAATCAACGTTCTACTATTTGACCTCAAATTGAAGTGATGAAATTGGGTGTCTTTCTATACCCTTCTCTTTATGAGCAGTTTCTCCTTTCGCCAAAATGTTAAAATGATTTATTTCTTGTGGGAAGGAGTTTAAGTTGCACACTTTTATGCCCACATACAGCAAATAAATCTGCTGCAGACGACAACAATTTAGAAATTCACTATAATGGAAGTGTAATCAATACATGGAGTTAAAAACATTGTGGCAAAAGGAGAAATTGCTCATTTTGAGCAATTTCTTCTTTTGCCAGTATGTTTTCAAAAGTCGTCCTCCGCAGAGGCAGCAGAAGGCGTCTATATGTGGGAAAGGGTAAGTATTCATGAATTTCTCCAAAGGCTTTCAGTTCAGAAGAGTCTATTAAAAGAGTCTAAATCTAGTTGAATGTGTAATTGATAGAAATTTTTATACAACAATTGAATGTATGAAGCACATTGTGTTGATCTAAATAATGTGTATTAATTGTGTGTATACAAGTCATACACTTAAGAAGAAATAATAGTTCAGAATACATGTATAAGACAGATGTAAAATGTTGTTTGATGTTAGATCATATTTTGTTAACCCTTTCCCGCATACAGACGCTTTCTGACGCCTCTGCAACAGATGGCTTTTTGAAAACAAGCAATTTCTCCCTTTGTTACCATGATTTCAACTTTATTCAAATAATACTCTGACATTTTTCAGTCTTACATAAAGACTTTCAAAAGATAATCATGCTCTCCAAATATTCCTTCCAACATTTTGTGAACCATAAGTCTTTTAAGATCTCAAAATTTAAAACAATCAAAACAGCATCCAGCCACTATACTTTTCAATTGAAAGTGTTATTAAATGAATAAACTTTAATGAGCAATTTCTCGTTTTGCCAGAATGTTTTCAAAAGATGTCTGCTGTAGAGGCATCAACATGTGGGAAAGGTTTAACCCTTTTCCTCATATAGATGCTTTCTGACGCCTCTGCAGGAGACGGCTTTTTGAAAACATACCGACAAAAGAAGAAATTGCTCAAAACGAGCAATTTCTCCTTTTGCCACAATGTTTTCCACTTTTAGTCATAGGTTGTCCATTCAATCATAGAGATTTTCCATTTTTTGACAAAATATGTTCAAAGTCGTCTGCTGCAGATTTGTCGTATGAGGGAAAGGGTTAACATTATTAATACGCTACATGTACATTTGATTGATTGGGGTTTAACACCGTTTTTAAAAATTTCTCAGTCATATCATCACGGCGGCCAGTTCACCTACTCACCTTTTCTCACACCAGTTCTCCACATAACAATCTTCCCAAGCAACTGGCTGCTTTTCCACATAGACTTAGCCCATTGGTAGAAGAAGAATGATGCATGTCGCATTGACTTTTGATATGGCGTGTCGATTAGAATGGGTGATTTAACCCTTTCCCTCATACAACAAATCTACAGCAGATTACTTTAAAGTCATCTAGAAACAAGAGCGCCAAATGTCACAAAATACGCCCGTCCTGTTTTTTTGAGAGCAAGTATAGTGGTAATTGGTTGTACGTCAGACAAATTTAGAGAGCGGACACTGTTAGTACAGTTTTGGCCATTTCGAGGGACATAATTGTGTAGTGACTAAGATAACGTTGTAAGTTATCAAACGTGACCAAGATATTCTGCCCATCAACATATTGTCTAAATTTGGTGATGATTGGACAAAGGCTCCTAAAGTTATTGAGCTGACAAGACCAATTTTAGGTTATTTCTATAATTAAAGGGCAGTAACTCTCGATTGACTAAAGCGATATGCTAGTTATCGAACTTGTCCGAGATATTATGCAAATACACATTCTGACCAAATTTTGTAATGATAGGACAAAGGCTTCTAAAGTTATTGAGCTGACAAGACCAATTTTAGGTAATTTCTATAGTTAAAGAGCGATCACTCTTGATTGACTAAAGCGATATGGCTAGTTATCAAACTTGTCCGAGATATTATGCCAATACACATTCTGACTAAATATGGTGATGATTGGACAAAGGCTTCTAAAGTTATTGAGCTGACAAGACCAATTTTGGGTAATTTCTATAATTAAAGGGCGATAACTCTTGATTGACTTAAGCGATATGGCAACAAAATAATTTTAAAGTTTGATGAATAAATATTGAGAAGCTTAGGTTATGTTTTTGTGAAAAAATCTAAGTAGTAAAAAGGGGCATAACTCTACAAATATGGTTGACAGAGTTATGTGACTTTCTGAAGTTGTCTATATATGTTGTCATTAGGAACAAGTATGCCAAGTTTGAAGTTAATATCTTTGATGGTGTAGAAGATATTAGTATTTAAATTAAACTTTAACCAACGCAGACGCCGACGTCGGGCGAGTGCATTAGCCGCCTTATACTTTTAAAAGTTGAGCTAAAAATGTGTCTACAAGTGGGAAAGGGTTAAGTTCAACAAAAGTCTGTCTATTATCTTTTAACAAATACCCAAAGGCATTGTGTTTTATTTGTTGTGTCATATTGATGAAATAATCCTGAAAGATGGATTCAATATATATCATTATCTCATCAAGTTTAGAGTTTTAAACTGAAATATTTAATAAAATACTTTAAAATCCATTTTGATTTCATACCTGGATGATCAAAGCTAACTCAGCTAAGTTCAATATTTCATGAGATAAAATAACTTAACCATTCCCTGATGCAGATGAAGTTGATAAAAGAAGAACTGCTCATTAAGTAATAACTAGTACATGTAATAAATCGGTCTTGTCAAAATATGTTGTTAACTACCGGTATCTTACAATCTATGGTTTTGCATTACAATGGTAAACACTTACTGGCCTGCAACATTTCAAAGAGAAGAACAATGTTTCAAAGAAACATGAAAAATAGAATATGAATATAGGACAATTGTACATGAGAAATTGACCCAGACAGGCCGCAGTCTAATAGAAATAAGATAATAGATAAAAAATCAGTAGCATTCTTATTAACCCTTTCCCTCATATAAACGCTTTCTGACGCCTCTGCAGCATATGGCTTTTTGAAAACATAGTGACAAAAGAAGAAATTGCTCAGAACGAGCAATTTCTCCTTTTGACACAATGTTTGCCACTTTTAGTCATAGGTTATCCATTCAATTATAGAGATTATATATTTTTCGAGAAAATATGTTCAAAGTCGTCTGCTGCAGAATTGTCATATGAGGGAAAGGGTTAAACCAAGTAATGATGTATAAATTATTTGTCTATTCATTTAGTTAAACTTAGAGCCTTGAAGCGTGACTGCACTTCTAACATGTTAAAAGCAAATTCGCACTTAACCCTTTCCCTCATACGACAATTCTGCAGCAGACGACTTTCAACATCTTTTGTAAAAATGTAGAAATCTCTATAATTGAATGGATAACCTATGACAAAAAGTGGAAAACATTGTGGCAAAAAGAGAAATTGAGACGTTTTGTGCAATTTCTTCTTTTGACACTATGTTTTCAAAAAGC
The DNA here is from genome assembly GCA_031761405.1 of Serripes groenlandicus. Lineage (NCBI taxonomy): Eukaryota > Metazoa > Mollusca > Bivalvia > Cardiida > Cardiidae > Serripes > Serripes groenlandicus. The sequence continues at coordinate 61,500,942 of JASEVX010000001.1, forward strand.
CGTCTGCTGCAGAGGCGTCAGAAAGCGTCTATATGAGGGAAAGGGTTAAATAGTATCTAAACCAATACAACACTTGGGGAAATGGAGTATCTACATATATATATATTTATATGTATAAATGGCAATTAAAAGTAAACTTGAAATTGTACCAACATCCATTGCAATATTCTTCCTTTTTTTTAACAAATTATAAGCAAACTGTTACTTTGTTGCCAACTTTTTAAGGTTTGTTTGAAAATACGACAGCTATCATTTCATTGAACGCTCTATCATGTTGTAATCCCATTTGGCATGCGAGGATATATATACAAGGGTTGTTAAAAGATTATGCAAAATATGGAAATATGTGCAAAACGACAATTTTTTTTCAATGAAATAGACACATACAAAACGTTTGTAACTGCATTGAAAGCAATATGTAGTTATGAAGCCCTCGAAATGTTCTGAAACAACGCTAAAATTATTGTTAACCTCTTTTTATTTACGCATTCAAACTGGCGTTATACGTTTATTTCCACGCTCTGTACTATGTAGCGCACAGAGTTGTAAATACTGCTCAGAAGTTTGAATCTCGGATAAGCCTTAAGGGATCTTTTTATTTTGTTCTGAATTCTTTTTTTTAATATAATAAATATATTTCTTTATTCTATAATTCTTTCATTTTAGGAGAATAATATTAAAATATTTTATGTTTCTGATATAACCGATACAAGAGTGCCAAACTGTAACAAAAACTCCCCTCAGGAAGGCACAACTCTGGAATGACTGAATTAATTTGACCAGTTTTTTAACGCAACCCTACATTTATGCCAAGAAACAATCACAGCCGGTTTAATGAAGATAGGATAAGAACATCCTAAAATGCATCAGGAGATCTGGCTGGTTATTGAACTTGACTCAGAGAAGATGCCAACAATCATACAATAATTTTGGTGAAGAGCAGGTGAAAACTGTTTGTCTGAGAGAGCAGACAAGGCTAATTTTACCAATTTTGGACTATAATTCAAATGTCAGTTTCCAAGTGCCATTGGGCAATTTGACTGGTAACCATTTCCCTCATTTAGACGCTTCTGCAGTAGACAGCTTTTTGAAAACATAGTGACAAAAGAAAAATTGCTCAAGACGAGCAATTTCTCCTTTTGCCACAATGTTTTCCACTTTTAGTCATAGGTTATCTATTCAATTATAGAGATTTTCTATTTTTTGACAAAATATGTTCAAAGTCATCTGCTGCAGAATTGTGGTATGGGAGAAAGGGTTAATGTTTATCAAACTTGGAATCAGACAATAGTATGCCCACAAGCATGTTAAACAAAGTTTGGTTAAGATCAGATGAAAACTGTTTGACTTTGAGTGCAGACAGATTGTTGACGCTAAATAGTGTTTCCATATTACAGCCTATCTTTTGTTTGGCGTATAAAAAGGGTTAAACCACAATCTTGAAAACATCTAGCAGGGTCAATCTTATGATATCTTGATCTGTTATCTAGGCAAAATATTGTAAACATTTTCAAACTAAAGTATCTGCATTACTCAATAAAAGATAAACACATTATGGATAACAGAGAAATAATTAATTATGAGTAACATCTCCTTTTGTCACAAAGTTTTCAACAGTTGTCTGTTGCAGATGCATCAAAGAGTCTGCATGCTGTACAGGATTAAGACAAATAAAATCAATAGATAATGGTGTTTCCTGAAAAAAACAGAAAGAAAATAGGAAACTAATTCACCAGATGCCTGTTAACAAATCATTGTTTGAAGTGAGCACTATTGATTTGTTAATTCCAACCGAGGATATCAACCAGAGACGATGAATTTGTCAATGACGCACTGACCTTCAGGCCAATTATCTTCTTTCAACTATTTTTCCTATGGGTAGTTTTAAATTTTACTTTGGAATGCATTGTGGGAAACAGAGTTTGTAGCCTTAGCACTAACATCAAGAGACCTAATATTGGGTAATCTTGTCTTTTCCTTACAATATCTTTCATATCAATCGGCCAAACCTGATTTTTTTTCCGTCTTGCAGATGCAGTTTGATGCATCTGTAGCAGACGACTTTTGAAAACATTTCGACAAAAGGAGAAATTGCTCATAATCAGCAATTCCTACTTTTACTTTTTGTCTTAAACTCAATATTACACTTTCATCTGTAGAGATTTTCAATATTTTTTCCTAGGTGTTATTAACGTCCTCTGCTGTAGATTTGTTGTCTGTGGAAACAGGTTTATACATTTTATGTGTTGTCTGCTAAACTTGTTTAAAGATGATTATCTTGTTTACAAAACAAATAGGGTTTGAAGGTGATATAAGAATTTAACAACAAGGAAATATGCATCTTATCTTGAGCACTGCTTAGCCATTGCTCATAAAAATACTGAGAGTATTGAAAATTCAATGTTTGAGGTCAGAGTTTGTGACAACAAGAAACCGCTGATGACTGTAAGTCCGGATTGTCGGCAATTTGACCTTGAAAATCGACAAACCAAGGTCAAGGTCAAAGTAACAATAGAAATCAATAGAACTTGTTACTGGTTACCTTCAGGCAAAGTTTTAAGTTTGTAACCCGTTCCAGTGCTGAGATTTTTCCTCAACCTGTAACTTTAACCAAAATGTTGACGGACAGACAGACAGACATCGCCAATCTATAAACTGGAATTGCTAGAGCAATCCGGCCAATAAATACCAAAATGGAAAGCCCAAGGAGTGGACCCACTTTCACATGATATTGTTGTGACTCAAATATTCAATCTAATTATCAACCAATGGATGAATGGGCTTTTTGCTGTTTATCTGCAATGGGTGAAGTGAGTCTTCATTGAATTTATACCATGTTGTTATTGTGTTCTAAGGCCAGCTGTTTCATACATACAGTGCTCTAGATAAAGGCTATTATTCATGATCATTAATTTGACACTTAAACCCTATGCTGTGGGTTCTCAAAATAATTGTCTCACTGAGATGAATCTTCTGAGTACCTACAACATAGGGTTTGGTTGAGTAAAAGATATTTGTGGAAAAGGCCGGTTTACTGTGTATATAATCGGCTAATACACATGTTGCATCTATGATCTATCTAACTTAGGCCAGTTTACTGTGTATATAATCGGCTAATAAACATGTTGCATCTATGATCTATCTAACTTAGGCCGGTTTACTGTGTATATAATCGGCTAGTACACATTTTGCATCTATGATCTATCTAACTTCTTCCACGAAACGTATTAGTTCCTTCTTATAGACGCTTTCTGATGCCACAGCAGCAGACGACTTTTAAAATAATTGTAGCAAAAGTGGAAATTGCTCATAATGAGCAATTTCTCCAATTGCCACAATGATTTCAACGAATGCCAGTTAACCCGACACCTAGTTATCTCGACACCTAGTCAACCCGTCACCTTTTCGGTTAATCCGACACCCGATATAAATTTCATGTGTGAAATTCGGTCAACCCGACACCTCCCTATATTTTACCGTATACATGAAGAATTATTGAAACTGTATTTCCTGATCTTGACTCAAATAATTACACACGATGTTGGGCCGATATGGACAAGTGTTGTTGTTGTTGTTGATACCATAATAAACAATTCGGGCCTAGAATATGTTGTACCCTATATGATGTTTTACTATAACAGAACAGAAAATTATGTATATAACACCTTATGGACAAACTTCGTTTAAAATGTAGTATTGTTATACCTTGTAATTATAATAGTTTCCGACTTTGAAATTGACACAGATTAAGTGTAATTGGTTGTCTAATTAGTTGTTGATTATGTTGTTTGTATTTTCGTTTAAATATAATTAAAATGTACTTTTTTACATTAATAAATTGTGTCCTTTAATAAACGGTGTTTGCTTGTTTATTTATCCCCTTAAAATATCTACCTTTGATATATTGACGACAAAGTGGATTTCCTGATAGATCTTAATAATTAGTTTGCATGTTGATTTTTGAGTAATAAGCAAGCTTGTATATATATCACGAACAAGAACTAGGCTACCATTCTGAAAGAGTTGTAGCCCGTTATATAAGTTATATCAATAGTTATATAAAATTAAATGTGCTTGTGAAATATTACTTATTGTTCATTTTAAAACTATTCGTGCAATGGCAGATAATTGTGTACATTGTGGTTTAGAGGTGCGTACACGTCAGCATGCAGTATCTTGCGATGTCTGCAATAGCTGGCAACACAGAATTTGTGAAACGGGTAAGTACACTTTTTTTAAATAAATTGTCCTGCACTCTGTGCTTGTTATTTCATGTATCTTCAAAGACTCAAAGTTCTCAAAACAGTATGTTTTCCTAACCGATTTCAAATAATGGTAGAAATCGTTAAGGCTCCTTTTAGTTTTCAGAGAATCAGTATATCACATTTCATGTATCTTCAAAGACTTCTCAAAACAGTATGTTTTCCTAACCGATTTCAAATAATGGTAGAAAACTCGTTTTAGTTTTCAGAGAATCAGTATATCACATTTCATGTATCTTTGTTAATAATTAACGAATGCTCCTTTTCTCCAAGAATCATACATACAGTCAATTCTTAGAAGAAAGGTAGAAATCGTTAATAATTAACGAATGCTCCTTTTCTCCAAGAATTATACATTTTTCTCTAAGTTTTCAACTCATCAAAATTACGGGAATCATTATATCACATACAGTCAATTCTTAGAAGAAAGGTAGAAATCGTTAATAATTAACGAATGCTCCTTTTCACAACAAACTAAACCAAAAGGCAGGATCAGGGCCGCCGTTTTACGTGCTGCTTACTATGTTGCACAGAGAGAGTGAACAAATATCAGAATACGTGAGATTAGTAAACGAGGCCAAGTTAGCCCGGCGACAAAGAAAGAATAGTAAAGCAGCCGAGGCAAGGATATTTACCCTTTGGGACAGGTAACTGACTTTATTTATTGCGATATTACTTATTTGATCCTCATATAAATACCACCTATTCACATGACTATATACTTAATGGCACATAATTAAACCTACATGTTTTATCTTTTCAGATACCGGGACGGAGAGATGTCCGCTACTTCGCTTCTGAAGCAAGTTTCAATCGTCTACAAGATCCGTTTACCTAGGCAAGATTCTTCAGAAGAAACTGACAGCGATTGATTTTATTATGTTCTGTTCTGTTCTGTAAATATGTAAAGCTTGTTGGTAAACGTGTAAAAAAAATGTGTGTATGTGTATCTTTGTATAATTCAATGTTTCTTGTAAATTATATATTTTATAAATTTTAAATATCGTGTTTTTTTCTCTTTAACTTGCCCTTAGACACCATTCAACCTGAAAAATAAAATTTATCATCTATGATATATCCAGGGACACTATAGTGTCCCTGATAAATCGTACGAGATATTCTAGGCTCGAATTGTAAGTTATGGTAACAACAACAATAAAACGTGGTCAAATCGAAAACAGATGTGAATAAGCAATAAATAACGCCCGATACTTAAAGTAATAATTTTTAAATGAGGTGTCGGGTTAACCAAAAAAGGTGTCGGGTTGACTCCCAATTTTACCTATAGGTGTCGGGTTAACCAAAAAAGGTGTCGGGTTGACTCCCAATTTTACCTATAGGTGTCGGGTTAACCAAAAAAGGTGTCGGATTAACCAAAAAGGGGACGGGTTGACTAGGTGACCGTGTCGAGATAACTAGGTGTCGGGTTGACAAAGCCAGGGTAATGACAATAGCTCTCGTTTTTTTCAAAAGTCAAGCTAAAAATGAAGTTTAAGCAAAAGACTAGATAAGGGAAGCTAACTGCTCCTTTCCCAATAATAGATGAAAGTATAGAGATGGATACAGCAAGATAATTTTTCATTTGTAACTCAACCAAACCATGTGTTGTAGGTACTCAATTTACAGGGACGATCCTTTTAAGTATCACAACATAATGTCATATATCAGGAATTTAGAATGCCCTTTGTCGAGAGCTCTGGTGTATGTATAACAGAGATGTTGCACATTACATCAAAGGTAGTCCAGGTTTCTGTACAATGAATGCGATTTTTTATTTTGACTGTTCGCATCCTACAATGTTACAATGCAATATGTAACGGCGATATATTGAGACTACATCAAAGGATGCTCCTGCAGAGAACCGGTTGACAGTTGCAAAGTATCACAACATAATGTCATATCAGGAATTTAGAATGCCCTTTGTCTAGAGCTCTGGTGTATGTATAATAGAGATGTTGCACATTACATCAAAGGATGCTCCTGCAGAGAACCGGTTGACAGTTGCAAAAGGTTCATTGTAATAGATTTCTCGTTAAAAAATAAAGATAAACTCATTAACGATGTATAAAATTACTGAGGAATAAACATAATCGTGACACAAATGCAGAAGTAATGGTGTCAATCAATAAATAATGTGCTCACCCGGCTAATCCTGTTAATCATACATGTGTATGATGTTTTGGATTTCACCGGCCTTGAACTTGTCACGGCCTTTACATAGTTTCGAATTACATTTGCTAGTATTTTCAGACTTGATGGATATCATATTTATAATTAAAATTATTATGATATATATTATCTTGTTTGAAACTAGTAAGCTTTCTATATATATGTGTATAACAGAATAATACGAAAATATTCGCTGATCAATATTTTCAAAATGGCTGCCCATCATAATATTTAGAAAAATGCTTTTCGATTAAGAGGACATATCAGTAAACTCGAGTTACGTCAGGTTTGTCATTCATTTATATTCAGTAAGGTTATATTATTTAATATTTTTAAATTTAAATAATCCACTTCATGTCGCTTGTGATAAAAGAAACATGTTAAGAAAAGAAGTTGCACTCGAAAAAAGTGGGTGGGGTATGGTCTCTACTTCTTGTGTTCTTGAATTACTTCTTTCAAGCAAATTCGACAAACCATCAGAAATTGAAAGACTTCTGGGTGATTTTTATATCCCAGTCAAACGTCTCAACTTATAGTTGGCAGACAAAACAAACCAAATCACGGAGTATTATCTAGAATATTACAATAGTGTTTTTAGGTAACCAGTCAAAAAGGCCAATTCCTGAAAGTACTAAGTTAAAAAGGCACACTAATATGAGTATAGGTGCTACCTATTTTGGGTAAACATTTATTAACTTTTGTGCTCTGTAAAAAAATCCCTGTGAACTGCAGTTAGCCCCTTGCTTGCAGCATGATCAGTTATTTACGTCAATTACGAGTCCTACCGACCTAAGCAAAGAAAATAAAAAACATCATCAGGTTAAGGCTAAAGCTTATATTTAACTTTAAAATATGGCCAAGATTTTAATAAAATACTTCAAATAAAACGATTCCATAATTTGCTAACGTTTCCTATCATTTCTGTTGTTTTCCTTTTGGTTATTTGTTCATCATTTGCGTTATGCTAATAGAATGACGTCATATTACAGGAATTTGGATTTGTAACTTCCGGAAAGTCAGAAAACCCTTATGAGTTGTTATTTGAACTCGTTTTAGAAATAGATGACGAGTGTTATTAAACGGAAAGTATCACACATATTGACATAAAATTACTTTTGCTCATTCCTTTATCAAGTACGTATTATCATATTTAAATATTTCCTCTAGAAGTTTTTTTTTGTTTCGATATTTTCTTTTCATCCAATCAAAACGTAGCAGAATCGTGACTGCATTGAAAAATCCACTCTGAACACAATTTTTGGAAAGACGGTATAGCAAAGTTTTTCAAAGTTCATACACATTACCTATTGACAGGAAACATCGCCGTTGATTTGTTTACTCGTATTAATTCCCAATGCATACATATGGTAAACATGGTGCTTGATTATTTTTGCTTTGTAGAAATAGTTGTTTTATTTTTATCTTTTTGGTTATAATTTTTTGAAATCAGAACCTAGTTAACTACTTTGCACATTGGTTGATGTTAAAAATGTACATGTTCGTCTGTAATATTGTTTAATATGAAATTGAAAACAGATTCAACAAAGTGGGTCTGTTTAACCCAGTCCTTCTGACCCCGATTTGTGTTTTTACTCGAAGAAAATAACCAAGAGACCACTACTGCCTTTTGAACTGAACTGAACTAGTGTTAAGCGCAATTATACAATCACATCATGAAATGGTCAAAATGACCCTCACTTCTGACATCTGAGCTGTGGAGACTGCAGCTAAGGTAAGATGTCATCCTGGAGATGTTACTCAGTATCCCTTGACATTGAACACCCTGTTCATTAACATAGATTACCACAGAAAAATTTCAAATAGCAAAATACGAAAAATTCAGACAAAGTTTTTGTAATGAAGTCACTGGGCGTACTATGATGGTATTAATTGTTCTTTGATTATTCAATTATATAGCCAAATCAACAATGTAAACCAAAGACATTTAAATACAGAGATTTGCAATACCCCAAGATAACTTCTTATCTATTGTCTAATCTTGCAAGGTTGTGAGAGTCTTCACTTATGGATCACACAGATGCTTGGAGACCAATAACAAGCTTCTACTGAGCCCCACTTAAAGTAATTATGCCCTGTAGTGTATCCTTATTAAATAGTGACTTAGGGTTCACCTTAGGACCTTATGGCGTATGTGGGCTGCTTGGTCTTAACAAATTTAACAATGTCTTCAAGTTCAAAACAGCGATGCATTATTTCTCCACAGCTGTTAAAAGTTAAAAGATGATCAAAACCATGATCATAGTAAAGCTGAAATCACAGGAATATTGAAGTTACATGTACTTGATACAGCCCTAATCAGCATGACAGGTTTTAGCGGAACTTGATCTTTGTGTAATCTCTGTATAAACACAGAGGTAATTTCTGTTGTTTTGCATTATCTTCAATTCATTTCCATCTGGCATGTAAGTATAAGGGTCATTGTCACAAACATCTTTTAATTTGTAATACGTTGTATCTAAATCTTTTATCTGACTTCAGTTTTTATCTAAAATGGCAGAAGAAAAGAGAGTATATACAGATGAGAGGCGATATGCCATTATCACAAAGGAATCTGTTAAGACAATGGCAGAATCTGCAGGGCATGCCGACATCTCAGACATGGTGGCTGGTATTTTAGGGGAAGATGCAAGTTACAGACTTAGAGAAATTACTCAGGTATGTACACTGGATGAGGCTTATTAACATGGTATAACATTGGTATTACATTATTCAAAGTCTACAAAATTTCAGCTGAAGACAATTTTTATAGAATTGTTTCTGTGCAGTCAAATTTATATAGTATTTAATGATCAGATATTTTTTATCTCTCACCAAAGGTTGATGGTATATTGATTTGGCATCATCCATCTGGATCAATATCTAAGCATGCTTTGATATTTTTGTTAAAACCATCTAAAAAGTATGTCAGATGGCATGTTTGACTAAGATTGCCTAAAAAAACCAAAGTTATGTCAAATTGAACTATAATATTGTATACGTAGTTAATATCATTTAAATTCCACCAAAAAATGGATAACTCTTTTATTTAAATCTAATTTAGTTCATAACAAGTTATCTTTCTTAAATCAATGGTTTATCTCAACAACCATAATATGAACTCTTCATTTTTATCCAACCTTCATGAAAATCATCAAAACATTCATCTTTATCAGATATCGGTCAAGCTCTAAACTGGGTCATGTGGGGTAAAAACTAGGTCACCAGGTCAAATTGTTAGCCCATAGGCTTCATTATGTCTCCCCCATTACATGGGGGTGACATATTGTTTTTGCCTTTTCCGTCCGTCATTCCGTCTGTCACACTTGTTTCCGCTCAATAACTGAAGAACGCTTGGGCGTAGGAACTTCATACTTGGTATGCAGGTTGGTCATGACCAGTAGCTGACCCCTATTTATTTTGATAACAGAAGGTCAAAGGTCAAGGTCATGGTGACCTTGTGAGGTAAAAAATGGTTTCCGCTCAATAACTGAAGAACACTTTGGCTGAGGAACTCCATACTTGGTATGCAGGTGGGCCATGCCTAGTAGAAGACCCCTATTGATTTTGAGGTCAGTACGTCTAAAGTCAAGGTCACAGTGACCATGAGCTTAAAAGGTCACAGTGACAATGAGCTGATAAATAGTTTTTGCTTGGGCCAAGGAACTTCATACTTGATGTGCAGGTTGGTCACCACCAGCAACTGACCCCTATTCATTTTAAGGTCACTAGGTCAAAGGTCAAGGTCACATCCGTCACACTTGTTTCCGCTCAATAACTGAAGAACGCTTGGGCATAGGATCTTCATACTTTGTATGCAGGTTGGTCATGACCAGTAGATGACTCCTATTGATTTTGATGTCAGAAGGTCAAAGGTCAAGGTCATGGTGACCTTGTGAGGTAAAAAATGGTTTCCGCTCAATAACTGAAGAACGCTTGGGCCGAGGAACTCCATACTTGGTATGCAGGTTGGCCATGCCCAGTAGAAGATCCTATTAATTTTGAGGTCAAAGTCAAGGTCACAGTGACCTTGAGCTGAAAGGTCACAGTGACAATGAGCTGAAACATTGTTTTTGCTTAATAACTATAGAATGCTTTAGCCATGGAAGTTAATACTTGGTGTGCAGGTTGGTCAACACCAGTAGATGACCCCTATTGATTTTGAGGTCACTAGCTTAAAGGTCAAGGTCATGGTAACCTTCAGCTGAAAAATGGTTTCCTCTCAATAACTAAAGAATGCTTATGTTGAGGAACTTCATACCTGGTGTGCAGGTTGGTCCTAACCAGTAAATGACCTTTATTGAATTTGTTTGATTTTGAAGTCACAAGGTCAAATGTCGAAGGTCACGATAACCTTCAGCTGAAAAATGTGTTTTACTCAATAATTCAAGAACGCTTATACCCAGGAACTTCCTACTTGGTGTGCAGTTTGGTCCTAACCTGTAGATAACCCCTATTGATTTTGATGTCAGTAGGTCAAAGGTCTAGGTCGCGGTGACCTTTGGCTGAAAAATGGTTTCCGCTCAATAACTGAAGATTACCTGAGCCCAGGAACTTCATACTTGGTGTGCAGGTTGGTAACCAGCAGCAAATGACCCCTATTGATTTTGAGGTCACTAGGTCAAAGACCAAGGACATGGTAACCCTCAGCTGAAAAATGGTTTCCGCTCAATAACTGAGGATTGTCACTGTTGCTTCATCTCCAGTCCAAAACTAAAAAATTCATCTCCATCATTTCTTTTCCTCCCCTACGACCACACAAATGGGGAGACAAGCGCTTTTTCAAAAAAGCAATCTCTAGTTTTTCATCAAATTCATGAAAGTTAATCAGAGCATTCAATGTCAGTCAAGTTTATGTTTGAAACTGGTCAAATTAAAGAATGAAGAAGCGCTCCATATCATCCTCAAATTTTAAAATATATTTTTTTTAGAAACCGAACGTGGTCCAAGCATTCTTTTACAAAAGATATATTGCGAAAGACCTCAATTGAACAAATTAATTGCTGTTTTAGATCAAACATACAGTTGTCAGTCAAATACCTATCACTGTCTGATGATAATGAGATATGTAATCTATTTCCATAAGTTTAATATTTTATGTATACTTAATCTAATTTTTGCAAATCAAAGCTTATGTTCTTTATTGAATCTTGTTATAATTTTCAGAAAAGTGCACAGTTTATGAGACATGCTAAGCGAAGGAGAATGAATATAGATGATTTTAACAAAGCTTGTAAACATAGCGACATTCAGGTAAAAATAAATATAAATATCTTGAATGTATCTTAAATGAACATTATTTCTTTTTGATTCTTTTATGTCGTCTTCTTTGGCAGGGTAGCGATTAGGGATCTCTTTACGATTGTCTGTCCATTGAGCTGTGATTTATTTGCAGAAGACTCAAGTGGTATCTCCAACACTGTTATCGTAATCATTTCTCTTCTATATATATTATATAACCTGTCTGCACATTCATACAGTCTGACTCTAGTATTGATTGATTGGGAAAAAACACTGTTTTTAACAATGTTTCAGTCATATCACGGCGGCCAGTTCACCTACCCATTTATTTCTTGGTTTTCTCACACAGTACTCCCCACAACAGTCTTTCCAACCAACTAGCTACTTTTTGCCCATAGACTGTTAGCCCAATGGTGGAAGATGAATGACGCTTGTCACATTGACTTTCATCAAACGTCTGAAAGAATGTTGGCCAAGCTGGGGTTCTAACTCACAACCCCTGGATTGACAGCCTGCTTCGATACTGTGGCCCGACTTTCGTATACATTATTTGATACCCTTTCATTACTGCTGTGTAGAAACTACTTCATGCATATGCAAGAGGATGTCAAAATGGATGGCAGATGACACTTAATGGTAGCAGGATAAACATTCTTATCAAATTGAACAAAAAATATTAGAAATTGGTAGTGAAAATTAAAAGGAAAACATTAACTGTTTAAAGATACTATTATAAATTTAAATATTGCCTATTTAGATAATTGTTCATGTTTATCATTGTGATAAATGTCCCATATACAATAAGATTTAATTATTTCTGGATGTGTCAATTACCTTTAAAGGGAGACACATTGGGTTCACTTCCCCATCTATCATACTGGGACTTAAACCTTTCCCACATTCATGTACAATATAATCTGCAAGAGCCGACTGTGAAAACATCTGTAAAAATATGTGGAAATTGCTTTATATAAAATTTTGTTCATTATGATCAATTTATAAAAGTTTTCTACTGCAGAGGCATCAGAAAGTGTCGAATGCAGACAAATGTTTGGTGCATTTCCAGCAAACATTTTTTGAAAACATTGTGGCAAAACAGTTACACCTTTTGACACAATGTTTTCAACTCTATTCATTGATATATTGTATAACTTTTCGTCCAGAGATTTCGGATTTTTTGAAAGTCGTCTGCTGCAGACTTGTTGTATGTGGGAGGGGTTATCTTGCAGGCGACAAATATGTTGACTCTTGTTCATGCAGAGTTGTCTTTCTTAACAGCCTGTACATGGACATAGATCAGATGATCCTTCACCTTCTTTCCGAACAACGAAAGAAGGAGATATTCAATTCATGGACGATCCAGAGCTGAATTTAGCTACAGAAGCCTTCAATGAATATATGCCAAAACCACTTGGAGATGCTAGTATTAAAGGTACTATCGTTTAACACATTACATATATCAGATGCAAACAACATATAAGACACCCCTGCAGCAGACGATCTTTAAAAAAGGAGAAATTGGTCAAAATGAGATTGTTGTCCTTTACCCTTATCCCTTTCCTTCATACAACAAATCTGCAGCAGACGAGTTTAAAAACATACTGACAAAAATGTGAAAAATCTCCATTAATGAGAGTTTAATTATTAAATAGAGTTGAAAACATTGTGGCAAAAGGAGAAATTGCTCGTCTTGAGCAATTTCTTCTTTTGTCGCAATGTTTTCAAAGGTCGTCTGCTGCAGAGGCATCAGACAGCGTCTGTTTGTAGGAAAGGGTTAATGTTAAATGTTAACTATCAGTTAAAACTATATCTATAATTTCAAATGTATTACTCTTGTTGGTTAGATGATTTCAAAGCAGCTTTCCTTCTTTGTACTTCAACTTGTGAATTAAAGACCTACCATAAACCTCAAACATAAAAACTAAATGTAAATGTGATATATTGCTGTACATGGCTTTCTTATGTTTTGTAACCAAATTGCTTTTATTTTGAATTGTTTATATCTCTTGTGTATACATGTATAACAGTGTGTATATAATGTTTTGCTTGCTTTGAGGCCCACATGGAAGATTTGGAAAACCCAAATGTGCAGCCTCATAAAATAAAGTCGTTATTATTATTGTTATTATTATTTCTTAACGCTTTTCCGGAAACAACAAGTCTACAGCAGATGACTTTGAACACATCTATGCAAAAATATGATTCATTGTCTGTTTTGGCGTCATCAAGGTCGTCTTCACAAAACTTGAACCTTACCTCATTACTCCAAAACAGTTACCTACACATATATTCAAATAAAACTGTGTACACATGTTCCTAGCATATGCATGTCTTTACCAAGTCAAATAAGTCTGGTTTTAATCATTATTCAGTTATACCCCTTTTTGGACTTAGAAATTCAAGAACAAGCAGAAGAGCATTGGTGTTCGCTCCGTAGCGCTTTTGTTTCAAAATTCGTCTGCTGCAGATGCATCAAAATATATCTTCATGTGAAAAACAATATGATAACATTTTATATGTGGTATCAAGAGGTACAAAGAAACACTATCAAACTACATGTATTTCTGCTACATGTATTTCTGTATTTGTTCACAGCACATTGGTTGTCTGTTGAGGGAGTACAGAAGACACCCCAGAATCCACAAGGTATAGATTTATGAATCTGTCAATATAGATATATATTTTGTTTTTCAAATATAGATTTTCGATTTTTGTAATTATTTAAATATAAATTTACAATTTTGGTAATTATTTACAAAAAGCTGTGGTATTTTTGTCATTATTCAAATATCGATTCATGATTTTTATTTGTCATTGTTCATATATAGATTTTCGTCATTATTCGATTATAGATTTTTGTCATTTTTGTCATTATTTGACTACAGATTTATGATTTTTGTCATTATTCAAAATATAAATTTATGAATTGTATCATTGTTCAAATATTGATTTAAGATTTATGTCATTATTCAAATACAGATTTATGAATTGTGTCATTATTCGAAAATAGATTTATGATTTTTGTCAATATTCAAATATAGATTCATGATTTTTGTCATTACTCAAACCTACATGTAAGATGTCTGTCATTATACAATTGGACACATTTGTCAGAGATATTTTGTCAGTCAGGCTGGAATATTTGGACAAATATATGTATATATATGTGGAATTATAATCAGTGAAACCACTTAAACAATTAAAGCCAATGAAGATTGCTAATGTTGAGTAAAAGGGTGGCAATGTAATGATGTAGTAATTGTGCATGGGTGATTTCTTTCAGGTACCCAAGTTAACATAAAACAAGAAGTCAGTCCAACACTCCAGAAATATTTTGAAAAAATAACACATGCTATTCTCAGTTCTGATTCAGAAATGATGAAGGTAGGTTTGTTGGGCTTCTTTCTCTTTTTATAACCTTTCCCACATACAGCAAATCTGCAGTAGACGAAAATGTCATCTCAAAATAATGAAAAATCTCTATAAGTGTAGTTACAATACTGAAAACATTTGATAACATTGTGGCAAAAGGAGATATTGCTTGTTTTGAGTGATTTCCCCTTTATGTCACAATGTTTTCAAAAGTTGTATACTGCAGAAGTGTCAAATTGTGTCTATAGGTGGGAAAGGATTAAATACAAATGAACTAAATCTCACCAGATCGTTCATTGTCTGTCTAAATATAATAGAGCTATTGGTATATCATCTGGTGAAAGAGAACGAATGGTAAACTAACTAACTAAGGAAGTCTTGAAAATTATTTTGGAAATATCATGATAAATTTTAAAAATTAAACAATTTTTTTATATCTTCACAAAATTTGTGCTAAACACCGGAACTGTTTCATGTTTATATATTAATTACTTTTGATATGATTTGTTGAAAAATTTGAATAAGAAAATTCATAATACAATCATGCGATAAATTTCCTTTTTATTTTTATAGAATGTTTTGCTAGTTATAAGAAATGACATCAATGTTCATTATCCGTCATATGATATGTATAATTAATTACATTTGAAAATGTTTGCATTGAAATCAAATTTTGCCTTTCGTAGAACCAAACATTACATGTATGCATACATTTTTCAGACAGCCTTGGTGGATTTAAGGAGTAACAGCAACATTTCCCCGCTCTTGCCTCAATTTGTTAGTTTTGCTTCAAACGCAGTAAGTACACTTCAACTGTCAGTGATGATCTTAACTCTTAACCATTTTCCACCTGCAGACACTTTCTGACGCCTCTGCAGCAGACGACTTTGAAAACATTGTGAAAAAAGGAGAAATTGCTCATGATGAGCAATTTCTCCTTTTGCCACCATGTTTTCATTTCTTTGCAATATTAAACTTTCATTTATAGAGATTTTCCATATGTTTGCCTAGATGTTTTGACAGTTGTCTGCTGCAAATTTGTTGTATGTGGGAAAGGATTAACTCTCATTCAAATCTTCAGATGAATTGGTACGCATTTGTAGCAGATGACTTTTGCAACAATGTTTTCTAATTTATTTATTTTCCATATTTACCTGGAATTGTTTAAAGTTATCTGCTGCAGATATGAGGGAAAGAGTAATCTATCCATAATTCTTCTGGAAAGCAACACAAGTGTTTTTCTCGAAACACAGTGAATAACACAGTGAATAAAATTGTGAGCAACACACCTGTTTCTTCTTGAAAAACAGTGAATAATACAGTGAATAACACAAGTGAAAAACTCAAGTGAATAACGCAGTGAACAACATAAGTGTTTCTTCATGAAATACAGTGAATAACACAGTGAATAAAATAGTCTAGAAACACAGTCAATAACATAAGTGTTTCTTTATGAAATACTTAAAATAACACAATGAATAACACAGTGAATAAAATAGTCTAGAAACACACTGAATATATCATCCCTCTCCCACATTCACATGCTTTCTGATGCTTCTGCAGCAGTCAACTTAAGACAAAGTATTGTGAGCAAAGGAAAATTGTACAAAATGAGCATTTTCTATTTTGCAACAATGATTTCAATTCCATTTAATTACATTTTTTTTTTATTTATTATGCTTTTCAATATTTTTTCCTAGATGTTTTCATTGTCATCTGCTGCAGAAGTTTTGAATCATATGTTGAATAATATAATAATAGAAAGATGAGCAGTAAATTTACTTTTATTTACAGGTTAAAACAGTGAATTATGACCTTGGGCAGTTAATGAAGGGCCTTTGTTTCATTCAAAGTTTGGTGTTCAATAACTTTCTGTTCTTAGAAACACAACCTTATGTAAGTGCATTTATCCTTATGACACAATGATTTTGATTTAAAAAATATATTTATTTAACCCTTTTCCACATGTAGATGCATTTTGATACCTCTAAAGGAGCAATTTCTCTTTTCTGATATATACCTTTTTAACCCTTTCTCTCATATAGATGCTTTCTGACGCCTCTGCAGCAGACGGCTTTTTGAAAACATAGTGACAAAAGAAGAAATTTTTTCTTCTTTTGCCACAAAGTTTTCCACTTAAAGTCATAGGTTATCCATTCAATTATAGGGATTTTCTATTTTTTGACAAAATATGTTCAAAGTCATCTGCTGCAGAATTGTTGTATAAGGGAAAGAGTTATATCACATTTCATAACTAAGGGGCAGGGGGATGGGGGGACACAGATTCATCTTTGTCTGTCCATCCAAGATGTGTTTGTCCTGCATATCTTTAGGTATTTGATCAAAAGTCATGAAACTTAATGTGAATTTTTAACGCGATGTGTTTCTATGCACCTTGTGTATCGTTTTAGAATCTACAGAGTAGTTATATTTGAGTTGTGCTAGAGATGAATTTTGAAATTGTTTTGGGACAAGCATTTGTATCTTTTCCCGACATGTATTCAAAGCAGATAAGGCATGCAAAAAAAACCTGCCGTAGACGACTTTGATTTCATCTTGGCAAAAACACAGAAAATGTCTATAAATGAAAATATATTTACAGGATAAAGTTGAAAATGTAGTGGCAAAAGGAGAAATTGTTCATTCTGAGCAATTTCTTCGTTTGCAACAATGTTTTCACAAGTTGTCTGCTTCAGAGGCATCAGTCTATATGTGGGAAAGGGTTAATGATTTATATTTGATGTATTCACCTTATTCTTGCATAGCTGGCCACACTACTACAAAGTGTTCAGTACTGTTTGTTGGAACCTGTCTCATATGACACATCACAGACAGGGGACCAATGGTCATTGAGAGACTACGCTGCAAGGCTACTGGCCCACATGGTCAGGTAGGATATTTTTAGATAACTGTTTAAATTATATGGTTATAAAATACATTTGAAGAAAAGCATTGAATTTTTGGCCAAAATATTAAGTACAGTAGACTCAAGATAGCTAGAAGTCGCAAAGGACTCATTAAATACTTCAAGTTAATGATGTGTTTTAGTGATCCATCGATTTATGCTCAATACATCTAAGTTT
Organism: Serripes groenlandicus; assembly: GCA_031761405.1. Lineage (NCBI taxonomy): Eukaryota > Metazoa > Mollusca > Bivalvia > Cardiida > Cardiidae > Serripes > Serripes groenlandicus. The sequence goes on from JASEVX010000001.1 coordinate 61,519,066, forward strand.
TGTCAGATTCGTTCTTTACTATACTAAAGTGTTTATTATGTAAAGCAAAAGCAAGTGAATGATATAAGCAAAATCAATCCAGGGATAAAGTCATATACTGAAAATAGCGTAGCAGCTGTTCTGAATGCTCATAATATGAGCAATTGGAACTGCTGCTATGCTGTTTTCAAAAGACAGATCTGTCCAAGAAAAAAATTAAGTTCAATAAACTATTTGAAATATCACATGACCCAATTATCACAGGTTCACTGTATGTTCATAAGATATAAATCATATTGATATTATGAGAAATTGCTTACAATGTTTCGTAAGAGTCAAGTTTTGTATAAGGGAAAGTGTTAACTAAAGATTTCCTCACCCTTTCCCACATACAACAAATTCGCAGAAGACGACTTTGAAAACATCCAGGTAAAAACACGGAAAGGCTCTATAAATGTAGGTATATTAACTAAAAAGAGTTGAAAACATTGTGTCGAAAGAAGCAATTGCTTGTTTTGGGCAATTTCTACTTTTGTCACAATGTTTTCAAAAGATTAAGGTCTATCTTGTTCTTCTCCTGAACCTCACACATGAACTCATTGATACGACTGGGAAAGGTATTTTATTAGAAGCTTCATCTAGCTTGGCAAATTGAGCATTCTGAAAGCAATGAAGGTTCCTGCTTAGACTCTAGCAGACTTATTGTGGAGATTTTTATACAAAATGTAGGTATGTTTGTGAACCATAATCCTTTTCAAATGCAGACACATTTTAACCTTTCCCTCATACTACAAATCTGCAGCAGACGACTTTGAATACATACTCGAAAAAAATGAGAACTCCCTTTAAATGAAAGTACAATAATTGAATAGAGTTGAAAGATGAAATTGCTTGTTTTGAGCAATTTCTTCTTTTGTTGCCATGTTTTCAAAAAGCTGTTTGCTGCAGAGGCGTCAAAAAGCGTCTATATGAGAGAAAAGGTTAATGCATCTGCAGCAGATGACTTGAAAAGTTAAACATAGTGACAAAGGAAGAAGTTGCTAGTACTGAGCATGCATCTACATTTGCAAGCCAATATAAATTCTGCGTAAGAGTTAACAAGATTTCACTTGCAGAAACATTTTGTTGCATTTGCAGCTGATAACTTTTGGGAAAAAAAAGGTAAAATGAAAATTTGCTCATAATGAGAAAACTATAGTCGATAGTTAAATCTTCATTTATTGAGTGTATCTATAGTTTTGCCAATATGTTTTTAAACTCATCTGCTTCAGGTTTGTTGTATGTAGGACAAGGTTAGATATGGTACCATATCAGGTCATGTTTTGTACATATATGTTTTACAGAATATGGAGCAATGGAATAAATCATTTAGAGAGATTCACAGAAAAAACCTTAAGGGATGTGTTATTGGATCATTCCAAACAGTTTTGTAGTCATTATGGAGCTGTGATGGGACTTCTTCATCTTGGAACTCAGGTAACTGCTACAATGGAGAAACTTTTATTATTTTATTTTGATTGACGAAATATTGAGACAAGGTTCAATAGACTAAAAGCACTGCAATAGCACAAATCAGAATCGTTAAACAATTAGCATAAATTAATATACCATGCATGCACACATTAACAAAGGATGGCACAATATGGGTTTTCCAATGATGAGTACCTTGACTCTGGTATCCATACAGAGGTAGAAGTTTTGTGTAACCCTTTGCCGCACACATCAAATCCCCAGTTGATTACTTTGAAAACATTTATTTATGGAAGGTAAATAATAGGACAATTGTTAAATAAATTTGAAAGCCTTTTGGTAACGGAGAAATAGCTTATTATCAGCAATTTCTTCATTTGCCTCAAGTAATTGCTGCAGAGGTGCATGAAAGCATCTACATGTGTGAAAGGGTTAATGGTAATTCATGCACTTGAAACACTATTTCAGTCATATCACAATGTTTCCTTGGTATATTAGTCATATTATAGGTAAGTTTATGTTGGAAGTATTTTTATATCAAACATACGTGACCCATCATTTATTACCTGATATATAATGTCAAACCGCAATAATTCCATCTAAGAAATTTTCATCATACCGATTATAGTACAGTAACACTACCTATTAGAAACGGTTACGAAGTACAAATCAGTTTTAATTTCTTGAGACGCGGACACATGTATATCTTTTCTCTTTTGACAAACCTCTAGATTATTTATTTACCATCCTCATATTGTTTACTTTGTTTACATATATTTTTTCAGACTTTATTGGGTTTTGTGGTTTATTTCACAGAATTAAGAATCAAGGGGTTTACCCAATCCACTTTTTGTGCATTAATTTTTAATACTAGTATTATTGTAATGCCTAAGTCTGACAAGGAGGAACAAGTGTTTTACTCATGTTGTCATAAAAAGGCTGGATGGGACATGCACAATGCTTGTTTGTCCTGCAGCTGCTTTGAACAAACCATCCCTTGTACAAGCTACGAGAGTTTTGGTTGCCTTCCATTTGGAAGAAGGCCTCCGCTTGCAGAACGTACTCTAGTAGGAAGAGGAGAGGATGACGATGATCAGATTTACCCAGCTTCAGACCCTAGACCTACTCTAGTGCCCTGGACTCAAGAGAAGGCAATCAATGAAGTATTTCTGATAGTTCCGGTGAGCATCTACCCAAAATTTTGTCGTTCCCCCTCAACGGCGCAACCTATTTGGACTAGAGGAGTTATAACAGCAAAGGAATCCTCTCCTCAGCTATTTCTCCCACAGGCAAATACTGTAGGTAGATTATTAGACCAGCTTCAGACTACCAGATCTCTGGATTCATGTCCGTCAGTATGGTTGGTTCCAGCGGGCATATCTTAGGAGTGGGTGTCTTCCTGCTCTTATGCTGCTTCAAAGGAAAGCTTTCTTCCTTGTGACTTAGCACTTCCCAGTCAATTACAGTATCTCTAAAATTCTTTGAAAGGTGGAAAACGAGGGCCCGGCTTGGTGTCAAGGTCACTTCCCATGACAATCATTTTGCTGTGGTCCTAACTTAATTGCTTAAGGAGGAAGGGTTTCTAGTCCAGAGGTTACCCGCATAATAGAGGCTTTTACAAAGTCAGGCATCTCATGGTTCTTAATCTTCAAAGCGCCACTGAGATGCTGTCTCTCAGTCAGGATTCTGTTCTTAGCAAATCTTAATCTCTGCTTCTCAGCAGATCAAACTGCATGGATTGGAAGGTTGATCCTTTGCAGATCCATTCTATGGGAAGGAGATTCTTTTGAAAATGTTAGATTGTATAATTTATGTTTTCAGTAATATTGACGTCAGTGCATGTCATTATCGGAAGGTTTTCACATAAATTCTGCAAATACTAAGTTCAGTGTGTTCATCAACCATTCAGTTGTTTTGTCATGCACAACATTTTATGTCATCTACATTGGCAAGAGACACAGGAATCACCTCTTTGTCGTTTGTCACACTTTGACTTAGCTGGAAGGCGACGAATGTCAATTTTCAAACTTACAACAAATCTGCAGTAGACGACTTTGAAAACCTCCACGCAAAAACACGGAAAATCTATATAAATGAAGGTATAGTAACTGATAGAAGTTGAAAGCTTTGTGACAAAAGGAGAAATTGCTCGTTTTGAGCAATTTCTCTTTTTTTCACATTGTTTTTTCAAAAGTCGTCTGCTGTATATGTGCCTGCTAGTGGGAAAGGGTTAAGTTTTCTCCCATGATGTATTTGTTTTTATTTGTAGAGTATAGAGAGGGTGTTATTCCCCCAGCTGTCTACATTCTGGCCACACCTCACAGCTGGCATGATATACAAGGGCCCGGAAACTATGATCTTACAGGCTGAGGCATACAAAGTACACGGTGCCATTGCAGTAAGTAACCTCCCAGAGAGGCTGATTTAAGAGTGACTTTTAACGCCCCTGAGTTTGTTTTATCTGTCTCAGGTAATTGTATTGCTCATATCTACGATAATATCTGCTGTGGAGTCATGAATCTTAATTGGAATTGTTATCACAAATTGTAGCCCTTTCCCACATACAGCAAACAACTTTAAAAACATATGCAGGCAATGATGCATATGTTGCATGATGAGCAATTTTGCCTTTTGTTACAATGTTTTCAACTCTATTTAATAATTAAACTCTTGTTTATGGAGATTCTTCACATTTTTGATAAGATGTTTTCAAAGTTGTCTGCTGCAAAAGTGTTGTATGTGGGAAATGGCTATAAATGAAAGATTATTTATTCAAGAAAGTTATAAACTTTGTAGAAAATGGAGAAATTGCTCATTATGATGATTTTCTCATTTGCCACAATGTTTTCAAAATTGATCTGCTGCAGAGTCATCAGTAGGTGTCTGTATGTGGTCAATGGTAAGTTATGCCTCTAGATGGCGCCTGACAATCAAAAATAAAATAGGGTTCCTAAGTAGGGGCTTCCATGTCCTGAGACAACAATTCTGTTAACCCTTTCCCACATACAACAAATCTGCAGCAGACGACTTTTAGAATATCTACTTTTAAGAACATGGAAAATCTATATAATTGTTGGTACAATTACTGAAAAAAGTTGAAAACATGGTGGGAAAATTGAGAAATTGCTTGTTTTGAGCAATTTCTCCTTTCATCACAATGTTTTCGAAACACTTCTGCTGCATCAGCGTCAAAATGTGTCTATAGGTGGAAAAAGGTTATGGGTCCAGATATAATCTTTGCTAATTGAGCAAGTGTTATTGTTAATGCAGTTTACATAAGCTGATCAAATGAAATTGAAAATATTTGTTAGTTCAAAAGCAAAAGTATGGTGTTGAACTTCTGTTCAGTTTTTGCATTTATCTTTGTTGTCTGGAGTACCAGATTTTTAGAACTGGCTTTAATTGTGAAAGTGGGTGAGGGCAAAACATATAATTATGCACATACAATGTAGTCAGCTGACGGCATCTTTTATTGGATAAAAAACTAAAGATGAAGAAAATCAAATCATTGTTTATTGGTTAGAAATTCTTGAAGTACTGGTGCCAGGTGTCAGGATCAACTTACCTGTGGTACTGGTAGTATTTACTGAAAATGCCATGTTATAACTAAACAAATATTTAAAGCCGATTTAAATATCACTCAAACATATAAACAAATCATCTTTTGGTGGATGTGAGTGTGCAACAAATTGTCATCTGTTGTCTTCAAACCAAAATACCTGTCACAGGTAAAAAGCTAACGAGGGATTTTACATTTGATTACTTGGATCAAGTTTACCGTCTAAAATAGAGCAAGGATACTTTCACTGTTATCCCTTTTCCACATACAGATGCTATCAGAAGCCTCTTCAGTAGGCAAGTCTTGAAAACATTTTGACAAAAGGAGAAATTGCTGAAAATGTTAAAAAGAAAGTTTTCAGCAGAACTTATTTTTATCTTCTCTTTTTCAGCTTTGTGCGGAGTTTGTGCTCAGATCTAAAGTTCAAGACTTTAAAGACAGATATATTAACAACGATGCCAATTCCAATTCAGCAGAAAATGTTAATGTTAAAGTAGAAAATAATGTCAAATTGAAACAGTCTAGTTCTGGTGGCTTTATATCCATGTTTGATAAATCACCAAGTGCATTTTATAATGAAATATCTGAATATTTTGGTGACAGTCTAACAGTTAAACTACCAGACATTGCAGAACTTAAATGTATTGTGTTCAAGTCAAACTCTAAAGGAGCGAAAATTTCTCTGTCTGATTCAGAGACAAATAAATCCGGTGAACAGTTACTGGATGAATTAATGGAACAGATAAAACAGGAAGAAGAAACAAGTAGAAAAAAGAAAGAGCGTGAAAAATACCTGAAGGACAAGAATGAAAGAGACCAGATTGAAAAGATAGAGAGACGTAAACAGGAGCAAGAATTTAGACTTGCAGATCATCGCCATCAGCTTCTGTTACGTAAACAGCAACAATCAGCAGTTGAGAGTGATGACGAGATCGATGTAGAGGGTGATAACGACAGATCTGATGTTTCACTAAACTCAGAAGAGGATGGCGGGATGGAGAGTGATTTATCGGTTAAAAGTAATATAGGAGCTCCAGGACAGGGTATCAAACTCACGTTTACCAAGCGATCAAAACTTCCTCTAGGCCATGCTCCCCAATTCGAAGACTCTCCTGTGTCTGATAGTTTTGAAATGGGTGAACCAGTCAGAAACAATAAAAAGAGAAAATTTGAGGTAACCAGTCCACAGGAAATGGCATCAGCATTTAGTTTTGATGACATTGCAGATTTTGATGCTCCCGGTTTTTCACAGTCCGCACAGTTCTCTGGTGAGGGAGATCAACCGATGAGGTCTCATCACAAGAAATACTTTTAACCCTTTCCCTCATATAGCCGCTTTCTGATGCCTCCGTAGCAGACAGCTTTTTAAAAACTTGGTGACAAAAGAAGAAATTGCTCAAAACAATCAATTTCTCCTTTTGTCACCATGTTTTCATCTCTATAAAATGATTGTTCATTCATTTCGAGGTAGTTTCCAATTTTGTTTTGGGTATGTTTTAAAAGTCATCTGCTGCAAAATTGTTGTATGTGGGAAAGGGTTAATTACTTTTCTATTGTTGTTGTTGTTGTTTGGCGTTGTTTACCCTTGCGCTCGGCATTAATGCCATTTGGAGAGCAGAGACTTTTCTATTCCTGAGTACCATAGACAATGTATGTTTTCTTGCATTACAAAGTTACCTTTTACCAAGTAGAAACATGTACATGTAATAAGCAGATACATCAGAGTTGTGACATGTAATGGCAGTAAGTAATTTAACGCTTTCCCACATACAGAAAATCTGTAGCAGACAACTCTGAAAATGTCTACTGAAAAATATGGATTTTTTTTATAATTGTTGGTATAATTACTGAAAAAAGTGACAAAAGGAGAAATTACTCGTTTTGAGCAATTTATCCTTTCGTCACTATGTTTTTAAAAGTCGTCTCCTAGTACAGACTCACTTGCCGCCCCTACAGCATATGATATAGATGACTGTTGATCTCTCTGCAGCAGACATTTGAAAACAACATGGGAAAAGGGGGAAGTGCTACATAATAAGCAATTTCTTCCTCTTCAACTCTGTGTGATTTTACAATTTTCAAAGAGAAACTTACAAAGTATGTAAGGATTATGTTTTAGCGGATGCACAACCTATTCTCCGATATGACAATATATCTTTACCCTTTCCCATTTGCAGACGCATGTTGACGCATCACCAGGTTACAACTTTTGAAAACATTGTTGCAAAAGAAGAAATTGCTCATATTATTTACAAGCATGATTTCAAATTTATCCGCTGCAGATTTATTGTATGTTGGAAATGGTCTAAGTGCTGCCTTGTGACATTATTGTTGCCTACGTTGGCAAGGAGACACTTAGAGAATAACTTGTACGGCTTCTGCCTGTCACTCTGTTACTTAACCATATCAAACATAAAACAAATATACGGCACACAACTTTTAAAAGAACTGTGAAAAAAAAAAATGCAAAATCTCTATAATTGAAAGTAAGTTTATTGAACATTGTGGCAAAATTCATCTGCTATAAATGTGTCTGTATGTGGGAAAGGGGTTTTAAAGGTGTTTTTTGCAGACAACATATGCCTTCCTTTGGACACATGTTTACTGAGATTTATCATTTTACATTTTGCTTGACACAGTAACTTTTGATGACTTTTTGAAAATGACAAAGTACTCTTAAGGAGCATTTTAAACTTTTTCTCACAATAGTGTCAACTTATAAAAATTGAACTCACACTTTTAATGATACAACACTGTTTTTATCAGATGATGCCTTTACCACTTACAGTCGCATTTCTATGCATCTGCAGCAGATGACTTTTGAAAACAATGTGGACAAAGGAGAAATTGATCATGACGAGTAATTTCTCGTTGTGCTACAATGTTTTTGTGTAATGAGATCTTCCACATGTATGCCTAGAGGTTTGTAAAGGTGCATGACGTAGATTGGGTGTATGTGTATTTGGGTTAAAATATCAAAACAGGTAAATAATTAATATTTTTTTATATTTGTGATGAAGTTGTTAAGAAAAGAAGAAAACTTTGTTTTGTTGATTAAATATGAAGAATAGATTTGTTCCTTAATTTATTAATCAATGTTGAAATGTTGTCATTAGAATGGTGATGTCTATGTATGACGGAGGGCGTTTGTCAATTTATTGTTGCCTCTCAATAACTTAACTGTTTCGAACCTGTAATAGGAAGCTAGATATGGAAAGAAACCTGGGATAGTTTTTGGTTCATTTTAGTGAAAGTCACTGTTATTTAGATCACCAGTGATATATTCATCTTTAAAAGCCTGTTGCCTCTTGTATTTCTTGTTAATCCCCCTACACCATATAATTGGAGTGGGGGAACATATTGGTACCCTTGACAGTCCTTCCTTACGCAAACAACATCATCACTATAGCACTTTTGTTGTGCATGTAATTTCTTCATACTAAAAGGAGCTTGGTCATGCTACACCTACCTAGGTCAAAGGCCAAAGTTACAGAGACTTACATATGCTATACAAATTGACACCATTGCTTTCAGATCCCAGTTCCTATTATATGCATGTACATAATGGTGCCATGGCTCTTGCATCTTTCTTTGTAGGCAGTGTTCCATCATACTTCATACAAAGATTATGTATCAAGGGAGTTTGGACGAGCTCACATTTCACCCACCTAGATCAAAGATCAAGGGCACAGTTTTGGAGTTTCGCTGACCTAGGTCAAGGTTACTATAAACAGCGTGCAATGTTAATAGCCTTACCCATAACTTCATTAAATTTTACAGACTTTAATTGCAGGATTATATTAAATGTTTCTTTGATGGACATTGTTAAATGCATGATTAACGAAGATCAATCATCATGGGTTCTGATTGGGGACTCATAAGAAATGAGCCTCAACACTTGAACAAAGACATTGAGACATTTTCGACCAGTTATGATCAGGATCAGCCACTACATATGAACAGTCTGATCAGGATCTCCATTATTTGTAATCATGTTAATGAACCATGAAATAATATTGTAGTATATAGTTGTAACGCTTACCAAATTGTACGAAGGTTTGTGCCGATTCTTTCCAACATTCGCAGCAGACAATTGGATGGTTGCTTAGTGTGAACATTTTTTCATTTAGACACAAAGTTTTCCAGTCTGTTTAATTAAACTTAAGTGTTACAGATTGTTTAGTTTGTCTGCAGTACTTCAAGTTCAATTGTGTATTCGTTCTAGGTCCAGAAAATGAGACATATGAACATAATATCATACATTTGGACACAATTGGACCAAGTAAGGTAGGCTTAAAGACAATACTAACTCGTAAAGGCGGGTATTACCACTGAAGTATATCGCCGCAGCATACAATTGACTACAGTGTTATTTTTTGCCTGCGAATATTGTTCCATGCCTGAATAAGCGCTTGACGAGGTTCGTCAACATAAACAGGTAGGTTGGCTCGTCTGTCCAGAATATCCCAGACGTGCGCGGTTTGGTTAAGATCAGGATTGGGTTAAGCGGGCCAGTCATTAATTCAACGGTGTATTGTTATAACAAAACTTAAAGTGTCTCTAGCTGTATGAGATGTGGCATTATCTACTGAAAAATCATGATGTTTGCGTTGTTATGGAACATACTGTAATGACGTGGTGAGCAAGAATGTCATCGCGATAACGTTGATCATTTAAATTTCCTTTAAAGGAATACGCTTGGCTGATGACAACTCGCTTTGAATTGAAAAATATTGACTTAAAGAACATTTATTTTCTATGCATTTCATTAACATACAAGTAATAATGAAGATATTAATATTTAAAGATGACTATGTGTGCTGATCGGTGTGCAGCTAGTGGTGAACGATAACCATGGACAATGGCTGCCCAAACCATGACAGAACTTCTACCCTACGAAACGATCTCGTTCAAAAATACAACAGCATAGGGTTCATTTCTCCTACGGTAGACCTGCCATGACCACGATGTAAACACAATCTAGATTCATCCGAAAAAAGAACGGTATTCTAGCGCTGTAGTGTCCAACGGGAGTGTATACGTTCCCAATAAAGACGATTTACACGATGATGTCGCGTAAAAACGCATCCAACATAAGGACGTCGTCCATGAATCTACGACTTATATAACCTAGATCTACTTTCTTTACACGATGATTTCTTTAACACAACAAACACTATTTTGTTCAGTGTGTGTGTATATATTATATTAATAGAGAACTCTCCATATTATCAGATAAATTTAGCTAAATGATTTAAGAGTTTTAAAGATTTTTAGAAAAGCAACCTGTGTCACCTAATCTTGGAGGTAAAGGCATAGCACATCTTTGATGGTTTTGAATTGTAGCAATGGCTTTCCCTTTTGGCACTCAGGGCTGTTAGGTTAGCTTTATGACTGACTGGCTGGATGAACCAGTAGTACTGGTGACTTACTCAGGAAATGCCATGGCATATTTGAGAAATTGTTGAAAGTGGCGTCAAACACCATACAATAAGTTTATGAAGAAAGTTTGATTTGTTGAAAGTGGGAAAAGGTAAAACTGCGCCAAGGCAAATGCAGTAGGACATGTCGAGGGCTTGGCGCGAAACGGTTGTAACTAAAATCTGTATTTTTGTACCAAGGTTAATCACCTCGCCATAAAGTCTTTATAAGCGTTAAATCATTTTTCTTGGTAAACAATGGAAATGTAGGTGCCATTGCTCGTTCTGAGCAATGGCACCTAAATTTGCATTGTTTACAAAAGGGTCGAAATTGCCCCTAAACCAGGGTTTTCGAAATAGGTTTCAAGTTACAACTGTTTCACGCCAAGCCCTGGATATATTCCTATATTGAAGGTCAAGTAAAGGACTGGGATAGAACATACAACAATAACATATAGATTAAACATAAGAAAAAAACTTATTTTAATAATTGAAATTGAAAAAGAAAAATATCACAAATGTTTAACAAAATACTTACACATTTCAATCAAATGTGATATGAGTGCATACTACATGACATAAAACACTGTATATTCAGTGATAGTCTATGTGAATTGAACTGTCGCATGATGAATACGTAATGAGGTCGTTTTATCTATGTCCCTGATAACACCATTCATATAACTGTACACCTGAGATGCATTTTGAAGTGTCTCTTGCTTCACCCTTTCCCACATACAACACATCTCACGCAGACGATTTTGGAAATATTTAGGCAAACAAGTCGAAAATCTCTATTCATGATGGCAGTATCATTGATTAGAGTTGAATACAGTGTGACAAAAGGAAAACAAATGCTCATGATGAGCAATTTCTCCTTTATTCACACTGCTTTCAAAAGTCGTCTGCTGCACATGCATCAAAATGTGTCTGCAAGTGAGAACGGGTTAACAATACATGTGGATAATACTGTTACATCTGGAAGCTATGAAACAGAGTTAAAAACATTGTGGGGAAAGTAATATTTGTCCATTTTGAATAGTGTTTCCTTTTGCCATAGTGTTTTCAACTATATAGAATACTCTAACATTCCCTTATATTTTTTCCATATTGTTGCCCATATGTTTTAAAAGTCGCCTGCTGCATATTTGATGTCGGTGGGAAAGGGGATTAAACGAATTTACATAAAGATATAAAGTGTTTACTGACAAATCAGTTCAATGCACACATAAAATAGCTCTGATCAAACAATACTTAAACAATCTGTATATCGATTAATGTCATGAAATCTTGTAAATGTTAAATAATCGGGTATTCTCTATGTGGTTGTATTTTCTTCAAGTATATGTACTTGTAAATAACTTCGATTTTCTCTTAAATTAGCATAATTATTTAGGACCATATGGGACAAAATCTTTAATTAACCCTTTCCCTCATATAGACGCTTTCTGACGCCTCTGCAGCAGACGGCTTTTTGAAAACATAGGGACAAAAGAAGAAATTGCACATAACGTGCAATTTCTCCTTTTGCCACAATGTTTTCCACTTTTTGTCATAGGTTATCCATTCAATTATGGAGATTTTCTATGTTTTGACAAAATACGTTCAAAGTCGTCTGCTGCAGAAATGTCGTATGAGGATAAGGGTTAAAGAAGAAAAAACAGCATACGATTTATATATAATGATATATATCCTTGTTCAAGATCTTCTCAAATGAGAGATAATTATATTTATAAAGGGAAGAACTCCTTATCGTAGTCCCGCAACATTTATCTCATTTAACCCTTTCCCTCATATAGACGCTTTCTGACGCATTTGCAGCAGACGGCTTTTTTGAAAACATGGTGACAAAAGAAGAAATTGCACAAAACGTTCAATTTCTCCTTTTGCCACAATGTTTTCCACTTTTTGTCATGGGTTATCCATTCAATTATGGAGATTTTTTATGTTTTTGACAAAATACGTTCAAGGTCGTCTGCTGCAGAATTATCGTATGAGGAAAAGGGTTAACATGTTGCTGTCTGATCACATTTTATTACTCTTCCTGATAGCTTCTTTTTTATTATCTTACCTAACTCTACCGTGAATCAATCTTGTAAAAGGAGAAAATTGGTTCGTGTATAGTATATACTATTTCTCCTGTCTATGCATTATTTCTCCCCCGTTTGAGATTTATATTTCGATACCTTTTCAATTTAAAAAAAATAGAATTACATAATTATGTAGATGTTTATCTGAAGAACATCTCTCACTCACAATGTCGTTTTCAAACTATAAACTATTCACTCTGCTTCTCGTCACGTGATCTATTTGACTACCGGTATTTAACCCTTTCCCTCATACGACAATTCTGCAGCAGACGACTTTGGACGTATTTTGTCACAACATAGAAAATCTCCATAATTGAATGGATAACCTATGACAAAAAGTGGAAAACATTGTGGCAAAAGCAGAAATTGCACGTTTTGTGCAATTTCTTCTTTTGTTACTATGTTTTCAAAAAAAACGTCTGCTGCAGAGGCGTCAGAAAGCGTCTATATGAGGAAAAGGGTTAAGTTACGTGAGTATATAATATGAACCACTCCAGGAGAAAACCAACATTGTGGACTCTGCGTAAAGTATCGACCCGGATCAGCCTAAGCATGCCTCGCAGGCTAATCAGGTCAGACACTTTTCGCCTCCTATGGATTTTCTGTCTCAGGACTCGTTACTCTTTACCTCTATCCCCTGAGACGGAATGTGTCGGCCCGGATTAGCATGCGCGGACTGCGCAGGCTGATTTGGGTCGATACATTACGCAGAGTCCATAAAGTTGATTTTCTCGTGGAACGGCTCATAAGACATTGATTTTACCTTGGACTTATGAATACACTTTAAGAGTCATTTGATCCATATAACAAGTGTATACGCTTCACATGTTTTTTTTGTTTTTTTAACGAAAAATCAATGCGAAAAGTATAATGTCAACTTGGCTGTCTACTTATATTTGTCCAAATAGTCCATGTAACCCACTGAATTAATAAAAACCTAATATAGATCTAGATGAACGTGGCATGTACCAGGGAGGTAGATAAGATATCTACGTCCCTGCATGTTTGTTTGTTTGTTTGTTTGGAGTTTAACGCCGCTTTCAACAACTTTGGTCATATCACGGCGGTCAGTGCACCTACCCATGTTTTCCTGGCTTTCCCACACCAGTACTTACACAACATTCTTTCGAAGCCACTGACTACTTTCTCACATAGATCAGAGGTGAGAGGCAATGGAAAACATCGCCCGAAAGAATGTCGCCGCAACCGGGTATCGAACCCGTGACCTCCAGATCACGAGTCAGATACGCTACCAATTGAGCTACCCGGCCGGGTTCCCTGCATGTACATACACGTGAAACACAGCAGCCCTGTTGTACAATCAAACTGTTTCACAGCCACGTTCATTCCAATATAAAAGAAATAGATAATCTGGGCGTGAATGTACTACTTTTTGTTTGTAACACCAAAGCATTTGTTTTGACTACTCGCTAAGGCATTCAAATACAATGCAATTATTGAGAGTTGTTTTAAGAACTCTGGAAAAACAGGATTCATTAACTAAGTCTCATTACACGTAGAATTAATCTTGCGCGTAGCGTGCGTAATGGGAGTTATGCGGTTTTCAGAAATATCCGTACACCCTTTTCCCAGACTTCAAGGAAGCAGAAGTTGCGTATACATATGAGTCGTTCCACAAGAGAACCATCAGTATTGACTCTGCGTTATATATCGACCCATATCAGTTGGCGCATTCCGCGCAGGCTAATCCGGGCCGACACATTCCGTCTCAGGGGGCTATAGGTATAGGGTAATGCTTCCTGAAATAGAAAATCTACAGGAGGCGTGCTTGAGCTGATCCGGATCGATACATTACGCAGAGTCCACAATGTACATTCGCTCGTGGAACGGCTCATATATACATGTAGAACACATTCTCTTGTTTTGTGTCTCAAACTATATCACAGTACTTTCAGTGTAGGCTATAAATTATTTTCATACACGTTTACTTTAGAATAGTATGCAAACACCATTTATGATGATTATGAAATGATGATTTTTCGATGACATGAAGTAATGTAAACACAACAAGTTAACATCGTTTGTACAACTCAGACAATATTGCAGTGCACGTATTCACGACATCGATCCTCCGTCGCGTCATATCAAATACTTTTAAAAATCATAGAGAAATGGCTACAATCCGGCTTGGTTTGTTTGTTTGTTTGTTTGGAGTTTAACGCCGCTTTCAACAGCTTTGGTCATATCACGGCGGTCAGTGCACCTACCCATGTTTTCCTGGCTTTCCCACACCAGTACTTACACAACATTCTTTCGAAGCCACTGACTACTTTCTCACATATATCAGAGGTGAGAGGCAATGGAAAACATCGCCCGAAAGAATGTCGCCGCAACGGGTAATCGAACCCGTGACCTCCAGATCACGAGTCAGATACGCTAACAATCCGGCTTGGCGCTGATGTTTGTTTGAATAGCATTACGACTGATACATCGTTGTCAGAATAAATGAGACCGGCAATGTTGGTATATTGCCCAGTAAACGCCGGGATATAACTGAAATATTATTGAAAACAGCGTTTAACCCTTTCCTATTTTGACGCATCTGCAGCAGACTACTCTTGAAAATATTGTGGCAAATGTTACCACAATGTTTTCAACTATTTTCATGAAAAATCTTCATTTATAGAGATTTTCCATATTTTTTACTAAATGTATTTTTTTGTGCAGATTTTTTTTTTTGTATGTGGGAAAGGGTTAACATATCATTAAAATAAGAATCACAACAAAATTCACGCAATATGCAATAATCAATAGGAAAATCATCGAACAATAAATCTGCCATTCAATACGATCAAGTCATCTTTTCATTTACAGCTTAATTAACATTCCGTGTATGAATGATGGTTTTGGCAATGTTTCAAAAATGAGGACATTTAATTATCCCCAAAGCGAAAGATGCACTTGCAAAGATTGAATTTAAATCCTGACTGATATGTTCGTGTTTGCATATTAAGTCCGCATGAATGATTGAAAATAATTCCGACGATGAAGATGACGATGACCACCAATGGGTTTCCAATCAGATGTATGCATGCATTTACCCTTTCCAACCTACAACACATCTGCACAGTAAACGACTTCGGAAATAACTAGACGAATGCAGCTCTAATTATTGAATAGAGTTGAAAACATCGTGACAAAAGTCTCTCGTCACAAGTTTTTCAAAAGTCGTCTGCTACAAATGCGTGTGTAAGTTGGACAGGGATACGAAAGGATTGAGTATGTCGTGTAAAAACACGAGTCGGGGGATTTCCTACACGTGATATCATCACTTTTATTGCGTTCCTGTATATTCAGGGAGCAATCCTTCCCTCACGTTTTAAAAGATTCAGTTAAAATACTTACATCAAATATAGACAGTTGATGGTGTGAATTGTTGTTGTCATAATAAACTGAACGCCAAAAGTTAAGCACATTTTCCTCTGCACTAGTTTTGCATTTTTTGGACGGTTGTTTAATAATTTAAAAACGTTTTTTCGGAGTTCCTACGTTCCTAATAACACAGGCAGCTTCCCCGAAACAAATAGTTCTAAGCGGAGTAATTTTCACGACTCCAATCTATATTTACGAATACCAACACAACCGTCCCACCAGTACTTCCAGTGCTTTGATTATTACTAGTTACCGTAAGATCATCAACAGATATGTTATACCCAATACGATAAAAATAGACATGAGGGATATGCTGTGCCAGTCTGATTATCGCATTAAGTAATCCAAGTTTGATATTTTTTGAATATTTCAATAGAAATACATTCGACTCACGACGACTTTATTTTGCGACAACTCTAATACAGTGGACGCGTGACTTCTTTAGATTGCGACAACTCCGATACATAATATATATGGTTTATCTGGTACCATTTCTCGAAACGGATCAGTCTTGAAAACATAATGTATAATGATTTCTGAATGCTCGTACTAGCAATCAGAACTGCTGTTGCGCTGTTTTCTTATAGGATACTTCTTTAACAACCGGGTGTAATTTCTGGGTCCTTTTCGACTTTGATTTATAGTTATATATGTTTCCCTATAGTCCAAAATAGAGCTAATAAAACTTAACTTTTGACGTTCAGAACTTATGCAATTCATTTCTGCGTAAAACTCGACTCTTTCGTTTCTTAAGGCAATTAAAGGTTTTTGTAAACAATACAGATTCAGTTGAGACAGCACGTAACGAGCTGTTTCTCCTGAACTCTGCATTGTTTGCCACTTAGACATTACATTTTACCCAATTTCCTGATATAGTTTCAACATGGAAGAGTCGACTTTGTAGAATTCGGCAGTGAAAGTGTAAAAAGAAAAAAAAAATTCGTTAAAGGCAAACATGTTCATTCACTATTATTATACCTCACTTTTGTCTACAATGGTAAAATCCCATTACCCGAAAAAGAGATATTTTGACTATCAGAAACATTTTTAACCTTTTTGACACGTGACCAAGCAAAAATTGACTGTCAGGTCATGTGACCGCAGTGATATTTTGAATGTCATATAAGGGCAAATAACTGCTTCAATATTTTAGCTAAATCATGACGTGATTGCCTCCCTTATACACAAACAGCAGTGACGCATACAGCATACAGCAATGACGTCACTTAATTGTGTTCGGTATAATAAAATAAATATCATATGGCAGCATGTGTGACATTGATATTGTCAACCCTCGAAACAGAATGTCACCCTCGGCTTACGCCTCGGGTGACATTCTGCTCTCGGGTTGACAATATCAATGTCACACATGCTGCCATATGATATTTATATAATGTTGATCGCCATCAAGACTGTTTCTTTCCGCCGGTAGGTGTCGTCGTAATCCGGAGTGACAACAGAAAGTCAAAGAGCATATCTTGGTAAACACAAAGCACCAACCAAGCAGGAGCATATACCAGTGTGATCAGTCCCATAAAGTTTAGAGGATAATGACTGTAATCCCACGAACACGCGTCGAATTGTCGTAAAATAATCCCAAAGGTAAATTCCCATGTGTACAAAATGACCAGGTACAACGGCAAGCGGACGTACAATTTATATCCGTGTTTGTGATACAAGAAAACGTACAGTCTTTCCACCAATATGTTACAACTACCATAAATAAAGAAGGAAAAGAGTGTGCTGTAGCCTTTAAGCGTCCTGTTTCCATCCGGTTCGAACACTAGGTCGAATAAAGCTGTAAAAACAATCTCGTCCAGTAAGCCGTGCATACCGTACATATAAAACCGAATCCATGTAGGCAATGGTCGAGATATACTTTTCATCTTTTACTTTATTCTGGAATAGAAAAAAATGTTAAAATGTTATTTCATAATCTTGAATGTAGGTATACCTTACATGAATTCATAATCTTTAAGTGTAGACCCTTATTGTAAACCACTGTACTGAATATAATTTAAACGTTGACGAAATAACAAACCCGATGGACACGAGAGACATGTCTGACCATAAAATGTCAAAGGTCAGATTCTAAATTGAGCTGAATTAGGCAATCTGACGCTAGACACGCCAGGCACAGTAAGTTACCATTTGACCCATTCCACGAGAAAACTATCATTATGGTCTCTGCGTAATGTATCAACCTAGTTCAGCCTAATCCGGGCCGACACATTCCGTCTCGGGGGATAGAGGGATAGAGTAATAATTCCTGAAAAAATAAAGCCACAGGAGGCGAAAAGTGTCTGTCCGGATTAACCTGCGGGGCATGCTTAGCCTGATCCGGGTTAATACTTTAAGCGGAGGCCCTAATGTTGGTTGGTTTTCTCGCGGGACGGCTCATTTGTTAAAAGTTCTAGATTCCACAGGAAAACCGACACTACCACTTCCCCACCCGGCACCGAGGTGGTACACAACATAGGTCATGGTTGATGGATACTCGCATTCAGCATTGAACATTTGTAAATAATGTGAGAAAAAGAGCGAACAAGAAACATTGAAAATGCAGATAACGAAACAACTAGGTATGATAGAGTTGTGGTTTCATTCCCACTGTACAACAACAGATCTCAACTTCTCTACGTCATATTTGGTGCTGATACATGTGAAACTATGTAAGAAATGGCCATACAAAAATGGAGAAAATGGGCCTTTTCTAGTTAAAATCACTGTGTATTGCACACCTACAGGTCAAAAGTCATCTACAAACCCAGTTTTGTAATTGGTTCATTAGAAAGTGATTGAGAGAATAAACGAAAACATGGTAGATAACTAAAGAGAAAGGCATCATAGACTTACGCGGTTCCTAGTGTTATGCTGCGATTTCTGTGTTTTAGAATGTTACGTAACTGCACGAAAAGTTCAACAAAGTTTAATTATCACTCAAAACAGATACAGATATTGGCACTCCAACACATATACGATAAATGTTACATACAATATATATGTCACTTGAACTGAAGTTGTTAATACCTATGTCTCTGGAACTCCCAAAGTATAGATCAAAGTCAAGATACTCCATGTAATGCTTGTTCCTCTGATTTTAAAACTAGAATGACAATTTATGCCAAATTGACTTCAGAACATCAATTTCGATTTTATTAACTGACCAACCAAATAATATAATCAATTAACACAATATTAGCCATTAGATATACATTTAACGAATAGATAAGCCATGCAAATCACTGCTCAAGGCGACATATGTCATTAGTGACGTCTATTGTTAACTTTCCAGTCGAAATCTTTGAGAAAAGGGATATAATTAAGTTTAGTTGATTGGATAACAATTACATATATAATCTTGACAAACATCAAATATCCTTTTGATGATGTTTCTTGAAACGCCGTTTTGAAGGCATGATGTTAACTTGTAACTTTTTTTCAATTCATCATCAACATTCAAATTATACATAATTAATAGCTAAAGTCATAGTGAAATGCAAATACTAATTTATCAATGTTTACGGCATACACTAGTAATGTTCTATTCTCCGGATCACTTGTTATAAGTATTGTAAGTTTCAAGTCAATCTGCCAGACAGAAACGCTGTTTTATGATCGCGTTCTCACGGGCTAGTAATTAAAACACATTTACCCTTCAATTAAAAACATGGCTGGTTAACCCTTTCCCTCATACGACAATTCTGCAGCAGACGACTTTGAACGTATTTTGTCAAAACATAGAAAATCTCCATAATTGAATGGATAACCTATGACAAAAAGTGGAAAACATTGTGGCAAAAGGAGAAATTGCACGTTTTGTGCAATTTCTTCTTTTGTCACTATGTTTTCAAAAAGCCGTCTGCTGCAGAGGCGTCTATATGAGGGAAAGGGTTAAAAGAGACGAGATGGAATATATATGTTTTGATTGATAAATGATATGTCTAGTTATCTCTATAACACTATACTTCCTTTACTCTACCAAGCGTAACATAATGTATTTGTATTATTCTCTATTGACCTTTCTACCACTTTCTCCCACAAGTTCATACCACCCCGTGGTTTTCCATTTCTGTTTAATTGCTCACATGAAATTACGTAATGTTAATTTCGTACATATTGCAAACTGTATTAAATAAAGGTTGTTGTGTTTCAATGTAATTAATGTACAGCGTGACTTACATACGGACAGACGTACATACAGACAGACGAACGGACGGACACTTGCCGGAGAAGTGATTTCTAAGTGACACTACCCAACAGATTGATTTATTGAGGTTTATTACGCCGTTTTCAAAGTGATTTCAGTTATATCACGGCGGCATTCATTCAGTCATGATCCCTGGGGAAATAAACCGTGCTAGACTAGGAAATGTGCCTTCAACGGTCAAAGGGCATTCCACCATGACCTCCGCGACTTCTGAAAGAACCCGGGGCGCTCGGTTGGAAATCACAGACGATTACCACTGAACCACAGCGGATTCCTCTCTACCCTACAGGAAGGCGGAATAAAAAGTTCAATATTAATCAGAAAGAGTAGAACTTGACTTAATAATGCAAATTAAAACGGTACATTATCTTTCGTTTTTCGGCTTCCCATAATGTTCATAAAGAAGTCGCTTGCTGGAGATGCGTCAAAATGCGTTTGTATGTTGGAAAGAGTTAATCGTTAATAATGCGAATCTTATATATAAGTTGAAAACGTTAAATCGAACTATTATTGATATTCATGTAATGTGCCTTATATCCTCGTACACGTTAAATCTAACTATTATTGATATTCATATAATGTGCCTTATATCCTCATACACGTTAAATCAAACTATTATTGGTATCCGTATAATGTGCCTTATATCCTCGTACACGTTAAATCAAACTATTATTGATATCCGTATAATGTGCCTTATATCCTCGTACACGTTAAATCAAACTATTATTGATGTCCATATAATGTGCCTTATATCCTCGTACACGTTAAATCAAACTATTATTGATATCCATATAATGTGCCTTATATCCTCATTCCAACTCAATATAATGTAACGGCCAGAAACACATTACCACTTATATCTCGCGTTTTGTCTGGGACACAAATTTAATTACACCAATTCCATTATTTCAAGTTATCGTCCATCCCTATCCATTGTATCTTCGCAGCAGACGACAGTTTGATAAAGAGAACTTTGTATACAAAGCTATCGACCAATGGTTTCTTTTTTCAAGATGTTTTGTAAAACTATAAAATAGTATATATTTCAATATAAGACTTATGCGCGGGTTGTCTTGATACTGGAACCGTTCACAAACTAGGATTGATTGAGGTTTAATGCCGTTTTCAACACATTTTCAATCATATCACGGCGGCCACTTCACCTACCCATGCATTTCCTGGTTTTCTTTTATCAGTACTCCACACAACAATCGTTCCAAGCAACTGGCTGCTTTTCCACATATACTGTTAGCCCATTGGTGTAAGACGAATGTCGCTTGTCGCATTGATGTTTATCAAATGTCGGAAAGAATGTTGGCCGAGCAGGGGCTCGAATCCACAAACCCTAGATTGACAGCCCGCGTCGCTACCGGGGCACGTTCACAAACCAGAAAAGCTTGAGATGAATAATTGATCCGTTCGCTCAATAAATGCACGTATATATCCGATGCCAAACTATTTTACGCTGTGAATAATTCATCTCGAATATGATGATCGTGAACTGCGTCATGTTCTGAAACTTTCTATAAACTGTTGGTTTTCTTAGTCTAATATGTGCAGAGCTCTAGATTAGGGGCGTTTTGAGCATTCTAAAATCCTTTCTTGACCATCTAACCCTATGTTGTGGGTACTCAAAAGAATCGCCTCATCGAGACGATTCTTTTGAGTATCATAACATAGGGTTTGCGTTAATAATAAGAGAGTTATTGTGGGAAAAAGAGCTGAATACCTTCTCATCTGGACTTCTGTATGTGAACCCTGAAATGTCTTAACAGGGTAAAATTGAGATTTTGATAAATACGTCCTAACATTTATTTGAATAGAAAAATGGTACGCTTTATGCATTTTCTACTTTCCACAATAAATTCTCAAGCTGTCGGCAGCAGAGGTGTCAAAAGATAGTCTGTATAAGCAGAGACATATAAACACAATATGTATATGTCTCTGGTATAAGCGATGTATAAACGCATTACATTCCAACAAAAGACAAAACTAACGCCGTAAAACATTAATCTCAAATATATGGCAATGACCCGTGACCAGTTTCGTTAAATGTTAAATAATGTAGTTCCGAGTTTTGTTCAATCTCAAATATATGGCAATGACCCGTGACCAGTTTCGTTAAATGTTAAATAATGTAGTTCGAGTTTTGTTCAATCTCAAATATATGGCAATGACCCGTGACCAGTTTCGTTAAATGTTAAATAATGTAGTTCGAGTTTTGTTCAATCTCAAATATACGGCACTTGTCCGTGCTCAGTTTTAATATATGGATATGTGGCACGTTTGTTTTTATCTCAAATATGTAGCAATGGTTCTTGCTCAGTTTTATTTTATGGGTATAAAACGCGTTTTGTTCAATTTCAAATATATGGCAATGTCCCGTGCTCCTTTTCAATATATATATATATATATATGTGACGCGTTTATTTAATCTAAAATATATAGCAATGGTTTTTGCTTAGTTTTTATTATCATTGATATTTGGTACCTTCCGCGTTTTGATCAATCTCAAATATACGGCAATTGTCCGTGCCCAGTTTTGTTATATGGTTACGTTGCACGCAAAGTTTTGTAAGAAATATTGTCTATTGTATAATAACTGCATGGACGCATTTTCTCTTAGCGAATGTGGACGCCTCCCATTGTGTATTACTTATATGTCTAACTGTATAAAATACTGGATACGCATTCTCCGTCTTGAACCCTATAGATACCCAAAACAATGTTATTACCTATTACTGCAATTAGGTTACGCTGGAAGAGAAACGTGGGCTCCAAAAATTAAACACTTATTATTCACTATGTATGGATTGTTCAAAACGTTGGAGATCACGATCAATTTATAGCTACTGTCAAACAGAGACTTATCGACTGTTACTCACAAAAAAATCCATAGCGACATTGAATCATCCCCAAAATCAATTCACTACAAACACTACAAATCATTACTAACCGTTGAAAAATATCTGTCAATTGAATTAAGTTATAAATTTAAAAAAGTTTTGGCAAATTTTAGGTGCTCTTGTCATGACTTGATGATAGAGATAGGACGGCATCGGAAAAAAGATAGAGACTTAAGACATTGTCCATTATGCATTTCTAAAAATGTAAGGGTAGTTGAAGATGAGATACATTTCTTTTTCTACTGCTCATCGTATGAACACATACGAAAAATATATTTTTTGCCCTACTGGTTAAAGAACAGAACACACATGTCCTTTTAGAATATCATCTTATCAGAAAATAAACACATTATAACCCGTATAGCCTATTTCTTGTACAATGCTTTTCAATTACGAAAAGAATTAATGAAGAATTAAAAGAAGAAAGAAAAACAGAAGTAAATGTACTTTCATATAAATATAAGAATCATACTTTTCATGTTATTCGATAGATCAGCCCAGCCCGTCCAGCACGAATGTGTATGTCTTATGTATATATAAATAATTATATTATGTATTGTTTTCTTGCTAATGCGCAACAGACTCTTAACTTATTTTTGATTGTCAAATTTCAAATTAATCCTATATCGATTTAAAGCTAACTCGGCGTGGTTTTTATCAAATAAATGGTCATTTATTAACGCCATGAACAATTTATCGGGGAAGTCACTTTAGATGTATTAATGGCAATTCCTTAATTAAGAGATAGGTATCTCTGTAAACATAATGATCAATCTTTTCGACTTTTTTTGTATTGTAAACCGTACCGCACCTATATTTAAAATGATGAGTAACATTGATTGTTCAATGAACAGATTGAATTGAATTATATGTGTTTATGTCTTTTCTAACAAGATGAATTTCTCATTTTCCCAGAAGGTTTAAATTAGTTCCGATAATTATATAAGAGCCGTTCCACGGGAAAACGAGCATTGTGGACTTTCTGTATAAGGAATCATTACTATATACCTCTATCCACCTGAGACGGAATGTGTCGGCCCAGATTAGGCTTCGCGGACTGCAAAGGCTGATCTGGGAAGATACATTACGCAGTCCATAAATTTAGTGTCTTCGTGGAACGGTTCATATAGATTATCATAATGTTCCTTTTTCTTAATTATTGCGCGGGTGCCTCAGCACCAGTGCATATATTGGTTGTGTTTAGAACTGTCATTTGTGCTATGGGCTTGCGCATGCGCCGTTTTAATCGCGCATGCACCGTATTTTACCGTCAGCTCTCGGATATTTCCGTAACAGTTCGTCACTAGACTGGTTCTCGTTCGAGTTTGCGATATAAGATTAAGATAAGTGAACCAGTCTATTTATATGCGAGTAATTTTTTTATAATTAAAATGTAAATTAAACCAATAGTGTAAAGAAAAAATAAACGATTGAATTGAAAAAAAAAAGAGTATAGCAGACGACTTTTCAAATGCTTGTGAAAAAAAATAGGGAAATTCTCTAAAAATGAAAGTATAATAGTTTAATGAAGATGAAGACATTGTGGCAAATGGAAAAAGTGCTCATCGTGAAGATTTTCTCCGTTTGTCACAATGATTTGAAGAGTCGCCTGCTACAGAGGCATCAGAAAGCGTATACATGTGGGAAAGGCTTAATTAAACCAGGCGATGAACCCTGTCCTTTTAAACCATTTCCCTCATATACACGCTTCCTGACGCCTCTGCAGCAAACGGCATTTTGAAAACATGTCGACAAAAGAAGAGATTGCTCAAAACGAGCAATTTCTCCGTTTGTAATCATAGTTTCAACTCTATTCAAAGTTGTACTTTCATTTAAAGGGAGTTTCCAATGTTTTTCATGTTTGTTTTCAAAGTCGTCTGCTGCATATTTGCTGGATGTCGGAAAGGGTTAACAAATTTATTCTTAGAAGCTAAGTTTATTGGCCAAGTATACTTAAATTTACTGCATTAATGTTTTTAATTTCTACGAAAATTATAAATAGTTTATCTAAATATGTATTCGTTGCGACGAAACATAGAGAACGGTAGCAATGCTGGATTATTACACCTGTGATGGTCCAGCTTTGATAACCGTTTTATCGAAATCTATACATCATATTTCTATAATAGAGCAATTTAAGTATGAATACTAACAACGTTAAAATATTGCAAATTCTTCTGGAAATTCCATTTCTCCGTTTGTACTTTTTATAATTTCTTTATTTGCTATAAACAAACTGTTTGTTGATTTATGCAATAAAATATATTGAATTGAATTGCTATTGCGATCGGTAACTCTATGTACAAGTGATATACATTCTCTGCAATCGGAGGACACTTTCGGTGCTTTAATTAACAAGGATTGTTTAGTGTATAAACCTCCTATACACGGCAATATTCGTCCGTCCTAGATTATATAATCTTTGACGAGTTACTGTGTAACCGAGTCGAGCCACTGATTGTTTTGTAAGACTTTTCAGCAAGTTTATGTCCCTACTATACCATTGTCGTTATTTCAACCCTTTATCGATCTAAACAAGCTGTGACTAAAATGTTTCTAATTTTATGTTCGTATTACGTAACGCCCTTTTAACTATCTAGAGGTCATATTGGTTTATCTACCCTCTCCCACATATAGACGAATGTTGACGCATCTGCAGACTACCTTTAACAACATTGTGACAAAAGGAGATATTACTCATAATGAGCATTTTTTTCCCTCTGAGTGTTCAACTTTATTCACTAATTTTCTTTTCGTTTATAGTGATTTTTCATATTTTTACCTTTTTATTTTCAATTTCATCTGCTGCATATTTGTTTTATTTGGGAAAGGGTTTCTTGTTTAAACAACCGTTTCTCACTGAATTATTCATCCGTAACGTATGGTCCTAAATACACACCGTCGTTAAGGTTCAGGGTTGCGCTAAGCTATTCATCATATTATGTGGACATTAATATTTTATTATATCCCCTTTGCTTTTGTTCAATTTTCTATTCGTGTTCTACAAATGAAAAAGGGTCAACAAGAATATAGAAAAGACAGGATTATATAACTTCTGGTCACCGATCCGATGAACAAAAGAGTATGGTGTTAGCAGCAGTCCCGAGCATCGACTTAGCGTACATAAAGTACTATTTACCCGTTACCACCTACAGACGCATTTTGACGCATCTGCAGCAGACAACTTTTACAAAACATCGTGACAAAAGGAAACTAGAATGGAGTGCTCCCCGGAGCACGTGTGTCACCTGCCGGGGCCTTGTCAGAAAATGTTAATTTTTGACAGAAAAGGGGCAATAACTGGTTTTTTTTTTGGATTATCACCCTTTTGTGAACCAATCACACACATTGATATAAACATTTGTCAGAAGTTTTAATCCAATCCTTTGAGTAGAAAAAAAGTTATTTGAAAACGTGACGAAAAAGTGTGACGGACAGACAGACGCCGGACAAAAAAAAAAGTAATCCCTAAGTGCCTACCATGCTACGCAGGTGACACAAACATGATCAAAACGAGCAATTTCTCCTTTAGCCACAATGTTTTCAACTTTTTTTCAGTAATTATACCTACAATTATAGAGATTTTCCATATTTCTAGATAGACATTTTCAAATCGTCTGCTGCAGATTTGTTGTATGTGGGAAAGGATTTTAAAAATGTTATCAGAATCGTCTTATATATAGATAGGAATATTGTACGCTTTCAATTCGAAACCTTCAATAGTGCAGAATTAAAGCCAATGAATTTAAGTGTTTGTTTTTAGACAGAATAGAAAACACGATGGAAAATTGAGAAGAAAAAGCAAACAAAGAGGAACCAATGTTTTAGAATAAATATATAATACATACAACTACGACCAAATGTCCGTTGGTAGCCCTTGCACATTGAACTAGAGAATATATCACTTAACTGGACATATACAGGTCTTAGTGACCTACGACGCTAATGATAAGATCTGGACAACGGTGTGTTAACTGACCATACGTCACGTGCTATGTACATGTATAGTACATGTATAGTCTGGAGTGACCTACCCTCACCATGACATGAGCCGACACGCAAGAAAACGAACATTGTAGACTCTGCGTAAAGTATCGACCCTGATCAGCCGAAGCATTCCGCGCAGGCTAACCCGGATAGACACTTTTCGACTCTTTTGTATTTTCTGTTTCAGGAATCATTACTCAATACCTGTATCCCCCGAGTCGGAATGTGTAGACCGGATTAGCCGGCGTGGACTGCGCAGGGTGACCTGGGTCGATACATTACGCAGAGTCCATAATGTTGGTTTTCTCACGGAACGGCTCAGTCCTTACTTATTCGTTTACCACATATGGACGCTTACTGAATGCTGTAGACCAGACGACATTTGAAAACATGCCTCACGTTAAACAATTTCTCTCTTTTCACACTGTTTGCAACTGTATGCAATAAAACAACTTAAATCTATAGAGGTTTATCATATGTTTTACCTGATTTGTTCGAAGTCGTCTGCTGCAGATTTGTCAAATGGGGGAAAGGTTTATTTACTATAATACGTAGGATATTAGTCTATGTACATAGTACATGTACATGTATAGATAACATTAGCGTTCTCTGTCTTTATCCCGTAGTGTTAACCCTTCCCAACAATCATACGCCTATGCAGCAGATTTACTTTGAATCAGTATGGCAAAAGCAGAAATTACTCATGATGACTAATTTCCCAGTTTTGCTTTTTTTTGTCTAGGTTCTTTCAAAGGCGTCTGCTGCAGATTTGTTGCATGTTGTAAAGGGTTAACTCAGCAAATAATCGAGATTTTATTTGTTATTTATACAAAGAGTATTTGTTTGTTTGTTTGGAGTTTAACGCCGCTTTCAACAGCTTTGGTCATATCACGGCGGTCAGTGCACCTACCCATGTTTTCCTGGGTTTCCCACACCAGTACTTACACAACATTCTTTCGAAGCCACTGACTACTTTCTCACATACAAAGAGTATAGAAGTATAAATCAAATT
The DNA here is from genome assembly GCA_031761405.1 of Serripes groenlandicus. Taxonomy (NCBI): domain Eukaryota; kingdom Metazoa; phylum Mollusca; class Bivalvia; order Cardiida; family Cardiidae; genus Serripes; species Serripes groenlandicus. Next base: position 61,547,092 of record JASEVX010000001.1, read on the forward strand.
CGATAATGGTTGCGTTATCAACAGCATAAATCAAAGACCATTTTGTAGTACGATTGTTTTTAAACGGATATATAGAAATGTATTGATTGTTTGATGTATAACGCCGCTTCCAACATTTGTTTCAATTATATCACGGCGTTTCCTGGTTAAGTTACCAGTATTACCGGTCCGTTTTTCCTGACACCAGCCAGTCAGTCGTAATGCTAACTCCGCAACCATGAGCGCCAAGAAGGGCAGCTGTTACTACCATGTTTAACGTCTTCGGTACGACCCGGTCGGATTAATGAGTGCTGGTCAGCCGATGAACAATTCGCAATACGACAACCACTATCAAATATTATTTATCAGATAAATACTGTGAAAGATATAGATATAAAACAAGAATAACACATATATATATATACCGTAACGTATCAACGAGTTAGACAATACTTGAGTGTCGTTTGGCCTGAATGTAAACCGTACATGTACTGATCCGTTCAATATCGCCGTCCGGTTTCCCTGCATGCGATCAATCCACAGATAAACAGACAGGATCGATTGGCCTAATTATTTAAGTAAATCAACCAAATTAATCTCACCTAAAACAGTTCCGTATCGTACAACTAAATAGTCCTCCAGGCAACTGAAAGCGGAACTAACGTCTAAAATACATGCCCTTACACAAGACGATTGAACACACTTATATTGGGGGTATAATATGAAACAATTTTCACATGTAATCGATCGATTTCATTCAACGTAGAAAATCCCAATACTGCACTGAAGTATATACCTTTGTTCTATTTTAAGACCGCTGTAAGGTTACCACGTGTTTCCTTCATAGTGGTCCGTATTGTAAACCTTTCCACTTGGCTCTAATTGAAACGTATTAGGAAAAATAGCCATAGCTCGGAGCGACCACTGGACAATTGTTCAAACAACGTTTTTCTCTCTATTCTATAAGATGAAACTGATCATACATATACGATATTAGAGATATTGTTTTAGGTCTGAATTGTTCAGGAAAAATATGTTTTTTGCCAAAAGATCTTTTTACATATATGATCATGTTCTTCACTAGTGTAAATGTCCTTGTTTGTATTGAGGTTAGAAGATGGAACTTTTTATACATAATGGGTGTTCGGAAAGAAAGGGAAGTTGCATGTACATGTTTAACGTCAGTTGTATGTACGTGTAAATACGTAAGTTGTATGGATATTTTTACGTAAGTTGTATGTATATGTTTAACGTAAGTTGTATGTATATGTTTAACGTAAGTTGTATGTATATGTTAACGTAAGTTGTATGTATATGTTTACGTAAGTTGTATGTATATGTTTAACGTTAATTGTATGTATATGTTAACGTAAGTTGTATGCATATGTTTAACGTAAGTTGTATGTTTATTGTAACGTAAGTTGTATGTATATGTTTAACATAAGTTGCATGTATATGTTTAACGTAAGTTGTATGTATATGTTTACGTGAGTTGCATGTATATGTTTAACGTAAGTTGTATGTATATGTTGACGTAAGTTGTATGTATATGTTTAACGTAAGTTGTTTGTTTATTTTAACGTAAGTTGTATGTATATGTTTAACGTAAGTTGTATGTATATGTTTACGTAAATTGTATGTATATGTTTAACGTAAGTTGTGTATATATATATATATATATAAGTTTTGATCCTACATTCAGGGGAAATGCCATTTTTCTATAACTTAGGGCGAACTTATTTCTACGAATTATTTTTGAAAAATTATTAAGGTTATTTAGAGAATCAATTTACTATAGTAGATCTTTTCACCTTATAAACTATCTCCGTGGCCTTCTAATTTCACTCTAAACCCCATTTTAAGACAGTTTTCTCCCTAAGTGCTTCGCCTTAAGTAAAGACGAATAAACGATTCCCCCATGTCGCTAAAATTTCCCTCAAGTCGGTTTCTAACTATAAAACCAGCATAATGACGAACATTTTAAATTACATATCTTCTTATATTTAATGAATATTTCTTAGATAAGTTTATTGTACAATTTTCTGTACAGATACCGTTTCTGCAATTATCTCTTAATTAAAGTGAATTATGTATCAAATGAGTATGTTTGACCTTACTTTCCTACGCTACTCTTTTTAGGTCTATGGGATGGCATTGTTCCTGGCATCCATCCGGTTTGTAAACTGTTTTTGTTAACACGACACAGTTCACAGTTTTCAAACTTGCACATATTGTTCATATTGATGACAGCTCGAGTACTATTGACGCCATTGATGACCAGATGTGATCCAGACCAACTAGCAGACACCAGTGATGACCAGACCGATTACCAGACGATATTGATGACCGGATCAACTACAATGACCAGATGTGATCAAGACCAACTAGCAGACGCCATTGATGACCAGGTGTGATCCAGACCAACAAGCAGACGCTAGTGAGGACCAGACCTACATCCAGACGCCAGTGATGACCAATCCAACTAGCAGACGACATTGATGACCAAATGTGATACAGACCAACTACCAGACGACATTGATGACCAGACCAACTACTAGACGACACTAATGACCAGACTAACTACTACCAGACGCAATTGATGACCATAATGTGCTCAAGACAAACTAGCAGACGACATTGATAACCAGCTGTGATTCAGACCAACTAGCACACGCCAGTGAGGATGATCAAACCTACTACCAGATGCCAGTGATGACCAGATGTGATCCAGACCAAGTAGCAGTGTTGTTATTAAAAGCTGCCTTTAGTTAGACTTTCATACGGAAGCATTTACTACATAAGACAGTAGCAACTCCTTGACATTTTATTCATAGCGTATGGTATATTCGCCTTAAGTGTGCAAAATACCGTCTACAAAGGTATGATAGTATTTCGTGACGTAGTGTTCTTGTTAAAAGTTTGTTTCCGTTAGCCAATGTACGGCCTTTGTATTACAAAGTATTGTATATAATAATGCAGTTAATTGTTCAGGTAGTCGTTTATTTCCAGCTTATAAAGAACCCCTTAGTCACTTTTATTATATTCGGTATATTTTCGCCTAAATTGTTAGTTTTGTGGTTTCAAGTTATGATTATTATTCCGTTACGTTCAGCGCTGGCATTTACCAAATTATCTATACTTTCAAACGGAAGCAATGTTTAGATTAGACAGAAGCAACTCTATAACATTTTAAGTTCCCATAAGTGGGTTATGTGTGCAAATGTGTAGCATTTACTACATAAGACAGTAGCCACTCTTTGACATTTTAATTCATAGCGTATGGTATATTCGCCTTAAGTGTGCAAAATACCGTCTAAAAAGGTATGATAATATTGTGTGACGTAGTGTTCTTGTTAAATGTTTGCTTCCGTTAGCCAATGTACGGCCTTTGTGTTACAATATATTGTATACAATAATGCAGTTAATTGTTCATGTAGTCGTTCATTTTCAGATTATAAAGAACCCCATAGTCACTTTCATTATATTCGGTACATTTTCGCCTTAAGTGTTAGTTTTGTGGTTATAAGTTATGATTATTATTCCGTTACGTTCAGCGCTGGCATTTGCCAAATTATCTATACTTTCAAACGAAATTAATGTTTAGGTTAGACAGAAGCAACTCTATGACATTTTAAGTTGTATAGCATGTTCCCATATTAAATTGGGTTATGTGTACAAGACGCCGTGTATAAAGGTATGATAACATTTCATCACATTTAAATATTTTTTTCCATAGCACAGAAGTACGTACCGCAACCAATAGTAGCTATTACTTGTCAATAGCAATAGTGTTATTATTAAAAGCTGCCTTTAGTTAGAAAATGTGCGGCTTCTGTGTTACAATGTATTATATATAATAATTTAGTTAATATTGTATTCGCCTTAAATGTGCAAACTACCGTGTACAATGGTATAATAACATTTCGTGATATTGAAATATTGATTACCTATGTCATATTGTTATATTTCTTTCCACAGCACAGAAGCACGTACAACCAGCAACAGTAGCTATCACTTTGTCAATAGTAATAGTGTTTTTGTTAAAAGTTGGTTTCGGTTAGTCAATGTACGGCATTTGTGTTACAATATATTACATATAATAATGCAGTTAATTGTTCCAGTAGTCGTTCATTTCCAGATTATAAAGAATCTATACTTTCATAGGGAAGCATTTACTACATAAGACAGTAGCCACTCCTTAACATTTTAATTCACACCGTATGGTATATTCGCCTTAAGTGTGCAAAATACCGTCTAATAAGGTATGATAATATTTTGTGACGTAGTGTTCTTGTTAAATGTTTGCTTCCGTTAGCCAATGTACGGCATTTGTGTTACAATATATTGTATACAATAATGCAGTTAATTGTTCATGTAGTCGTTCATTTTCAGATTATAAAGAACCCTTAGTCACTTTCATTATATTCGGTACATTTTCGCCTTAAGTGTTAGTTTTGTGGTTATAAGTTATGATTATTATTCCGTTACGTTCAGCGCTGGCATTTGCCAAATTATCTATACTTTCAAACGGATTTAATGTTTAGGTTAGACAGAAGCAACTCTATGACATTTTAAGTTGTATAGCATGTTCTCATAAGTGGGTTATGTGTGCAAGACGCCGTGTATAAAGGAATGATAACATTCATCACATTTAACTATTTTTTTCCATAGCACAGAAGTACGTACCGCAACCAACAGTAGCTATTACTTGTCAATAGCAATAGTGTTATTATTAAAAGCTGCCTTTAGTTAGAAAATGTGCGGCTTCTGTGTTACAATGTATTATATATAATAATTTAGTTAATATTGTATTCGCCTTAAATGTGCAAACTACCGTGTACAATGGTATAATAACATTTCGTGATATTGAAATATTGATTACCTATGTCATATTGTCATATTTCTTTCCACAGCACAGAAGCACGTACAACCAGCAACAGTAGCTATCACTTTGTAAATAGTAATAGTGTTTTTGTAAGTTGGTTTCGGTTAGTCAATGTACGGCAATTGTGTTACAATATATTATATATAATAATGCAGTTCATTGTTCCAGTAGTCATTCATTTCCTGATTATGAAGAATCTATACTTTCATAGGGAAGCATTTACTACATAAGACAGTAGCCACTCTTTGACATTTTAATTCATACCGTATGGTATATTCGCCTTAAGTGTGCAAAATACTGTCTTAAAAGGTATGCTAATATTTCGTGACGTAGTGCTAATGTTAAATGTTTGCTTCCGTTAGCCAATATTCGGCCTTTGTGTTACAATGTATTGTATATAATAATGCAGTTAATTGTTCAGGTAGTTGTTCATTTCCAGCTGATAAAGAACCCCTTAGTCACTTTTATCATATTCGGTATATTGTTAGTTTTGTGGTTTCAAGTTATTATTTTTATTCTGTTACGTTCAGCGCTGGCATTTGCCAAATTATCTATACTTTCTAACAGAAGCAATGTTTAGATTAGACAGAAGCAACTCTATGACATTTTAAGTTCCCATAAGTGGGTTATGTGTGCAAAATGCCTTGTATAAAGGTATGATAACATTTCATCACATTTAAACATTGATTTATTTCCGTAGCACAGAAGTACGTACCGCAACCAACAGTAGCTATTACTTGTCAATAGCAATAGTGTTATTATTAAAAGCTGCCTTTAGTTAGAAAATGTGCGGCTTCTGTGTTACAATTTATTATATATAATAATTCAGCAACCAGCAACAGTAGCTATCACTTAGTCAATAGTAATAGTCTTTTTATTAAAATTTGTTTTCGGTTAGTCAATGTACGGCATTTGAGTTACAATATATTATATATAATAATGCAGTTCATTGTTCCAGTAGTCGTTCATTTCCAGATTATAAAGAATCTATACTTTCATAAGGAAGCACAGTAGCCACTCCTTGACAGTTTAATTCATACCGTATGGTATATTCGCATGAAGTGTGCAAAATACCGTGTACAAAGGTATGATAATGTTTCGTGAAGTGGTATTCTTGTTAAAAGTTGGTTTTAGTTAGCCAATGTACGCGGCCTTTGTGTCTGTGTGTTACACTGTATTTTATATGATAATGCAGTTAATTGTTCAGGTAGTCGTTCATTTTCCGATTATAAAGAACCCCTTAGTCACTCCTTGTCAGTTCAACTTATACAGTATTGCCGGTTCGCCTAAAATAAGCAGAAGACATGTATAAGGTTATGGTAACTTTGTGACATTTAAGTTTATTTCTTTCCTTTCCTGTCTGAGTCAGTTGTCACGGAAGCAAGCAAATCGGGCAACCGTGTCCATAACTTCGCAATGATAATATTATTGTTAAAATTTGCGTTTCGTAAGCAGACGTTTTATTTGTGATCTACGATGTGTTGTATATAATTATACTTTCGAACGGAAGCAATTTTTAGATTAGACAGCAGTCACTCTTTGACTTTTTAAATTGTACAGAATGTTCGCATAAGTGGGTTATGTGTGCAATATACCGTGTATAAGGTATGATAACATTTCATCACATTTAAACGTTGATTTATTTCCATAGCACAGAAGTACGTACAGCAACCAACAGTAGCTACTACTTGTCAATAGCAATAGTGTTTTTATTAACAACTAACTGCCTTTAGTTAGAAAATGTACGTCTTCTGTGTTACAATGTATTGTATATAATAATTCAGTTAATGTTGTATTTGCCTTAAGTGTGCAAACTACCGTGTACAACAAACGGTATGATAAAATTTCGTCACATTGAAATATTGATTACATTTGTCATATTTCTTTCCACAGCACAGAAGCACGTACAACCAGCAACAGTAGCTACCATATTGTCAAAATTGAATCACTTCTGCCATATAATGCAAAATAGCATAGCCTAGCGACAATGTTTTCGACTTATTAACATGGCTTGGGGGGAATAATTAGTTTAAGAAAGCACCCTAGAAACATTTCTGCAAAAGTATTTAAAAATGAAATTTTTTCAAGTGTTCACTACAGCCATATACAACTCATAACGTGCTGCTAAGGACGGAATAGTAACATACAGTAACGTTACAAAGCGCTCTCATCCAACATTTGATTATGTAGAGACCTCTTCTTCTACTTTGTTACTGTCTAGGGCTTAGTGCATCGCAGGCAAGTGAGGCCATCAAAATGGTAAAAACAACCAATTAGGCATATTTACAAATAAAATTAAAATAAAAAACATCTGTGTTAGTTTAGGCTGTGTATGACTGCAGACGGGACTTAAATCAGTCTACAGACGTGTTCTGCGCAAGGTCCGGAGGAAGGGGGTTCCAGTCTCTGATAGTTCTAGGAAAAGACTGTGATTGTACTGTTCATAGTACAGTGTTTAGTACATCTTTTATAGATGACACGTAGTGAAAAAATCGATAGACATACAACAAACCAATTTGGTCTATTTATAGCTTATTGTTAAAATGTGTTTGATGCCCCGCTTACTTGTGATTTGTTAATTGTATATTATTATTTATTTATATATACATATGTATATGTGTATTTATGTCTATATGTAGGGGATGGATAAATGGAATGGTACGCAGGACAGGGTAGACGAGAGAGACAACCGATATTGTATATTTGACATTGAAGTTTATATGAAGATTTGCAAGGGGTCTTTGAACGCGATTTGATTAACACTAAAGTTAATTAGTACTCGTGTGAGACCGGTATGGCAAAATATGCGAATGGGCCCTGCTGTATTTCTTGAATATAGTGATCTAATCCAAACCGATGGTATGGTCGGATATAGGAGAGTTTCTTCTACCAACAAATGCCAAAACAACCTAGGATCGGGCTACTTTTAAACGTTTGCGATGCGGAACACAAGTTGAATACGCACATTTGCGATCAATTTGGGTATCACACTGGTGTACTTTCTCCTAAATTAATGTTTATATATATATTTTAGTTGAATGTCTTTAGAGCCATGCAGATGATACTGGCAGGTTATACATTCTTTTTCAATGATGTTTTATGCTACTTTCTAAAACACCACAGTTTGACGTGTTTCTTCTCAATGATGTTTCGTGTCACTTTTCACAATTTTTCCGTCATATCACTGTGTGAGAACAGAACATAACAGACTCTAAGTTTTATTCATATATGCGTTAGGACTGAAAACAGTGTGGCAAGAGGATCCATTGCTCATCATGTTTTCAAAGGTCGTTTTGAGTGCACTGTACGGAGTTTTAGGCCGTTTTCAACAGCATTTATGTCCAATCACTCTCACAGTTCACAAAATCAACCCAGCTATGCGTTAGGACTGAAAACAGTGTGGAAAGATGAGCCATTGCTAAGCATGATTTCAAAGGTCGCTTCGTTTGTATTGTTGGGTGTTTTACGCCGGTTTCAACATCATATATGTCAAATCACCCGCACTGTTCACATACTCATGCGTCCTGGGTAATTCAATCCAGCTACTCAATAGTACTGAACACACTGTGACAAAGGGAGCAATTGCCCGCCCTGCTTTCAGAGGTCGTTTTCTTGGTATTGTTGGGTGTTTTAGGCCGATTTCCACATCATTCCAGTCATACCACCCCGTCAGTTCACACACTCGTGATCCCTCGGTGAATCAATCCAGCTATGCAATAGACATGAACTCATTGTGGCAAGAGAAGCAATTGCCCGCCATGCTTTAAAATGTCGTTTTGTTTGCACACACTCATGTTTTTTGAGTGATTCTACCCAGCTAGGCAATAGGACTGAAAACAGTGTGGTAAGAAGAGCCATTGCTCATCATGTCTTCAAAGGTCGTTTTGATTGCGTTGTTGGGTGTTTTACGCCGTTTTCAACATCATATATGTCAAATCGCACGCACTGTTCACATGCTCATGCTTCCTGGTCGATTCAACCCAGCTATGCGTTAGGACTGAACACAGTGTGGAAAGAGGAGCTATTGCTAATAATGATTTCAAAGGTCGTTTTGTTTGTATTGTTGGGTGTTTTACGCCGTTTTCAACATCATGTATGTCAAATCACACGCACTGTTCACATACTCATGCGTCCTGGGTGATTCAACCCAGCTACTCAATAGTACTGAACACACTGTGACAAAGGGAGCAGTTGCCCGTCCTGCTTTCAGAAGTCGTTTTGTTGGTATTGTTGGGTGTTTTAGGCCGATTTCCACATCATTCAAGTCATACCACCCCGTCAGTTCACACACTCGTGATTCCTGGGTGAATCAACCCAGCTATGCAATAGACCTGAACACATTGTGGTAAGAGAAGCAATTGCCCGCCATGCTTTAAAATGTCGTTCTGTTTGCATTGTTTGGGTTTTGATCTTGGAAGCGAGTTGTTCCATGACTAAATAAGTGTGGAAAGTGGCATAAAGTATAGGCATGTGGGAAAGGGTTAGAATCTGTTCACGGGTTTTCGCACCTCTGCAGGCCAAATCCCTTTCGGCGGTAAAGTGAACGATTTTCCCATAACCCCGTTCCCACATGCATACACTCCCTACAAATGAACTATCGAAAACATTGTGATAAAAACAGCCATTGCTCATCATGTTTTCAAAGGTCGTTTTGCTTGCTTTGCATTGTTGGGGGGGGTTTTAGGCCGTTTTCAACAGCATGTATGCCCAATCGCCGTCACAGTGCACATACTCGTGTGTTTTGGGTGATTCTACACAACTAGGCAATAGGACTGAAAACAGTGTGGCAAGAGGATCCATTGCTTATCATGTTTCCAAAGGTCGTTTTGATTGCGTTGTTGGTTGTCTTAGGTCGTTTTCAACAGCATTTATGTTAAATACCCCTCACTGCTCACACACACATGCTTCCTGGGTGAATCAACCCATCTACGCGATAAGACTGAAAACAGTGTGGTATAAGTAGCCATTGCTCATCATGTTTTCAAAGGTCGTTTTGAGTGCACTGTACGGAGTTTTAGGCCGTTTTCAACAGCATTTATGTCCACTCACTCTCACAGTTCACAAACCCATGGGACCTGGGAGAATCAACCCAGCTATGCGTTAGGACTGAAAACAGTGTGGAAAGATGAGCCATTGCTAAGCATGATTTCAAAGGTCGCTTCGTTTGTATTGTTGGGTGTTTTACGCCGGTTTCAACATCATATATGTCAAATCACCCGCACTGTTCACATACTCATGCGTCCTGGGTAATTCAATCCAGCTACTCAATAGTACTGAACACACTGTGACAAAGGGAGCAATTGCCCGCCCTGCTTTCAGAGGTCGTTTTCTTGGTATTGTTGGGTGTTTTAGGCCGATTTCCACATCATTCCAGTCATACCACCCCGTCAGTTCACACACTCGTGATCCCTCGGTGAATCAATCCAGCTATGCAATAGACATGAACTCATTGTGGCAAGAGAAGCAATTGCCCGCCATGCTTTAAAATGTCGTTTTGTTTGCACACACTCATGTTTTTTGAGTGATTCTACCCAGCTAGGCAATAGGACTGAAAACAGTGTGGTAAGAAGAGCCATTGCTCATCATGTCTTCAAAGGTCGTTTTGATTGCGTTGTTGGGTGTTTTACGCCGTTTTCAACATCATATATGTCAAATCGCACGCACTGTTCACATGCTCATGCTTCCTGGTCGATTCAACCCAGCTATGCGTTAGGACTGAACACAGTGTGGAAAGAGGAGCTATTGCTAATAATGATTTCAAAGGTCGTTTTGTTTGTATTGTTGGGTGTTTTACGCCGTTTTCAACATCATGTATGTCAAATCACACGCACTGTTCACATACTCATGCGTCCTGGGTGATTCAACCCAGCTACTCAATAGTACTGAACACACTGTGACAAAGGGAGCAGTTGCCCGTCCTGCTTTCAGAAGTCGTTTTGTTGGTATTGTTGGGTGTTTTAGGCCGATTTCCACATCATTCAAGTCATACCACCCCGTCAGTTCACACACTCGTGATTCCTGGGTGAATCAACCCAGCTATGCAATAGACCTGAACACATTGTGGTAAGAGAAGCAATTGCCCGCCATGCTTTAAAATGTCGTTCTGTTTGCATTGTTTGGGTTTTGATCTTGGAAGCGAGTTGTTCCATGACTAAATAAGTGTGGAAAGTGGCATAAAGTATAGGCATGTGGGAAAGGGTTAGAATCTGTTCACGGGTTTTCGCACCTCTGCAGGCCAAATCCCTTTCGGCGGTAAAGTGAACGATTTTCCCATAACCCCGTTCCCACATGCATACACTCCCTACAAATGAACTATCGAAAACATTGTGATAAAAACAGCCATTGCTCATCATGTTTTCAAAGGTCGTTTTGCTTGCTTTGCATTGTTGGGGGGGGTTTTAGGCCGTTTTCAACAGCATGTATGCCCAATCGCCGTCACAGTGCACATACTCGTGTGTTTTGGGTGATTCTACACAACTAGGCAATAGGACTGAAAACAGTGTGGCAAGAGGATCCATTGCTTATCATGTTTCCAAAGGTCGTTTTGATTGCGTTGTTGGTTGTCTTAGGTCGTTTTCAACAGCATTTATGTTAAATACCCCTCACTGCTCACACACACATGCTTCCTGGGTGAATCAACCCATCTACGCGATAAGACTGAAAACAGTGTGGTATAAGTAGCCATTGCTCATCATGTTTTCAAAGGTCGTTTTGAGTGCACTGTACGGAGTTTTAGGCCGTTTTCAACAGCATTTATGTCCACTCACTCTCACAGTTCACAAACCCATGGGACCTGGGAGAATCAACCCAGCTATGCGTTAGGACTGAAAACAGTGTGGAAAGATGAGCCATTGCTAAGCATGATTTCAAAGGTCGCTTCGTTTGTATTGTTGGGTGTTTTACGCCGGTTTCAACATCATATATGTCAAATCACCCGCACTGTTCACATACTCATGCGTCCTGGGTAATTCAATCCAGCTACTCAATAGTACTGAACACACTGTGACAAAGGGAGCAATTGCCCGCCCTGCTTTCAGAGGTCGTTTTCTTGGTATTGTTGGGTGTTTTAGGCCGATTTCCACATCATTCCAGTCATACCACCCCGTCAGTTCACACACTCGTGATCCCTCGGTGAATCAATCCAGCTATGCAATAGACATGAACTCATTGTGGCAAGAGAAGCAATTGCCCGCCATGCTTTAAAATGTCGTTTTGTTTGCACACACTCATGTTTTTTGAGTGATTCTACCCAGCTAGGCAATAGGACTGAAAACAGTGTGGTAAGAAGAGCCATTGCTCATCATGTCTTCAAAGGTCGTTTTGATTGCGTTGTTGGGTGTTTTACGCCGTTTTCAACATCATATATGTCAAATCGCACGCACTGTTCACATGCTCATGCTTCCTGGTCGATTCAACCCAGCTATGCGTTAGGACTGAACACAGTGTGGAAAGAGGAGCTATTGCTAATAATGATTTCAAAGGTCGTTTTGTTTGTATTGTTGGGTGTTTTACGCCGTTTTCAACATCATGTATGTCAAATCACACGCACTGTTCACATACTCATGCGTCCTGGGTGATTCAACCCAGCTACTCAATAGTACTGAACACACTGTGACAAAGGGAGCAGTTGCCCGTCCTGCTTTCAGAAGTCGTTTTGTTGGTATTGTTGGGTGTTTTAGGCCGATTTCCACATCATTCAAGTCATACCACCCCGTCAGTTCACACACTCGTGATTCCTGGGTGAATCAACCCAGCTATGCAATAGACCTGAACACATTGTGGTAAGAGAAGCAATTGCCCGCCATGCTTTAAAATGTCGTTCTGTTTGCATTGTTTGGGTTTTGATCTTGGAAGCGAGTTGTTCCATGACTAAATAAGTGTGGAAAGTGGCATAAAGTATAGGCATGTGGGAAAGGGTTAGAATCTGTTCACGGGTTTTCGCACCTCTGCAGGCCAAATCCCTTTCGGCGGTAAAGTGAACGATTTTCCCATAACCCCGTTCCCACATGCATACACTCCCTACAAATGAACTATCGAAAACATTGTGATAAAAACAGCCATTGCTCATCATGTTTTCAAAGGTCGTTTTGCTTGCTTTGCATTGTTGGGGGGGGTTTTAGGCCGTTTTCAACAGCATGTATGCCCAATCGCCGTCACAGTGCACATACTCGTGTGTTTTGGGTGATTCTACACAACTAGGCAATAGGACTGAAAACAGTGTGGCAAGAGGATCCATTGCTTATCATGTTTCCAAAGGTCGTTTTGATTGCGTTGTTGGTTGTCTTAGGTCGTTTTCAACAGCATTTATGTTAAATACCCCTCACTGCTCACACACACATGCTTCCTGGGTGAATCAACCCATCTACGCGATAAGACTGAAAACAGTGTGGTATAAGTAGCCATTGCTCATCATGTTTTCAAAGGTCGTTTTGAGTGCACTGTACGGAGTTTTAGGCCGTTTTCAACAGCATTTATGTCCACTCACTCTCACAGTTCACAAACCCATGGGACCTGGGAGAATCAACCCAGCTATGCGTTAGGACTGAAAACAGTGTGGAAAGATGAGCCATTGCTAAGCATGATTTCAAAGGTCGCTTCGTTTGTATTGTTGGGTGTTTTACGCCGGTTTCAACATCATATATGTCAAATCACCCGCACTGTTCACATACTCATGCGTCCTGGGTAATTCAATCCAGCTACTCAATAGTACTGAACACACTGTGACAAAGGGAGCAATTGCCCGCCCTGCTTTCAGAGGTCGTTTTCTTGGTATTGTTGGGTGTTTTAGGCCGATTTCCACATCATTCCAGTCATACCACCCCGTCAGTTCACACACTCGTGATCCCTCGGTGAATCAATCCAGCTATGCAATAGACATGAACTCATTGTGGCAAGAGAAGCAATTGCCCGCCATGCTTTAAAATGTCGTTTTGTTTGCACACACTCATGTTTTTTGAGTGATTCTACCCAGCTAGGCAATAGGACTGAAAACAGTGTGGTAAGAAGAGCCATTGCTCATCATGTCTTCAAAGGTCGTTTTGATTGCGTTGTTGGGTGTTTTACGCCGTTTTCAACATCATATATGTCAAATCGCACGCACTGTTCACATGCTCATGCTTCCTGGTCGATTCAACCCAGCTATGCGTTAGGACTGAACACAGTGTGGAAAGAGGAGCTATTGCTAATAATGATTTCAAAGGTCGTTTTGTTTGTATTGTTGGGTGTTTTACGCCGTTTTCAACATCATGTATGTCAAATCACACGCACTGTTCACATACTCATGCGTCCTGGGTGATTCAACCCAGCTACTCAATAGTACTGAACACACTGTGACAAAGGGAGCAGTTGCCCGTCCTGCTTTCAGAAGTCGTTTTGTTGGTATTGTTGGGTGTTTTAGGCCGATTTCCACATCATTCAAGTCATACCACCCCGTCAGTTCACACACTCGTGATTCCTGGGTGAATCAACCCAGCTATGCAATAGACCTGAACACATTGTGGTAAGAGAAGCAATTGCCCGCCATGCTTTAAAATGTCGTTCTGTTTGCATTGTTTGGGTTTTGATCTTGGAAGCGAGTTGTTCCATGACTAAATAAGTGTGGAAAGTGGCATAAAGTATAGGCATGTGGGAAAGGGTTAGAATCTGTTCACGGGTTTTCGCACCTCTGCAGGCCAAATCCCTTTCGGCGGTAAAGTGAACGATTTTCCCATAACCCCGTTCCCACATGCATACACTCCCTACAAATGAACTATCGAAAACATTGTGATAAAAACAGCCATTGCTCATCATGTTTTCAAAGGTCGTTTTGCTTGCTTTGCATTGTTGGGGGGGGTTTTAGGCCGTTTTCAACAGCATGTATGCCCAATCGCCGTCACAGTGCACATACTCGTGTGTTTTGGGTGATTCTACACAACTAGGCAATAGGACTGAAAACAGTGTGGCAAGAGGATCCATTGCTTATCATGTTTCCAAAGGTCGTTTTGATTGCGTTGTTGGTTGTCTTAGGTCGTTTTCAACAGCATTTATGTTAAATACCCCTCACTGCTCACACACACATGCTTCCTGGGTGAATCAACCCATCTACGCGATAAGACTGAAAACAGTGTGGTATAAGTAGCCATTGCTCATCATGTTTTCAAAGGTCGTTTTGAGTGCACTGTACGGAGTTTTAGGCCGTTTTCAACAGCATTTATGTCCACTCACTCTCACAGTTCACAAACCCATGGGACCTGGGAGAATCAACCCAGCTATGCGTTAGGACTGAAAACAGTGTGGAAAGATGAGCCATTGCTAAGCATGATTTCAAAGGTCGCTTCGTTTGTATTGTTGGGTGTTTTACGCCGGTTTCAACATCATATATGTCAAATCACCCGCACTGTTCACATACTCATGCGTCCTGGGTAATTCAATCCAGCTACTCAATAGTACTGAACACACTGTGACAAAGGGAGCAATTGCCCGCCCTGCTTTCAGAGGTCGTTTTCTTGGTATTGTTGGGTGTTTTAGGCCGATTTCCACATCATTCCAGTCATACCACCCCGTCAGTTCACACACTCGTGATCCCTCGGTGAATCAATCCAGCTATGCAATAGACATGAACTCATTGTGGCAAGAGAAGCAATTGCCCGCCATGCTTTAAAATGTCGTTTTGTTTGCACACACTCATGTTTTTTGAGTGATTCTACCCAGCTAGGCAATAGGACTGAAAACAGTGTGGTAAGAAGAGCCATTGCTCATCATGTCTTCAAAGGTCGTTTTGATTGCGTTGTTGGGTGTTTTACGCCGTTTTCAACATCATATATGTCAAATCGCACGCACTGTTCACATGCTCATGCTTCCTGGTCGATTCAACCCAGCTATGCGTTAGGACTGAACACAGTGTGGAAAGAGGAGCTATTGCTAATAATGATTTCAAAGGTCGTTTTGTTTGTATTGTTGGGTGTTTTACGCCGTTTTCAACATCATGTATGTCAAATCACACGCACTGTTCACATACTCATGCGTCCTGGGTGATTCAACCCAGCTACTCAATAGTACTGAACACACTGTGACAAAGGGAGCAGTTGCCCGTCCTGCTTTCAGAAGTCGTTTTGTTGGTATTGTTGGGTGTTTTAGGCCGATTTCCACATCATTCAAGTCATACCACCCCGTCAGTTCACACACTCGTGATTCCTGGGTGAATCAACCCAGCTATGCAATAGACCTGAACACATTGTGGTAAGAGAAGCAATTGCCCGCCATGCTTTAAAATGTCGTTCTGTTTGCATTGTTTGGGTTTTGATCTTGGAAGCGAGTTGTTCCATGACTAAATAAGTGTGGAAAGTGGCATAAAGTATAGGCATGTGGGAAAGGGTTAGAATCTGTTCACGGGTTTTCGCACCTCTGCAGGCCAAATCCCTTTCGGCGGTAAAGTGAACGATTTTCCCATAACCCCGTTCCCACATGCATACACTCCCTACAAATGAACTATCGAAAACATTGTGATAAAAACAGCCATTGCTCATCATGTTTTCAAAGGTCGTTTTGCTTGCTTTGCATTGTTGGGGGGGGTTTTAGGCCGTTTTCAACAGCATGTATGCCCAATCGCCGTCACAGTGCACATACTCGTGTGTTTTGGGTGATTCTACACAACTAGGCAATAGGACTGAAAACAGTGTGGCAAGAGGATCCATTGCTTATCATGTTTCCAAAGGTCGTTTTGATTGCGTTGTTGGTTGTCTTAGGTCGTTTTCAACAGCATTTATGTTAAATACCCCTCACTGCTCACACACACATGCTTCCTGGGTGAATCAACCCATCTACGCGATAAGACTGAAAACAGTGTGGTATAAGTAGCCATTGCTCATCATGTTTTCAAAGGTCGTTTTGAGTGCACTGTACGGAGTTTTAGGCCGTTTTCAACAGCATTTATGTCCACTCACTCTCACAGTTCACAAACCCATGGGACCTGGGAGAATCAACCCAGCTATGCGTTAGGACTGAAAACAGTGTGGAAAGATGAGCCATTGCTAAGCATGATTTCAAAGGTCGCTTCGTTTGTATTGTTGGGTGTTTTACGCCGGTTTCAACATCATATATGTCAAATCACCCGCACTGTTCACATACTCATGCGTCCTGGGTAATTCAATCCAGCTACTCAATAGTACTGAACACACTGTGACAAAGGGAGCAATTGCCCGCCCTGCTTTCAGAGGTCGTTTTCTTGGTATTGTTGGGTGTTTTAGGCCGATTTCCACATCATTCCAGTCATACCACCCCGTCAGTTCACACACTCGTGATCCCTCGGTGAATCAATCCAGCTATGCAATAGACATGAACTCATTGTGGCAAGAGAAGCAATTGCCCGCCATGCTTTAAAATGTCGTTTTGTTTGCACACACTCATGTTTTTTGAGTGATTCTACCCAGCTAGGCAATAGGACTGAAAACAGTGTGGTAAGAAGAGCCATTGCTCATCATGTCTTCAAAGGTCGTTTTGATTGCGTTGTTGGGTGTTTTACGCCGTTTTCAACATCATATATGTCAAATCGCACGCACTGTTCACATGCTCATGCTTCCTGGTCGATTCAACCCAGCTATGCGTTAGGACTGAACACAGTGTGGAAAGAGGAGCTATTGCTAATAATGATTTCAAAGGTCGTTTTGTTTGTATTGTTGGGTGTTTTACGCCGTTTTCAACATCATGTATGTCAAATCACACGCACTGTTCACATACTCATGCGTCCTGGGTGATTCAACCCAGCTACTCAATAGTACTGAACACACTGTGACAAAGGGAGCAGTTGCCCGTCCTGCTTTCAGAAGTCGTTTTGTTGGTATTGTTGGGTGTTTTAGGCCGATTTCCACATCATTCAAGTCATACCACCCCGTCAGTTCACACACTCGTGATTCCTGGGTGAATCAACCCAGCTATGCAATAGACCTGAACACATTGTGGTAAGAGAAGCAATTGCCCGCCATGCTTTAAAATGTCGTTCTGTTTGCATTGTTTGGGTTTTGATCTTGGAAGCGAGTTGTTCCATGACTAAATAAGTGTGGAAAGTGGCATAAAGTATAGGCATGTGGGAAAGGGTTAGAATCTGTTCACGGGTTTTCGCACCTCTGCAGGCCAAATCCCTTTCGGCGGTAAAGTGAACGATTTTCCCATAACCCCGTTCCCACATGCATACACTCCCTACAAATGAACTATCGAAAACATTGTGATAAAAACAGCCATTGCTCATCATGTTTTCAAAGGTCGTTTTGCTTGCTTTGCATTGTTGGGGGGGGGTTTAGGCCGTTTTCAACAGCATGTATGCCCAATCGCCGTCACAGTGCACATACTCGTGTGTTTTGGGTGATTCTACACAACTAGGCAATAGGACTGAAAACAGTGTGGCAAGAGGATCCATTGCTTATCATGTTTCCAAAGGTCGTTTTGATTGCGTTGTTGGTTGTCTTAGGTCGTTTTCAACAGCATTTATGTTAAATACCCCTCACTGCTCACACACACATGCTTCCTGGGTGAATCAACCCATCTACGCGATAAGACTGAAAACAGTGTGGTATAAGTAGCCATTGCTCATCATGTTTTCAAAGGTCGTTTTGAGTGCACTGTACGGAGTTTTAGGCCGTTTTCAACAGCATTTATGTCCACTCACTCTCACAGTTCACAAACCCATGGGACCTGGGAGAATCAACCCAGCTATGCGTTAGGACTGAAAACAGTGTGGAAAGATGAGCCATTGCTAAGCATGATTTCAAAGGTCGCTTCGTTTGTATTGTTGGGTGTTTTACGCCGGTTTCAACATCATATATGTCAAATCACCCGCACTGTTCACATACTCATGCGTCCTGGGTAATTCAATCCAGCTACTCAATAGTACTGAACACACTGTGACAAAGGGAGCAATTGCCCGCCCTGCTTTCAGAGGTCGTTTTCTTGGTATTGTTGGGTGTTTTAGGCCGATTTCCACATCATTCCAGTCATACCACCCCGTCAGTTCACACACTCGTGATCCCTCGGTGAATCAATCCAGCTATGCAATAGACATGAACTCATTGTGGCAAGAGAAGCAATTGCCCGCCATGCTTTAAAATGTCGTTTTGTTTGCACACACTCATGTTTTTTGAGTGATTCTACCCAGCTAGGCAATAGGACTGAAAACAGTGTGGTAAGAAGAGCCATTGCTCATCATGTCTTCAAAGGTCGTTTTGATTGCGTTGTTGGGTGTTTTACGCCGTTTTCAACATCATATATGTCAAATCGCACGCACTGTTCACATGCTCATGCTTCCTGGTCGATTCAACCCAGCTATGCGTTAGGACTGAACACAGTGTGGAAAGAGGAGCTATTGCTAATAATGATTTCAAAGGTCGTTTTGTTTGTATTGTTGGGTGTTTTACGCCGTTTTCAACATCATGTATGTCAAATCACACGCACTGTTCACATACTCATGCGTCCTGGGTGATTCAACCCAGCTACTCAATAGTACTGAACACACTGTGACAAAGGGAGCAGTTGCCCGTCCTGCTTTCAGAAGTCGTTTTGTTGGTATTGTTGGGTGTTTTAGGCCGATTTCCACATCATTCAAGTCATACCACCCCGTCAGTTCACACACTCGTGATTCCTGGGTGAATCAACCCAGCTATGCAATAGACCTGAACACATTGTGGTAAGAGAAGCAATTGCCCGCCATGCTTTAAAATGTCGTTCTGTTTGCATTGTTTGGGTTTTGATCTTGGAAGCGAGTTGTTCCATGACTAAATAAGTGTGGAAAGTGGCATAAAGTATAGGCATGTGGGAAAGGGTTAGAATCTGTTCACGGGTTTTCGCACCTCTGCAGGCCAAATCCCTTTCGGCGGTAAAGTGAACGATTTTCCCATAACCCCGTTCCCACATGCATACACTCCCTACAAATGAACTATCGAAAACATTGTGATAAAAACAGCCATTGCTCATCATGTTTTCAAAGGTCGTTTTGCTTGCTTTGCATTGTTGGGGGGGGGGGGGTTTAGGCCGTTTTCAACAGCATGTATGCCCAATCGCCGTCACAGTGCACATACTCGTGTGTTTTGGGTGATTCTACACAACTAGGCAATAGGACTGAAAACAGTGTGGCAAGAGGATCCATTGCTTATCATGTTTCCAAAGGTCGTTTTGATTGCGTTGTTGGTTGTCTTAGGTCGTTTTCAACAGCATTTATGTTAAATACCCCTCACTGCTCACACACACATGCTTCCTGGGTGAATCAACCCATCTACGCGATAAGACTGAAAACAGTGTGGTATAAGTAGCCATTGCTCATCATGTTTTCAAAGGTCGTTTTGAGTGCACTGTACGGAGTTTTAGGCCGTTTTCAACAGCATTTATGTCCACTCACTCTCACAGTTCACAAACCCATGGGACCTGGGAGAATCAACCCAGCTATGCGTTAGGACTGAAAACAGTGTGGAAAGATGAGCCATTGCTAAGCATGATTTCAAAGGTCGCTTCGTTTGTATTGTTGGGTGTTTTACGCCGGTTTCAACATCATATATGTCAAATCACCCGCACTATTCACATACTCATGCGTCCTGGGTAATTCAATCCAGCTACTCAATAGTACTGAACACACTGTGACAAAGGGAGCAATTGCCCGCCCTGCTTTCAGAGGTCGTTTTCTTGGTATTGTTGGGTGTTTTAGGCCGATTTCCACATCATTCCAGTCATACCACCCCGTCAGTTCACACACTCGTGATCCCTCGGTGAATCAATCCAGCTATGCAATAGACATGAACTCATTGTGGCAAGAGAAGCAATTGCCCGCCATGCTTTAAAATGTCGTTTTGTTTGCACACACTCATGTTTTTTGAGTGATTCTACCCAGCTAGGCAATAGGACTGAAAACAGTGTGGTAAGAAGAGCCATTGCTCATCATGTCTTCAAAGGTCGTTTTGATTGCGTTGTTGGGTGTTTTACGCCGTTTTCAACATCATATATGTCAAATCGCACGCACTGTTCACATGCTCATGCTTCCTGGTCGATTCAACCCAGCTATGCGTTAGGACTGAACACAGTGTGGAAAGAGGAGCTATTGCTAATAATGATTTCAAAGGTCGTTTTGTTTGTATTGTTGGGTGTTTTACGCCGTTTTCAACATCATGTATGTCAAATCACACGCACTGTTCACATACTCATGCGTCCTGGGTGATTCAACCCAGCTACTCAATAGTACTGAACACACTGTGACAAAGGGAGCAGTTGCCCGTCCTGCTTTCAGAAGTCGTTTTGTTGGTATTGTTGGGTGTTTTAGGCCGATTTCCACATCATTCAAGTCATACCACCCCGTCAGTTCACACACTCGTGATTCCTGGGTGAATCAACCCAGCTATGCAATAGACCTGAACACATTGTGGTAAGAGAAGCAATTGCCCGCCATGCTTTAAAATGTCGTTCTGTTTGCATTGTTTGGGTTTTGATCTTGGAAGCGAGTTGTTCCATGACTAAATAAGTGTGGAAAGTGGCATAAAGTATAGGCATGTGGGAAAGGGTTAGAATCTGTTCACGGGTTTTCGCACCTCTGCAGGCCAAATCCCTTTCGGCGGTAAAGTGAACGATTTTCCCATAACCCCGTTCCCACATGCATACACTCCCTACAAATGAACTATCGAAAACATTGTGATAAAAACAGCCATTGCTCATCATGTTTTCAAAGGTCGTTTTGCTTGCTTTGCATTGTTGGGGGGGGTTTTAGGCCGTTTTCAACAGCATGTATGCCCAATCGCCGTCACAGTGCACATACTCGTGTGTTTTGGGTGATTCTACACAACTAGGCAATAGGACTGAAAACAGTGTGGCAAGAGGATCCATTGCTTATCATGTTTCCAAAGGTCGTTTTGATTGCGTTGTTGGTTGTCTTAGGTCGTTTTCAACAGCATTTATGTTAAATACCCCTCACTGCTCACACACACATGCTTCCTGGGTGAATCAACCCATCTACGCGATAAGACTGAAAACAGTGTGGTATAAGTAGCCATTGCTCATCATGTTTTCAAAGGTCGTTTTGAGTGCACTGTACGGAGTTTTAGGCCGTTTTCAACAGCATTTATGTCCACTCACTCTCACAGTTCACAAACCCATGGGACCTGGGAGAATCAACCCAGCTATGCGTTAGGACTGAAAACAGTGTGGAAAGATGAGCCATTGCTAAGCATGATTTCAAAGGTCGCTTCGTTTGTATTGTTGGGTGTTTTACGCCGGTTTCAACATCATATATGTCAAATCACCCGCACTGTTCACATACTCATGCGTCCTGGGTAATTCAATCCAGCTACTCAATAGTACTGAACACACTGTGACAAAGGGAGCAATTGCCCGCCCTGCTTTCAGAGGTCGTTTTCTTGGTATTGTTGGGTGTTTTAGGCCGATTTCCACATCATTCCAGTCATACCACCCCGTCAGTTCACACACTCGTGATCCCTCGGTGAATCAATCCAGCTATGCAATAGACATGAACTCATTGTGGCAAGAGAAGCAATTGCCCGCCATGCTTTAAAATGTCGTTTTGTTTGCACACACTCATGTTTTTTGAGTGATTCTACCCAGCTAGGCAATAGGACTGAAAACAGTGTGGTAAGAAGAGCCATTGCTCATCATGTCTTCAAAGGTCGTTTTGATTGCGTTGTTGGGTGTTTTACGCCGTTTTCAACATCATATATGTCAAATCGCACGCACTGTTCACATGCTCATGCTTCCTGGTCGATTCAACCCAGCTATGCGTTAGGACTGAACACAGTGTGGAAAGAGGAGCTATTGCTAATAATGATTTCAAAGGTCGTTTTGTTTGTATTGTTGGGTGTTTTACGCCGTTTTCAACATCATGTATGTCAAATCACACGCACTGTTCACATACTCATGCGTCCTGGGTGATTCAACCCAGCTACTCAATAGTACTGAACACACTGTGACAAAGGGAGCAGTTGCCCGTCCTGCTTTCAGAAGTCGTTTTGTTGGTATTGTTGGGTGTTTTAGGCCGATTTCCACATCATTCAAGTCATACCACCCCGTCAGTTCACACACTCGTGATTCCTGGGTGAATCAACCCAGCTATGCAATAGACCTGAACACATTGTGGTAAGAGAAGCAATTGCCCGCCATGCTTTAAAATGTCGTTCTGTTTGCATTGTTTGGGTTTTGATCTTGGAAGCGAGTTGTTCCATGACTAAATAAGTGTGGAAAGTGGCATAAAGTATAGGCATGTGGGAAAGGGTTAGAATCTGTTCACGGGTTTTCGCACCTCTGCAGGCCAAATCCCTTTCGGCGGTAAAGTGAACGATTTTCCCATAACCCCGTTCCCACATGCATACACTCCCTACAAATGAACTATCGAAAACATTGTGATAAAAACAGCCATTGCTCATCATGTTTTCAAAGGTCGTTTTGCTTGCTTTGCATTGTTGGGGGGGGTTTTAGGCCGTTTTCAACAGCATGTATGCCCAATCGCCGTCACAGTGCACATACTCGTGTGTTTTGGGTGATTCTACACAACTAGGCAATAGGACTGAAAACAGTGTGGCAAGAGGATCCATTGCTTATCATGTTTCCAAAGGTCGTTTTGATTGCGTTGTTGGTTGTCTTAGGTCGTTTTCAACAGCATTTATGTTAAATACCCCTCACTGCTCACACACACATGCTTCCTGGGTGAATCAACCCATCTACGCGATAAGACTGAAAACAGTGTGGTATAAGTAGCCATTGCTCATCATGTTTTCAAAGGTCGTTTTGAGTGCACTGTACGGAGTTTTAGGCCGTTTTCAACAGCATTTATGTCCACTCACTCTCACAGTTCACAAACCCATGGGACCTGGGAGAATCAACCCAGCTATGCGTTAGGACTGAAAACAGTGTGGAAAGATGAGCCATTGCTAAGCATGATTTCAAAGGTCGCTTCGTTTGTATTGTTGGGTGTTTTACGCCGGTTTCAACATCATATATGTCAAATCACCCGCACTGTTCACATACTCATGCGTCCTGGGTAATTCAATCCAGCTACTCAATAGTACTGAACACACTGTGACAAAGGGAGCAATTGCCCGCCCTGCTTTCAGAGGTCGTTTTCTTGGTATTGTTGGGTGTTTTAGGCCGATTTCCACATCATTCCAGTCATACCACCCCGTCAGTTCACACACTCGTGATCCCTCGGTGAATCAATCCAGCTATGCAATAGACATGAACTCATTGTGGCAAGAGAAGCAATTGCCCGCCATGCTTTAAAATGTCGTTTTGTTTGCACACACTCATGTTTTTTGAGTGATTCTACCCAGCTAGGCAATAGGACTGAAAACAGTGTGGTAAGAAGAGCCATTGCTCATCATGTCTTCAAAGGTCGTTTTGATTGCGTTGTTGGGTGTTTTACGCCGTTTTCAACATCATATATGTCAAATCGCACGCACTGTTCACATGCTCATGCTTCCTGGTCGATTCAACCCAGCTATGCGTTAGGACTGAACACAGTGTGGAAAGAGGAGCTATTGCTAATAATGATTTCAAAGGTCGTTTTGTTTGTATTGTTGGGTGTTTTACGCCGTTTTCAACATCATGTATGTCAAATCACACGCACTGTTCACATACTCATGCGTCCTGGGTGATTCAACCCAGCTACTCAATAGTACTGAACACACTGTGACAAAGGGAGCAGTTGCCCGTCCTGCTTTCAGAAGTCGTTTTGTTGGTATTGTTGGGTGTTTTAGGCCGATTTCCACATCATTCAAGTCATACCACCCCGTCAGTTCACACACTCGTGATTCCTGGGTGAATCAACCCAGCTATGCAATAGACCTGAACACATTGTGGTAAGAGAAGCAATTGCCCGCCATGCTTTAAAATGTCGTTCTGTTTGCATTGTTTGGGTTTTGATCTTGGAAGCGAGTTGTTCCATGACTAAATAAGTGTGGAAAGTGGCATAAAGTATAGGCATGTGGGAAAGGGTTAGAATCTGTTCACGGGTTTTCGCACCTCTGCAGGCCAAATCCCTTTCGGCGGTAAAGTGAACGATTTTCCCATAACCCCGTTCCCACATGCATACACTCCCTACAAATGAACTATCGAAAACATTGTGATAAAAACAGCCATTGCTCATCATGTTTTCAAAGGTCGTTTTGCTTGCTTTGCATTGTTGGGGGGGGTTTTAGGCCGTTTTCAACAGCATGTATGCCCAATCGCCGTCACAGTGCACATACTCGTGTGTTTTGGGTGATTCTACACAACTAGGCAATAGGACTGAAAACAGTGTGGCAAGAGGATCCATTGCTTATCATGTTTCCAAAGGTCGTTTTGATTGCGTTGTTGGTTGTCTTAGGTCGTTTTCAACAGCATTTATGTTAAATACCCCTCACTGCTCACACACACATGCTTCCTGGGTGAATCAACCCATCTACGCGATAAGACTGAAAACAGTGTGGTATAAGTAGCCATTGCTCATCATGTTTTCAAAGGTCGTTTTGAGTGCACTGTACGGAGTTTTAGGCCGTTTTCAACAGCATTTATGTCCACTCACTCTCACAGTTCACAAACCCATGGGACCTGGGAGAATCAACCCAGCTATGCGTTAGGACTGAAAACAGTGTGGAAAGATGAGCCATTGCTAAGCATGATTTCAAAGGTCGCTTCGTTTGTATTGTTGGGTGTTTTACGCCGGTTTCAACATCATATATGTCAAATCACCCGCACTGTTCACATACTCATGCGTCCTGGGTAATTCAATCCAGCTACTCAATAGTACTGAACACACTGTGACAAAGGGAGCAATTGCCCGCCCTGCTTTCAGAGGTCGTTTTCTTGGTATTGTTGGGTGTTTTAGGCCGATTTCCACATCATTCCAGTCATACCACCCCGTCAGTTCACACACTCGTGATCCCTCGGTGAATCAATCCAGCTATGCAATAGACATGAACTCATTGTGGCAAGAGAAGCAATTGCCCGCCATGCTTTAAAATGTCGTTTTGTTTGCACACACTCATGTTTTTTGAGTGATTCTACCCAGCTAGGCAATAGGACTGAAAACAGTGTGGTAAGAAGAGCCATTGCTCATCATGTCTTCAAAGGTCGTTTTGATTGCGTTGTTGGGTGTTTTACGCCGTTTTCAACATCATATATGTCAAATCGCACGCACTGTTCACATGCTCATGCTTCCTGGTCGATTCAACCCAGCTATGCGTTAGGACTGAACACAGTGTGGAAAGAGGAGCTATTGCTAATAATGATTTCAAAGGTCGTTTTGTTTGTATTGTTGGGTGTTTTACGCCGTTTTCAACATCATGTATGTCAAATCACACGCACTGTTCACATACTCATGCGTCCTGGGTGATTCAACCCAGCTACTCAATAGTACTGAACACACTGTGACAAAGGGAGCAGTTGCCCGTCCTGCTTTCAGAAGTCGTTTTGTTGGTATTGTTGGGTGTTTTAGGCCGATTTCCACATCATTCAAGTCATACCACCCCGTCAGTTCACACACTCGTGATTCCTGGGTGAATCAACCCAGCTATGCAATAGACCTGAACACATTGTGGTAAGAGAAGCAATTGCCCGCCATGCTTTAAAATGTCGTTCTGTTTGCATTGTTTGGGTTTTGATCTTGGAAGCGAGTTGTTCCATGACTAAATAAGTGTGGAAAGTGGCATAAAGTATAGGCATGTGGGAAAGGGTTAGAATCTGTTCACGGGTTTTCGCACCTCTGCAGGCCAAATCCCTTTCGGCGGTAAAGTGAACGATTTTCCCAGAACCCCGTTCCCACATGCATACACTCCCTACAAATGAACTATCGAAAACATTGTGATAAAAACAGCCATTGCTCATCATGTTTTCAAAGGTCGTTTTGCTTGCTTTGCATTGTTGGGGGGGGGTTTAGGCCGTTTTCAACAGCATGTATGCCCAATCGCCGTCACAGTGCACATACTCGTGTGTTTTGGGTGATTCTACACAACTAGGCAATAGGACTGAAAACAGTGTGGCAAGAGGATCCATTGCTTATCATGTTTCCAAAGGTCGTTTTGATTGCGTTGTTGGTTGTCTTAGGTCGTTTTCAACAGCATTTATGTTAAATACCCCTCACTGCTCACACACACATGCTTCCTGGGTGAATCAACCCATCTACGCGATAAGACTGAAAACAGTGTGGTATAAGTAGCCATTGCTCATCATGTTTTCAAAGGTCGTTTTGAGTGCACTGTACGGAGTTTTAGGCCGTTTTCAACAGCATTTATGTCCACTCACTCTCACAGTTCACAAACCCATGGGACCTGGGAGAATCAACCCAGCTATGCGTTAGGACTGAAAACAGTGTGGAAAGATGAGCCATTGCTAAGCATGATTTCAAAGGTCGCTTCGTTTGTATTGTTGGGTGTTTTACGCCGGTTTCAACATCATATATGTCAAATCACCCGCACTGTTCACATACTCATGCGTCCTGGGTAATTCAATCCAGCTACTCAATAGTACTGAACACACTGTGACAAAGGGAGCAATTGCCCGCCCTGCTTTCAGAGGTCGTTTTCTTGGTATTGTTGGGTGTTTTAGGCCGATTTCCACATCATTCCAGTCATACCACCCCGTCAGTTCACACACTCGTGATCCCTCGGTGAATCAATCCAGCTATGCAATAGACATGAACTCATTGTGGCAAGAGAAGCAATTGCCCGCCATGCTTTAAAATGTCGTTTTGTTTGCACACACTCATGTTTTTTGAGTGATTCTACCCAGCTAGGCAATAGGACTGAAAACAGTGTGGTAAGAAGAGCCATTGCTCATCATGTCTTCAAAGGTCGTTTTGATTGCGTTGTTGGGTGTTTTACGCCGTTTTCAACATCATATATGTCAAATCGCACGCACTGTTCACATGCTCATGCTTCCTGGTCGATTCAACCCAGCTATGCGTTAGGACTGAACACAGTGTGGAAAGAGGAGCTATTGCTAATAATGATTTCAAAGGTCGTTTTGTTTGTATTGTTGGGTGTTTTACGCCGTTTTCAACATCATGTATGTCAAATCACACGCACTGTTCACATACTCATGCGTCCTGGGTGATTCAACCCAGCTACTCAATAGTACTGAACACACTGTGACAAAGGGAGCAGTTGCCCGTCCTGCTTTCAGAAGTCGTTTTGTTGGTATTGTTGGGTGTTTTAGGCCGATTTCCACATCATTCAAGTCATACCACCCCGTCAGTTCACACACTCGTGATTCCTGGGTGAATCAACCCAGCTATGCAATAGACCTGAACACATTGTGGTAAGAGAAGCAATTGCCCGCCATGCTTTAAAATGTCGTTCTGTTTGCATTGTTTGGGTTTTGATCTTGGAAGCGAGTTGTTCCATGACTAAATAAGTGTGGAAAGTGGCATAAAGTATAGGCATGTGGGAAAGGGTTAGAATCTGTTCACGGGTTTTCGCACCTCTGCAGGCCAAATCCCTTTCGGCGGTAAAGTGAACGATTTTCCCATAACCCCGTTCCCACATGCATACACTCCCTACAAATGAACTATCGAAAACATTGTGATAAAAACAGCCATTGCTCATCATGTTTTCAAAGGTCGTTTTGCTTGCTTTGCATTGTTGGGGGGGGTTTTAGGCCGTTTTCAACAGCATGTATGCCCAATCGCCGTCACAGTGCACATACTCGTGTGTTTTGGGTGATTCTACACAACTAGGCAATAGGACTGAAAACAGTGTGGCAAGAGGATCCATTGCTTATCATGTTTCCAAAGGTCGTTTTGATTGCGTTGTTGGTTGTCTTAGGTCGTTTTCAACAGCATTTATGTTAAATACCCCTCACTGCTCACACACACATGCTTCCTGGGTGAATCAACCCATCTACGCGATAAGACTGAAAACAGTGTGGTATAAGTAGCCATTGCTCATCATGTTTTCAAAGGTCGTTTTGAGTGCACTGTACGGAGTTTTAGGCCGTTTTCAACAGCATTTATGTCCACTCACTCTCACAGTTCACAAACCCATGGGACCTGGGAGAATCAACCCAGCTATGCGTTAGGACTGAAAACAGTGTGGAAAGATGAGCCATTGCTAAGCATGATTTCAAAGGTCGCTTCGTTTGTATTGTTGGGTGTTTTACGCCGGTTTCAACATCATATATGTCAAATCACCCGCACTGTTCACATACTCATGCGTCCTGGGTAATTCAATCCAGCTACTCAATAGTACTGAACACACTGTGACAAAGGGAGCAATTGCCCGCCCTGCTTTCAGAGGTCGTTTTCTTGGTATTGTTGGGTGTTTTAGGCCGATTTCCACATCATTCCAGTCATACCACCCCGTCAGTTCACACACTCGTGATCCCTCGGTGAATCAATCCAGCTATGCAATAGACATGAACTCATTGTGGCAAGAGAAGCAATTGCCCGCCATGCTTTAAAATGTCGTTTTGTTTGCACACACTCATGTTTTTTGAGTGATTCTACCCAGCTAGGCAATAGGACTGAAAACAGTGTGGTAAGAAGAGCCATTGCTCATCATGTCTTCAAAGGTCGTTTTGATTGCGTTGTTGGGTGTTTTACGCCGTTTTCAACATCATATATGTCAAATCGCACGCACTGTTCACATGCTCATGCTTCCTGGTCGATTCAACCCAGCTATGCGTTAGGACTGAACACAGTGTGGAAAGAGGAGCTATTGCTAATAATGATTTCAAAGGTCGTTTTGTTTGTATTGTTGGGTGTTTTACGCCGTTTTCAACATCATGTATGTCAAATCACACGCACTGTTCACATACTCATGCGTCCTGGGTGATTCAACCCAGCTACTCAATAGTACTGAACACACTGTGACAAAGGGAGCAGTTGCCCGTCCTGCTTTCAGAAGTCGTTTTGTTGGTATTGTTGGGTGTTTTAGGCCGATTTCCACATCATTCAAGTCATACCACCCCGTCAGTTCACACACTCGTGATTCCTGGGTGAATCAACCCAGCTATGCAATAGACCTGAACACATTGTGGTAAGAGAAGCAATTGCCCGCCATGCTTTAAAATGTCGTTCTGTTTGCATTGTTTGGGTTTTGATCTTGGAAGCGAGTTGTTCCATGACTAAATAAGTGTGGAAAGTGGCATAAAGTATAGGCATGTGGGAAAGGGTTAGAATCTGTTCACGGGTTTTCGCACCTCTGCAGGCCAAATCCCTTTCGGCGGTAAAGTGAACGATTTTCCCATAACCCCGTTCCCACATGCATACACTCCCTACAAATGAACTATCGAAAACATTGTGATAAAAACAGCCATTGCTCATCATGTTTTCAAAGGTCGTTTTGCTTGCTTTGCATTGTTGGGGGGGGTTTTAGGCCGTTTTCAACAGCATGTATGCCCAATCGCCGTCACAGTGCACATACTCGTGTGTTTTGGGTGATTCTACACAACTAGGCAATAGGACTGAAAACAGTGTGGCAAGAGGATCCATTGCTTATCATGTTTCCAAAGGTCGTTTTGATTGCGTTGTTGGTTGTCTTAGGTCGTTTTCAACAGCATTTATGTTAAATACCCCTCACTGCTCACACACACATGCTTCCTGGGTGAATCAACCCATCTACGCGATAAGACTGAAAACAGTGTGGTATAAGTAGCCATTGCTCATCATGTTTTCAAAGGTCGTTTTGAGTGCACTGTACGGAGTTTTAGGCCGTTTTCAACAGCATTTATGTCCACTCACTCTCACAGTTCACAAACCCATGGGACCTGGGAGAATCAACCCAGCTATGCGTTAGGACTGAAAACAGTGTGGAAAGATGAGCCATTGCTAAGCATGATTTCAAAGGTCGCTTCGTTTGTATTGTTGGGTGTTTTACGCCGGTTTCAACATCATATATGTCAAATCACCCGCACTGTTCACATACTCATGCGTCCTGGGTAATTCAATCCAGCTACTCAATAGTACTGAACACACTGTGACAAAGGGAGCAATTGCCCGCCCTGCTTTCAGAGGTCGTTTTCTTGGTATTGTTGGGTGTTTTAGGCCGATTTCCACATCATTCCAGTCATACCACCCCGTCAGTTCACACACTCGTGATCCCTCGGTGAATCAATCCAGCTATGCAATAGACATGAACTCATTGTGGCAAGAGAAGCAATTGCCCGCCATGCTTTAAAATGTCGTTTTGTTTGCACACACTCATGTTTTTTGAGTGATTCTACCCAGCTAGGCAATAGGACTGAAAACAGTGTGGTAAGAAGAGCCATTGCTCATCATGTCTTCAAAGGTCGTTTTGATTGCGTTGTTGGGTGTTTTACGCCGTTTTCAACATCATATATGTCAAATCGCACGCACTGTTCACATGCTCATGCTTCCTGGTCGATTCAACCCAGCTATGCGTTAGGACTGAACACAGTGTGGAAAGAGGAGCTATTGCTAATAATGATTTCAAAGGTCGTTTTGTTTGTATTGTTGGGTGTTTTACGCCGTTTTCAACATCATGTATGTCAAATCACACGCACTGTTCACATACTCATGCGTCCTGGGTGATTCAACCCAGCTACTCAATAGTACTGAACACACTGTGACAAAGGGAGCAGTTGCCCGTCCTGCTTTCAGAAGTCGTTTTGTTGGTATTGTTGGGTGTTTTAGGCCGATTTCCACATCATTCAAGTCATACCACCCCGTCAGTTCACACACTCGTGATTCCTGGGTGAATCAACCCAGCTATGCAATAGACCTGAACACATTGTGGTAAGAGAAGCAATTGCCCGCCATGCTTTAAAATGTCGTTCTGTTTGCATTGTTTGGGTTTTGATCTTGGAAGCGAGTTGTTCCATGACTAAATAAGTGTGGAAAGTGGCATAAAGTATAGGCATGTGGGAAAGGGTTAGAATCTGTTCACGGGTTTTCGCACCTCTGCAGGCCAAATCCCTTTCGGCGGTAAAGTGAACGATTTTCCCATAACCCCGTTCCCACATGCATACACTCCCTACAAATGAACTATCGAAAACATTGTGATAAAAACAGCCATTGCTCATCATGTTTTCAAAGGTCGTTTTGCTTGCTTTGCATTGTTGGGGGGGGTTTTAGGCCGTTTTCAACAGCATGTATGCCCAATCGCCGTCACAGTGCACATACTCGTGTGTTTTGGGTGATTCTACACAACTAGGCAATAGGACTGAAAACAGTGTGGCAAGAGGATCCATTGCTTATCATGTTTCCAAAGGTCGTTTTGATTGCGTTGTTGGTTGTCTTAGGTCGTTTTCAACAGCATTTATGTTAAATACCCCTCACTGCTCACACACACATGCTTCCTGGGTGAATCAACCCATCTACGCGATAAGACTGAAAACAGTGTGGTATAAGTAGCCATTGCTCATCATGTTTTCAAAGGTCGTTTTGAGTGCACTGTACGGAGTTTTAGGCCGTTTTCAACAGCATTTATGTCCACTCACTCTCACAGTTCACAAACCCATGGGACCTGGGAGAATCAACCCAGCTATGCGTTAGGACTGAAAACAGTGTGGAAAGATGAGCCATTGCTAAGCATGATTTCAAAGGTCGCTTCGTTTGTATTGTTGGGTGTTTTACGCCGGTTTCAACATCATATATGTCAAATCACCCGCACTGTTCACATACTCATGCGTCCTGGGTAATTCAATCCAGCTACTCAATAGTACTGAACACACTGTGACAAAGGGAGCAATTGCCCGCCCTGCTTTCAGAGGTCGTTTTCTTGGTATTGTTGGGTGTTTTAGGCCGATTTCCACATCATTCCAGTCATACCACCCCGTCAGTTCACACACTCGTGATCCCTCGGTGAATCAATCCAGCTATGCAATAGACATGAACTCATTGTGGCAAGAGAAGCAATTGCCCGCCATGCTTTAAAATGTCGTTTTGTTTGCACACACTCATGTTTTTTGAGTGATTCTACCCAGCTAGGCAATAGGACTGAAAACAGTGTGGTAAGAAGAGCCATTGCTCATCATGTCTTCAAAGGTCGTTTTGATTGCGTTGTTGGGTGTTTTACGCCGTTTTCAACATCATATATGTCAAATCGCACGCACTGTTCACATGCTCATGCTTCCTGGTCGATTCAACCCAGCTATGCGTTAGGACTGAACACAGTGTGGAAAGAGGAGCTATTGCTAATAATGATTTCAAAGGTCGTTTTGTTTGTATTGTTGGGTGTTTTACGCCGTTTTCAACATCATGTATGTCAAATCACACGCACTGTTCACATACTCATGCGTCCTGGGTGATTCAACCCAGCTACTCAATAGTACTGAACACACTGTGACAAAGGGAGCAGTTGCCCGTCCTGCTTTCAGAAGTCGTTTTGTTGGTATTGTTGGGTGTTTTAGGCCGATTTCCACATCATTCAAGTCATACCACCCCGTCAGTTCACACACTCGTGATTCCTGGGTGAATCAACCCAGCTATGCAATAGACCTGAACACATTGTGGTAAGAGAAGCAATTGCCCGCCATGCTTTAAAATGTCGTTCTGTTTGCATTGTTTGGGTTTTGATCTTGGAAGCGAGTTGTTCCATGACTAAATAAGTGTGGAAAGTGGCATAAAGTATAGGCATGTGGGAAAGGGTTAGAATCTGTTCACGGGTTTTCGCACCTCTGCAGGCCAAATCCCTTTCGGCGGTAAAGTGAACGATTTTCCCATAACCCCGTTCCCACATGCATACACTCCCTACAAATGAACTATCGAAAACATTGTGATAAAAACAGCCATTGCTCATCATGTTTTCAAAGGTCGTTTTGCTTGCTTTGCATTGTTGGGGGGGGTTTTAGGCCGTTTTCAACAGCATGTATGCCCAATCGCCGTCACAGTGCACATACTCGTGTGTTTTGGGTGATTCTACACAACTAGGCAATAGGACTGAAAACAGTGTGGCAAGAGGATCCATTGCTTATCATGTTTCCAAAGGTCGTTTTGATTGCGTTGTTGGTTGTCTTAGGTCGTTTTCAACAGCATTTATGTTAAATACCCCTCACTGCTCACACACACATGCTTCCTGGGTGAATCAACCCATCTACGCGATAAGACTGAAAACAGTGTGGTATAAGTAGCCATTGCTCATCATGTTTTCAAAGGTCGTTTTGAGTGCACTGTACGGAGTTTTAGGCCGTTTTCAACAGCATTTATGTCCACTCACTCTCACAGTTCACAAACCCATGGGACCTGGGAGAATCAACCCAGCTATGCGTTAGGACTGAAAACAGTGTGGAAAGATGAGCCATTGCTAAGCATGATTTCAAAGGTCGCTTCGTTTGTATTGTTGGGTGTTTTACGCCGGTTTCAACATCATATATGTCAAATCACCCGCACTGTTCACATACTCATGCGTCCTGGGTAATTCAATCCAGCTACTCAATAGTACTGAACACACTGTGACAAAGGGAGCAATTGCCCGCCCTGCTTTCAGAGGTCGTTTTCTTGGTATTGTTGGGTGTTTTAGGCCGATTTCCACATCATTCCAGTCATACCACCCCGTCAGTTCACACACTCGTGATCCCTCGGTGAATCAATCCAGCTATGCAATAGACATGAACTCATTGTGGCAAGAGAAGCAATTGCCCGCCATGCTTTAAAATGTCGTTTTGTTTGCACACACTCATGTTTTTTGAGTGATTCTACCCAGCTAGGCAATAGGACTGAAAACAGTGTGGTAAGAAGAGCCATTGCTCATCATGTCTTCAAAGGTCGTTTTGATTGCGTTGTTGGGTGTTTTACGCCGTTTTCAACATCATATATGTCAAATCGCACGCACTGTTCACATGCTCATGCTTCCTGGTCGATTCAACCCAGCTATGCGTTAGGACTGAACACAGTGTGGAAAGAGGAGCTATTGCTAATAATGATTTCAAAGGTCGTTTTGTTTGTATTGTTGGGTGTTTTACGCCGTTTTCAACATCATGTATGTCAAATCACACGCACTGTTCACATACTCATGCGTCCTGGGTGATTCAACCCAGCTACTCAATAGTACTGAACACACTGTGACAAAGGGAGCAGTTGCCCGTCCTGCTTTCAGAAGTCGTTTTGTTGGTATTGTTGGGTGTTTTAGGCCGATTTCCACATCATTCAAGTCATACCACCCCGTCAGTTCACACACTCGTGATTCCTGGGTGAATCAACCCAGCTATGCAATAGACCTGAACACATTGTGGTAAGAGAAGCAATTGCCCGCCATGCTTTAAAATGTCGTTCTGTTTGCATTGTTTGGGTTTTGATCTTGGAAGCGAGTTGTTCCATGACTAAATAAGTGTGGAAAGTGGCATAAAGTATAGGCATGTGGGAAAGGGTTAGAATCTGTTCACGGGTTTTCGCACCTCTGCAGGCCAAATCCCTTTCGGCGGTAAAGTGAACGATTTTCCCATAACCCCGTTCCCACATGCATACACTCCCTACAAATGAACTATCGAAAACATTGTGATAAAAACAGCCATTGCTCATCATGTTTTCAAAGGTCGTTTTGCTTGCTTTGCATTGTTGGGGGGGGTTTTAGGCCGTTTTCAACAGCATGTATGCCCAATCGCCGTCACAGTGCACATACTCGTGTGTTTTGGGTGATTCTACACAACTAGGCAATAGGACTGAAAACAGTGTGGCAAGAGGATCCATTGCTTATCATGTTTCCAAAGGTCGTTTTGATTGCGTTGTTGGTTGTCTTAGGTCGTTTTCAACAGCATTTATGTTAAATACCCCTCACTGCTCACACACACATGCTTCCTGGGTGAATCAACCCATCTACGCGATAAGACTGAAAACAGTGTGGTATAAGTAGCCATTGCTCATCATGTTTTCAAAGGTCGTTTTGAGTGCACTGTACGGAGTTTTAGGCCGTTTTCAACAGCATTTATGTCCACTCACTCTCACAGTTCACAAACCCATGGGACCTGGGAGAATCAACCCAGCTATGCGTTAGGACTGAAAACAGTGTGGAAAGATGAGCCATTGCTAAGCATGATTTCAAAGGTCGCTTCGTTTGTATTGTTGGGTGTTTTACGCCGGTTTCAACATCATATATGTCAAATCACCCGCACTGTTCACATACTCATGCGTCCTGGGTAATTCAATCCAGCTACTCAATAGTACTGAACACACTGTGACAAAGGGAGCAATTGCCCGCCCTGCTTTCAGAGGTCGTTTTCTTGGTATTGTTGGGTGTTTTAGGCCGATTTCCACATCATTCCAGTCATACCACCCCGTCAGTTCACACACTCGTGATCCCTCGGTGAATCAATCCAGCTATGCAATAGACATGAACTCATTGTGGCAAGAGAAGCAATTGCCCGCCATGCTTTAAAATGTCGTTTTGTTTGCACACACTCATGTTTTTTGAGTGATTCTACCCAGCTAGGCAATAGGACTGAAAACAGTGTGGTAAGAAGAGCCATTGCTCATCATGTCTTCAAAGGTCGTTTTGATTGCGTTGTTGGGTGTTTTACGCCGTTTTCAACATCATATATGTCAAATCGCACGCACTGTTCACATGCTCATGCTTCCTGGTCGATTCAACCCAGCTATGCGTTAGGACTGAACACAGTGTGGAAAGAGGAGCTATTGCTAATAATGATTTCAAAGGTCGTTTTGTTTGTATTGTTGGGTGTTTTACGCCGTTTTCAACATCATGTATGTCAAATCACACGCACTGTTCACATACTCATGCGTCCTGGGTGATTCAACCCAGCTACTCAATAGTACTGAACACACTGTGACAAAGGGAGCAGTTGCCCGTCCTGCTTTCAGAAGTCGTTTTGTTGGTATTGTTGGGTGTTTTAGGCCGATTTCCACATCATTCAAGTCATACCACCCCGTCAGTTCACACACTCGTGATTCCTGGGTGAATCAACCCAGCTATGCAATAGACCTGAACACATTGTGGTAAGAGAAGCAATTGCCCGCCATGCTTTAAAATGTCGTTCTGTTTGCATTGTTTGGGTTTTGATCTTGGAAGCGAGTTGTTCCATGACTAAATAAGTGTGGAAAGTGGCATAAAGTATAGGCATGTGGGAAAGGGTTAGAATCTGTTCACGGGTTTTCGCACCTCTGCAGGCCAAATCCCTTTCGGCGGTAAAGTGAACGATTTTCCCATAACCCCGTTCCCACATGCATACACTCCCTACAAATGAACTATCGAAAACATTGTGATAAAAACAGCCATTGCTCATCATGTTTTCAAAGGTCGTTTTGCTTGCTTTGCATTGTTGGGGGGGGTTTTAGGCCGTTTTCAACAGCATGTATGCCCAATCGCCGTCACAGTGCACATACTCGTGTGTTTTGGGTGATTCTACACAACTAGGCAATAGGACTGAAAACAGTGTGGCAAGAGGATCCATTGCTTATCATGTTTCCAAAGGTCGTTTTGATTGCGTTGTTGGTTGTCTTAGGTCGTTTTCAACAGCATTTATGTTAAATACCCCTCACTGCTCACACACACATGCTTCCTGGGTGAATCAACCCATCTACGCGATAAGACTGAAAACAGTGTGGTATAAGTAGCCATTGCTCATCATGTTTTCAAAGGTCGTTTTGAGTGCACTGTACGGAGTTTTAGGCCGTTTTCAACAGCATTTATGTCCACTCACTCTCACAGTTCACAAACCCATGGGACCTGGGAGAATCAACCCAGCTATGCGTTAGGACTGAAAACAGTGTGGAAAGATGAGCCATTGCTAAGCATGATTTCAAAGGTCGCTTCGTTTGTATTGTTGGGTGTTTTACGCCGGTTTCAACATCATATATGTCAAATCACCCGCACTGTTCACATACTCATGCGTCCTGGGTAATTCAATCCAGCTACTCAATAGTACTGAACACACTGTGACAAAGGGAGCAATTGCCCGCCCTGCTTTCAGAGGTCGTTTTCTTGGTATTGTTGGGTGTTTTAGGCCGATTTCCACATCATTCCAGTCATACCACCCCGTCAGTTCACACACTCGTGATCCCTCGGTGAATCAATCCAGCTATGCAATAGACATGAACTCATTGTGGCAAGAGAAGCAATTGCCCGCCATGCTTTAAAATGTCGTTTTGTTTGCACACACTCATGTTTTTTGAGTGATTCTACCCAGCTAGGCAATAGGACTGAAAACAGTGTGGTAAGAAGAGCCATTGCTCATCATGTCTTCAAAGGTCGTTTTGATTGCGTTGTTGGGTGTTTTACGCCGTTTTCAACATCATATATGTCAAATCGCACGCACTGTTCACATGCTCATGCTTCCTGGTCGATTCAACCCAGCTATGCGTTAGGACTGAACACAGTGTGGAAAGAGGAGCTATTGCTAATAATGATTTCAAAGGTCGTTTTGTTTGTATTGTTGGGTGTTTTACGCCGTTTTCAACATCATGTATGTCAAATCACACGCACTGTTCACATACTCATGCGTCCTGGGTGATTCAACCCAGCTACTCAATAGTACTGAACACACTGTGACAAAGGGAGCAGTTGCCCGTCCTGCTTTCAGAAGTCGTTTTGTTGGTATTGTTGGGTGTTTTAGGCCGATTTCCACATCATTCAAGTCATACCACCCCGTCAGTTCACACACTCGTGATTCCTGGGTGAATCAACCCAGCTATGCAATAGACCTGAACACATTGTGGTAAGAGAAGCAATTGCCCGCCATGCTTTAAAATGTCGTTCTGTTTGCATTGTTTGGGTTTTGATCTTGGAAGCGAGTTGTTCCATGACTAAATAAGTGTGGAAAGTGGCATAAAGTATAGGCATGTGGGAAAGGGTTAGAATCTGTTCACGGGTTTTCGCACCTCTGCAGGCCAAATCCCTTTCGGCGGTAAAGTGAACGATTTTCCCATAACCCCGTTCCCACATGCATACACTCCCTACAAATGAACTATCGAAAACATTGTGATAAAAACAGCCATTGCTCATCATGTTTTCAAAGGTCGTTTTGCTTGCTTTGCATTGTTGGGGGGGGTTTTAGGCCGTTTTCAACAGCATGTATGCCCAATCGCCGTCACAGTGCACATACTCGTGTGTTTTGGGTGATTCTACACAACTAGGCAATAGGACTGAAAACAGTGTGGCAAGAGGATCCATTGCTTATCATGTTTCCAAAGGTCGTTTTGATTGCGTTGTTGGTTGTCTTAGGTCGTTTTCAACAGCATTTATGTTAAATACCCCTCACTGCTCACACACACATGCTTCCTGGGTGAATCAACCCATCTACGCGATAAGACTGAAAACAGTGTGGTATAAGTAGCCATTGCTCATCATGTTTTCAAAGGTCGTTTTGAGTGCACTGTACGGAGTTTTAGGCCGTTTTCAACAGCATTTATGTCCACTCACTCTCACAGTTCACAAACCCATGGGACCTGGGAGAATCAACCCAGCTATGCGTTAGGACTGAAAACAGTGTGGAAAGATGAGCCATTGCTAAGCATGATTTCAAAGGTCGCTTCGTTTGTATTGTTGGGTGTTTTACGCCGGTTTCAACATCATATATGTCAAATCACCCGCACTGTTCACATACTCATGCGTCCTGGGTAATTCAATCCAGCTACTCAATAGTACTGAACACACTGTGACAAAGGGAGCAATTGCCCGCCCTGCTTTCAGAGGTCGTTTTCTTGGTATTGTTGGGTGTTTTAGGCCGATTTCCACATCATTCCAGTCATACCACCCCGTCAGTTCACACACTCGTGATCCCTCGGTGAATCAATCCAGCTATGCAATAGACATGAACTCATTGTGGCAAGAGAAGCAATTGCCCGCCATGCTTTAAAATGTCGTTTTGTTTGCACACACTCATGTTTTTTGAGTGATTCTACCCAGCTAGGCAATAGGACTGAAAACAGTGTGGTAAGAAGAGCCATTGCTCATCATGTCTTCAAAGGTCGTTTTGATTGCGTTGTTGGGTGTTTTACGCCGTTTTCAACATCATATATGTCAAATCGCACGCACTGTTCACATGCTCATGCTTCCTGGTCGATTCAACCCAGCTATGCGTTAGGACTGAACACAGTGTGGAAAGAGGAGCTATTGCTAATAATGATTTCAAAGGTCGTTTTGTTTGTATTGTTGGGTGTTTTACGCCGTTTTCAACATCATGTATGTCAAATCACACGCACTGTTCACATACTCATGCGTCCTGGGTGATTCAACCCAGCTACTCAATAGTACTGAACACACTGTGACAAAGGGAGCAGTTGCCCGTCCTGCTTTCAGAAGTCGTTTTGTTGGTATTGTTGGGTGTTTTAGGCCGATTTCCACATCATTCAAGTCATACCACCCCGTCAGTTCACACACTCGTGATTCCTGGGTGAATCAACCCAGCTATGCAATAGACCTGAACACATTGTGGTAAGAGAAGCAATTGCCCGCCATGCTTTAAAATGTCGTTCTGTTTGCATTGTTTGGGTTTTGATCTTGGAAGCGAGTTGTTCCATGACTAAATAAGTGTGGAAAGTGGCATAAAGTATAGGCATGTGGGAAAGGGTTAGAATCTGTTCACGGGTTTTCGCACCTCTGCAGGCCAAATCCCTTTCGGCGGTAAAGTGAACGATTTTCCCATAACCCCGTTCCCACATGCATACACTCCCTACAAATGAACTATCGAAAACATTGTGATAAAAACAGCCATTGCTCATCACGTTTTCAAAGGTCGTTTTGCTTGCTTTGCATTGTTGGGGGGGTTTTAGGCCGTTTTCAACAGCATGTATGCCCAATCGCCGTCACAGTGCACATACTCGTGTGTTTTGGGTGATTCTACACAACTAGGCAATAGGACTGAAAACAGTGTGGCAAGAGGATCCATTGCTTATCATGTTTCCAAAGGTCGTTTTGATTGCGTTGTTGGTTGTCTTAGGTCGTTTTCAACAGCATTTATGTT
This sequence comes from Serripes groenlandicus, assembly GCA_031761405.1. Taxonomy (NCBI): domain Eukaryota; kingdom Metazoa; phylum Mollusca; class Bivalvia; order Cardiida; family Cardiidae; genus Serripes; species Serripes groenlandicus. Next base: position 61,587,758 of record JASEVX010000001.1, read on the forward strand.
AAATACCCCTCACTGCTCACACACACATGCTTCCTGGGTGAATCAACCCATCTACGCGATAAGACTGAAAACAGTGTGGTATAAGTAGCCATTGCTCATCATGTTTTCAAAGGTCGTTTTGAGTGCACTGTACGGAGTTTTAGGCCGTTTTCAACAGCATTTATGTCCACTCACTCTCACAGTTCACAAACCCATGGGACCTGGGAGAATCAACCCAGCTATGCGTTAGGACTGAAAACAGTGTGGAAAGATGAGCCATTGCTAAGCATGATTTCAAAGGTCGCTTCGTTTGTATTGTTGGGTGTTTTACGCCGGTTTCAACATCATATATGTCAAATCACCCGCACTGTTCACATACTCATGCGTCCTGGGTAATTCAATCCAGCTACTCAATAGTACTGAACACACTGTGACAAAGGGAGCAATTGCCCGCCCTGCTTTCAGAGGTCGTTTTCTTGGTATTGTTGGGTGTTTTAGGCCGATTTCCACATCATTCCAGTCATACCACCCCGTCAGTTCACACACTCGTGATCCCTCGGTGAATCAATCCAGCTATGCAATAGACATGAACTCATTGTGGCAAGAGAAGCAATTGCCCGCCATGCTTTAAAATGTCGTTTTGTTTGCACACACTCATGTTTTTTGAGTGATTCTACCCAGCTAGGCAATAGGACTGAAAACAGTGTGGTAAGAAGAGCCATTGCTCATCATGTCTTCAAAGGTCGTTTTGATTGCGTTGTTGGGTGTTTTACGCCGTTTTCAACATCATATATGTCAAATCGCACGCACTGTTCACATGCTCATGCTTCCTGGTCGATTCAACCCAGCTATGCGTTAGGACTGAACACAGTGTGGAAAGAGGAGCTATTGCTAATAATGATTTCAAAGGTCGTTTTGTTTGTATTGTTGGGTGTTTTACGCCGTTTTCAACATCATGTATGTCAAATCACACGCACTGTTCACATACTCATGCGTCCTGGGTGATTCAACCCAGCTACTCAATAGTACTGAACACACTGTGACAAAGGGAGCAGTTGCCCGTCCTGCTTTCAGAAGTCGTTTTGTTGGTATTGTTGGGTGTTTTAGGCCGATTTCCACATCATTCAAGTCATACCACCCCGTCAGTTCACACACTCGTGATTCCTGGGTGAATCAACCCAGCTATGCAATAGACCTGAACACATTGTGGTAAGAGAAGCAATTGCCCGCCATGCTTTAAAATGTCGTTCTGTTTGCATTGTTTGGGTTTTGATCTTGGAAGCGAGTTGTTCCATGACTAAATAAGTGTGGAAAGTGGCATAAAGTATAGGCATGTGGGAAAGGGTTAGAATCTGTTCACGGGTTTTCGCACCTCTGCAGGCCAAATCCCTTTCGGCGGTAAAGTGAACGATTTTCCCATAACCCCGTTCCCACATGCATACACTCCCTACAAATGAACTATCGAAAACATTGTGATAAAAACAGCCATTGCTCATCATGTTTTCAAAGGTCGTTTTGCTTGCTTTGCATTGTTGGGGGGGTTTTAGGCCGTTTTCAACAGCATGTATGCCCAATCGCCGTCACAGTGCACATACTCGTGTGTTTTGGGTGATTCTACACAACTAGGCAATAGGACTGAAAACAGTGTGGCAAGAGGATCCATTGCTTATCATGTTTCCAAAGGTCGTTTTGATTGCGTTGTTGGTTGTCTTAGGTCGTTTTCAACAGCATTTATGTTAAATACCCCTCACTGCTCACACACACATGCTTCCTGGGTGAATCAACCCATCTACGCGATAAGACTGAAAACAGTGTGGTATAAGTAGCCATTGCTCATCATGTTTTCAAAGGTCGTTTTGAGTGCACTGTACGGAGTTTTAGGCCGTTTTCAACAGCATTTATGTCCACTCACTCTCACAGTTCACAAACCCATGGGACCTGGGAGAATCAACCCAGCTATGCGTTAGGACTGAAAACAGTGTGGAAAGATGAGCCATTGCTAAGCATGATTTCAAAGGTCGCTTCGTTTGTATTGTTGGGTGTTTTACGCCGGTTTCAACATCATATATGTCAAATCACCCGCACTGTTCACATACTCATGCGTCCTGGGTAATTCAATCCAGCTACTCAATAGTACTGAACACACTGTGACAAAGGGAGCAATTGCCCGCCCTGCTTTCAGAGGTCGTTTTCTTGGTATTGTTGGGTGTTTTAGGCCGATTTCCACATCATTCCAGTCATACCACCCCGTCAGTTCACACACTCGTGATCCCTCGGTGAATCAATCCAGCTATGCAATAGACATGAACTCATTGTGGCAAGAGAAGCAATTGCCCGCCATGCTTTAAAATGTCGTTTTGTTTGCACACACTCATGTTTTTTGAGTGATTCTACCCAGCTAGGCAATAGGACTGAAAACAGTGTGGTAAGAAGAGCCATTGCTCATCATGTCTTCAAAGGTCGTTTTGATTGCGTTGTTGGGTGTTTTACGCCGTTTTCAACATCATATATGTCAAATCGCACGCACTGTTCACATGCTCATGCTTCCTGGTCGATTCAACCCAGCTATGCGTTAGGACTGAACACAGTGTGGAAAGAGGAGCTATTGCTAATAATGATTTCAAAGGTCGTTTTGTTTGTATTGTTGGGTGTTTTACGCCGTTTTCAACATCATGTATGTCAAATCACACGCACTGTTCACATACTCATGCGTCCTGGGTGATTCAACCCAGCTACTCAATAGTACTGAACACACTGTGACAAAGGGAGCAGTTGCCCGTCCTGCTTTCAGAAGTCGTTTTGTTGGTATTGTTGGGTGTTTTAGGCCGATTTCCACATCATTCAAGTCATACCACCCCGTCAGTTCACACACTCGTGATTCCTGGGTGAATCAACCCAGCTATGCAATAGACCTGAACACATTGTGGTAAGAGAAGCAATTGCCCGCCATGCTTTAAAATGTCGTTCTGTTTGCATTGTTTGGGTTTTGATCTTGGAAGCGAGTTGTTCCATGACTAAATAAGTGTGGAAAGTGGCATAAAGTATAGGCATGTGGGAAAGGGTTAGAATCTGTTCACGGGTTTTCGCACCTCTGCAGGCCAAATCCCTTTCGGCGGTAAAGTGAACGATTTTCCCATAACCCCGTTCCCACATGCATACACTCCCTACAAATGAACTATCGAAAACATTGTGATAAAAACAGCCATTGCTCATCATGTTTTCAAAGGTCGTTTTGCTTGCTTTGCATTGTTGGGGGGGGTTTTAGGCCGTTTTCAACAGCATGTATGCCCAATCGCCGTCACAGTGCACATACTCGTGTGTTTTGGGTGATTCTACACAACTAGGCAATAGGACTGAAAACAGTGTGGCAAGAGGATCCATTGCTTATCATGTTTCCAAAGGTCGTTTTGATTGCGTTGTTGGTTGTCTTAGGTCGTTTTCAACAGCATTTATGTTAAATACCCCTCACTGCTCACACACACATGCTTCCTGGGTGAATCAACCCATCTACGCGATAAGACTGAAAACAGTGTGGTATAAGTAGCCATTGCTCATCATGTTTTCAAAGGTCGTTTTGAGTGCACTGTACGGAGTTTTAGGCCGTTTTCAACAGCATTTATGTCCACTCACTCTCACAGTTCACAAACCCATGGGACCTGGGAGAATCAACCCAGCTATGCGTTAGGACTGAAAACAGTGTGGAAAGATGAGCCATTGCTAAGCATGATTTCAAAGGTCGCTTCGTTTGTATTGTTGGGTGTTTTACGCCGGTTTCAACATCATATATGTCAAATCACCCGCACTGTTCACATACTCATGCGTCCTGGGTAATTCAATCCAGCTACTCAATAGTACTGAACACACTGTGACAAAGGGAGCAATTGCCCGCCCTGCTTTCAGAGGTCGTTTTCTTGGTATTGTTGGGTGTTTTAGGCCGATTTCCACATCATTCCAGTCATACCACCCCGTCAGTTCACACACTCGTGATCCCTCGGTGAATCAATCCAGCTATGCAATATACATGAACTCATTGTGGCAAGAGAAGCAATTGCCCGCCATGCTTTAAAATGTCGTTTTGTTTGCACACACTCATGTTTTTTGAGTGATTCTACCCAGCTAGGCAATAGGACTGAAAACAGTGTGGTAAGAAGAGCCATTGCTCATCATGTCTTCAAAGGTCGTTTTGATTGCGTTGTTGGGTGTTTTACGCCGTTTTCAACATCATATATGTCAAATCGCACGCACTGTTCACATGCTCATGCTTCCTGGTCGATTCAACCCAGCTATGCGTTAGGACTGAACACAGTGTGGAAAGAGGAGCTATTGCTAATAATGATTTCAAAGGTCGTTTTGTTTGTATTGTTGGGTGTTTTACGCCGTTTTCAACATCATGTATGTCAAATCACACGCACTGTTCACATACTCATGCGTCCTGGGTGATTCAACCCAGCTACTCAATAGTACTGAACACACTGTGACAAAGGGAGCAGTTGCCCGTCCTGCTTTCAGAAGTCGTTTTGTTGGTATTGTTGGGTGTTTTAGGCCGATTTCCACATCATTCAAGTCATACCACCCCGTCAGTTCACACACTCGTGATTCCTGGGTGAATCAACCCAGCTATGCAATAGACCTGAACACATTGTGGTAAGAGAAGCAATTGCCCGCCATGCTTTAAAATGTCGTTCTGTTTGCATTGTTTGGGTTTTGATCTTGGAAGCGAGTTGTTCCATGACTAAATAAGTGTGGAAAGTGGCATAAAGTATAGGCATGTGGGAAAGGGTTAGAATCTGTTCACGGGTTTTCGCACCTCTGCAGGCCAAATCCCTTTCGGCGGTAAAGTGAACGATTTTCCCATAACCCCGTTCCCACATGCATACACTCCCTACAAATGAACTATCGAAAACATTGTGATAAAAACAGCCATTGCTCATCATGTTTTCAAAGGTCGTTTTGCTTGCTTTGCATTGTTGGGGGGGGTTTTAGGCCGTTTTCAACAGCATGTATGCCCAATCGCCGTCACAGTGCACATACTCGTGTGTTTTGGGTGATTCTACACAACTAGGCAATAGGACTGAAAACAGTGTGGCAAGAGGATCCATTGCTTATCATGTTTCCAAAGGTCGTTTTGATTGCGTTGTTGGTTGTCTTAGGTCGTTTTCAACAGCATTTATGTTAAATACCCCTCACTGCTCACACACACATGCTTCCTGGGTGAATCAACCCATCTACGCGATAAGACTGAAAACAGTGTGGTATAAGTAGCCATTGCTCATCATGTTTTCAAAGGTCGTTTTGAGTGCACTGTACGGAGTTTTAGGCCGTTTTCAACAGCATTTATGTCCACTCACTCTCACAGTTCACAAACCCATGGGACCTGGGAGAATCAACCCAGCTATGCGTTAGGACTGAAAACAGTGTGGAAAGATGAGCCATTGCTAAGCATGATTTCAAAGGTCGCTTCGTTTGTATTGTTGGGTGTTTTACGCCGGTTTCAACATCATATATGTCAAATCACCCGCACTGTTCACATACTCATGCGTCCTGGGTAATTCAATCCAGCTACTCAATAGTACTGAACACACTGTGACAAAGGGAGCAATTGCCCGCCCTGCTTTCAGAGGTCGTTTTCTTGGTATTGTTGGGTGTTTTAGGCCGATTTCCACATCATTCCAGTCATACCACCCCGTCAGTTCACACACTCGTGATCCCTCGGTGAATCAATCCAGCTATGCAATAGACATGAACTCATTGTGGCAAGAGAAGCAATTGCCCGCCATGCTTTAAAATGTCGTTTTGTTTGCACACACTCATGTTTTTTGAGTGATTCTACCCAGCTAGGCAATAGGACTGAAAACAGTGTGGTAAGAAGAGCCATTGCTCATCATGTCTTCAAAGGTCGTTTTGATTGCGTTGTTGGGTGTTTTACGCCGTTTTCAACATCATATATGTCAAATCGCACGCACTGTTCACATGCTCATGCTTCCTGGTCGATTCAACCCAGCTATGCGTTAGGACTGAACACAGTGTGGAAAGAGGAGCTATTGCTAATAATGATTTCAAAGGTCGTTTTGTTTGTATTGTTGGGTGTTTTACGCCGTTTTCAACATCATGTATGTCAAATCACACGCACTGTTCACATACTCATGCGTCCTGGGTGATTCAACCCAGCTACTCAATAGTACTGAACACACTGTGACAAAGGGAGCAGTTGCCCGTCCTGCTTTCAGAAGTCGTTTTGTTGGTATTGTTGGGTGTTTTAGGCCGATTTCCACATCATTCAAGTCATACCACCCCGTCAGTTCACACACTCGTGATTCCTGGGTGAATCAACCCAGCTATGCAATAGACCTGAACACATTGTGGTAAGAGAAGCAATTGCCCGCCATGCTTTAAAATGTCGTTCTGTTTGCATTGTTTGGGTTTTGATCTTGGAAGCGAGTTGTTCCATGACTAAATAAGTGTGGAAAGTGGCATAAAGTATAGGCATGTGGGAAAGGGTTAGAATCTGTTCACGGGTTTTCGCACCTCTGCAGGCCAAATCCCTTTCGGCGGTAAAGTGAACGATTTTCCCATAACCCCGTTCCCACATGCATACACTCCCTACAAATGAACTATCGAAAACATTGTGATAAAAACAGCCATTGCTCATCATGTTTTCAAAGGTCGTTTTGCTTGCTTTGCATTGTTGGGGGGGGTTTTAGGCCGTTTTCAACAGCATGTATGCCCAATCGCCGTCACAGTGCACATACTCGTGTGTTTTGGGTGATTCTACACAACTAGGCAATAGGACTGAAAACAGTGTGGCAAGAGGATCCATTGCTTATCATGTTTCCAAAGGTCGTTTTGATTGCGTTGTTGGTTGTCTTAGGTCGTTTTCAACAGCATTTATGTTAAATACCCCTCACTGCTCACACACACATGCTTCCTGGGTGAATCAACCCATCTACGCGATAAGACTGAAAACAGTGTGGTATAAGTAGCCATTGCTCATCATGTTTTCAAAGGTCGTTTTGAGTGCACTGTACGGAGTTTTAGGCCGTTTTCAACAGCATTTATGTCCACTCACTCTCACAGTTCACAAACCCATGGGACCTGGGAGAATCAACCCAGCTATGCGTTAGGACTGAAAACAGTGTGGAAAGATGAGCCATTGCTAAGCATGATTTCAAAGGTCGCTTCGTTTGTATTGTTGGGTGTTTTACGCCGGTTTCAACATCATATATGTCAAATCACCCGCACTGTTCACATACTCATGCGTCCTGGGTAATTCAATCCAGCTACTCAATAGTACTGAACACACTGTGACAAAGGGAGCAATTGCCCGCCCTGCTTTCAGAGGTCGTTTTCTTGGTATTGTTGGGTGTTTTAGGCCGATTTCCACATCATTCCAGTCATACCACCCCGTCAGTTCACACACTCGTGATCCCTCGGTGAATCAATCCAGCTATGCAATAGACATGAACTCATTGTGGCAAGAGAAGCAATTGCCCGCCATGCTTTAAAATGTCGTTTTGTTTGCACACACTCATGTTTTTTGAGTGATTCTACCCAGCTAGGCAATAGGACTGAAAACAGTGTGGTAAGAAGAGCCATTGCTCATCATGTCTTCAAAGGTCGTTTTGATTGCGTTGTTGGGTGTTTTACGCCGTTTTCAACATCATATATGTCAAATCGCACGCACTGTTCACATGCTCATGCTTCCTGGTCGATTCAACCCAGCTATGCGTTAGGACTGAACACAGTGTGGAAAGAGGAGCTATTGCTAATAATGATTTCAAAGGTCGTTTTGTTTGTATTGTTGGGTGTTTTACGCCGTTTTCAACATCATGTATGTCAAATCACACGCACTGTTCACATACTCATGCGTCCTGGGTGATTCAACCCAGCTACTCAATAGTACTGAACACA